>OY728151.1:1060664480-1061289480 GCA_963277665.1 Viscum album | reverse complement strand
ATAGAAAAGGGATATTGATTTCGTGAATAGGAAAGTGAAAGATCAAGTCAAATTTATTTATGAACTTGAAGAAGAATTCATAAGTATATAATAAAAATTGAAGGATAAAAAAACTCTTGACCTCCAATGTGACATTAGAAAATTAGATCATTCAAAATGCTGAAAGGATAAAAGAGGAGCCTAGTAGTTCGGTAGGAAAGAAGCATCAATCGAGCTTAGATAGTATGGTTATTGGAACCATGGTCGTCTATGCATGAATTGGAGTATGGTTTGTGTTTTTTGTCAATCCTCAATGGATGTTCAAAATGTGTACCAGAAAAGTGATCATATAGTTCATGCAGACAACAGTATTGAAGTTGGTGCCATTTCCCAGTGTTTGCCAAATTTTTGGGCCTGAAAATCGAAAAATAGAGAAAAGTGTTTTTGGCAAAGAGACTTGCACACCGTGTACCTGAAGTAGAGGAAACTTTCACGCCATATTTTTTTCAAGATCAAAACATGGAAAAATGCCAAAGGGATAAGGGTCACGCAGGTTTTGGGCTAGTCGCGCAAGTGACCTGCGTGCCGAGAAAGGACTTGCGCACCGATGCCTAGGAGGTTTGGAAACCTGCACGTCGGTTGTTCTTCATGATCAGAACTTCAAAATATGGCAAAGGAAAGTGGGTCGCGCAGGTATTAGTTGGTTCGCGTGAGTCAGTTGTGCGATAGAGGCTAGGGGAGATGAGCTGTGTGCCGAAACTTGCGCGCCGAGAGGATACTTGCGCGCCACCGCACAGGGGGTCCAGTTTTCTTATAAATAGAGGACCACCCCTCCTCATTCATAACAAAGATGAAGACTTAGATTTTTTTCGAGCTCCCGTCGCAAAAGTAGTTGAGTCACGCAAGTGGTAGTTGGGTTGCATAGGTAGAGTTTGTGCGCCGGTTGTTGGCCGCCCACCCAAGTCGGTTTGGGTGAGGACGGAATTGAGTCGCGCAGGTTTGATGTTGAAGTAGGTGGTGTTGCACAGGTGGATGGTTGATACCTGCATTCCAGTTTGAACTTGCGCGCTGAATTTGTGCCATGCAAGAGACCTGCACGCCAGGTAGTAAAGAAGCGTGCTAGTATTTTTGAGCTGTGTGAAAGTTGGGAGATTTCCCGGTACCCTTGAAGGGAAGTGGGATTTGAGTACAGGTGAGAGTTGGACTTTAATAGAGCATCTACACAAAATAGAGGATGTATTCTTTAGTGATGATGAAGAGACCTTCACGTCTATAAACTGAGTGTGACTTCACCAAGGGCTGTGAGCCAGGGGGAATCAACGGGAGTGACCCAAGGGACGCAGTGAGATATCCCTAAATAATTGTAAAGGCAGTGATCCTGGGATAGAGTGACTATTCCTGAACCATTGTAATCCACATCTAGTAAATTTTAGTGGAATTAGGTACGACTGACAACCTTTCGGTGTATGATCCTTGTACATAGACCTTAGTGGTGAACCAAGTAAAAAGTGTGGTGTCTTCTCTGTGCTTGTGAATGTTTTCTTTCTGATCATATTCATCATACAGGTTCAACAAGTTCCAACCAATGTGGGAACAAGATCCATCACATTAAAAGAGAATGTTGTCACCCTGATTCTGTCCTCCCCTCTCAGGGTGTCCCGGGGTCCTTCAATGGTTGGTGTAGGGATTGATCAAAAACAGAAAGAAGTCAGGGTTAAAGTTAGACCATAATCACTCATTCCGAAAATAAAAATTGATGTGGGTACAAATCAGAATCATAAAATTCAATGGTTGGTGTAGGTATTGATCAAAAACGGAAAGAAGTCAGGGTTAATGTTAGACCATAATCACTCATTCCGAAAATAAAAATTGATGTGGGTACAAATCAGAATCATAAAATTCAAAGAACCCAAGGAAAAACTGGAAGTATAGAAGTCACACATAGGAATTCACATTTTATCAGGTGTTATTGTTGTGGAATGATAGGAAACTCTCAAAATGTGTGTTATATAGCTAGAAGATACCGAAGGGAACAAGAACATAGGTGGAAGCCACATAGATAATGGTTCTCTAGAACACATTTCTAAGAACACTGTTTTTTGTTCATAGGATTTGGGAACATGGCTAGATACTGTACATCAACCATATAGTGGAATTTTCCAAAGTAGAATCAAAATGTTCACAAGAAACAGATCAAAGAACCAACAGGTGAGTTGGAAATGAAAAATATATTTTCAACTTTTCAAGATGAAGTCAGTCCATCATACTCTGAGAATGATCAGAAGCCTCGGTCTATTCCGAGTGTGAAGACAAAAATATGGACCAAGAAGAAGAGAGAGGAGAAACTAGTGGTTTTTAAAATTTCTCTTAAAGCATTAGACCGTACTGGTGCATGGATCCTTTAAAATGGTTTAACATCTCATATAAAAAGAAATAAAGATCTGGTCATAGCCATAAAATATGAAAAATAATAGGTTTTCAAATTTGGAAACGATGATGCCTGAAGATAATTGGATCGGGAAAGGCCAGGTTTGGAGGCAAGGAAATAAGATCTGATGATGTCTTGGTTTTAGAAGGTCTCGGTCACAATTTTCTTAGCATCAGTCAACTATGTGACTCAGAAAATTCAATATGGTTTACCAAGAAGATGTGTTTCATCAAGGGAAGAGATGTTATAGTGATCCTATAGGGAAGAATAACAAAGGGGAATCTCTACCTAGTAAGTTGAGAAGAAGATATGTGTTTTTTATCTAGAGAGGCTGAAAACAAGTTGTGGCATAAACGACTTGGTCATCTATGTTAGCCATCCCTATAAGATTTGGTAAAGTTTGATGTATCTAGAGACCTCCCTGATCTATCACGGAATCATACCCATAAATGTGATCCATGCCAACAAGGGAAGTTCTTTAGAAAGACATATAAGGAAAAGAAAAATAAGTTGACAAGAGTGCTTGAATTGGTGCATGTTGATGTTTGTGGGCCTATCACACCAAGAAAAATTGATTGAAAGAGGTTTAATGTTCATTTAATTGATGAATATAGTATAATTTCATGGGTATTTGTTATTTCCAATAAGTACGGTGTGTTTAGATTCTTAAAGAAGTATCGGAGGGAGTGAGAAAGGATGCTTGGATAGAAAATTATAAGGTTTCGTACTGAAAACGGTACGAAATTCACAAACAGTCAGGTGGAAGACTATCTTGAGAAACATAGGATAAGGAATCAATTTTCTTCAGTGAGAACTCCCCAATAGAATGGAGTGGTTGAAAGGAGAAATTGGATCATCAACAATATGGACAGAACAATTCTTATAGAAAAAGACCTACCAGAGAAGTTCTGGAAGGAAGCAGTGTTGACATAGATATACATTTCTAATAGATATTTGTTGTGTCCGAAGGAAGGAAATACTCTATATGAGATGTGGTATGGAAATAATACAATAGTGAAATAATTTTTAATATTTGGAAGTATGTTCTTTATTCTCAATAAGGAGAAAAATTGGAAATTTGAGTCGCATGGAGATGAGGGGATATTCCTTGTCTACTCAAGAAAAATAAAAGAATACAAATGCTTTAATAAGTGGTTGGGAAAAGTTATTGAGAGAAATTATTTCACTGTTGTGGAAAATGAAGAGAATACTCAACGAAATAGTGAATAGTTTCTTGATAAAAGTGATGAAGGGGAAAGTAACCCAGGAGAATTAGAAGCAGTCTATGTTGATTCAGATGAATATACTATTGATGAGAATGGGGAAGAAAAATCCATATCTAAACAAAATCTAAGTAGTCGAGCTAAAATTTATAGGCATAATATCATTGGTGATCATTCAGCTCCAGTTCTGACAAGAATAATGAAATCACTACAGCAATAATCATTCCTATCTCAGGTAGAGCTTAAATGCTTTGCTGATACAGCTGAAAATGAAAACTAGTTTTTGGCTATGAATGAAAAGCTAGATTAGATTGAAAATAACCAGACATGGGATATTGTTTTGAGGCCATCAGATAAGAATGTCATCGGGACTAAATGGTTCTTTCGTAATAAGATGAATAAAGATGGCACAGTGATTCAAAACAAAGCATGACTAGTGTGAAAAGGATACTCCCATATAGAGGGTATAGATGTTGATGAGACATTTTCACTGGTTGCAAGGCCGGATACAATCATATTATTCTTAGCCATTGTAGTAAAATAGAAGTTCAAAGTGTTCTAGATGGATTTCAAATCTGCATTCATGAATGGAGTTCTGAAGGAAGAAGTGTATATCAAGTAGCCAGATGGTATTCTCATTCATGAAGATTATAATATGCTTTCTCGGCTAAATAAGTCACTATATGGGCTAAAAAAATCACCAAGAGAATGGTGCTCAAGGCTTGATCAGTATTTAAAAAATATTGGTTCCTAGCATGGTGGAGTTTATTACAATATCTTTTTCAACAACAGTAATCAAAGGATGATGGTGCTAGTTTATATCAATGACATAATATTTGGCGGATCAGATGAATCTAGTGTATATAGTTTTTTGAATACATGAAAAGTGAGTTCAAAATGTCAATTATTGGAGAGATGACATTTTTCCTTGGTTTACAGGTTTCACAAGGAAGGAATGGAACATTAATTTCTCAATACAAATATGAAAATTATGTTCTGAGAAGATATGGAATGGAAAATTACAAGGAGATAAAAACATTGGTTGCTACCCAGATGAAATTATAGAAAGATGATGATGGAAAGATAGTTAATATCACAGAATACAGGAAGATTATTGGCAGTTTAATGTACCTAACAACAAAGATACCTGATATTGTTTTTTCCACATGCCAAGCAGCACGATATCAAAGCAATCCCAAGGAAATCCACATGCTTTCGGTGAAAATAACACTTCGGTATATCAAGGGCACTGTGGAATTCGGCTTGATGTATAATGAAAAATCTCAGTCGGAGCTGTTGGGATATACATATGCAAATTTGGTTGGTTCAGCAGATGATAGGAAATCAATGTTAGGAGGTTCTTTCTATCTTGGTGGATTTTGTATTTATTGTATAAGCAAGAATAAATATTTCATTTCATTAAACACCATGTAAGTTCAGTATATTTTGGCCACTCAAGCATGCACACAGTTATTTTCAATGAAGCAGAAGCTTGAGGATATTGGAGTTGAAGTGAAGTCCTTGATCGGAATCCAGTACGATAACTCAAGTGCTAAAAAATATCTTCCATAACTCAAGGACAAAGCACATTGATATAAAGTATGATTTTATCAAGGAGAAGGTTGAGAAGGGAATTGTGAGTTGGATTATGTGTCTATATATCTATAGGTCGCAGACATTCTAATCAAGGCCTTACCCAAGGATGATTTTGAGAGGCATCGACTGGCTCTGGGAGTTCAGTTGAATCCCCACATATGAGCAACTGTGGATGTGGACCCCCCCCCCCCTTGAGGTATGGTGTGTTTCTATCTAATGTGATAATCGGTGTTCTTTCCAATGTTTCAGATGATAAAGGAGTGACATTTGGGTTTGTTGAAAAAGGGGGATATATAATGACTCCTAAAGAGGATAATGTGGATAAGGAAGGGAGAATATGTCTTAATCAAAGACACGGGGAGAATTTGACAGGTGGAGCAGCGAGATAGGGGAGTGCAATGAGATAGGGATAGATTTTAAATCTAACGATGCTATAAGTGATTAATAAAAAAGAATAGATATCACGATAGCTAAGGATCGTGATAAAAGTTGAAGAGTGGTGTTCGAATTGTATCATAAGGTTTTCAGTAATCAAAAATTGGTATCAGTTTGGTATCAACAATTAGTGTCAGAATTGAATTGATTCATTGATGAACTTTTTATTTAATCTTGTTTCTCACATCGAGCATTGCTCATGTGGGCTTAGAGTATGTGGTGAGTAAATCTTTGGTCGCAATCTGAATCACAAGAGTTAAAGGATGGTAGGTGATGGAAGGAGACTCAGTGAGGTATCAAATTGCAGAGAATCGTTATGAGAAGAGTTGTCAACAAACCCAAAGGGGGGTATTTTTGGGAAAATATCCCTCAAGGTATCATTGAACCATTTTTGAGGTGATTGTGTTTGTCGACAAAGAGGGTTTCTATGGTGATTTGTTGAGTTCTATATATATTATTTACAACCTATATTGACAAAGAACAGTGACAAAGGAATGGAAATCTGGAGGTAGTACAAAAATAATAAATCTAAGGTGGCATAGTTTTCCAGTGTTTACCAAATTTTTAGGCCTCAAAATCAGAAAATGGGGAAACATGTTTTTGGAAAAGGAAGTTGTGTGCAAGATCTAAGGTGGTTTGGAAAATTTTAGTCAAGGAATCTTTCAGGATCAGAATATCAAAAAATGTAAAAGGAAATAAGTGCCCGAAAGATTTGGAAATGTATACAAAAGATGATGTTGCATGAAAGAAACATTTGTGCCCAATGAAATGTTAAATAGGGTATTGTGTGCTCGAAGAGAATCTTGCGTGACAAGGTAAATCTTCTGCGCAGGGGTCAGAGAAGCCTATAAATAAGAGGTGACCCCCCTCATTCGGTGTAGCTCAATACTTAGAGAGAATCAAATCTTTGGATTCTGTAAGAATTTTATGTTAAGGGAGTTTCCTGAAAGATTTTGATTTGCTCACAAGCTAAGAAAGTTGCACGTAACATTTGAGTCGCACGTAATATTGAAGTTGTGTGCATGGGGGTGTTTCGTGATAAAAGTGTAATCTTGCACACAAGGCATTAAAGATACGTTCAAGACACAATAAGTGTTGTGCGAAAGATTTGAGGTTTCCCAGTAATATTGTGGTAAAGTTTCATTCATCAGTGGATGAAAGTGTAATGTCAATAGAACATTTAAATACAGTGAAAGATGCATTCATTTGTGATAATGAAGGGACCTACCAGTCTTTAAACTATGAGTGAATCTTTTGAAGATGTAGTGAGCACAATTCAGTTTAGAGAGAAGTGAGCTTTCATATTGTGAGTGGTTGTACACTATGAGGGATAGTGAGTCTTCTCTAATCATTGTAAACAATAGTGTGCTTTTAGTGGATTTGGTACATTGGCACATTGTCGGTGTATGCTCCTTGGATGTAGCCTAGTGAGGATAAACCAAGTAAAACTTTTTTTTTCTTGTTCATGATTTAATTTCTATTTGTACTTTTCTACAAAAATGAGAGAGAAGAGAGATTTTCTTAATAGACAAACAAGATTAATAGGGGGAGTTTTTTTAATATGGCATACACTAATTCACCCCCCCCCCACCCCTCTCAGGGTATCTAAACTAGTGGTCCTAACAAAAACAAATAAATATATCTTCTTACTCGATTTTGAAATTGAAATAAATAATTATCTTTGACAAGTATATTATCATTTAAACAAAAATTTATATAATTTTACCCATACGCATAAATTAAAACCATAAAATAATTATTTATAATTTAAATATGAATAATAAATATATAATATATCTTATTAATAATACATAAATTGTATAAAATTAAATAAATGAATTGATCCCTAACAGAAAAACTATGAAATTAAAACCATAATTTTTGGAATGAATAAAAAAATAACCCTTACTAAAGAATTTGAAATTAAAGTGTAAATCCCTTACAAAAAAAACATATCCATCATCTTCACATAAGACACCTTCTCTTATTCTTAATTTAACTAGCTTAAATGTTTCATTTTTAGATGAGTAGAATGGATTTTATAGTCGTTTACACCTATTTAACCAGCTGAAGAGATCTCGATGGTTCTCCAAGATTGATCAATAATCAAGTTACCAAAATCTATGTATTAGGGTGGAGGACATACTGAATATGGAATTTAAGATCATGTATGGGTTATATGAGTATCTTTTGATGTCATTTGGTTTGATGAATACACCAATGGTGTTCATGGATCTCATGAATAATATTTTTCATCCATAACTAGAATCCTTCATAATGGTGTATGTTTATGATATCTTAGTATATTCACAGACCCGTGAATCATACATTGAGCACCTTGAGATTGAATGTGGTATGCTTTGTGAACATTATATTTATGCCAAGTATTAAAAGTCTCACTATTGGATTCAATAGGTGTGCTTTCTTAAGTACATTATCTCATAGGTAGGTATCTCATTCAATCTAGATAAATTAGAGGTTGTGATATCTTGGGATCATACCATTAATGTATTTGAGAGAAAGAGTTTTATTAGATTGGTAAAATATTATTGGTAGTTAATTCAGGACTTCTCTCACTATGAATCACCTATTATTGGGATGACCTAGAAGGGGGGATTTACAGTAGACTAGAAGGTGTGAGGAGGCCTTCCAAGACCTGAAAAATTGATTAATTTCTGCTTTGATTTTGATTATTCCAAACTTGTGGATTAGTTATATAGCCTATTTTGATTCCTTGGGAGATGTATTGGAAATTATTTTGATGAAAATAGATTTGGTGGCCACTTATGAGTCTTTTTATCTATGAAAAAATCATTTTAACTACCTAAAATGTGATTTGGTACTAATAAATTTGGTTCATTTCTTGAAGTGTTGGTTCCATTATCTGTTTGATGATATATTTTTCATCTTCACTGGCCATTGGAGTTTGTGGTATATATTATCCTAGCAAGAATTGAACCTGTGGTGGATGTATTGGGTTTAATACATTCAAAATTTTTAATTTTAAATTTAATATTTTACAAAAAAAATTAATTTCATTGTGAATTCTATTTTTAAGAAGCTTTTAGAGTTTGGAGTTCATACATATAAGGAGGAAAGGAAGCTAATGAGCTTTCTCATTGACCAGAAGATACATGTGTCATAGGATCAAGAGGTGGTGTCTTCTGATCCTTTGATTATTACTTATTCATTAGTGGGCTGATGTAAAGTTATCCATGATCCTAATTCTGAACTTTTAGTAATATAAGAACAACTCATGGGAGATGATCCTATTCCAGGAGGGTCTTTAGATGGAGAAGTTGTGTTGTACACCCATGGTAGGGAGGTGGTCCCTAATCACATAAGGTAATAGATGGTGAGGGACTCCCATAACACATGCTAGGTGGTGAATCAGGGCATAACCAAGATGTTTAGTGATATCAGGTGGTGTTTCTTTTAGCAGTGTATGAGGAAAGATATTATAGGGTCTGATACTCACTTCCTTACATATCATAGGATAAATATAGAGCACCAGTGGACTAGTGGTTTACTCTAACCCCTTATAATGATAGTATTTAAGTTTGATGAAGTGACCATCAACTTTATTATAAGACTAACCAGAATTATAAGTGGTCATGATACAGTTGGATGATAGTTGACCGGTTGACAATGTTTCCAAATTTGTTTACTATTTAGGATAATCTGTCTATGGGTGAGTTGGGTAGCTTATATGTATGTGATATGGTTTAATTTTATGGTATAAAATCAAGAATATTATGGGATAAGGATGTGTACTAAATGTCAATATTCAAGAAGGACTTATAGAATCCTGTAGGATCTCAACCAAAGCAAAGTATAGTGTATCACTCACAAACAGATGGGCAATCAAGAAGGATGATACAGATAATAGAGGATGTGTTTAGAGTGTTCGTGTTTAATTTTTTACATATTTGGATTTCCATATATACTTAATATATTTTTAATAAAATAGAAAATATCAAGCCACAGTCTAGATGTCTCTCTTTGAATCTCTTTATGTCGGGTTGTGTTACTTATCTTTGTGCTTGTTAAAGGTAGGAAAGTCTGTTGTGATCATACTAATCTTGGTGCAAGAGATCACTGAGTGTATCAAGTTAATATGAAAGAGTTTAGTTACTATTTAGATTATATTGTGATTATACACCAGCCAAATGTGGTGACCCTAATAGTTCAAAATGGGAGACCACGTATTTTTTTGGTATCTCCTCAATTGGGGCATCAATAATTGAGGATGTGGATAAATAGAATGCCAAGATTTTTTATTATGTTTGAGATTTTGAAACAAATAGGGATACTGGATTAATATTTATATATTTATCCATGAAATCATGGTGTGTAAAATTTGTTTCATGTTTCACAACTTCAGAGGTATGACCCAACCCTTGCACAAAATCCATTGTGATTATGTCAAGTTAGTGGTAGATGCTTCGTTCAAGGAGAAATCGATGCATATTTTGAATCCGAGCAAGAAGAAAAGTGATGGGAAGATAGTGTATCTCATATAAGTATTATAGAATTACTAATGGGTCTAAAATGATAATTTTGAAATATAAACATATTTTCATTTGTAGTTGTTGAAGATATTCATACAGGACTCCTAGAGATACTTCTTAAGGATGATAATTCCTTAGGATGGATTTTATAACACCCCTAGAATTTCAAGGTGCATTCTATTTTAAATATATGTTTATTTTAATTAATCATAATGATATCTAATTTTTATGGGATTTAGAGGTGGTTTGGGACAAGGTTATAAAGAATTGAACTAGGATTGTAATTGAATTTTTTTTACATGTTGTCAATCATTGTGTGATGCTTAAGTGTCATGTCGGGATGTCTAGTGTAGAGGAGAATCAAAGTGATACTTATAGGGGTAACTCCATGAAATTTTTTGTATAATGTGAAGGAAAAAATGAGATATAATAAATGATAACTCATTAAAATAACATTACTTGGATGTTAGGGGATTTTTATAAATAAATTATATCATAAATAATTGCAATTAAGAAGACAAAATCCAAAGAAGGTGCTTGAATTGAAAGGATAGGAAGGTCCCTTACTTTAGTGTGTGACTCTGAAAGCTTGGAAGGGGCTTCTTGATAGATTTGGGAACCCTGTGAGGACTATAGAGAGTTTAGTAAAGATTATGGTCGTGATAATAGTAATTTTATTGAATATAAATAGGATATTGGGTTGGTTTGTATAGGAAAATAAGGGGATTTCTTTATTATTTAGGTTTTGGACTGTACATAACAAAATATCCAAAACCATAAACAATCCCATGGTTTTTGCCCATGTTTTCTACAAAATATGAGTGGTTATAATTATTTTATAAGGTCATGTTCATAAATTATTAAAATAATTTCCTTGCTTATGTGGAGGTGATTCACACTCTTAAATAAAGGATTTTAAAACCTTAAAAAATATTATAAGTTTTATAGGATTCATAATGGATTTACAAAATAAATAAAATAAAATTAAAATCACATTATTTTAAATTGAAAACATATATTTGGTCATGTTTCACCATAATAGTAATTATTACATCAATTTTGGGTCATTATGAATTCATTATACACAAAGTACATTTATACGGTATATAATATTTTCCAGAAAATTCAACTATCTCAAAAAATTATGAAAAATTCACCATTTGATGATTTCAAAATTATGATTCAAAAAATAATATTCATTTTATCTAAATAATATTATAAATATTTTAATTTTCACTTTAAAATAAAACTAATATTTATTAAGAAATACTAGGGGGTTTGACAATAAAAACTTTCGAACCCTTACCAAAACATAGATTTGAATACATAAAAATTGTATGATCCTTTATATTTGATAAAAATTATTTGAAAATAATATTTTACTAAAAAAATAACTATTTAAAAAATCCATTAATTCATAAATTGATTAATTGAATTTGAATATTATCCAAAAATGAAATTTGTACTTTATTGTATCCAAAATAAAAAACATTTTCAATGTAATAATAATAGGATGAAAATATTTTAAATATTACATAAAAAATGTAAATATTCATATTTATAGGGTCTTGATATATATCCCTTTAATAAACCATCAAATTCCCTAATAGTAAGGTGTGCGATGGTGGGAATTTCATGGGGTGGTTTGATGAACATGGTTTGGGTTGTGATCTCGATGAGCTTGAACTTCTACCATAAATAGTTTGTCTCGTTATTAATTTTTGGGATATCGGCTTGGGATTGGTCAAGGGTAAAGCCCAAAAATTATATCTCCCTCAGAAGCTCTAATAAATGGGATTCATATGATATGATCCTACTCTTTGAGACCATCACTTCTTTTTTCTGTGTTAATTGGATTTTTCAAAACCCAATATTTATACTAACCATGTGATCAATGTTAAAAAGTTATATTATCAATGGTAATGATACTTAATGTTCATTTAAATCCAATTTTATATAATAATAAAAAGTACATGTGTTTTCTATAACCATATTATGTGATGAGATATTTAAATAAATCAAAAAGGAGGATTTTATTTACAATACTTCAGATCATTACAAGCTACGGGCTACAGACAAGTGTCAAGTAGGATATAATAAATTGGGAGGAATTAGCCTAAGTATGTGTGTTTATGAAAAAACCAGTGCCATGAAATAATACAGTGATATAAAAAAAGAATGAATGTCTATAGAGTAAACTATGCATGCAACAACCTCTAGGAAAGAATCAAAGTATAGAAGTGTAGTACAAATTTGTAGAGGGGAAAAATACATGGCCGACTAGAAATGAAGTCTCAAACTGGAAACAATAAGAAAAATGTAGACTGAAGAGATCCCATCTCAAAATCTTCTTGTCTAACCACTGAATATTTTCATATCTCTAGGTATAGCTATGCTCCTGCAAAACTTGGTCTACCAAGTTCACCATCGATCTATATTTTACCATCATGTGAAACAAAACATGTGGAAAAATCCCATGTAGGGGTGAGTATATACATACCCATTAGGATTATATGAAAAATAAGAAGGAATCAATATAAAGATACATTAATCTGCTCAACCTATAAGAAAGGGGAAATGAAACCCAACATATATGCTTAAAAGGAACCCAAAAAATAGAGAAGGGGGATATTCATCTCTACATCCCATTTAAGAATTATGAGTCTTCTTATAGCTCTAAAGGTCTATCTCTGATGCCCAGAAACACCCATAGCCACATAATAATATTTGTGGAGGGCCTATATCTCACAATTTCATTACATAGCTAAGGGGGAACAATCTCCAATATAGGGCCCACTCCTTGTTGGAGCTCAAAGATAGGGTTTACACTATGTAGATATAGGACTTGTACCATATAGTGTAGAGAAATTCTAACTATAACTATTTAAAAAGTATTAGGGACCCATGCCATGGTGCAACAGGGGGGTTTCCAACACCAGTAACACTCCGATTATCACACCTGATAACTATCACCAGCTAAGTGTCACTGAAACAAGTGTCGCACTTGTAACACATCATGTATTGTATATGATGCCAAAATGATGTCCACTATTCTATTCTATATAAAAAAATTCTTAGGATAGGATATGCATGATCCCAAATCTGATTTATAATAAAGGAGATACACAAGGTGGAATCCACATAGATAAAGTACAAGGTGTGTGCCTATGGTCACATGGTATGTGACTTCTCTTCGGAACCTAGGAATTTCTTCTCCTACACATGGATTATATGTCCATTTGGGACTACACGGCCTGTACGTGGGGTACACAGTGTGTCTTTCCTTCTTTAAGTGATCTTGTGTCTTCCATTATGTGATCATGTACCTTTTCCAATTCATGTGTACACTGGATGTGTTTGGGTATCCTGGTTATGTTTGAGAACATGATCATGCTCGTGTACCCTTGTTGTGACTGTTTGTTCGGTTTTTCTACACTCTTGTACTCCTATGGTATATAATGAGCCACTAGCACCAGAAAACATAGCATTTATTGGTCATATACTTCATGGGATATTTAACTCCACTTGAAACCCTAGTCTCTATAGCCAAGGGATTACATAGCATATGTTCCTAGACTACATTTCGTGTATGTGGGGATTTTCAAAAAATTGAATTTCCTTCACTAAAATTTCATATTCACCTCTACCAGAAACTTTTTTTCAATTTAATCACCTTAAATCCACTAAAATAGAAGGTAGATACAACGATCAAAGATTCAAAGCCTATGGTGGATAGAAATCAGATTTTCATTCACCCGTGGGGGAACCGTCATGTTGTCCTCTAGCACTTGGGGTGCTGATCACTGAATCAATCACCCACATCTCACGTTACTCCATGATCCATCCACAAAACACTGATCTCCAACACATTCATGTATATTCCATGAAACCATGGGTTCTATCATGCAAAAATCCAGAAATGCAATGCCAAACCACGACCTCGTGGTCCAATGGTGATGAATGTGAAGAATGGTGGTGTAATATCATAATAATGAAATGAAATTCCAATATTGGATGGTGTAATACCATATAAAAATTCCATATTGTTGGAACCAGTGTAAAAATAGGTTCACAATAATTAAATTAATAACTAGGTTCTTGTGAATAATATAAATCAACAAAAACAAAAGAAAATAAATAATCCATGCTTTTTCAAATAAATCACGGGTTTAAATCCATGAAATAATATACCCTACCTCATGTTTGGATTGATCACTGATGAAAAATGTTCCCCATATAAATGAAGGTGATTATCCCATAGTGTTTTTTTCCTATCATACAATTCTCCTTGATTGTTCTAGTCAAACCTTGTTCTTGGTTTTCCAACACAAATAAAGAATTATCCCACCTACTCTCTAATCACATTGGGTTATGTGGATTACCATAGAGATTTTCTATAAAAATATATTTATATATAGGATTAGGTCTTTAGGTTATTAAATAAAATAAATTATTTATTTTATTTATTTTATTTATTTATTTTACTAAACATATAGCCAATGGTTTCCCTTGATCGAAAACCTGAACCTGAAAAACTTTATCTCGCACATAGGGTAAAACCCACATTCTAGAATCAACCATGGTCTCAGATTTCCCATCTAAGGTCTCAAACAATGGTAAATCAATTTATTTTGAAAATATTTGCACACGTTCTTTAATATATATTAATATTTTTAATATATTAATTTTGGGGACCCATGACACCCAAACATAGTTACAAATATGAGGAAAAAATAAAAAGATATATATAGAAATATTCAAAGGACTAAATCAAAAAAAACTATAGTCATTACATTTTTACCTTCTTCAAGAATTTTTCCCTAAAAAGTAAAAAATAGACAAAAATGTGGGGGTACAAAGTTATCATATGACTATCTCACTCCCAAGAGCTCTCATAAACTCTCCCATGCTACCAAAGCACTCGAACCAAAGGAATGATCCATCCATATAGGATCTTCTCATGTCGGTTCTTAATCAACATTGATTACTCTATGATGGTGGGTCCATCCTTGATGTCCACCTCACCCCAATCAATAATGTGCATAGGTTCATACATATATCCCCTCAACTACAAAACATGGAAGATTTCATGAACTCGGTCCAACTATGGGGGAAATTCCAGGAGGTAATACACCTCTCCAACCTTCCATAGGATCTCAAACAACATGATGAACCTTAGACATAGCTTACATCCCTATCCAAATTTCTATGATCCTCATCATGGGGAGACTCTCAAGAAAACATGGTCTCCTTTCTCAAACCTCAATTTCCTATAAAATCAATCCATATAAGATTTATATCAACTCTGGGATTTCCTTATATGCTTTTGTATTACCTAAACCAAAATTTTTTATTCATACACCATCTCTAGAACTAAAAGAGATGTGTCACCAATATATATCCAACATAAGGGTGACTTTAAGGTTCTATCATAGAGGGATTAAAAATGTGTCATTTCGATATTGGAGTGATAGATTTTTTTCTAAGAAAACTCTACCAATGGAAATTCATTCTCCCAACTCTGGTCGAAGTCCAGCACATAGGCTCTCAACATATCCTCTAACACCTAGATAGTCCACTTATTTTCCCATTCATCTATGGGTTAAATGTTGTGCTCATCCATAACTGGGTCCCAAAATACTCCAAAATACCCCTTCACAACCATGACATAAACCAAGAATCACGGTTGGAGATGATTGATATTGGTACCCTAGTAAGTCAAATGATCTGACATGCATAGAATTTCCCCTAAACCCTTGACCGAACTAAACTCCCTGGAGGAAGAAAGTGTACCAACTTGGTTTGTTGGTAAAAAATCACTAGATATCATCATGTCCTCTCAATATTAGTAAAAACACCATAAAAATCCATTCGTATTCTATCCCACTTCCATTTCTGGATCTCAAGGTGTTTTGTAAAACCTTCTAGAAATCAATGTCCAGCCTTTACCTGTTGATATGTGAGACACTGAGAGACAAACTCGACAATTTTTCACCTCATAATAGCCCACTAAAATTTTCATTGATGTTCATTTTATATTTTTTTCATTCTAGTATGTACATCCAAGGGATAAGTGTAAAACACTCTCAACACATCCTCACTCAACATGATAGAAACCATTGTGCTTCCCTAAAAAATGATGATGTGCTCCCCTCCTTTAGAAAATTCATTTGGCACATATCCATAGGATATCTGGTTACATAGAAGCTCACAGTAAATTCCTCCCAACTAATAACCTCTCACATGTTGAATAATCAATGGATTCACCACCATTGACTAAAGAAAATTTGCACCCCTCTCCTCTACTAGTGTCAGCTGCAACAAATACAAATACTCTGATACCTCCTCCACCAAACAATAAATTGATTTCCTACTAAGGGATTCTACGAGCACATTTATCATCCTTGAAGTTTAGACCATCTTAAATCTCTAGTCATATAGAAACTCCAACCAATACCTCTATCTGAGGTTGATATCTCTTTGAGTGAATATGTACTTGAGACACTAGTGGTCTAAGTAAATAATTATCCACTCACCTAGAGGATAGTTCCTCCACATGTTTATATAAAAGAACTATAACAACCAACTCTAAGTCATGATTCATGTAGTTATACTCATGGGGTCTCAATTTCTTTGACCCATAAGAAATCATTTCAAAAATCAACATCAACTTGCAACTAATACTATCTTTAGAGGCATCGCAAAACACCACATACTCAACTCCCTCCTTTGGTAGTCTCAAAATAGAATCATTGTTCAACTTTATACTCAACTTCTCAAAGGATCTTTGACACTTATTAGTCTTGCTAAACAGAATCCCTTTCTACATCAAGGAATTAAAATGGAATGCTACCCTATAAAATTCTACCACAAACCTCCTACAGTACCACAACAAACCAAAAAAACTCCCCAAATATGACATGTTCTTGGGTGGATCCCAAGAGAACAATGCATCAATATTCACCATATCCATAGAAAACACATTCTCAGAGATGAATTTACAAAGAAATAGAACCTATTGAATCCAAAACAAATACTTTAATAGCTTACTAGAGAGTTTTTTCTCCCAAATTAACTCTAGAAACATCATCAAGTACTCTACATAATCCCCCTCTAACTTAGATTAAATTATTATTTCATCAATTAAGACAAATATGAATCAATCCAATTATGGATATAATATCAATTTCATAATATCCATGAACATAATTCTATTATTAGTGACACCAAAAGGCATAACCAAGGACTCATAATGTCTATAGTAACATCTTGATGTCAAATTTTTAATATCATCCTCACGAACTCTCATTTGATGGTCGTTGAACCTAAGATCGGTCTTAGAGAACCAAATCACACATTTCAACAAGTTGAAGTGGTCATAAATCCATGGTAATGGGTACATTATCTTTATTGTTACCTGATTTAGGTGATTATAGTAAACACAAATCCTCAAACTCAAATATACATTTTTCTTGAACAAAAATAGAGCTATCTAGGGGGATACACTAGTTCTGATAAAAAATTTCTCTCAACAGTCTTCCTAATGTACCCTTGGATCTTGTATCTAAGTAAGGTGTAACGCCCCGACCCCAGTTACCTAGAGTCGGTGCATTATTACATAATATTGGCATGATCACAAGAAAGATCAAATCTCGAAAGACCGATTGGTTTAGTAGCCTTGGAAACACTAGATATATTCATAAAGTTTTACATTACATCATAAAGTGAAAAACTACTACAACAACATAGTCTCCATATCCCACACTCATATCCCCATATACTATCCCTGCAGGTCATTCATAAATTACTTCTTCACATCTTAGGAAAAATAAAACATAGAAAAGGGGTGAGCTCAAATGCCCAGTAAGGATAACAATATAGTGGAAACTTTTATAAATAAGAATAAACATTTAAGGCAATGTATAACTTAAAACAAAAGCCTTTTAAACTTGAACTTAGACATAGTATGACAAAAATAAAATGAAATAATATCATTTACTTATTCACATTGATATTATACTAATCGAATAATCACATGCAATATCAATTACCACTTTCATAATGATGGAATGCATAATGCCATACTATCATAACCACATAGCCAAGGCCTCATGCCAAGACTAAAAATAAGATTTTTCCAAGGCCTTGTTCCAAGACACTAGTTTTCCTCATGAGACCTACCGATGCATTAAGGAGCTATAGCGGGCTCCACTCATCACATATTAAGTCCAATGCATTCCCATATGAAAAGGTTTAAACATAACAAAAACATTCGTATTAAAACTAGAATACGAAATGTCAATACTTTCACCATAAACTATGAATGGTATAAAATTAGCACATCCATAGTCAAACATATCACAAAACATTCAATACAATATAGAAGTTTTGTATCATAATAAATCAACTTCAAATAAGCGTAAAATCCATCAAAGGATTTTGACATAGATGAAATCAAAACTCTTTTTAGAGAAATATCTCTTTCTATTTTGAAATCATTTAAGAGTCGTATATTTATGAAACAAAACATTTTCTTTGAAAATTTTCTTATAATATTGTAAGGGAATCTTCTATGATTTTATAATGGCAGAAAATAACCACACCCACTATATAAGTTGAAAAAACCATTCTTACCTTAATTCTGTCGAAAAGGTTAAAAGCACCTTGTTTGGAAAATGACTGAAAGATTCCTTTATAAACCACTTATAAAAAGTCAAACAAGGGTATAAATGACTTTAACCCATATTCTTGTAAATAGTAAAAATGTTTTGAAATACATTTTTAAGAAACATGGATGTGGATGATAAAGAGATCCTGGTAGATTATTACGTATAAACAACCTCGAATAATGAAGAGATTGTGAAATAAACCCTTACCTTGTACTTTTCCTTGGTTGAGGGTAGGTTAACCTCCTATATAATGGTGAAGTAATTTTTATTAAATTATACAAGAATCATATATATTAATATGATATCATATATGATCTTTTAACATTGCTTTGTTAATAATATCTTAGTATTATCATCGTTTGTGTTAACTTACTCGTTTTCTTTTATAAGTTTTGTTAAATAAGTCATGTTTGTCATGGATAGGTTGTATCTTATTCATATCCAGAATGATATCAAGTCCTTAAAAATTATTTTTAAATCATAAAATGATAATTATACTTGAATGGATACGATGGAGAATGAATCTCATCGCGTTCGTGGAGACGGTAGTCTGTACGTACGCACGAGCGAAAATATCATTCTTTTGATATTAAAATAATATATAATTGGATAATATATCATATATACAGAATAATTATCATGTTATATTTATTATTTACATGATTTACACATCATTATTATACCCATCCAAATAATAATATATTGAATAACAATTACACCACGACGTGGAGACGGTAAGACGTACGTACGCACGTATGGTGACATGTTATTCAAAGGGAGGATAGAATACTGAATATGGTTGTACCATATTTATAATAACATCACAGTATATATAAGATACTAGAGTTATTATTTTAGAATGGTAATAACAAAGAAGGAAAAAGTGGAAGAAGAAAGGAACTTGAAAAAGGGTGGTGAAATCATTACCTCTTCTTTGGGTTCTTCCTTTTGATTTGATCAAAAGGGATCCTTATGTTGGATTTCTGACTAAAGGAAGGCCTATAAGATGAGGTGAGGGAAGTTGAGAGAGTATTTGGGCAGAGTTTGGCCGAACCAAAAGGCTTTGAAGGTGTGAAGAAATGAGAAGGATATTATATAGTTTATAAACTTACCATATAAATCCAATATACACCCAAGTGGTCCATTAATGATACACCTATCATGATATAAGTCTCTTGTCCGATCCTTAGATTTTTAGGAATTTAATATCAATTAATAATATAATATTTGTTTTAAAAACTCTTTTATGTCAATTTTGACACTATTCAATAGTTGATTTTTGTGAAACTTATAACAGAATGATTACTTCTAAAAAAGTCAATTAAATCAATCCTAATATGTCATATTATCCTAGAAAATTAGTTTAATTCATTAAAAGTCTCAAATTATATTTATTTGGGTATTTATAATATCAATTATTTTAATTTTTCACTATTATGGTAATTACTCCATCATCATTGAGTCATAAATAAATTAAATTATTTAATGTATAAAAATTATAAATAAACTATAATTATGTAGGAAATATTTTTATCTTTCTAATGAATATTTATATTCGAAAATCCAACATATATAACCCTATGTAAAATTTGTTTTTCTAAAAGATATATGCTTGAGTCATTTTTGTATTCATTTTAACTTAATTAAAATAAAGTGTTCCTATAACTTACAAGTGGCACCATGGGGTCCCAAAATCGACCCAAAGATGCCAATGGTAGAATATGTATCAACCAATAAGTTTAGGACACGTTTTAGGGTAATTTTTTATTATTATAATATTATTTTTTAACCCTTATTTATCGGATTTACCCTTTAACCATGGTAAATAAAATATTTACCGAAGTAATTATTCAAAATGTATAAAAATAAAAGTTACCTATTTACACAATTTTAACATCCTTATTCCAAATATGGAATCCATTTTTCCAAATTCAAAACACAGAAGTGGCAGAAATTAATTTAAAATTAATTCCCGCTGTCAAAACAAAAAGCGTGATTTTAAGATATAATAACTGTCAAAAGATTGATACTTGTTTATGTTCGGTTTAATTGTGAAATTATGTCCAATGACCAAAATTGTATTAAATGGTAAAATTACATTCTAAATATACTTTAAAACCACTCAAATTCATAATTTATCAATATAAAGTATTTCAATTAAAAAAGTTGTTTTTAATTAAAATTTAGTAATTTTCACTATTCATCAAAATATAAGTGTTATCCGAAAAGTTCGAAAATTTCACCCTAGGATAAATTCGATATTCTGAATCCAAAAATGAAGTCCATTTTCAAATATAAAATATATATATTTCCAAAAATTAGGTATTACTATTCATAACGGCTAGTTTGATTGGTTGTGGTGTGTGTTAGAACTCGAAGTTGCGTACAACACACGCTACTGTATTATTCAAAGGAAAGCGTACCGTGGAAGCTTGGGATGTTTCTTTTTAAATTTTTTATGTCCTCATTTAGTCAAAAGGTTTAAAATATTTTATTTAAAAAGGGTTCACTATTAAAATTTGGTAAAGTGCAATACTGAAAATGAATTTGTTCTTACATTATGTCTAAGAAACACATAATATGAATTCTAAAATTATAAGGATTATATAAAGTTTAAAATTTAGTTAATACTATTCATAACCTCTTTTGAACGGCTTGTTTGGTAAGTCATCGTGCGCTTGAACTTGGTGTTGCGTGTAGTGCAAGTTATTGAATTATTTTGAAGAAATAACACACTATGAAATCATGGGGTGTTACATTCTTCCCTCCTTCAATAAATTGCATCCTCGCAATTTGAAATTGTTCTTCGAAAATAAAAGGTTGAACATAGAAAATATCTTTGTGGGAAAACCCATATCTAAAATTGGGTTACTAAAATGTAATCTTAATATGAGGAAAATAGAAATGAAAGGGTCACCACCAAATTATGATCTCAATTAGGAGAACATTGGTGGAAATTAGAGACATATAATTGGAAGAAAAACGTAAATATTTATAGGTAGTGATTGAGGCCATCAATCACAAACAAGTGTAAAATTGAGGTCCTTAAATTCATCAATCTATGATGATTTGAAATACCATTGGTTCAATAAAACATAGGGTATTAGGATAACACATTTTTGGTTTTAGGATTCCTTAAATAAAGTATAAGAATTAATTTCTTCATAGAATAAGAGAAGAATAAAAATATATTCTTGACAAGTAGAGTTCCATCCTTTAACTAATTTCTACCACAAACACATCTTTCACTCTAAAAGATAATAGAACGAAAAAAATATTCTATTTATCCTATTCATATAGGGTTCCAAAAAAACGAATTTATAATTCATCTACCAGATCTTTTAAAAAACTACATTATTTAATCTCGGACATCACGTGGGTCAGTGGTAGGTGATACACCCTTGTCGCCCTTCGGTTGTGGGTTCAAGTCTCGCGGCCTTGCCGGACGCGACGGGTTGTCGCCCAACCTCTGGGTTGTCCTTTTATGGAAATCCAAAATAATCCAAACTAGAACTATCCAAAATACTTCAGTCCAAAATTTATAAGGAAGGTAAACACAATAAAGATCCTTTTTTCCACGTAATAACATGTGAACATCTTCATCATGTATTCTTTCAAAACACTGCAACATCCTGAATTACCATAAAACCTTATTAATTACATTCATGATCCCTTATTCCTTAAATAATAATATATATACTCCTTCAATCCAAAAATGTTTTAAACCCCAACAATGATGGAATATAAAAATCATTAATCAGTTTCAATGTAGTCAAGAGTATCCAATATAATTTATCCAAATCAATCATGTATTATTCCAAAATCACTACCTCAGTATCAGAACTATATTATGGTTTATCATTCACTCAACCATATATTTTCCAAAAAATTATCCTTCTATTGAGTCACTTTTCTTTGTTCCACACAATCTCAAGTCCTTAATGAAATAGTACTGCAGTACAATCCTTATATACTCCATAATTATTATAACAAGTAAATTATTGATACAACACTCAAATCAATATAAGAACTCTAATCATTCCTCTTCATCTGTGGTAGTATCATAACTTGATTATTATCCAATAGCATCATTTGCGGCATAGTCTGATGACTAGGACATAGGTTCGCGTAGTGTCCAAAATCCTTGCAAATGAAGCATTGTACATTTGAAATCATTTTCTTACCCTTGCATTCACGTACTTTGTGCCCTTTTCCTCCACACTTATAACAAACTCCCATTCCTTTTAGGCAAGTTCCAGGGTGTTTCTTCCCACAGTTATCACATATAGGAAAATTCTTCTTTTCCCTCTTCCCTTTATCCATCTTTCTCTCTTCCATCCTTTTCTTCTCTTGCTTCCCTTCAAAGCCATAAGACTCAGTAAAATCTTTACTTATCTTACCAACACATGATATTATTTCTTCATATGATGATAATACATGAGAGACTATTTCTCTTATAAATTCTGGCTTAAGACCATGAAAGATATGATCCTTCTTTCTCTTTGGATCATGTGCATTGCTGGAGTTCTCATTCCTTCTACTGGGCACCATTTCTAAACAATGTCATAAACTAGATTAGTTTACGAATAACAATAACTAATCCCAAACTTGTAAGACACATAACATAAATTCAATAGTTTATGGATATAATCCATAATCATAATAATTTCTCCTTTGAGAAAGTATATAACCATAAACTCCTCATAATGGTTTGTAAAGAAAATGAGAATTATCCTAAGCATATCCCCCGGGAGTGTCGTAACCAAAAGTGCAGCAAGGCCCGTTGTCGTGCACCAGTTCCCGTTCGAGTCTATCTCAAAGCGGTGTTTTTGGGTTTTACCCCTAGGTACATCTATGCCAGATCCGCCTCTACCTACTCGTATCCAGACAAGGATGTATTGCCCGAAAAACTCACAAAATCTCTACAATACCAAAATTATAGGAAATTCTTCTATACTAATCCTCAAAGTTCATCTTAGGTCTACGTGCTCTAATCAGAGTGTATCTAAATCTAGATTCCAAGGTTTGTACTAAACCTCCTCTGATACCAACTGTTATTCCCCGACCCCAGTTACCTAGAGTCGGGGAATTATTACATAACATTGGCATGATCACAAGAAAGATCAAATATCGAAAGAACGATTAGTTTAGTAGCCTTGGAAACACTAGATATAGTCATAAAGTTTTACATTACATTATAAAGTGAAAAACTAATACAACAACATAGTCTCCATATCCCACACTCATATCCCCACATACTATCCCTTCAGGTCATTCATAAATTACTTTTTCACATCCTGGGAAAAATAAAACATAGAAAAGGGGTGAGCTCAAATGCCCAGTAAGGATAACAATATAGTGGAAACTTTCATAAATAAGAATAAACATTTAAGGCAATGTATAACTTAAAACAAAATCCTTTTAAACTTGAACATTGACATAGTATGGAAAAAATAAAATGAAATAATTCCATTTACTTATTCACATGGATATTCTAATAATCGAATAATCACATGCAATATCAATTACCAATTTCATAATGACAGAATGCATAATGCCAGACTATCATAACCACATAGCCAAGGCCTCGTGCCAAGACTACAAATAAGATTTTTCTAAGGCCTTATGCCAAGACACTAGTTTGTCTCATGAGACCTACCGATGCATCGAGGAGCTATAGCGGGCTCCACCTGTCACATATTAAGTCCAATGCATTCTCATATGAAAAGGTTTAAACATAACATAAACATTCGTATTAAAACTAGCATACGAAATGTTAATACTTTCACCATAAACTATGAAAGGTATTAAAATATCACATCCACAGTCAAACATATCACAAAACCTTCAATACAAGATAGAAGTTTTGTATCATAATAAATCAACTTCAAATAAGCGTAAAATCCATCCAAGGATGTTGACATAGATGAAATCAAAACTCTTTTTAGAGAAATATCTCTTTCTATTTTGAAATCATTTAAGAGTCATATATTTATGAAATAAAACATTTTATTTGAAAATATTCTTATAATCTTGTAAGGGAAGCTTCGACGATTTTATAATGGCGGAAAATAATTGCACCCTCCGTATAAGTTAAAAAAACATTCTTACCTTAATTCTGTCGAAAAGGTTAAAAGCACCTTGTTTGGAAAAAGACAGAAAGATTCCTTTATAAACCACTTATAAAAAGTCAAACAAGGGTATAAATTAATTTAACCCATATTCTTGTAAATAGTAAAAAAAATTGAAATACATTTTTAAGAAACATGGATGTGGATGATAAAGAGATCCCATTAGATTATTACGTATAAACAACCTCGGATAATGAAGAGATTGTGAAATAAAACCTTACCTTGTACTTTTCCTTGGTTGAGGGTAGGTTAACCTCCTGTATAATGGTGAAGTAATTGTTATTAAATTATACAATAATCATATATATAAATATGATATCATATATGATCTTTTAACATTGCTTTGTTAATAATATCTTAGTATTATTGTCGTTTCGGGTGTTAATTTACTCGTTTTCTTTTATATGTTTTGTTACGTAAGCCATGTTTGTCATGGATAGGTTGTATCTTATTCAAATCCAGAATGATATCAAGTCCTTTAACATTATTTTTAAATCATCAAATGATAATTATACTTGAATGGATACGATGGAGAATGAATCTCATCGCGTTCGTGGAGACGGTAGTCCGTACGTACGTACGAGCGACAATATCATTATTTTGATATTAAAATAATATATAATTGGATATTATATCATATATACAGAATAATTATCATGTTATATTTATTATTCACTTGAGTTACACATCATTATTATACCCATCCAAATAATAATATATTGAATAACAATTACACCACGACGTGGAGACGGTAAGCCGTACGTACACACGTATGGTGACATGTTTTTCAAAGGGTGGATAGAATACTGAATATGGTTGTACCATATTTATAATAACATCACAGTATATATAATATACTGGAGTTATTATTTTAGAATGGTAATAACAAAGAAGGAATAAGTGGAAGAAGAAAGGAACTTGAAAAAAGGGTGGTGAAATCATTACCTCTTCTTTGGGTTCTTCCTTTTGATTTGATCAAAAGGTATCATTAAGTTGGCTTTTTGACTAAAGTAAGACCTCTAGGATGAAGTGAGGGAATTTTAGAGAGTATTTGGGAAGATTTTGGCCGAACCAAAAGTCTTTTAAGGTGTGAAGAAATGAGAAGGAGAGTTCCCTTTTATTAGAGGGGTGAGGGGCACCTTTGGAAAAGCTAAAAATATTAATTTATAATAAATTCCTATTCGGTTTCTAATGGCTCAAAAGTTTATTATTAAAAGTTTAAGGTGGGGATAGGTCTAAAAACATAAAAAAAATAGAATTTAGACAGTTTTGGGTCACTATATTAACCTTATCTTTTAGTTTTAACTCTTAGTTAATTAGTTTGACATTTACCATGTCACTTTGTATTTTTATATTATATAGTTAATAAACTTACCATATACATCCAAGAAACCCCAAAGTGGTCCATTAATGATACACCTATCATTATATAATTCTATTGTCCGAACCGTAGATTTTTATGAATTTAATATCAATTAATAATATAATATTTGTTTTAAAAACTCTTTTATGTCAATTTTGACACTATTCAATAGTTGATTTTTTTGAAACTTATAAAAGAATGATTACTTCGAAAAAAGTCAATAAAATCAATACTAATATATCATATTATCCTATAAAATTATTTTAATTCATTAAAAGTCTCAAATTATATTTATTTGGGTATTTATAATATCAATTATTTTAATTTTTTACTATTATGGTAATTACTTCTTCATCATTGTATCATAAATAAATTAAATTATTTAATGTCTAAAATTTATAAATAAAATATCATTATGTAGGAAATCGTTTTATCTTTCTAATGAATATTTATAGTCAAAAATACAACATATATAACCCTATGTAAAAAAATATTTTCTAAAAGATATATGCTTGTGTCATTTTTGTATTCATTTTAACTTAATTAAAATAAGGTGTCCCTATCACTTACAAGTGGCACCATGGGGTCCCAAAATCGACCCAAAGATGCCCATGGTCGCACATGTATCAACCAATAAGGTTAGGACACGTTTTAGGGTAATTTGTTATTATTATAATATTATTGTTTAACCCTTATTTACCGGATTTACCCTTTAACCATGGTAAATAAAATATTTACCGAAGTAATTATTCAAAATGTCTAAAAATAAAAGTTACATATTTACACAATTTGAACATCCTTATTCCAAATATGGAATCCATTTTTCCAAATTCAAAACACAGAAGTGGTAGAAATTAATTTAAAATTAATTCCCGCTGTCAAAACAAAAAGCGTGATTTTAAGATATAATAACTGTCAAAAGATTGATACTTGTTTATGTTCGGTTTAATTGTGAAATTATGTCCAATTACCAAAATTGTATTAAATGGTAAAAATATATTCTAAATATACTTTAAAACCACTCAAATTCATAATTTATCGATATAAATTATTTCGATTAAAAAAGTTGTTTTTAATTAAAATTTAGTAATTTTTACTATTCATCAAAATATAAGTGTTATCCGAAAAGTTCCAAGATTTCACCCTAGGATAAATTCAATATTCAGAATCTAAAAATGAAGTCCATTTTTAAATATAAAATATATTTTTTTTCAAAAAGTAGGTATTACTATTCATAACGGCTAGTTTGATTGGTTGTGGTGTGTGTTAGAACTCGAAGTTGCGTACAACACACGCTACTATATTATTCAAAGGAAAGCATACCGTGGAAGCTTGGGATGTTTCATTTTAAATTTTTTATGTCCTCATTTAGTCAAAAAGTTTAAAATATTTTATTTAAAAAGGGTTCACTATTAAAAGTTGGTAAAAGTTCGATACTGAAAATGAATTTGTTCTTACATTATGTCTAAGAAACACATAATATGGATTCTAAAATTATAAGGATTATATAAAGATTAAAATTTAGTTAATACTATTCATAACATCTTTTGAATGGCTTTTTCATGGTGTGATTGAACTCGGTGTTGCGTTTAGTGCAAGTTATTGAATTATTTTGAAGAAATAACACACTATGAAATCTTGGGGTGTTACATAAGGACTATCTGATACACCGTAGAAGATATTATTATGGTCCCAGGGTGAAATTCAATGCAAAATAAAATCTATTTCCACAGAGGTATAGCCAAACCTTATATGGGGAATATGTCCATATAATCATCCACTAATACAAGAATCCAAATTCATGAAGATACCACTATACCAAGGGATAAACTAACCAATTTATTGGTGATGGGTTTTAGTTTTCTAATCATGATCCCTACCGACATATCCATAAGATCTCTATCGCCTATGAAGGAAAATCATAACCCATACAAACAAAGGTATCTAACTCTCCTATGATGAAAATCTATCTAGGCACATACCACAAACAACCATTTCATACCCAAGATGACTTGTAATTTTCCTCACCCAAGACCATTATCCCTATGATCCTCCAATGGTGTACCAAGTTGTGGCGGTGGTGGAAGTAGCTTGTAGTGTCTTCCTCCATCATCATATCCTACCTCTAGATCTCCACATTCTCCTATATCATCACCACCTCCATGGGGGCTCCCTAACCATGCCTTGGAGATCCATGATCACAGTGTTACCTCTGTCACGGTGATCCATCCACTATCTATCTACCCTCCCTAGCACATTCAGTCAGGAAATCTCAAGCCAAGTGACATCTCCTATCATAAGAATAGAATTTCCCCACTCTTGGACAATTGGATAATCTTCGCAAACCCTACATTGTATATACATGTGTCTGGGTCTAAGAAATGGAATTTATCTTGTTCTAAGACCCTAATGTTTGATGTATTCTAGTGCTACAAACAAATTGGCCCCATTATTTAAACTACTGACTCCAACTGCATAATGTACCTCTACTAGAAATATCTTGATAATTAGTTCCCACTCCATCACTATAGTATAATTAAGAATACATAAGAAGAATATGATAGCATGAATTTCTTAGTGAAGGACCATCTCAAACTTCCATGACCAGAATAATCCATATCGCACCATATCAAGGGAGTAACATGTGATGTCCGTAAATCTTGTGGAATAATCATAAATTGACATAACACCTTTTGGTATCTTGAGAGGACAGAAAATCAATATAGAGCACAAGATAGAAGGGTAATACTCATCATGGAACAAATATTGTATGAATAACCATGAGAGTGTCACCTGATCATGAGTGTGGGTAATTAGATTCTACTAACACTCTACCACTCCATGAAGAAGAATACTTGAAAGTGAAACCATTATATCAGATGAAGTTTGAACAAGCCTAAATACTAGGATCACTACCTTAAACCAATCCTTTATTTACTGGGGGCCTATATCTCCATGAAACCTCAGTGTTCATTATCACTAGAACTCATGTAATGCACTAATCTTATGAGAATCATTTTTATAACCTACTAGATTTATTGACTATTCAACCTTTAGACGATCCTCTTCCTAGACCACTAAGGGAAACACCTCATGATTAGGCCACTAAAACGATGCCTCATCACTAAATTGATCATCATATGATCCTATATCGACATCCTAGTTGGTTGTCATCATGGAGGCATTCTAAAAGTTATCAAAATGTACCATGATTATATGATCATATATGGGGAGCTAAATCAATAAGGACATAAAATCAAAAATACCCATTACAATATGATACATGTGTTAATTTTTCTCTACAAATGATGTCTTGGAATACTATGTCGACAATAAGGTATTTAGATTCCTAGTAAATGGATATGTCGGCTTCCATGCTAACATAGGGTTCCCTAGCCTCAAATCCACACTCTAGATACTCTTCAATTATTACCCTAAGTTACCAAACCAATCCTCATAACAAGGTAATACTCCAAACACTGACCTTGGTAAATACCTCCTTTGCTACCCTCTGTCATCACCCAACCCAATGGGTCCCACCTGGATAGTGATAATTTGAGTGATACACCCCAAGCCTACCTCCAATAGGTTAGGGGCTAGTGACAAGCCCTGAGTAGGCAATACTAAAATGGGAGACCTTAGCCTAAGTACTTGTATGCATACATATGACCATATTAATGAAACAATAGAGAGATATAATAAAATACTGAATATCTAGAGTGTAAAACATTCATGAAACAACCTCTAAAAAGAATAAAAGAAAATAAATGTAGTAAATAACTGTAAAAGGAAAAATACATTCCCAAACAAAAATAAAATCCCAACCAAAAAACAACTAGGAAAAGGGATACTAAAGAGATCTTGACTCACAATCTCCAAGTCCAACCATTGAGCATGGTCAAATTTTCTAAGTATATTTATTCTCCTCCAAAACCTAGTCGACTAAGGTTACTTTCAATATGTTTGTCTTCTTCATAAGATGAAATACGTGTAAAAAAATTCCATATAGGTGTGAGTATATACATACCAAATAATATTCCCTAAAAACCAAGAAGGGAGACATAAAAATACATAATAGTCTTCTTAACCTATAAGAAATTGGAAAAAAACCCAATATATGATCTCAAATGGAACCCATGTAATAGAAAAAGGGGATCTATATCTCCACATAATAGCTAAGAACTGTGATTTTGCCTAAAACTCTTAAGGTAAATATCTAATTCCCAATATCAAATGAAACCAAAAATAATCCATTTGGATATTCTACACCTCACCACTTTGATCCATACCTGAGGGGATATAATCTCCATTAGAGGACCCACTCCCCATCAGTGCTCAAGGACTGGGGTGTTCCACTCCATAAATAGAGGACCCATTACTTGTATTAAGAGGGGTTTTTGACTCTACCTATGTAAAGAGTATGGGTAACCCATTCCTTTGTGTGACAAGGTGGTTTCCAACACCATTAACACACTGATGATCATGCTTGATTATTATCACTGGCTAAGAAATGTTGAATGTAGCATCATGCTTGTAACACCTTGTATCATATCTCTGATTTCAAAAACAATTCCATCATCATGTTCTATATAGAAAAATGATTATGATAGGCTACTCATGGTCCCAAATATTAGTCCCAAAGAATAATATACACAAGGTGGAGTCCACATAGAAAAATTACATGGTGTATACCTAGGGTCACTAGATGTGTGACCACACCTAGACACCTGGGCATGTCCTCTTCTACACATGTCTTGGTTGACCATGTGGGACTACACGATGATTACTTGGGGTTTACAACATGTTTTTCCTTCTAATGGGTGTTACCATGTCTTTCGACCCATACTAGTGTACCTCATATTGTTCCCATGTACACTAGCCATGTCTGGGTATCCAAGCCATGTCTGAGTATATGGTCATGCCCATGAACACTGGTTATGATTGTGTTCTTGGATGTGTCCATGGAAATTTACCATTGGGGTATATGCTGAGGCACCAGCATAAGATCACACAGATGATCATCAACTACTTAGAGAATTTTGGAGGCATCAGGTGATCATCAACCACTTATAGATTAACATCACCATCCCTATCATCACCTAAACTATGATTGGACAAGTCAATGATGACTCTATGATCTCTGTACATCATAGTGGAGAATGAAATGACCTACTAAGGAGTTTCTCAAATGGGGACATCCAAATTGAGTCCTGGTATATGTTATTATTTGAAAAATACATGATTGGTAATTAAATATCCCATGAACCACCAAAATTGTGGATACAATATCATAACATATCATCCATAATAAGGATGGTCCTCTCTGATTAAGAATCTATCAAAGGGTGATATGCGGTAATCAACATAATTTTTTATCTAAGAGATTTTTATAATCCTTTATAAAAACAAGATGTTAAACTTATGTATCAATCAGATAAAATAAAATATGACACCCCATGTAGTTTTAAAATCTATTTAATATAGATATTTCTCAAATAATTATTTTCATATGTCTCGGAAATAGGTAAGAAGTGGGATGTCTTGGTTAAGTGTCCACAATTACCCATAATGCATCCTTACCTTTCAGGGAATAGGTTAAGCCCATCATAAAATCTATGTTAATTTCATTCATTTTCCATTAATTTAGATGAAGTGTCTATAATTTACCATCAAGTTGTGTATATTCTACTTTGAACTTCTAAAATGTGAGACACTAAGATACAAATCCTTCTATCTCTCATTTCATTTCAGGTCACTAAAACTATCTATGCATATCTCGATTAATCCTTGAAATTCATGGGTATATGGGTGAATTGGAGGAATGATGATTCTTCATAACTATTTCCCACATACTCATGAGGATCATCAATCTTCCATCAGTATAAAAAAAAGAATCATAATCTTGAGAAAATACTTCTAGGATCTCTACACCTTCGATTCTCTCTCGAATGATGGTACAATCTTAGTTGAATATTTGAGAATATTTTAACCTTTCCACTACTTATGTGTCACGACCCATCCTCGGGGCCTGTGACGTGACTACCCTAAGCCTGCCTTCCAAAGGCCAGGGGCTGGTGGCTAGCACCAAAGGCGTAAATCTTGATAAAAATGGAAGTCATTGCCTTTATGAAACGCAAACAAACACACAACCAGAGTACAAGCGGAAGCAAACACTAAGTAAAGCAATATGAAAAGTGTGATGAAAGTACAAAGGGGGCCAGAAATACAAGATCAATAGTAAAGTACAAGGAAAATACAAAATAGCAGGAAGGTGTCAAACTGCTCCTGGATCGTCCTCCGGAGTTCCTACCTGAAGGGTAGCTACATATGGCCACCTCAGCTCTCCATGTTCATCTGTCACCTCCGGGTACTGTCTCGTCGTGAAATCCACCTCTGCGTACAGTCTCATTGTGAAGTCAACCTCCAGGTACCTTCTCGTCATGAATTCCACCTCCGGGTACCGTCCAACTCTACATGCCTCAACCACGATCAGTGTTGTCCATCGTCTACATCCAACACAACAAGGTGTGGGAAAAGCCCATGCAAGGGTGAGTATAACGATACTCAGTAGGGACCCCGAGACCCTCAAGGTCTCACTATATCCAACAAGGATAAACCACAAAGAAAGATATCAACAGGTAACCTTTACTTAGGTATATTCCCATACATATACCTAAGTTAACAAGTAACCCATCTCAATCATGAGGAAAACACAAAGGTCAGTGACTTAGCTCAAACCAGGATTTTTATTCACAATGAAGAAAAAACACGGCTGCTGGAGAACTCCTCCTCTGTCAAGCACAGTAGTCCTATCATGACTCTGAGGTTCCACTCACTAAATTTAGACTGCTGAGGTACTCCTCCTATCGAGTATCATGGGTCTTCCACCTCACAAAGTAGTGCTCCCTGCCATGGGTCTGCCACCTCACACAGTAGTGCTCCCCCTCTTAGCCTATAGAGGTACTCCTCCTGTCGAGAACTGCGGGTCTGCCACCTCACAAAGTAGTGCCCCTCCACCATGGGTCTGCCACCTCACAAAGTAGTGCTCCCCACTAGGCTATACAAGTCACTCCAAATCAAATCGGACAAGTAGTCATCAGGTCTTAGCCAGCTACAAGGTCACCGTACTCCGTATGCTCGCCTCTAGGAGGATCCGCTCCACGAGCCACTGGTCGATAATCCAAGTATCATAAATTCCCACGAAGAAGTATCACAAAGGACCACCTCCTCATAGGGGTCTCAACGCAATAGACGGTGCATCAATCGGACGCCCGGTCCGTGAGTTATTAGCCACTTTGTTCCGGGGGCACGGTTGGTTTTGTATAAGAACCAACCCAGCCATATCTCAACTATACCCTGAACTCCCATGAGCTATACACAAAGGAACCATTTCTTAACGAGATCACCAACGCCGCTAACGGTTCTTCAAATAGACTTCCGGTCTCAAAGTTATCGGCTTTTCCATTCGAGGGGGCCTGGTTGGATTTCAGGTACAATCCAACCCGACAATACTCCAACTGCGTCCAAACCTCAAGTGAAGTATTCCAAATGAACCGTATCATCATGAAAAATCCAACAAAGTTGTTGTCACATCAATCAAACATCCAGATCTCAAGTTATAAGCGTTTTCGCACCAAAGGCCCGGTTGGTTTCGAGTTCGAACCAACCCGGCCGTATCCAAACTTCTCCGAAACCTTAAGTGCAATATACCAAAATAACCGTCTCAATCTGAGGAATCCCACGCAACTGACGTTGCATCAATTGGAGGTCCATAACTCATGATATGTCCATTTAACCAAAAACGGTCTGAAAATAGGGGGACTGGGCCCGGTCCGACCCAGCCTAACACCCCCTGGGTCAGGCCGAACCGATTCGACCCGACCCAGGTCCATGTTTGGCCCGGTAGGACGTGGCCCGGCCTAGTGCTGGAGGCCTAGCCCGGTGGCCGGTTGCGGCTCGGCCGGTTGGCCGAGCATGTTGCGCCGAGTGGGGGAGGCGCGACCTCCCCGCTGATTAACGTCGGTGGCGCCAGCTGGGGCCGCCCCCCGGGCGTCCTGGATCCTGCGCGATCGCAGGGTCCATCGCACCACCACCGCAGTTGTTTCCATGGTAGGTTTCTTCTGGCGATGTGTTGGGGTGTCGCCGCCTCCTGTCGTCGGCGCCGCCGCGCTGGTGAGGCGCACCGACAACGTCTTCCGCGGACCATCGAGTGCGCTCCAGTGGTCCGATTTTCCCGTTTTCTACGTCTGTGGCTCTCCTAGGACCCGTTCTTCACTGAAACAGCCTCCATATGTAGTTTTGGTCCCATTTCATCAACACCCGTCGAAACTCGCACACAAAAAAACAATCTACGAAGGTTTTGGGCTTGTTTGTTAGCCTGTGCCCTCCGCATTAGAGGCTCAAACAAGATTTAATAATTCAAACATAAATTTAATCCTAAAAATAACCCCGCTTCCAACCCTCAAGAACGAATGATCCGCAGATCAACCGGGTAGAGGTTGGTCTGCGCTCGTCGTTATTTCCTCAAAAAGGAAAGCGGAAATTTAAAACAAAACCCCTACCTAGTAAAACGGCATTAAACGATGGCTAGTTGCAGAGGACGAGCGTCGCGAAAGACAGGCATCATTCTGTCAACATTGGGAAGGAAGGAGCCGAGGGTGGCGTCGACGTTCTTCATTCTTCCTTCTTCGTTGGAGGAAAATGAAAACTCTCCAAGTGCTAGGTGTCGTGCTTCGCTGCTAGCATTCCGCCGCTTGAAGAAGCCATCTAGAAATCCTTCCTCTAGCCTCCTTTATATAGGAGTGGGAGGTTTTGTCGTTGGAAAGCAATTCATAAATGAAGGATTTATGACAGAGTGCTCCACCCCATTAATTCGCTACGATGGCACATTAAAATGGGGAGGAAGTCAAAATGGGGGGTTAATGCTTGGGTGGTCTCCTCATTAAAAAGGGAGGTTCCATCCTACTCAATTAAGAGGGTGATTTAAACCTTTGAGGCTCTCCGTCATAAATGAGGGGGATTCAAGGAGTTATGATTCCCCTCCCATTAATGGGAGGCCTCATTTGGTTTCCACCACAATCAACCTCACATGGGAGGTTGGATATCGGTGGGACCCACCACTATCTCCCAAGTGGAGCATCTAACCACTTTATCCGCACGAAATGTGTTTAACAAAATAAAATAAATTGTTTACTGTTTTATTTTATTAACCCACGTAAAACCCCAAAAACTAACTTTCATACCCGATCATCTGCCGTCAAGGTGAAAGTATTCTTAAGCGAAAACCCACGTTGCAAGTACAACGGTGCCCTCATATTTTAATTCTGAACACCAGTTCAAAAGATAGAAAAACTCACTCGTTTGTTTGCTGAACGTACCCGAGATAAACTTTGGAAATTGATTCCGGGCACACCGGGCCTCGGAATCAAGTGTCGTCAGAAGCCACAGACTCGTAAAATTCCAAAGAAATTAAAAAAAAGAAAATCCTTCAAATTTCAGGGTCTTTACATTACTCCCACCTCTGGGATTTACGTCCCCCTAAAGCTAAATCATAATCTAGGGAAACAAAAGAGGGTACTGAGCATGAATTTGAGCCTCCCGCTCCCATGTGCTCTCCTGGAGGTTCCCGTGCTGCCAACAAAAGCGCACAAGAGGAATCGACCATCCACGTAGGACCCCCTCTTGTCGACCCTCGATCTCCACCGGGGCCTCTGCAAAAGTCTCCCCATCATCAAAGATGTGAGTCGGGCCGTTCACCTATATCCTCAGTTGAGATACGTGGAAGACGACGTGCACCCGGTGCAACTGAGGTGGAAAGGCCAGTTGAAACGCGGAGATAACTTTTTGCCCCAGCCAAAACTCCATAGACCTCATCGAGGTGAGACCCGTAAGAAGATGTGGTCTCCACCCTCAAACTCTAGAGGCCTCCATTCCCTATTTGGAACTGAAAACTCAAAACTCCTGCTACAACGAGGCTAAGGTTGTCTGACTAAGGAGTGATCGGCCGCACCCTCCTATGCATGAGTTTATCCTGTGCTGCCTGGGGTTTTCTATTCGCCAACCGAGGATAAACCCATCCCAATGTTGTAGGTAAACCACAACATTTTTTCCTAATACCGTCAATTTGTGTATGAACTATGGTTGCCCAATCCATACCCAAACTAACGTCGTAAGGCCTCGACGCTTCCACCAAGAGGTTCCAACCAAAACTCTTGCCTCTAGGGTCAGATCACACTGTCGGCGTAAGTGTGATTATCGAGTCTCTCCTCAAGGTATCTCCAGAAGTGAGGGTCAAGTCAACGTCTTAACCGGAAACTCTAGGTCTGGGATAAGATTCATGGAAGTAAGGGATGATTCGTATCAATGTATGTTGTTACGACAACTAGTAGTAGACACTGACCAAACCTTGAATCATTCCTACAGCCCTTAGGTCACACTCCTTGACCTAATGCAGCTTCTCTCTTCCCCTGCCCTCTTGCTCCCTGAGCCTGGTGGGGACTACAAAGGCAGGTGGTTATAACATGTCAAAAAGTACACCACCTCATGCTGATCTCCCAGATCTGCTTCCACGTCTGCTGCTTTGTATATTCACTTGTCCTTAACACTTCCTCTTCTTAAAATAAATTACACGCCCAAGTCTCCAAGACCGGTGCCAGTTCCCTGATTTCCCACTGCTAACCTTCACTGGCTGTATCCATTCAGCCAAATAATTCTCAACCACAAAGGTTCTCTCTAGCACCCTAACATAAGTAGGAATGCATAGACTAAAGGTGCTAGCTCGGATGTCCTTAAACACACCTCGCTCAGAAGTCCGAGCCCTGGAGCACTAATCATATCATAGTCATCAAGTACCAGACACGATCGGTATTCCTTGATGATTACTCAGCTACCGACATGTCTTCTGGACGAAGTTGTATAAGCTCTAGAAAACTCTCAGCCACCTCCTCAAGCAAGTCCTCAGCCGCCTGTGAGTCGGGCTCGCCTCAGAACCTGAGGTGTATCTAATGTTGAAACATGTGTGAGGCACTGAACCTACATGTGTCATCTACCAGTACCGCCTGTTGAAACTGCTGACCAACAGGTATTGATATAGCTAGCACACTACCCGAAGGTACTATCTCAGACATAGGTCCACGTACCGAAGTACCATCACTACGTCGACCATCCTTATGGTCACTCATTGGGAAACACCAGTAGCTAAGATCACCATCTGCTCTACTAGTGTCTAAACTAAGTCTAGAACTCAAGAAATCGCCTCCATCCAGTCCACTGCTGTCTAGGAATCTGTCTCGCCTCATAACCTTGGTGGCCTCTACTATTGGAACTCGTGCAATGAGCTCTATCAGCATGCATTGTCCGCTAGTATAGCTAGTGTAATCTACTGCCCAACGGGTGGTGGTGCTACTGGTACACCACCCAAAGGTGCCAAAATAGAAAGGGGGCTCTACACCATACTTCGTCGCTTGGTGGGCCGTCATCGGGTACTCTCTCGGAACTCCAAATGACTGTCTGCGTGGAGGCATCCTGAACAGATGCGACATGGTCAAATGATTTAAACCCGGTGAGCTGACCTGGTTTGAGCAGACTTTAAAACTTTTGTAAACACACACGCAATCAGTGTTTTCGTGTACTGAGTTGGAAATCAGTAGTCAGGGTCTTGGTGTATGGATACGTCAGTCGTCGCACCAACACTGGACTCCCTGAAATGAAAACCACACTCGGTACCCCTAACACTATTGCTTCACAGAAAAGAAATATCAGAGTCCTATGTTCTGTGGTAGAACCGACTCCTCTGATACCAATTTGTCACGACCCGTCCTCAGGGCCCGTGTCATGACTACCCCAAGCCTGCCTTCCATAGGCCAGGGGCTGGCGACTAGCACCAAAGGCATCTCAGATCCCGCGTGGCCACAGGATCCATCGCACCGCTGCCGCAGCTATTGTCGCGGCGGGTTTCCTCCGGCGACGCGCTAGGGTGTCGCCGCCTCCAGGAGGTCGGCCAGCTAGTGGCCCCCGCCTCCTATCGTCGACGCCGCCGCGCTGGTGAGGCACGCCGACAACGTCTTCTGCGGACCATCGGACGCGCTTCGGTTGTCCGATTTTCCCACCGTTTGTGTCTGCAGCTCTCCTGGGACCCGTTCTTCACTACGACGGCCTCCATATGCCATTGCGGTCCCATTTCATCGTCTCCCGTCAAAACGTGCACCAAAAAACAAACAATCTACGAAGGGTCCGGGCTTGTTTTTTAGCTCGTGCCCTCCACGTTAGAGGCTCAAACAAGATTTAAGAATTCAAACTCAAATACAATCCTGAAAATAACCCTGCTTCCAACCCGGATGAATGAACGATCCGCAAATCAACCGGGCAGAGGTTGGCCCACGCTCATCGTTCTTTCCTCAAAAAGGAAAGAATAAATTTAAAACAAACCCCCTACCTCGTAAAACGGCGTTAAACAATGGCGATTCGCGGAGGACAAGCGTCGCAGAATAAAGGCATCATTCTGTCAACATTGGGAAGGAAGGAGTCGAGGGTGGCATCGACGTTCTTCGTTCTTCGTTCTTTGTTGGAGGAAAAGGAAAACCCTCCAAGTGCTAGGCGTCGTGCTTTGCTGCTAGCGTTCCATTGCTTGAAGAAGCCGTCCAGAACCCCTTCCCCTAGCCTCCTTTATATAGGACCGGGAGGGTTCGTCGTTGGCAAGAAAGTCATAAATGGAGGATTTATGACAGAGGGCTCCACCCCATTAATTCGCTGCGGTGGTGCATTAAAATGGGGAGGAAGTCAAAAGGGGGGGTTAATGCTTGGGTGGTCTCCTCATTAAAAAGAGAGGTTTCATCCTCCTCAATTAAAAGGGGGATTTAAACCTTAGAGGGTCTCCCTCATAAATGAGGGGGAGTCAAGGAGTTATGATTCCCCTCCCATTAATGGGAGGCCTCGGGTGGTTTCCACCACAATCAACCTCACATGTGAAGTTGGATCTCGATAGGCCCCACCACCAACTCCCAATTGGAGCTTCTAACCACTTTATCCGCACGACATGTGTTTAACAAAATAAAATAAATTGTTCACTATTTTATTTTATTAACCCATGTAAAACCCCAAAAACTAAATTTCATACCCGATCATCTGTCGTTGAGGTGAAAGTCTTCTTAAGCGAAAACCCACACTGCGAATTCAACGGTGTCCTAGGATTTCAATTCCAAGCACCAGTTCAAAAAATAGAAAAACCAGCTCATTCGTTTACTGAACGTACCCGAGAAAAACTTTGGAAATTGATTCCGGGCAGATCGGGCCTCGGAACAAAGTGCCGTCAGAAACCACATACTCGTAAAATTCCAAATAAATTTAAAAAAAAAGAAAATCCTTTAAATTTATGGGTCTTTACATTATGACTTAATATAAATAGGTTATAGATACTTGTTAACTTGATCATTATATATATTGATAGATTAAGGTTAGATAACTCATACCTAAGTTTCTATTCATCTTTATCTTCTCATAATTTTTTAGTTTCAGACTTCTTATTGAGGATAACATTTCCAATTCCTAGAGTATAGAGAAAATTAAAACGTATCATAGGTACACAATCTAAAAATATTTCCTCATATTGATAAATTTTAAGAAAACATGTACTCTAGGCTCTTTTGGCTGGTATACACCATAAATTGTTCACTAAATAGATAATTCCTCTGTTATTTTAGCTCATTCATGATATTTGAGAGGTCTAGGTCTGGGGTTGGATAATTAATTTAATATTTTCATAAATACCTAAAATCATATTCCATCACATGATGGTATTGAATCACCACAAACTGGATACCAATTGAAAAGTCAACATGGTGTACCTTAAATTATTTACATGATTCTAGAAAAATGGGGATAATAATTACCGAAAGGCTCTTATTTAATACCTTTAAAGCCATATTTCACAGTTATGACCAAATAAATTGATGGGTTTTAGGAATTTATCATGTGAAAAAAGATGGTAGAAGATATAGAAACCTAGGATTTTCATACATTTATAATTCATTTTCATAGATGAATATTAAATATATTACACAAACACATGCCAGATGACCATAATAGTTTAGTGTCTTTGGATAATAGGTGCACAATATTCTTAATTCATGAAATATATTCAATATATCCCACATTGATCTTCCCATTAAGTAATATTTATATACATACCCTACTTAAAACATTTCTTCATCACCTGGGGAAAGGAAACATAAAAAAGGATGATCGCAGATGATCAGTAAGGGTAAAAAATGGAGATATGTAATCATAACATGATAATAAGGGTATGAAAACATGAGAATAACATTTGAAAACTATACCCTACACATCAAATATTATAATCATGAATTATGTCAAAAATATTAGAAGTTTATAATACATGAATCATAAGTAAATCAAATAACATGAGCTATGAGATCATAACATTGTCATAAGATGTGGAATTTTGGCATACACATAAGCATCAAAAATCATTTCCATAATTTTCAAGGCTCACTACCAAGGATATCATAGTGGAATGGGTTCACTCCCAAAACCATCATATTAGTCAAGGTTTACTCCCAAGACCATCATAATAGACAAATTTCCTTACTGGACCTCGTTAACTACCCATTCTATTCATGTTTATCTCATGATATATAAATATATACCCAATTAATTGGAGGTAGATAAAGGTACCACCCTTTACATAATATAAATCATACATATGTATTTCATAAGATCATAAATAATTCATCATATCATAACCCATTAAATTAAATGGGTTTCATAAAAGTTTCATCATATCATAACCTGTGGAAAAGATATATGTTTTATATTCATTTCATCATATCATAATCTATAGAAAAGAAGCGGGTTTAATAATAATTATATCACGGTATAACCTATAGAAGAGAAACAGGTTTCATAAACATCATCTCAGTATAAATATAAACTATTTAGAGAAAGAATAATAATGGTGTCCTTGGATCATATCCCTATAAAAACATAAGTAAAATTAAATTTTTTCATCTTATATGGACAATTATTTTCAAAGAAAAATAACTTCGAACAGTTTTTGAGGAAAATGGACTTTATTTAATAATCACTTTTTAAAACTAAACTTTTTAAAATATATTAAAAATATATTTCATTTAAAATATACTTGAAAACTTATAAAGTAATATTTAAAAATCATTTAAAATATTTTTTGAGTAAAATATCCATTCCACTTTGAAAAAGAAACTTTTTAAAACATTATCAAAATCTCTTTTTATATGGAAATAATTTATGAAATATATAAAAAATTTCAAAAATTATAGAAAACGTTTTCTTTGAAAATAAATACTAAAATTTGTTTGGTAATCTTGAAATATTTTTGTGGTCATGAAAGTAATAAATAATATTCATGCAATGAATGTTAAATATAAATATTCTTTTCATATTTTTAGTAAAATATAAATGGCATTGTTTGGAGAACGATATGAAGATTCCTTTAAAAATATTATGTAAAAAGGTAAAAAATGGGTAAACTTTTCATTAAGAAATTATTTTAATAATTTTAAAAACATTTTTTATAAAAACGTCATTTTTTAAAAAGAAATTGGTTTTAACTGAAGAGATTAATAAAGATAATTTTTCATAAAACCGTTATTTTGAACTCTTGAGTATTTAAAGAGAGTAAAATGAAGGGAAAACATGTATTCCCATAAAATAAATAGAATATAATAAAATTAATTATTTTCTTAATATATTTATTATAATATTTTATCATTAGAATCATAACCATAAACAATCCTGATAAATGATGAGATTGTACCATAAAACTCTTACCAATTTGGTAATGTTAAATCATAATACCCAGGAAATATTAACATTAAATGAAACTTATAATATCATAAAAATAAATTTATTTATGATATAACATGTAAATGGGGAATTATATACACCTCATGGAATAAGTTAGGTGCATAACATAACTTAGGTCTCTAATAAGGCAATTTGAGACAAAAATCCCTTAGTGTTTTGGTAACTTTTGAGCGATAACCCCCATGAAAGGGAGATCCTCAACTAGATATTTAAATACCTATAATTTTAAGGATAATAATAATAAAATACATTAATTGGTAGTATAAACACCATATAAAATAAACAGATGGTGAATATGGATTGTCTCACACAAAAAATAAAAGTGAGACAGAAATTGCATACATTAAGTCTCTACTTACTTCATAAAAATTAGAAACTCCTATATAATAAATATAATTTTATTATAAATATATTAAATTACCATAAATATTAATATATATATATTTATATATTATACCATATATTATTTACTTATGACTGTTTATTACTCGTTTATTAATAATTCCTTGTTCAAATCATATTTTTGGGTAATAACTGCTTTGTATTTCATATATGTTTTGATTTGTTATTTTTAGTCCTCTTACTTTGATCATGATTAAATAATATAAATAATAATTATCATAAAATAATTATCATATTTATACATAAATTATACTTTTAATATCAATCAATAAATATGGTTTTGATAAATGAAGTACATTACGATTGTGGAGACAGTAGGTCGTACGTACGCATGAGTAACGTTTCTATTTTTCAACGATCATTATAGAAAGGAGTTAATTAATATTTTATCTTTATATAAATATAATAAATAAAATATTATTTCTTCAAATATACTTTTACATATCATCCATTTGGTTTGGTGATGAAATAAGAGAGTCATATCACTTTGTGAATGTGGTAGTCTACACTTACATGATGACATTTTCATCCTTCAATGAGTGAAAAGGGAAGAAATAAAATGATATATTATATTTTAATAATGATAAATAATTAATTAATATCATAATTATGTAATTTATATCATGTATATTCATTAAATTTATCCTTATTATCTTCCATGTAAAGTGTTGGTGAATAATGAAACACATCACTTTGTGAGGCAGTAGTCAGTCGTAAACACTAACGATGTTATCTTATCCCCAAAGGAATAGAAATTAAAATATTATATATGATATAATGAATCAATAGTTATAATTTTGTTTCAATTATCATATATATAATTTATATCCATCATCATACCCAACTATGAGAGGTGGAAATGGAAAAATGAATGGCATCGGTTCGCGAGGAAATAGTTCGTCGTACACACTAATTATGATTCCATAACCCATTTCATGTAAGTTTATATGGTTATATATCATGAAACATAATATAAAAATATATAATTATATTTAATACAATTAGGTTATTATATCATCATGTTTTAATAAAAATTTAATGAGCTGGGGGAATAAATAAAATAAAAAACGCTCGTTAAAGAATGATACCTCTTCTTCAGGTATCCTCCTTAGGTTTTCACCAACTGCCTTATTTGGTTGTCTTTATTTCAAAAATAAGGAATCTATGATGATATTATAGAATAGTTTATGTGATTTTGGTAGGTATTTTTCAAACAAAAATGGTTTGAAGGTGTGAAGAAGAGAGGATAGGGGATGTCCTTTTATAAGTGAGGTGAGTGGCACACTTGTAATTTTTGAAAAGAAAAAGGTATACATTCATTTTTCACATTAAAAAAGTTTAGTGGATTATTATATATCATTATATGTGATAATTTCTACATATTTCAATAAAATATATTTAATAGAAATTTTAGGTTATTTTAACCCTTATCGTTTTAGTTTAACCCCTAGTAAACCCAATTTTACCTTAAACGTGGTAATTAATTTTTCTACTTTCAATATTCATTTTGTTCAAAAATTAAGTTAAACTTATTAAATAATTTTAATTATACTATTTCCAAATACTAAATACATTTTTTCATATTCAATTTATATAAGTGTAAAAATTAATTTTAAATTAATCTCGTAGAGGTGACAAGAAAGCGGGTATTCACAAAGAAAATGTTCAAAAAGATATAACATTTTTATATAAAAATAAATATTAAAATGATTCCAATGAACTAAATTGAGTTAATAGATACATAATTGAAATAATTTTATTTTAAAACCAATTAAAAATATAATTTAACTATATGAATAATTTAAACAACAAGTTAGTTTTCAATTAAAATTCAGTAATTTCACTATTCATTAAAAATTAATCTTTTCTACTAATTCTCAAACATTTACCCAAATAAAATATTTACATTCTGATTTAAAAAATGAAATTTATTTTTTGAAATAAATTTTATAAAATTTTCAAAAATTAGTTTGAAAATTAGTGTGTAAAAAGGATACAAAACTTCTTTTTAGAAAAATATAGTTCTTTAGCGTAAATTGGATTTATTCTTATATCTTATCTAAAAACCACATAATACGAATGTTAAATAGTTTATTTTATATATAAAATTTTAATTTCATTCAAATAATTCAAAAAAAATTATTTAGTTAATTTATTTATGTAAAACACATTTGTGCGAATAAAAATATTTTTTTAAGAAAATATTTACTTTATTTTCCATTGGTTCTTATTTTCATTTTTAATTAATTATACACTAAATAATTAATTTAATATACATGTGTGAAGAATGTTTTTTCATAATTTAGTTAATATTATTCATAATCACTATTCAAATGTTTAGGTGATAACTATCATATAATAATATTTTAATAATATGACACATTTAGTTTAAACTCAGTGTTGCGTATAATAGAAGATAAACTCAGTATTACATGTAACATAAGCGAAAGTCGATGTTGTGTGTAACATAATCTTAACTCAGTAATTCATGTAATGTAATCTTAAATTTTTTTCATGTAATTCATAATATTAAAAATATTAAACTCATTTGAAAAAAAAAATATTTGACAAAATCTCAAGGTGTCACATTTTACCCCCCTTAAAAATAATTTCACCCTTAAAATTCATCTTAATCATAAAAGGTTTAACATTTTAAAAACTAATTCATAGAAACCCAGATCATTAAAAGGTTTAATAAACATAATCTTAAAAATGATAAATGGGTGTTCAAATTTATTCAGAATAACACATAGTAGGTTTCAAAATAGGAGACCATAGGTTGGAAGTGAAAACATCGACATATAAGATAAAAATAACACCAAAATTTTCATGGAGAGTGATAGAGAACATGGTCTGGAGAAAATTATGGACCAAAAATCCATAAAGAAAATAGGACTGAAAAAGTTCATTGATATTATAAAAAATGATGATAATAGGAAAAAAATTATTTTAGGATCCTTTTCCTAATTTTGAGAATTCATTTTCCATCCATACTGAAAACATATGAAAATGTACTTAATTGATACCATTTAATTTTAGAGTAAAAATGTCATCCTTTGGTTGTGTCTTGATCAATTTACACTTCATCTCTTAATCCAATAAATGAAGATGAATTTTTTCCCCTGAATGACTAATGGATCACAAGATCCATAATTGAATGATAATTCATTCCTTCTATATCTAGTTAAGAAAGGTTAGAAATGGTTATCCAATATGGATAATTGTTCATATAGTGAAGTAATATATTAATCTCTAAAACCTCATCAAAATTTCCCCTTAAACCATTACATAAATGGTTTACCATATAACCCTTCCAAAATTCAAAATTTATAAAAAAGGTCATTAAATTTCTCAAAATAAAATTAACATTAATCCCCCATATATCATATAGTAGTTCTTGACTGTCACATACCAAACATGTGAATACCCTAGTTATATATTTTATTCAATCATGGTAATAATAAAAATTTCCAAAAAACCTTAATGAAAACATACATACTTCCTAATTCCTTGAATAAAACAATATATTATTGAATATATTCTATAAATCAAATGATGTTATAAACTCTATCAATGATAATAGAAACCATTTTTTCCAAAAATCATTATTAAATTCCAAGGTCATAAATATTATCTAATTTAATTTATTCATATCTGACATCTATTTTTACCAACATTGTTATCTCAACATCCATAACGTATTAAGGGTTATATTCCTTTAATCATGTGTTTTCTATAAAGTATCATCATGTCATTAAATCAATTCTCTAGGTTATCATCACCATTAAACATATTATTTAAAATCCTTAATGAAAACCTTCTACAAAAAAAACTTATATACATTATGATTCATATAATATAGTTTTGTAATTCCAATACACAAACACTTAAATCACTATTCCTCATCCTTAAGAGATTAACTAGGTTTTATCATCTTATTTCATAATACCTCCATCCTTTCATATATCATTCATTGTCTTTTTATTGTCAATAGTAAAATCATTACTTGTACAACCTTATTAATTCTCTTAATAGGATTTCCCCTAAGAATAAGGATTTTCATAATGCTCATACTTTACACATTTAAAACATTCATCGTTCGATGATACCTTAAAAAGACCATTATTCTCATCGATTGCATTAACCAAACATTTCATTTTTCTATTTTAGTTACTTACTTTGTGTCGTTATATTCTACACCCAAAATATATTCTTTCCCCTTTGAGACATTATTTTTGTTTATTCTTCCTACATTATCGACATATACGAAACTAAATAATCATTTCTATATGGTATTCACTACCAAAATTCTCAGAAAACTCTATCTTTCTCTTCTTTGGTGATTTTGAGAGTTGGTTAAGGTGAAAATTATTAATCATGCTTTATGAAAATTGATTACTCATAATCACAACATCCTTCACTACTATCATCATCCCATTTAGATACTCATCATAAAATTTTCTATCACATTCAATGTTAACCTAGTTTCTTTTGTTTACCACCATTGACTAAAACCAAAAAATATATAGTGTGACCAACATTGATCATAATGGAAAACCACATTGTTTGAAAATCATTTATAGGAGGTATAAATAATGAAACCTTATTTTTAATATATGACACCTTAGTTTTATCCTATTTTATTCGTATTTATCATTTAATTAAATCCTTCATGATGGTTCATAAGAAGATTTTTAATTTCCAAAGAATATCTCCCAGGAGTGTCAAACTATGTGTGCAGTAAGGCCCATTTTTGTTCACTAGGTGACCATATCGAGTCCAGCTCAAAACACCCTTTTCAAAGTTATTACCCATAGGTACCTCTGTATTATAGATTTATCCACTATTAGTATCCAGATAAGGATGAAATTTTTTAGAAACCACTTGATCTATCCTTTACCAAAATTCTAGGATATTTTCCTATACTTTGACTCATCCTTAAAATTATACTTAGATACATCCCTAGACATATCCTTAGAAATATCCATAGGGATATCACTAAAGTTTCTCATACTATTTTCCAAAGTATAACTAAACCACTCCTCTGATACAAACTATAGAGACCCATCATTTTCATACATAGATAATTCATATTTCTAGATGAATATTCAATACATTACATAAACACACACATGATTACCATAATAGTTTTGTGTATTCAGATATTGGGTACATAATTTTCTTAATTCCTGAAAGATATTAAATATCTCCCACAAATATCTTCCCATTATGTTATATTTATGTAAATACCCTAATTAAAAGCTTTTTTCATGACCTGGGGAAAGGAAACATAAGAAAGGGTGATATTAAATGCTCATTATGAGTAAACAAGGGAGATACATAATCATAATAAGATAATAAGGTTATGGGAACATGAGCATGACATTTGAAAACCATACCCCTCATATCAAATATCATAATCATAAGTCATGGAATAAATATTGGTAGTTTAAATGACAAGAATAATGAGGAAATAAAATAACATGACTCATGATATCATAAAATTGGAATAAGACATGAAATAGTGTCATAAAAATAAGCATAGAAAATCATTTTCATAGAATTCAATAATCACTTCCAAGGCAATCAGAGTGGAATTAGTTCAATCCTAAAACCATCATAATATTTAAGTTCTCTCCCAAGACAATCATAAAGGAAAAAATCTCTAATTTTACCAAGTTCACTCCCCATTCCATTCATATATATCTCATGAGATATAAATCTTTACACAATACATTATAGGGAGATATAGGTCCCACCCATCACATAATGAAAATCATACATCTATGGGCCAAAATATCATAAAAAATTCATCATATAATAACCCATGAAATTAAATGGGTAACATATACATTTTATCATATCATAACCTATGAAAAAATTACATGTTTCCTAATCATTTAACCATTTCATTATAGCATAACTTAGAAAAGAAAAAAATCCATAAGAATTATATCATGGTATAGCATGTGGAAGAGAATTGGGTTTCATAAACATCATGTTATCATAAACATAAAAAATTTAAATAAAGAATAATAATGGTATCCTTAGATCATGTCCCATATAAAGAATAAGTAACCTCAAGATATTTCATCTTAGAATGAAATTTATTTTGAAAGAAAAATCACTTGGAATATTTTTTGAGGAAAATAACCTTTATTTTCTAATCAATTTTTAATACTAAACATTATAAAATATTTTGGAAATCATTTTATTTGAAAATAAACTGGAAAACTTATAAATTAAGCTTTAAAATTTATTTAAAACATTTCTTGAGGAAAATATTCTTTCCACTTGAAAAAAAACCTTTTGAAACATTTTCAAAATCCATTTTTACTTTGAAATCACTTATTTAAAATATAAAAAGTTCCCCAAATATTAAGAAAAAAATTCAATAAAATTTAATTTTAAAATTTGTAATGGGATCTTTAAATCTTTGAGCGATCATGATAGTGAGAAATAATTTTCATGTCATGCATGTTAAAAATAAATATTCTTTTTACATTTTCGGTAAAAACTAAATGGAATTGTTTCCAAAAGGACATGAAGATTAATTTCACAACATTTTGTGAAAAAAATAAAACATGGTTAAAATTTTATTTAATAAATCATTTTTATAATTTTAAAAACATTTTTGAAAATATGTTTTATAAAACATTGTTTTGGAATAAAAAGTTTTTTCGACTGAAGAGATAAATAAAGATGATTTTTTATAAAAACATTATTTTGAACTCTTGAGTAATTAAATAGAGTAATATTAATGGAAAACATATATTATCATGAAATAACTATTGAAGAATAAAATTCATGAGTTTCTTGACAGATGGATCCTAATATTTTATCATTTTAACTATAATTATAAACAATACCAATAAACTATAAGAATATAACAAAAAACTCTTACCACTTTGGTAACTTTGAATCATAATAACCCTGAAATAATAACATTAAATAAAACTTATAATATCATTAAAATAAGTATATTCATTATATAACATTTCAATGTGTTATCATATACATGTCATCTAAAAAGATATGTGCATAACATAACTTAGGTCTCTAAGAAGGCAATCTGAGACAAAAAAATACCTTACCACTTTGGTAACTTTTGAACCGTAAACCCCATAAAATAGAGATCAAAAAATGCATATGAAAATACCAATAATTTTAAGGACAATAATAATAAAATACATTAATGGTTAGTATATATAACACATAAAATAAACACATGGTTAATATGTCTTGTGTCTCATGGAAAATAAAAGTGAGATGGAAATCCCTTACCTTGAGTCTTGAAGTCTTTTGTACACATTAGAACCTATTGTATAATAAATATGAGTTTATTGTGAATATATTATAAAACCATAAATATATATATTATATCATATATTTTTATTTATGAACATTTATTACCAATTTATTAACATTTCATTGTTAAAATTATGTTTTAAGGGAATAATCGATTTTTTCATATATGTTTTGATTTTTTATTTGCAGTCCTCTTAATTTGATCATGATTAAATCATATACATAATAATAATCATGAAATAATTATAATTTTTACACATCAATTATAATTTTAACACCAATCATGAAATATGGTTTTGAGAAATAAAGTACATTACGGTCATGGACGTAGTAGGCCGTATGTATACATTAGTAATGTTTCCATTTTTCAACAATCATTATGGACAGGTGGTAAGTAATATTTTACCTTTACATAATGATAATAATATAATTAATAAAATACTATTTATTTCTTTATAATTATACATATCATCCATTTGGTTTTTTATGAAAAGATAGAGTCACGTCACTTTGTGAAGGCGGTAGTCCACACATACATGAACAATGTTATCATTTTTCAGTGAGTGAAAAGGTAAGAAATAAACTGATATATTATATCTTAATAATAATAAATATTTCATTAATATCATAATTATGTAATTTATATCACATATATTCATTAAATTTACACTTATTATCTTCCATGTAAAGCGTAAGTGAAAAACAATACACATCGCTTTGTGAGGCGGTTGTCCATCGTACACATGAACAACATTAGTGTATCCAATACAAAATGGAAATTAATATATATATATATATATGATATAATTAATCTATAGGTAAAATATTGTTATAGATATCATATATATACTTTATATACAATATAATATCCAATCGTTAGAGGTGCTAATGGAAAAACGAATAGCTTGGTTTCACGAGGTGATAGTCTTCCTTACACACGAATGATAATTTTGTAACCTATTTTATAGAAGTGGAGATGGTTTTAGATCATGATATTTACATAAAAACATATAATTATATTTAATATACTTAAGATAATATATAATCCTGGTTTAATAATAATTTAAGGAGGTGTGGTAAGAAATAAAATAAAAATTCTTATTGAAAAACATTACATCTTCTTCAAGTATCCTCATTGGTATTGTACCAAAATCCTTCCTATGTTGGATTTAGGGAAAAAATAAAGATTATAGGATGATATTATGGAATTTTGGAAGTTATTTGATAAGTAATTATCTGAAAAATGGTTAAAAGGTGTCAATAGGAGAGGATATGGTGCGGCCTTTTATAAGTGAGGTGAGTGGCATACTTATAATTTTTTAAAATAAAAAGGTGTACCCACTTTTTCCACATTCCATAAGGGTCAAAAATAAATTATTCTATATACTTAGACATTATATGGTCAAAATATATCCATAAATTTGATTTTATACAAGTTTTTATGTTATTTTAACACTTATCTTTTTAACACCCTAATATAATTTTAAAATTCTGATTAAAAAAATTAAACTTATTTTTTAGAATAAATTTTCTAAATGTTTCAAAATTTAGTTTTAAATTAAGTTTGCAAAAAAGAGATAAACATAGTTTTTATAAGAATACAGTTTTTAAAAAAAATTCATTTATTCTGGTCTCTAATATATAAAACTCATAAGATGAATTTTAAAATATTAGTTGAATATAAATTACATAAATTTTATTAAAATATTCTACCAAAATTTATTGGGATAATTTATTGATGTAAAACACATTTGTACACATAAAAATAGTTTTTCCATAAAAATATTTAATTTATTTTTCAATGGTCCTTATTTCCATTTTTAATTAATTTAACACTAAATAATTCATTTTTTAAACATTTTTAAACCATGTATTTTCATAATTTGGTTTATATTATTCATACTCACCATTTCAATGCCTATGTGATACCTATCATATAATAATATTTTAATAATATGACATGTTTCGTTTAAACTTAGTGTTGTGTGTAACATAATAAAAACTCAGTGTCATGCATAACGTAATCTATATTTGGTATTTCATGTAATGAAAGGTTAACTCGGTGTTTCTTATAATGTAATATTAACTCGTTGGTTCTTTTCACACAAAATATAAAAAATATTTAACTCATTTGAAAAAATATATATTTCAAAAAATCTCGGGGTGTTATAGAATAAAATCCAATAATGTAATTGATATATCCTAAACAAAATCAACAAATAATAGAAATAAAGAACAAGGATAATTCATACCCTAAGTGATTTGTAGTCCATATTTTAATCTTAATTTTTAACTTGATAAAGACCACTGTAGTATTAGATAAAATTCTCATAACTTTAAAGGAATTTCATTGGAAAAAGGTTCCCAAAACATTTCATGAGGATCCCTAATCATATAATGGGTTATAGAGCCTTAACCTAGTAATAAATTGAACCTTGGGGGAATAGAGTATCAAAAAGGAATTCATATAATTAGTCGTCTCCAACATGACCATCCTTAAAGCATTTCATTTAATAAAATCATTATCCATATTAAACATATTGGTATATTTTTATTCCTATTAGACATATTCATTGAATTCCTTCAATGAATGTAATCCATTTAATCTGTTCATAATGGATTGTAACTGATGAAACTACTTAGGAAGATGCATGAACCTAATGTTGTGCATATGTTTTAGTGAATATCAAAAAATATCACACTTTCATTGATATCCCATAAGGAATTATATTAAAAACTTCACAATTTTTTTAAATCCATAAAAAACACTTTTTGGATAGATTTTTATCAAACTCTCTTAATTTTGGATCAAACACATTGTCCCAATATTAATCCTTATCTAAATTTCTAACTGTGTGAACCTACATGCCTTGACAGCATTAACAATAAATATGAAATCCATATTTTATATATATAAGAATAGAGTTGTCTCTAGATATTATGGAGTATGGTGTGATCTCAATCAAACATACTTATAAACATATACAAACATTTCCACCAAAATATGTATCATATACATCTTATTTATACCTATATATTCAATTTTTCAATGAAACCTAGTAAACACTAGACATCAAACACGTCAATATAGTATAAGGAAACTCATATTTTCTTGATAATCTAAAATAGACCAACTGGGTTGATGAATAAATCAAATTTCATTCATCTTATGGATAAGAACATCACATGTACCTAATCCAAGTAGTTGGACACATAACATGTGATGAAACTAATCATGTCCATCTATTTCCTTTGTCTAATTCAATCAAGTTATGTTGGTTTTTATTCATCATATAAGTTTATAAATACCATCTTGGTTGTTCTCCAACCAACAACATAATCAGTAAAATACCAAACCAACCATTGATTATCAAACTATTTTTTAATTATATCAGAATTTTATCAAAGTATGAAGGCTCGCATACTAGTTATCTCAAAAATATTTGGTAGGAAGGATTTATAATTAGCATACACCCTTAACTATATCGATGATTGTATGACATTCCATGTTATAAATTTTAGTGGTTTATTCCAAGTAATAAGTCTTCGCTTATTACTTCATGAATATATTCTTAGTATATCATATAAATCCCTTTAAAATGGATAAAAAGTAACTATTCATTCTAATCTTAACATGTAATACCAACCCATGTTACTTTGTGATGATCATTGATTAGATACTACTTAAAGTTGTACTTCGATGGGATATAATCAATCTATCATTCACATAAAATAAATTTACAGCACACATTAATGAATGATATATGGATATTACATTTATTATAAAATCATCATATAATATATATCCATTAGACCAATTTCTCAAGTATTGAATACTAAGAGACATAACATGGTCCCCATGTTGTTATTACGGTAATGGATTCATCAATAAATTTTCTAAAATCTCTTTAATATCCACCTAATAGATCCTTAAATTTCTCTTCTCAATGGTCTCTCATATGATATTCTATTTCCAAAGTATATGTATGGTTATTTGGTGATACAATAGTTCCTTAACATGAGTGATAACTCCATTGTTTCTATAGTAGATCTTGATTTATCCTATAATTATAGGAACCAACTAAAGTTCATAAATGAACTTCTTGATCCAAATATCTTTTTTGTAGCATCTGATGCAGCAATATACTCTACCTCTATTTTCAATTCCACTATTGTGGCTTTTTTGGAACTCTTACAAGTGATAGCTCCACATTCTATGCAAAATGTGAAACTATATTGAAATTTAATATAATATATTCCAGATTGAAAACCTGTATATTTGTAACCTTTTACAAAAATCTCATATTATCCTCTAAATACCATGAATATACCCTTATTCCTTCTCAAGTAATTAAGAATATTCTTTATAGTAATCCCATGACTCTCACCATGTTTGGATTGGTATATACTTATTATGCTAAGAGCATAAGTGACATCGGTTTGAGTACACAACATGGAATACATGATAGATCCTATGGTAGACACATAGATAATTCCATACAACCTTTCTAGCTATTTAGAAGGATATTGAATCTTTCTAATATTCATTCCATGTAACACTATTAAAGACCCATTCTTTCTATTCTACATGCTAAACAACTTTATCACTTTACTAGTGTATGTATCCTAACTAAGTCCAAGAAACTTATAATATCTATATCTATAGATATTCATACCTAGTATTTAGGAAACATCACACATATATTTAATACGTAATAATTTACCCAAACATAGATTTATAGAGTGATATTTCAAGATTTCATTTCCTATAATTAATATGTCATCCATGTGAAATATCAGAAACACAAATACACTCCCTCTAATCTACTTATATACACAGGAATTATCTTCATTCTTGATGAAACCAAAATCATCGATTGTATCATGAAACTAGATATTCTAAATCTGATAGGATTTCTTAAGTCCATAAATAGACCTTTGTAGCTTGCATATCATATCAGTCTCATTTAGAACTTCAAAACTTTTAGGTTGTATCATATACATATCTTGAACTAAATTTTCATTAAGTAAATTAGTTTTGAAACCCATTTTATATACCTTATAATAAAATAAATCTATTATGGTGAGAAATATCTAAATGGAAATAATCATTACAATATGTGAAAAGGTTTCTTCAAATTCAATACCATGAACCTTCTTGTAACCTTTTTACACTAGGCATGCTTTATAGGTAGACACTCTACCATCCATTTCAGTTTTCTAGAGAACAACCCACTTGCATCCCATGAATCTTTCCCTTTCAAGTGCATCCACAAATTTCCAAAAATGGTTGGTATACATGGATTCCATTTTAGATTCCATGGATTTTAACCATCTATCCTAGTAAAAACTCTCAATGGCATCCTAATATGTAGTAGTTTCATCATTTATGAACATTACCTTGTCATCATTGTCCAAGAGAAATTCATATCTCTTAGGTTCCTAAAGAATTTTACCTGGTTCTTGTGAAATTTTTAATGTCCCCCCCACTGACAACTAAATCCATGAGTTGTCTCTTAATGAAAACACCATCTTGATCCATAAATTTTTTTGGGTTTAGTAGGGTTATATAAATAATATCCCTTCATTTCTTTGGGATAACCAATAAATAGGAATTATTCAAACATAGGGCCTAGGTTATTATAATCTGATCACCATATGATTTCTTCATAACCCCAAATTCTCATAAAGTACATAATGGTACATTTTTAAGTCTATATCTCATATGGTGTCTTTGTGACTACTTTATATGAAACGTGGTTTAGTAAAAATGCAATAGTTTCTAGAGAATAAACCCAGAATGAAATAATAAGGTTACATTGACTCGTCATTAATTGAAAAATTTCCAATAAAGAATTATTTATACTCTTAGACATATTATTCCATTATGGTGTTTGATGAGGAGTAAGTTGTCGAACAATTTCATAATCTCTCAGATGATCAATGAATTCCTGGCCTGATTATTTTCCATCCTGATCTGATCAAATAGTTTTAATACTTTTTTTATAGTTTATTATGTACTTATTTTTGAAACTCTTTAAACTTTTTAGCGGTTTTATATTTTTGTATCATTATGTACACATTACCATAATGAATAAATCATTAGTAAAGGTAATAAAGTGCCTAAAACTACAAATTTCTTATGTAAATCAACGGTTTACACACATCATTGTCTATGAGATCCAACAATCCACTATCCATTTCATAATTTCTTCCTAAATTTAATTTTATTCATATTTCTTAATAAAAAAATATTCATATATATTAAATAACTCGTAATCGAATGAGTACAACAATCCATCTGTATAGATTCTTTGGATAATTTTCTCATTTATATGTCCAAGACGACAATGGCAAAGGTAGGTGTGATTAAAATCAACACTAAAATTATTATTCTGGATTTTATAAATAGGATTATCCATATCTAGAATATATAAACCATTTATTATATCTCTAATGCATTAAAACATTTCATTATTATATATACACTTTTATTCTTAATAGAGAAAGAAAATCATTTCTTGTTCAAGAATGATATAAAAATAAAAAAAATATTTATGGTGTGAATATAATAATAGTTATATAATTATAATAATAATATTTTAGGTAGACTTAAAACATAAGTGTCAACCAATAATGAAGCAACACTTTCTCCATTACCGATATAAAGATATACTTCACCATTTTTCAATTCCCTTTTATCTCTAAGCCTGTTTTTTTTTCATGATAAATGTGTGATTTGCACTAATTATCTAATACCTAAGAGTTGGAATTAGTAAAATTTATCTCTATAACATTTACATTCAAATTATTAGAATGTTTCTCTTTGAGAACACTTCTTAATCCTATACACCAATCATTAACTATTTTCCCAGTGATCTCAATATGATTATCATGAAGCATGACATAATCTACAACAAAGATATATCATTGGGTGAGTATCATGTTTTAAATATTTTCATCATGGTATTTTAATTAAATTTCTCCCACTAAAAATAATGATTTTGTATATCATATCCATTTATTGATTTGAGATCCATATTTCTCTAAAGAATGACCCCACTTTGGTGTAAAACTCTTCACCTTAGTTATTTAGGTAAGATATAATGAAAATCACAATATTTATGATTCTTAGATATTTTAGTGGATAAATCTTTTTCTATATCCATTATATAGATAATATTCTACTCTTTTCCTCTGGTATCTCAAGCCTTGGGGTTTCCCATCTAAGTATAATGCAAAAAAACATCAAATTGGAGATAACACATGACAGTCCATAGGTACCCCACTATGGTGTGAAACTATTAGCTTAGATAATCTAGAGTCACTCATTACTTTATTTCTTTACATGAAATAATCTTTGTCACCTCTCTTTAAAGTGAAACTACCCATTTTGATGATGAAGGTCCCAAAAAGTGTCATTTTGGAAGGAATCACACACTTAATATTTGAGGGGTTTTCTTAAAAGTATCAATAATTCAATATTCATCATATTTATGTTAAACTTATAAACATTTCACCTTATTAAATATTTATATTCTCATTTTTATTCATTTATGTATGCATTCTTCTAAAAAATTAGTTTCATAATCCCTATTCCATCCACCAAAATTATTATGTTCACACCACATTACTGTTTAAGTTTTACACTACCCACAAGATTGTGTCACTCACCTAAAAATAGAATCCAAGGTTATTCATAAATATCCAAGATGAATCTTATTCATAAGGTACATGAACATTTCATGCAAATTCATATAGTTATATTAGATTAATAATCTATACATGACTAAAATCAACACGATAGTTAACCAACTCCTCATCTTTCTATAACAAGGTGTAATCCTGTAGATAGGTGGGTATTACAACCCCAAATCCCTCTAACTTAAGAGACTTTACTCAAGAGATAATTCAATTAATTATATCTCTAATACCTAATATACACAAACTATATTCAAAAATTATTCTCAAGATCAAAACTTTAAAAACAAACTAAGGTATAGGTGGATGAAAAACTAAAATTTATAGATTCAAAACAATCATGTAATTCAAGGATCTATCTCCAAAAATAAATTTATCACATAAATAAATCTTAATCATTATTAACATTATATAAAAAAATTATATACATTTTTAAATCAAGAAATAAATTCTATATAAATGGATATTTTATTAATATAAACATAATATAAACTATTATGAACTATTCAGAAGTAAAATCTTACTATAAAAATTTTATAGTTAATCTAAACATAATTTATATTCCATTATATTGAATATAAACACTTTACATCCACTTTTAGTATGAACTCTATCATTTTATTAATTATAAATCATTTCAATTTAAATATATAATATTATTATGAATTATGAACATTTTTAATTTAATTTATATTATTTAAATTATTTACATAATCTAAATATCACATATTTAAACATTATTCAAACCCTAAAATATATATTATTAGAACACTTTTGATACGATCTAAATAACATCTTAAATAATGTCCCTTTTAATTAAAATAATTTAGATTAATTAATTATGAATATCTCATAATTTTAAATATAAACTTCTTTATATTTTTTAAATAATTTATTTAATTTATGAATTCTTTATAAATTACCCTTATAATTTAATAATAAACACATTATTTCAAAATTACAAGGAATGCAAAAAAATTGGCCAAAGGTAAAATTCCTTTTAATTTTATTTTTAAACATTTTATAAACCATAAAAATTTGAAAAAGATATTATTAGTATTAACTCTTTCATATTAATAGAATATATATAATTATTGAAGTAGAATAAAAAATTAAAATGATTAACCATAATAATTTTATATTTAATTAATTTATAAACAAATTTTGTAAATTCTATAAATATTCAAAAATATCTAATTCCATTATTTATAAACAATTTTTAAAAGGCCTAAATATCCAATGTGTGGTTCTCCCAACATTACACTGTCATATAACATAATTTTGAGAGATTAAAACCAATTACAATATTATAAAACTTGTTATTCATTTAATAGTGAAATATAAATCTTGATTCAATAAGGAAGAATGCTTTGATAATATGTATGGGTTTTAGTAATTCATCCTATGAAAAAAGGTCGCGGAATAAAACCCATAATTGTACTTAGTATATACTCAATAGAATCAATATGTAATATAAATAAATAATGTGAATAAGGAATACCTAAAGTTATATTTAATCCAAATTTTAATCTTCATCATATTCTTAATAAATACCACCTTAATTGTAGACAAAATCATCCTACCTCCAAGGGGATTATCCTTGCTAATGTTGGATCCATGACCGTTCTATGTATAAAATGGAGTATGGTTTGTGTTTTTCTTAATCATTATTGGATGTTTTGAATGTTTTATAGAAAGGGTATCATACAGTTCAAGCAGATAATAGTATTGAAGGTGGAGTCGTTTCCTAGTGTTTTCCAAATTTGTGGGCCTGAAAATCGGAAAATAGAGAATTGTGTGTTTGGAAAAGGGAGTGGTAAGCAAGTTTAAAGGGTATTTAGAAAGTTTAAAACAAGGCCTAATTTGGGATCATAATGTCAAAATATGGTAAAGGTAAAAATTGCTTGCAAGTCTTAAATGTGCGCAAAAGGTAAGGTTACGTGGAAGAATCTTACATGCCCAATGTGACGTCAAAAGGGGTTTTGCATGCTCAGGAAGAATCTAGCACGCACCAACAAAGAAACATCAAAAAATTTCACATAGGGTCATCATGGACTATAAATAGGTAGCTACCCCCATGGAAGACTAAATACTTTTCTAACAAAAATCTGGTTGCTCTGATACGTGAAATATTTTTGTGCGAAAGAATTACAGAGAGTTCAACTTGTGTGAAAGGTGTTCCTTTAGTCTAAAAAGACCAAGTGAACCCTTCGGTGTCATTATGTGAAAGATAATGGTTGTGTAGAAATTAGGGGCTGCGTGAAATTCATCTTTCACAAAAATTCCCAAGTCTTGCATGCAAGTTGAGGTATTGAACGCAAGCATGGTGTTATGCTTCCAACAGGATTTTGAATATCCGGTTTGTGTGATCAATGCCATCAAGTTCATAAATTAATATCTTTGATGTAAGTAGTGTCTCATTATGAACAGAGATGAAGAATTCAATAAAAATCTATTGAAGCGACCTTTAAGTAGATAAAATGACTTAGACTTCTCTCAAGGCAGTGAGCTAAGGTGAGTTGACAGAAGTGATCTGATGGATGTAGTGAGCTATCCCTGAACCATTGTAAAGGCAGTGTTCCTGGAATAGAGTGACTGTGACCAAACCTTGTAATCCATAAACTAGTGAATATTAGTGGATTTAGGTACGACCTACACACTGTCGGTGTATTCTTCTTGGACTTACCCCTTTGCAGTGAACTAAGTAAAAGTGTTGTTTCATCTCCTTAATTTCTTTTGACTGGCAGATTTAACAAGTTTATACCAACATAGGAAAAAGATCCACAACTTTCAAAAGAAAATTTTGACACCCTGATTCACCCCTTACCTCTCAAGGTGTTTTGAGGTTTTTCAAGTGGTATCAAAGGGAGTTTACTAGTGTAAGATCTATCATTTTCCATCCTGGAGAATGCATCCAATTCCAGGGGAATCCCTCTATTTGATGGAAGTAATTTTCAGATTTGGAAGAACAGAATGATATCTCATTTAAGATCCCTTGGAATGGAATTCCTCTTTGCTAATTTGTAAGGAATACAAGTTACTGATTCAATAGTGCTTGCTAGGAATCATATAGACAGGAGAGTTATTAATGCAGATGCTAAAGATCAGAATACTCTCATTGTGGCTCTTTCTGATTAGATCCATCTAAAGGTGATGAGTTACAACTTAGAAAATTCTATTTGGGATAAACTTGAAAATATTTATGAAGGATATAGAAAATTGAAAGAGTCAAAACTTCAAGTCCTTCACAACAGGTTCAAAGATCTGAAGATGCATTCTGATAAGAATGGAGATTCCTTCTTCCATTTAATTACTAAAGTAGTGGGAGCAATTTGAGGTATTGGAGAGGAAATCAAAGACATTATAATCATAAAGAAACTATTGAGAATACTTCCTATTATGTACAATGAAAAGGTGTAATCCCTTGAAGAGAGAGATCTATCTAAACTATCTTTGGATGATCTTCTAAGTAGTCTAGTGGCATATGAGATGAGAGTCAAAATAGAAAATGCAATGACTCATGTTAGCAAGGAGATGGAATTAAAATCAATGGAAAAACTGAAAATTTCATGAGATAGTGGTGGTGAAGATGATGAGGAAAAATAAATTATTTCTCTCATTTACAAGAATATTAAGAAGGTAAAAGGTTAATTTAAAGTTAATTTACCTATGTAATTTTTTCTTTGTGGAAGAGTTGGGAACACTACCTCTCATTGCAAAAGAAATTTCGATGATGAAGAAAGTGAAGTGGAAGACATTGAGAAGCCTCCTAAAATATTTTTCAAAAAGGGAGAATTCAAATCTATAAATAAAGTACAGAAGAATATTTTTTTATGTGAAGAGTAAGATGATGAAATTGAATTTTGTAAAGAAGAAGAAGAACCAGAATTTAAAACTATAAACCATGCTTCCATGATAATTACCATTGAAAATTCAGAACCTTCAATAAATAAAGAAAGAGATAATGAGATGACTCCTAATGGTAATCCCAAGTTGAAAATTAAGGATTTATTTTCCAATATTGAGAATAAATGTAAGATATGAAATAAGTGGAAAGCAATGGTGGAAGAATCATTAGAATGTGTTTATGATCTTGAATATAAAATTGAATGACTAGAAGAACTAGTGAGAGTAAAGTCTTCAATCCTTGAAAGCACAGATGATGTTTTGGAACTAAATCTAAGAATTTCAGAACAAGAAAATGTCATCAATGACCTTACGTCCAGATTGGAAGATAATTCCAAGGCTATTGAGGGTCTTGAGGAAGAAGTTGCTACTCTTAGGAGTAAACTTGAGATTAAATCAACCACAAAAGAGGGAAATAAGAAAATTCATTTTGGAAGATTCTTAGATGCAGAATTACTGGTAAGACCCAAGCGTGGTTTATATGGGGTTGAAAAAATATTGAGTGATCAAAGACCCTCTTTCATGGGAAAAGTTGAATTGGATATCATGCTAAGAAATCAACTATTAGAAGTAAAGTGAGCCAAAAGAAATACAATATGAAAGTTGGAAATGTTGAAAAGTTACCTAAAGTGCTGAAAAATAAATCCTCAATCCCAACATAAAGAATAACTGAAGATTATCCTCAATCTTTCAGAAATGATAGGCAGCCCAACTATTTTCCCAAGGAAGAAGGTATGATAAGAAACATAAGTGATAAAACAATTCCTCTCATGAAGTGTCCGTTATGTGGCTATTTGGGCCATACCATGTCATATTGTGAAAGGGAAAGGAGATATTTGAATGGGGAAGATTTGGGAAGTCAACAAAGGAGGCCGATTTCATATCCTACATCTTATAGAAGAAATAGTTTTTATGGATACTATTTTCACTATTTTAACTTTGTCCATAAATATATGTATTGCAGGAATAGGTATGATAGGAGAAATTCATACAACTCTTAGAGACGGGTCAATACTCACCCTCCTGATGGTGTAGTTCTCACAAATAGGTTTTCTCCTCTAGAAGTAGAGTATGGGTATGTAGAATCAGATTATGTGGAAGAAATAATTAGAAGGTTGTCAGTGTCCTATGCTCAATCAAATGTCTCATGGAAAGAGAAGAATAAAATTAAGAAATCCAATCTTGCAGAAGTAGCTCTCAAAGCTACAAAAAGAAGCAGTACTTGGATTCTTGATAGTGGATGCTCATCCCATATGATAGTAAATGCTGATCTTTTAAATATAATTAAGAATAAGGTTGATGGAATGGTGAGATTTAGTAATGATGGTGCTTTGAATATTAAATGTAGTGGAAATACTGCACTAGAAAATGGATATCTGAAGAAGGGTAAAGTTCATTATGTGGACGGTCTACGTCATAATCTCCTCAGTGTGAGTCAACTCTATGACTCAGGGCTCATAGTATCTTTCAATCAAAAAGACTACACTATAAAGGGTAAAATAGGGAATTATCTCATGAAAGGTTGTATAACAGATGGAAACTTATATCAGGTTGACATTAAAGATAAATCTTGTTATCTACCTGTTGAAGAGGAAAACAACTTATGGAATTAAAGGTTGGGGAACATTATCCAACAAGACATGGAAAAGATATCTAAACTGAATATAGTCATTGATATCCCCATTCTAAAATGTGAATGAGAAAATACTTGTGATTCTTTCATATGGGGGAAGCTATTCTGTAGTTCATATCATCCAAAGAAGAAAAGGGCATCACACCTTCTTGAACTCAATCATACAAATGTATGTGGCTCAATAAACATTGTCAGAACTCATGTATAGAGGAACTTCATCCTTTTCATTGATGATTATAGTATAATGGCTTGTGTAAAGGTTATTCATAGGAATCAGAAATTACTTGATTTTATGAAAACTTATCGCCTAATTGCCGATAATAATACTAGATGGATAGTCAAAGTCCTTAAATCTGAAAATGGAGGGGAATACACGTCCATTGAGTTTGAAAATTACCTAGAAAACACATACTATAGTATGAGGTATCTGTGATGAGAACTCCATAACAAAATCAAGATGTTGGGAGTAAATATTTTATCCTAAATAAAGAATGGAATCAAGGGAAGTATGGTGACATTGTAGATGAAGAAATATTCCTTGGATATCCAATGAATAGAAAATCTTATAAGTGTTTTAATAAGTGATTAGGAAGGATTTTGGAAAGTAGTGATGTTAAGATCATTGAATACAAAACCCCAAATACTTAAAGGAATTCCAATGCTGATGAGATAGAAGATGAGGAATAATGTGAACATGGAGAAAATTCAAATATAGAAATAGAGGAAGGTGTACAAAACTCTCAGGAGTCACATCATGATGATGACTTAGAAGAAGAATCTGAAGTTGAAACCATAGTTGGAGAGAATTCAGATAAACCTCAATGAAGGAATTGAAGAGAAAAAATTGATCAATACAACATCATTGGGGATTGGACTATACCCACACAAATGAGGATAATGAGGAGTAATGCACAATATACATTTCTATCAGTTGTGGAAACATCCTCATTTGAAGAAGCTTCAAATGATGAATCATGGGTGAAGGCTATGAATGAAGAGTTAGATCAAATTGACAGGAATCAGACATGGGGTCTTTTCAAAAGACCTAAAGGTCACAATTTGATTGGTATAAAGTGGATCTTTATGAACAAATATGATGATCATGGTAATGTGATTAGAAATAAGGTGCAACTGGTGTGCAAGGTATATTCACAGATTGAAGGTGTCGATGTTGAGGAAATATTTTCTTTAATAGAAATACTAGAGTTAATCAGGCTATTTCTGTCCATGGAAATCCAAATATGTTATAAAGTGTATAAAATAGAAGTCAAGACATTATTCTTAAATAGAGTTCTAGGAGAAGTCTATATTAAACAACCTGTGGGGTTCTTTCTTGGAAATGATGAAATGAAGGTTTTAAAATTAAAGAAAACACTCTATGGCTTGAAATAGGCACCACGGGCGTGGTACTCTTAGTTGGATTCTTATCTAAGAAAGCATGAATTAAAAATAGGAGGAGTGGATCACAACCTTTATGTAAATAATTTTCAGAAATATCAGTTCATGGTATTGGTATATGTGGATGATATAATTTTTTGTGTAAGCAGGAAGGGATCAGTCGATGAATTTTCCAATCACATGAAATCTGAATTCGAAATGTCCATGATTGGTGAACTCTTATATTTCTAAGTTCTACAGGTGATTCAAAATAAGAATTATACATTCATTTATCAGGAAAAATATGCAAGGGAGATTGTTAAGAAATTTAATATGCATGACTCCAAACCAATGTCGACTCCAATTGCAGTTGGAAAAAAACTTGGAAAGCATGAGGATGGGACACCTGTTGATCCTGCAATGTGTAGAAGGATTATTGGGAGCTTATTGTACAAGACAGAAACATGGCCAGACATTGTCTTTGCAACATGATTAGCAAACCTCTTTCAGAGTAATCCAAAGGAAGAGCATATGGAATCAGAAAAAATAATCATGAGGTATATTCAAGGTACTCATAATTATGGATTATACTTTGCTGTAGACAGAGATAGAGAATTATTAGCATTTTATAATGCTGACTAGGCTGGAGATGTCGTTGACAGAAATTCCACCAGTGGTGGAGCATTCTATATTGGGAAGAAATGTATTGGAGGGTTGAGAAAGAAACAATAAATTACTTCTCTTAGTATTTTTGAAGCTGAGTATATCTCCTCTATAAAGGCATGCATTCAAATACTATGGATGAAGCAACAACTGACAGATATTGATGATGACATGAATCAACAAATGGTGATTTAATATGATAAAAATAGCATGATTGATATTATGAAGAATCATGTTCATCATTCTCATATGAGACATATTGAGATCAGATATCACTACATCAAGGAAAAAAGTTGAACAAGGTGCGATCAAAATAGACCATGTGGGAACTAATGAACAAGTGGCTGACATCATGACCAAGCCACTGTCAGTGTAAATGCTTGAGAAAAATTGGTTGAATCTCAGTGTTCAGCCACCTCCCAGTACATAAGGAGGTACAAAATTCCCCTCTCCCTAGTTATGTTAAATATTTTTAATCTGTTTGTGGATTTCATGCAAGTTTATAGGGGAGATACTATCTAGGGGTGCTTTAAGTTGTACAACGAACAAATACTAGTCTTTGGGTTTATTGTTAATGGGGGAGAAGGAATAAATTTAGGACATGTAATGGACATTTAATTCTTCCATGACCTGATTATATTTCAGTGTTAAGAGGAAAAAGAATACATTGGACATGTAATGCTTCTATGACATGATGAGAATTCAGTGTTAGGAGGAGAAGGAATATATTCAAGGCATTTAATGCTTCTGTGGAATAGTAAGAGAATATCTTGGGAATCTTTAAGAATTACAAAACACAGGAACCCAATTCAAGCTTCCCCTCTTGTTTTCTACACTGATAATTGCTCACGTATACTTAGAGTGTTAGCTGAGTTGATTTTTACATTTCAGTTTTTACTTGTGGTAGGTGATATATTGAATTTATCTAGTGATTGCCAACAAACCCAAAGGGGGAGACTGTTGGAACCACAACCGTTCTATGTAGTAAATGGAGTATGGTTTCTTTTTGTTGTCAATAATCATTATAATTTTATAATTTTTTCTAGTAAGGGGATCATATAGTTCAAGTGGACAACAGTATTGAAGCTGGCATCATTTCCCAGTGTTTTCCAAATTTGTGGGCCTGAAAATTGAAAAATGGAGAATTGTGTGTTTGGAAAAGGGTGTTGCATGCAATTTTAAACAGTGTATATAAATTTTTGCATGATGCCTAATTTGGTATCAAAATGTCAAAATATGGAAAAGGTAAAAAGTTCATGCAACTCTTAATTGTGCGTGAAAGATGAGTTTTCATGCAATAATCTTATGCGCCCAATGATACATCAAAAGGGGTTTTGTGTGCTCAGGAAGAATCTTGCATGCACTGACAAATACGCATCTAAAACTTGCACATAGGGTCATCATGGCCTATAAATTGGTGGCTACCCCCATAGAAGACAAAAGAATTTTACAATGAAAATCCAGTTGCTCTGATGCATGAAATATTTGCTTATGAAAGAATTACATAGATTTAATCTTGTACCCAAGGTGTTCCTTTAGTCTGAAAAGACCATGTGAACCCTTCCATATCATTACACAAAAGATAAGGTTTGCATGGAAATTAGGGGTTACGTGAAAGTAATCTTTCACAACAATTCCCAAATCTTGCGCACAAGTTGAGGTATTGCACGCAAGCATCGTGTTATGATTCCGATAGGATTTTGAATATTTGGTTTGTGTGATCAGTATAATATCCTGCCTTTTTATAACATAAATTTTCATTACATTTTTACAAAACTGAGGATCTTTAAGGTTTAGTATCTTGGGAACCAGGAACATAAAACATGAAAACATAAAACATTCTTCTTAAACTCTTGAAAGGCTTCTCCTTATGTTCATCCTAGTTTCATTACTACATCTCATAACCTGGGAACATACATAAAAAAATGGGTGAGCAGAAGGCCCAGTAAGGGAAACAAGGGGAAACAATTAACATGTGAACTTGAGATACATCAACAAGGTCATGAAAAAGAACTTTAAGGCACGAGAAAGAAATCATGAGGCATATCATAATAAAACTAATGTATTTCATAACTTGAATATGTGGCTACAACATTTAACTTAGACAATCATAAACATATCACTAAGGTAAACCCCAAGGTGTCATTTTTAATTACCAAGGTAAACCCCAAGGTATCATTAAAATTGTAATCTCTAGTGGTTACATCATTACCCAATGCATTGGATCACTATCAGGGTGCACCCTTAAATTTTTATTTATTATCATGTGAGCCACATATATCACCATCAAACATTTCATAAATAACCCATATATCATAAAATAAATGGGTTTCCTTTCATAATCATAACATTTTAAAAACTGCTTTTAAGACATGATCTTTATGTCACTTTAAACCCACAGAAGAGGAAAGAGGGTTTCAGGTATGTAAATCCCGGAATTAAAATAAAACGGTTTGATATATATATGAATACCCCTATATTAGAAATATATTTGTGTATTCACTTAATAACATAAAATAATTTGAGAAAAAAAGAGAGGCATTTTGAGACGAAAATTCTGCAGCATAACGGCTATGTTACAGGGTTTTAGAAAATTTTTAAAAGAGAGGGGACATGGGTCACCCACTCATAAATGATCCATAAAACATTAGGGGGACATAATATAATGGATATAAGAACCTGGTAATGAAATTTTAAAGACATACCATATGAAATGAAAGACATGGAAGGAAGACAAAAATAAGATTTCTTTTATGAAAATTCGGCAGCCTAACGTCATCACTTAAACTTCAAAAAAATGAATTGATGAGATCAAATAGGTTATCTCATCATATGAACATAAATGATAAGTATGATAGATATATATATCATACCCCAACATAATAAAAAGGAACTTGAAAGACTTGACAAGAAAATAGAACTTTAAAATGAGAAGGGTGAAAGAATCCCTTAAAAATTCGGCAGCCTAACGGCGTCACTTAAACTTCAAAAAAATGAAATTATGAGATCAAATAGGGTCTCTAATCATATGAAAATAAGAGATAATTATGATATATATATAGATCATACCCCAAAATAATAAAAAGGAACTTTGAAAGATTTGACATGAAAATAGATCTTGAAAACGAGAAGGGTGAAAGAACCCCTTAAAAATTCCACAGCCTAACGGCGCCACTTAAACATTATTAAAATGAATTGATGAGAGAAAGAGGGGTTATCCCATCATATGAACATTAAAAGGACATTAGTATTAATATAAAATAACATCCTCCAACATAATAACATGGATCATAAAATATATGACATATTAGAGAGTACTTGGAAAGAAAGAGAAAGGTAGGATCCCTTACCTTAAAACGTAACTCTTAAAACTCAAAGGTTGGGACCTTGAATGCTTGGGGGCACCTTGGGAGGATTATTTCAGAGGTAATGAGCCCAGAGCTTCTTTGGGGGAGAGTTGGGAGTGAAAACTAAAGGAGTAAAGGGCAGGTATTTATAGGGAAAGTGAGGGGACAATGCATTAATGGCCAAGGGACACCTCATTGGTGGTTTTGGAAAAACCATGGGCTTGCCCATGGTATTGGACACTTGGGACACACCATACAATAATTCATCCCCTTTAGTTGATAATCTCTTAAAATATCTCATGACATCATCATGATGCAATCATGATGTCATTAAACATACCGAAACCCTAAAACTGTATTTTTACTATTCACTGAAAATTCAACTTTATCTAAAAACTCCCAAAATTTCACCTTAACCAAATATCAATGCTCTTATTTAAAAAATGAACTCCATTTTATAAAATTATTTTTCTAAATATTTTTAATTTAATTTTTAATTAAATACACTATTCGCCGAAAATTCATTTGTTCAGAAAAATCCCCAAAAATTACCTTAACATAATATCGATGTTCTGAGTTCAAAAATAAATTCCATTTTATAAAAATAATTTTCTAAATATTTTTAATTTAATTTTTAATTAAAAAATACTATTCACTCAAGAAAACTAATACTTCACTAATAATTTATGAAACCATTATTTACCCATTTTATTGAATCTCATTACTTAATCAAGGTGCCTAGATTATATTTATACTTTCTTTAAGTGAGATTACTAATCCATTTGGTCACATTACTAATCCTAATTGTAAAATCACTATTCATAATTTATTATTCATCAAAAAAATAATTTGATCTTATTAGACTCCAAATTTTTTACTGAACATATTTGCAAAAGAGCATTTTTTGAAAATCATTACTCATCATTAATTATTTAAGGTTTACAAAAATATTTTAAAATATCTTTTTTCTAGAATTCATTAAAAATATGCATACTATATTTATTCGAACATTTGAAAATTCACATACTTCATCATAAGGAGAAATCAAAAAAATTATTCAAATCAAAGGTTTACACAAGGTAGTTAAAGTCTCCTTACATAGCCCCTTATAACCCCAGCATAAGACCTAAGTGTAAGGTGTGCTAAGGTGAGAGAATCTAAGGGCGGCTCGGCCAACATCGCACGAGTAGTAATCTCTATTAGTTTGAACTTCTCGTGAAGATGATTTTTTTCTAACTTCACACGATGAAGTTCGGCTTGGGTTTGGTCCAGAGCAAAGCCCAGTGGTGCTACCTCCTTCCCAAGTCATGTTAGATGGGCTTTGATTGGCCCGAGACTACTGGATGAGACCATCAAATCTTCTTTCTATATTAATTAACCAAGATCACTTGTATTTAGAGACGATAATGGAAACATTTGGTTTCCAAAGCTCATACTGACTATCGGTCATATAATAGTCAAAACCCAACAGTCACATTTTAATTATACACATGTTATCAAATGAAACAGTTTTGCTGAGTAAGAAATAAAATAACACACAAAATTTAGGAAACAAAATTTATTCAAAATTTCGGGTCATTACATTCTTCCCCCCTTAAGAAATTGCATCCTCATAATTTTTTAAAATTGGGCTAGGAAATTTCATTGAACATCCCACATCGGAAAAAGAGTCAGTAACACTATTACTTTAAAATAAAGAAAAGGAAGTACAAAGGCCACCCGAGTTAACCCATACTAGGATTCCATGTAGGAAAACATGGATATGGAAGAAAAAAAGGGTCAAGTTCTGAGGGAGATTGATAGAAAACATGATTAGGAGAAAGTTAACCACAAGAAAATCACAAACTTATGATGTGTTTAAACGGTCTTTGATTACCCAGTAGGAAACTTAAACCAACAATGTTTTTGTTTTACATTAATTTTAATAATTTTGAGGAATTCATTTACTACATAGAATAAAAACATAGGTAAATATACCTACCTTCAAGTAGAGTTTCATCCTTTAATAAGTTTCTACCAAAACTAATCTTTTCTCTAAACGATGATCATTCAAAACTACTTGGTCTCATCAAAGCACAAGAATAATCTTCTAGATAATCACATAATCTACAAAAGATTAACTATCTATTTCTTCTATCATTAAACATTATCCCAAAAACAGAAGGGGTAAGATAAAACAATTCTTCAAAAAGAAAGAATCCCATAGGAAGGGAAACTTTTTTAAATCTTAAAAATTCCATGGTACTACCCAAAGCTCATCATAGACCATTCCATAAATAACTGTCCTTAAAATTCCTCAAAATAAACCAAACAAAGATTGAAACCCAATTACAAGAAGGATTTGATAACATAGTCTTCCAAGATAAACTTTATCGTTCATCTCCAAACAACATCAACCACTCCTAACATCATATAACAAAAGTAACTAACCTAAACATATTTTCCCCAAGATAGGTTAATCATTTCCATAAGTAACCTAAATTACCATAAGTTCGCCTTAAATTCATCTATTCTTCAAAATATAAGTCAACCTTTACTCCTCAAACAAAATATTGTAGTAATCTATTTACCTCGATCAAATAGGGTTCCCAAAATAGTTAACGTCTTCAAAAATAATCATCATCTTTAAATCCCCTAATCAACTTTATTAGATGAACATCCTTGAGACTTCGCCTTCTTCTTCCTTGATGAATTTTATCATTCAACTAGGTACAAATTATTAGTTGTGATTTTTGATAGCTGGTTTGGCATAATCACAATATGTTAAACTTCATCTCTCGCCATCTCTCTCATATTAATAGGGAAATCATCACATTTCCTACCACATTGGTTATTGGGACATGTTCTTCCATTTCCCACCATTAACTAAGAAAATAAATTATAATTAGGGGGCTTAAATACATAGCCAATAATTATGAAAAGGAAAATTAAAGCATAGAAGGATAAACTTGTAGAAGAAAAGTATACCCTAACATGTGATCCCCTAGGTTCCAATCTATGTTATCTATGATCATATATTCTTATGTGGATATTTATATTATTTTATCATTGTCCCTTTAATAATGCTTCATACTAAGATTATGAATTTACCAAGGCATATACCCCGAGAGTGTCGTAACCAAGAGTGCAGCAAGGCCCGTTGTTGGGTACCAGTTCCCGTTCGTGTCTAGATCAAAGTGATGTTTTCTGGTTTTACCCCTATGTACATCTATGCCAAAGCTACCTCTACCTGCTCGTATCCAGACAGGGATGTATTTTCTTGATAAACCACTTACTCAATACTCACCAAAATACTAGGAAGATTTTCTATATTTAAACTTTTCTATAGGGTTCCTCCTAATGTTTTAATATCCTAATTTCCACAAATAACTAAATCATCCTTTGATACCAACTATAACATCCCGCCTTTTTATAACATAAATTTTCATTACATTTTTACAAAACCGAGGTTCTTTAAGATTTAGTGTCTTGGAAACCAGGAACTTAAAACATGAAAACATAAAACATTCTTCTTAAACACTTGAAAGGATTCTCCTTATGTTCATCCTAGGTTCATTACTGCATCTCATAACCTAGGGACATACATCAAAAGAAAGGGGTGAGCAGAAGGCCCAGTAAGGGAAACAAGGGGAAACATTTAACATGTGAACTTGAGATACATCAACAAGGTCATGAAAAAGAACTTTAAGGCATGAGAAAGAAATCATGAAGCATATAATAATAAAAATAACGCATTTCATAACTTGAAGATGTGGCTACAACATTTAACTTAGACAATCATGAACATATCACCAAGTTAAACCCCAAGGTGTCATTTCAAATTACCAAGGCAAACCCCAAGGTATCGTTAAAATTGTAATCTCTAGTGGTTACATCATTACCCAATGCATTGGAGCGCTATCAGGGCGCACCCTTAAATTTGTATTTATTATCATGTGATCCACATATATAATCATCGAAAATTTCATAAATAACCCATATAGAATAAAAGAAATGGGTTTCCTTCCATAATCATAACGTTTTAAAAACTGCTTTTAAGAAATGATCTTTATGTCACTTTAAACCCACAGAAGTAGAAAGAGGGTTTCATGTATGTAAATCCCAAAATTAAAATAGAAAATTTTGATATATATATATATATATGAATACCCCTATAGGAGAAAGATCTTTGATTATTAACTTAATAACATAAAATAATTTTAGAAAAAGAGAGAGGTATTTTGAGACGAAAATTCTGCAGCATAAAGGCTATGTTACAGGGTTTTAGAAAATTTTGAAAAGAGAGGGGAAATGGGTCACCCAATCATAAATGATCCATAAAACATTATGGGGAAATAATGAAATGGATATAAGAACATGGTAATGAAATTTGAAATAAATACCATATGAAATTAAAGACATGGAAGGAAGACAAAAATAATATTTCTTTTATGAAAATTCGGCAGCCTAACGGCGTCACTTAAACTTCAAAAAAATGAATTGACGAGATCAAATAGGTTCTCTCATAATATGAACATAAATTATCAGTATAATATATATAAAGATAATACCCCAACATAATAAAAAGGAACTTGAAAGATTTGACAAGAAAATAGAACTTGAAAATGAGAAGGGTGAAAAAATCCCTTAAAAATTCTGCAGCCTAATGGCGTCACTTAAACATCAAAAAAATTAATTGATGATATAAAATAGGTTCTCTCATCATATGAACATAAGATATAAGTATTATAGATATATAGATCATACTCCAACATAATAAAAAGGAACTTTGAAAGATTTGAAATGAAAATAGATCTTGAAAATGATAAAGGTGAAAGAACCCCTTAAAAATTCCGCAGCCTAACGGCGCCACTTAAACATTCTTAAAATGAATTGATAAGAGAAAGAGGAGTTCTCTCATAATAGGAAAATTAAAATGATAGTAATATGAATATAAAATAACATCCTCCAACATAAGAACATGGTGCATATAATATATGACATAAAAGAGAGTACTTGGAAAGAAAGTGAGAGGTAGGATCCCTTACCTTAAAATGTAACTCTTAAAACTCAAAGGTTGGGACCTTGAGGGCTTGGAAGCACCTTGGGAGGATTCTTTGGGAGGTAATGAGACCAGAGATTAGTTGGGGGAGAGTTTGGAGTGAAAACCAAAGGATTAAAGGGTGGGTATTTATAGGGAAAGTGAGGGGACAAGGCATTAATGGCCAAGGGACATCTCATTGGTGGTTTTGGAAAAACCATGGGCTTGCCCATGGTATTTGCCCATGGTATTGGCCACTTGGGACACATCATACAATAATTCATCCCCTTTAGTTGACCATCTCTTAAAATATCTCATGACATCATCATGATGCTGTCATGATGTCATTAAACATACTAAAACCCTAAAACTGTATTTTTACTATTCACTGAAAATTCAACTTTTTCCGAAAACTCCCAAAATTTCACCTTAACCAAATATCAATGCCCTGATTTCAAAAATGAACTCCATTTTAAAAAAATAATATTCTAAATATTTTTAATTTAATTTTTAAATAAATAAACTATTCAACGAAAATTCATTTTTTTCAGAAAAATCCCCAAATATTACCTTAACATAATATCAATGCTCTGGGTTCAAAAATAAAGTCCATTTTATAAAAATATTTTTCTAATTATTTTTAATTTAATTTTTAATTAAAAAACACTATTCACTTGAAAAAACTAATAGTTGATTAATAATTTATGAAACCGTTATATACCCATTTTATTGAATCTCATTACTTAATCAAGGTGCCTAGATTATATTAATACTTTCTTTAAGTGAGATTACTAATCCATTTGGTCACATTACTAATCCTAAGCATAAAATCACTATTCATAATTTACTATTCATCAAAAAAATAAGTTGATCTTATTAGACTCCAAATTTATTACTGAACACATTTGCAAAAGACCATTTTTTGAAAATCATTACACATCATTAATTATTTAAGGTTTAAAAAAATATTTTAAAATATCCTTTTTCTAGAATTCATTAAAAATATGCATACTATATTTATCCGAACATTTTAAAATTCACATACTTCATCATAAAAAGAAATCAAAATTTTTATTTAAATCAAAAGTTTACACAAGTCAGTTATGGTCTCCTTACATAGCCCCTTATAACCCCAGCATAGGACCTAAGTGTAAGGTGTGCTAAGGTGAGAGAATCTGAGGGTGGCTCGGCCACCATCGCATGAGTAGTAATCTCTATTAGTTTGAACTTCTCACGAAGTTGACTCTGTTCTAGCTTCACACGATGAATTTCGGCTTGGGTTTGGTCCAGAACAAAGCCCAGTGGTGCTAATTCCTTCCCAGGTTCCGTTAGATGTCCTTTGATTGGCTCGAACTGGATGAGGCCATCAAATCTTCTTTCTATATTAATTAACAAAGATCACTTGTATTTAGAGACGATAATGGAAACATTTGGTTTCCAATGGTCATACTGACTATCGATCATATAATAGTCAAAACCCAACAGTGGCATTTTAATTATACACATGTTATCAAATGAAATAGTTTTTTTGAGTATGAAATAAAATAACACACAAAATTTAGGAAACAAAATTTATTCAAAATTTCGGGTCCTTACAATCAGTGCGTTCAAGTGCATCAATTTAAAACTTAGATATAATTAGTGTCTCGTGCTTAAAAGAGATGAAGACTTCAATGCAAATATATTGAAGTGACCTTCAAGTTGATAAACTACGTTAGACTTCTCTCAAGGCAGTGAGCTAGGGGGAGTCGACGGAAGTGATCTGAGGGGTGAAGTGAGCTATCTCTGAACCATTATAAAGGTAGTATTCCTGGCATAGAGTGATTGTGATCGAAACTTGTAATATATAAACTAGTGAAGATTAGTGGATTGAGGTACGACCAACACACTGTCGGCATATTCTCCTTGGACGTAGCCCTTTGCGGTGAACCAAGTAGAAGTGGTGTGTCATCTTCGTACTTTCTTTTGACTAACAGATTTAACATGTTTCTACCAACATATGAACAAGAACCACAAATTTAAAAAGAAAAATTTGACACCCTAATTTACCCCTCCACTCTCAGGGTGTTTTGGGGTCTTTCAGCTAAAGGATCCCATAACATTTATTGAGGATCCCAAAATGAAAAGGGGTTCTAGAGCCTTCACCTATTGGTAATATATGTCTCAAGTAGATGAAAGTATCAAAAGGAATGTATACAATCAGTCATCACTAACATTAGTGATATCATCCCTTTATATAGCCATCCTTGATGCATTTCATTTAATGAAACTTGTCATCCATATTCAACGTATCATCATACTTTATCCCAGATCGATTTATTCATTAAATTCTTTAAATGAATGTGATCCATTTAATCCATTCATAATGGATTTCATTAAATTCATTCATAATGGATTATAATGGATGGAACCACATGGAAATATTCATTTACCTGAATCTATTCAAGTGTATTAATGTACATAAAAAAATAAACATCATCCCTTACTTCATTAGGGTGTCATAGGATACGTTATATAAGAAAAGTTCCAAATGAAAAAAATATAATACCTAGTTAACCCTAAGAAAATTTTATCCTTGACAACATTCTTAAGTGCTTACAAAGACATCATTACCTTCAATTTCTGAAGATCAACCACAATTCCAACCTGCGACACCATGTGACTCAATAATTTAGCTTCTTGTATCCGTAGTGAAACTCTTTATAGAATTTTTTAGAGATTATGTTCCCTAAATGTTCCTCGAACAACTAGAATGTGTTTTTTATGATCTTACTAGGTTTGTGAGTACATTAGGATGTAATCCACAACTACTAAAATTAATTATTCTAAATATGGATGAAAAATGTTCATGTGAGCCACAAAAACTATTGGATCATTCATAAATATAAAAGGTATAACAAAATATTCAAAATTCCCATGCATTATTTTAAAATCCATTTTCATAATATCCTTAGGGATGACTTGAATGAAATGATGATTTGATCGCAAATAAATCTTTAAAATCCATTTATCCCCTTTCAATTGGTCAAATAAATTATCAATTAAATTAAATTTTTATGTATTATTAATATTTTCCTAACTCAATTTTTTATGATTTATGAAAAGTTTTAAACTCCCATTAGATTTATTATATAAGAGAACAAGAACACCCCAAGGATAAGTACTAGGTTGAATAAATCCCTTATTCTCTAACTCCTCAAGTGGAAATTTTAAATCCCATAAAATTCGATGGTTCCATCCTCTATGCTGGAATAAAAATCATCTCGATTTTAGGATCTATCTAAATCTTTAAAACCACATAAATTTTTAGTGGAAACTAAAAAAATCCTCATAAAAACATTAGGGAAGAATAAGGAAACTTGTTAAAAGGATTAAAGCCTCTTTGTTTCATTCACTTTGTGAAATATATGTGCCATATAATATGTAAGAGTTCCAACTTGATCCTAGTCCCACCTGGATCTACTCACAAAATGATATTATTCTTCCACAAGAGCATATTTATTTTCATAGGGATGGGAGAATAGAACTCACCTCCTAAATCAATTTGATATTTGAACTGGGTTATCTAATCCATACCCAAGATGACATCAAATATGTTAATATTAAGAGAAAATAAGTCTCAAAGATGTTGGAATTATCTTAGCATAAGAGGATAGAAGGGGCATATCTTACTTATTTCTAACTTCTTACCCAAAGGGTTATTGATACTCATGATACTCTAAGTTAGTTCCATAAGTAGTATCAACAAAGTCACTAGTTTCTCAAATATAAAGGAATGGGAAGCTCTCGTATCAAATAAACCATAGACAAGGGCAAAAGATACTATAATAGTACCTCTCTTCATAAATGGAAATTCCTAGGGGTTTTTCATTGACTTCTCATTTGTAAAAGTATTTATAGAGCTATCATGATAAACATTTTCCTTTAATCCCTAGAAAAGTGAACATTCCACTAACTAACAAATCATACCTACTCAATTATTATCCTATCTAGGCCTAACTGATAGACATTTATTCCTTATGGTAGCTTTTCCACCAATGAGATCCTATGAGGTCTGACATTATTAGGGTCTCTAGCCCACACTCTCAAATTGGGTAGACCTAATGAACCTCTAAATATATATGTACCTAACATACTTGTTCCATTGATTCAGGTTATATAGATAATTAGGCCTAGTGTTCCCTAATTAGCCACTTGTGAATCATAAAATTTGAGATCCGATAAAATAGGGAAGAATAGTTCTCCCTCCCTAACTACCATGTTGATATCCATCTTGAATTTCCTCTTCCATACAATGTTTTCAACAACTAGAAAAAAACTAACTCTCATGATCCCATAAGAACTAGTTTCATCTAACACTACCTTCTTCACCACATTAGATAATTTATAGAGATTAAACATCACCACTTGGGTCTAAAATGGTTCCCCAAATCCCATCTCAAACTACATGGCATTTAACTCCTCATCCCCACTCATATAAGAAGTGAAGTGGAGTAGATTGATGAATTTATAATCGTACTCCATCATAAACATCTATCTCTATATAGTATCCATAAATTCTAAATATTTCACCCAATTAAGTGTTTTAGTATATAATTATTCAAAAATAAGGTCCTAAAATACTTCATATTTATCTCTTGATCCCTTTTGACATCGATCATTATTTTTCACCATCGACATCCAGTGCCTTCCAACATAAAAGTGGCTAGGTGAACCCAATGCTTCTTAAATGTATCAATACTCTAAAATATTTGATTGATTTAATTAACCCAATACTATAATTTCTAATGGTATAATTCACCTTAGGAGGAAGGAGAGTGATGAAACTGAATCCCATATAAGATCAGTAGTTAAGGGTTTTCTCATGGTGTTGTTTGTCCAAATACTTAATGTATTTGATCCACACCCTCAATAACATCAGGATCATCAATATACCTAGCGGGTAGAACATATTCCTAAAATCCCTCATTTGGATCATTTAGGGGTCATTGTGGTATCATATTCTACATTAATGAAGAAAATACATTAGATTCTCTTCCATGAAATGAGGAATTTGACATTCACATCTACACATCACTAATCATACTATAATCCATATCCCCTCTCTCGTATGTATTATTCTTGATTAATATTTTCATATTCTTAAAAAATTATTTCAAGTTAAATGATAAAACTAAATTGTGAGTGTAAGCTTATATGGTCTATAAAAAGGGTTCTTTAAAAACTAATCAAACCTGTAAAATGAATTATAAAAAACTACTCATCATTAATAAATAAATAAGAAAAAAATTATTAATTAATGGGATTTTGATTAATATAAACGTTCAAATGGTTCAAAAAATAAAGAAAATAATCACAATAAATAACAAAATATTCCATTTTATCATATTTATTCCTACCTATACATACCTACTCATGATGCATGAGACTCATAATAAAAGGGTTGGATCAAGGGAATAATCAAAATTGAATTTGGACTACCCCTAGTAGATTAATATTCCACCATAATTATAATAGATAATCATGTTTCTATTTTAATTCATAATAATTAATACTCCTATCTCGTGGGTACTCTCAATCTCATGCCTGATCATCATTATGTCTTTTAGATATCATTTTGTAATGATCTGAGTCAGAAAACCAAATGAAGCCAATACTGATTGCCATAGGCCATTAGGATCAGCTTGTGAACACCAAAGGCTATAATAAATTCTAATAGATAACTATAATACAAGTAGGACATGGTTTACCATTTAAGAGTCATGAAAAACTACCCAAACACCCATACAAAAAATTTTGCTTGACCATTGGGTACTTGGTCAAACTAAACACATAAACTACACCACCATTGGAATATATTTTTTTCGGGTACCTAGAAAATACATATCATATAATCAACATAGAATGAAAATCCATATATAAATAGTCCAAAAACATCAAAACTAGATAGTATTCTAGTGTAACTAGACCAAGAAAAAGTGTACACAAAGTATAAGATCTAAACAGACCCTAAGGAGCCAAATAGGGAAGTCCCTAATGTGGAACTCTCTTTGTGAATGTTCATGGATAACCCATATGTGTTCACCTAAAATGTACACCAAAAACTCAAAAAGTGGCTATTCTAGATCTATAAACCATGTATAATTGTAACACCCTAGAATGATAAAGTTTTAAATGATTAAATGATATGAATCATGTCAACAAGGTGCATCTTCCTTTTTGGGAGCTTGCCTGATTAGAACTCCACAGTTAAGTGTGCTTGTCCTGGAGTAGTGATCAGGATGGGTGACCTTCTAGGAAGTTTCTTAGGGTGAGTGTGAGTGAGGAAAAGGCACACTAAAAAGGACATGTGTTGACCTGTGGGAACTTTCATTAATCAGATGATCTGTTCAGTCACATGGGTGGGCCCCAGGGTGGGGACCACGTGTCTGTGGGGAAACTGGTGGTACCTGGTGGGCTAGGACCTGGAATCCATGTTAAGGCGGTGTGTATGTGTTATCACTGAGACCTAGTTGTCATAGGATATGTGTTGGCCTATGGGGAATGTCATTAGTTAGATGTCCTGTACAGGCACATGGGTAGGCCCGAGGGTGGGGACCACATATCTGCGGGGCAATTGGTGGTACCTGGCGGGCCAGGACCCGATATCCATGTCAAGGTGGGTGCCTGTGCTGTCACCAGGACCCAGTTGTTACATTTTGTATCAAAGGAGGAACTCAACCTTAAGTCTAGTGCACTACCTGGGTTGAGATATAGGGCCCACAATGAGGATGTTATGCTCTAAAGGGGGTGATTGTAACACCCTATAATGATAAAGGGTTAAATGACTAAATGATATAACTCATGTCAACAAGGTGCACCTTCTTTTTCGGGAGCCTACCTAATTAGAACTCAACAGTTAAGTGTGCTTGGCTTGGAGTAGTGATCAAGATGGGTGACCTTTTGGAAAGTTTCCTAAGGTGTGTGTGAGTGAGGAAAAAGCACACAATAAAAGACATGTGTTGGCCTGTGGGGACTTTCATTAATCAGATGACTTGTTCGAGCACGTGGGTGGGCCCCAGGGTGGGGACCATGTGTCTTCAGGGTAAATGGTGGTACCTGCAGGGTCAGGACCCAACAACCATGTTAAGGCGGGGTGTCTCAGGACCCAACAGCCATGTTAAGAAAGGGTTTCTTTGTTTTCACTGGGACCCATTTGTTACATTTGGTATCAAAGGAGGAACCTAGCCTTAAGTGCATTGCACTGCCTGGGTTGAGATGTAGGCTTCACAATGAGGATGTTGGGCACTAAAGGGGGGTTATTGTATCCCCCTATAATGATAAAGGGTTAAATGACTAAATGATATGACTCATGTTAACAAGGTGCACCTTCGTTTTTAGGTGCCTACCTGATTAGAACTCCACAGTTAAGCATGCTTGGCTTGGAGTAGTGATTAGGATGGGTGACCTTCTATGAATTTTCCCAGGGTGTGTGTGAGTGAGGAAAAAGGACACTGGAAAGCACATGTGTTGGCCTGTGGGGACTTTCATTAGTCATATCACTCATTTGACCACGTGGGTGGGCCCTAGGGTGGGGACTATGTGTCTACAGGGAAACTGCTGGTACCTGGAAGACCAGGGTGTGTGTGAGTGAGGAAAAATAACACTGGAAAGGACATGTGTTGGCCTGTGGGGACTTTCATTAGTCATATCACCCATTTGATCACGTGGGTGGGCCCTAGGGTGGGGACCATGTGTCAACAGGGAAACTGGTGGTACCTGGAAGACCAGGACCTGAAATCTTTGTTAAGGGGGGGTGTTTGTGCTATCACTAGGACCCATTTGTTACAATAATATCCACCCATACTACAACATCATTAACCATCATGTTATGGTGCTTTTCTTTTACCTAACTCAGACAAAACAAGCTCTATATGAATACCTAAAAGAACATGTTTTTGGTGTGAGTATATCATACCTCATGAAATCACCACTTGAATTTATCCAGTCTGTCATAAATATAAGTGTGTAATGTTGGAATAAAAAGTAGGCAAGTAATAGTAAAATATAATAGTCAATCAAATAAGAACTAATTAAAAAGTGTTCAGGATAAATAGATAGAAATATTATTCAAACAATAAATAACAATCATGATTTAATGGAACATTAATAACTTTTATCCAAACCTACTTCAATTTAAGATTGAAATCTGAGTAAGGTACATGACCCCCAAGTGGGATCTCACCGTCGATTATATCCTTTGAAACCCATCCTTTATAAAAAAAAATCTATGCATTTATATATCAACTTATATATATATACACACACATATATCAGTATTCATCTACCCCAAGGGTCACTCTCTCCTCATATAGAGGATGTGCATATATATATATATATATATCACCCTAACCTTGGAGGTAATTAATATCCACTTAGGAGTGAATGTGTGTGTGTGTCTATAACCATATACATATATGATTCCCTCCTCTATGATAGGCCTCTCTCCTTTTAGGGAGGAACGTGTTATATGTATATACAAATTCTTCATGAGAAATAAATATACTTTCTTGATTCAACGGCTACAAGAAAAGGCTTTACATCTTCATGTATAATATGTGGAAACATAAGGCTATGTGTATACAATATCATAAAAAATCACTAAACCCTATGGTCATGCTAGAATCATAACATAAATAATGAGGATATCATTATTAATCCAAAATTTCAATCGATATATTTGAAGGAATCAATTCAATCATAACCGTGTAGTATATAACACTTAGTTCCATAAGTAGACACCATAATTTTCATTGAATTAATAAATCCCTAGAAAAGTTATTCCAAACATGGGTTTACAATTTTAATGTTATAAGAAAGTCTACATTATATAAATTCTATAGGGAAATCCCTAATAAAAGTTTATCCATGCTCACTATTAATTACAACATGATTTAACACCAATCAAGGAAACCGAAGATCTATGAGAACTTGCTTATGAATAAGTAATACATGTGACACCCAATCATTCCAAAAGAAAGGATTTATAATTTATTATTACATAAACATGGTATAATCCATATAATTCATGATAGCAAACTCACAACTTACATTGTTCATCTCTAATATAAATGGGTGTAACCAATGATGAAGAACCAAGGCATGAGTATGATTGAAAACATAGGGGAAACCCAATTACAGTAAAGGTTTAATTAAATATAATTTGTATTAAAGTTTTTTTAATAAAACAAATTAATTTAGTTACCCCTCACTCTACCCCTACCCATGAATTAGCCACACTTTGACAGTAGGATAGAAATAGAAGAGGTCATACACCTTAGGTTGTTCTGATGTAAATCTTTAAGACCATAAGTAAATATATGTCACCGCTAATGGATTAAAGAAACCTAGGTTAGGAAAAATAGATTTAGGTCACTACCCTATTTATAAAATAAAAATACATTGAATATAGGAGAATCCTTACCTAAGAATCACTAATTATAACCTTTTTTCACCTAAAAGAGGATCTATCTAAGGTAGAACTTATATTCTAACCCTATAACAATATAAAGGATGAAGGATACTTAAAACCACTATTAATGTTATAAAAAATAGTGAATAACCTACCTCATTTTCAATGATAAAGGACTCATATGGCCACTTGGTGATGACTTCGGATGAATATTTGATCTAAGGTTGAAACATAAGTAATTAGAACCAAAAAGAGATCTCTCATAATAGTTATAGAATAAAAATGGGAATTAAATCCTAAAGTATGAAATAGGTTTAGATTTAGGGTTTAAAATGATGAAAATACCCTTATTTTAAGTGATTTTTCTAAGGTGTTTTTTTGGGACCCAATACAGGTCCACCGAGTACTAAGTGGAATCAACATAAGTCCACACTTCCCATATACCCTCATCAGGTATCTATTATAGGTATATCAAATACTTAATACTCTTGAATCACTCAGGGTCTTTCTTCCAGCCTCCCCTTCCCTCCTAAAATCCATCATTCCCTATCTAACATAAAATTTACTAGAAAATATGTTCAATGTGAAAAAATTAAGAGAGAATTATAACCTTTAATGGTATATGTAATTACATCAAACATTAGGGTTATTAATATTCCTCTAAAAAATATAATTATAGGGTACTCAGGACTAGTAAGAGAGGCTATAGGAGAAAGGATTAATAAAAAAGTGTAAAAGACACACCTAAATAAAAATTCACTTGTAGTGAGTGAAAATGATATGTGGTCTAGATAAAAATTGATGAGGGATATATTTCAATGATCTCTTCTCTATATGAAATCTTATCATCCTCAAATATAGATATAAACTCAAGGAATATATTATGGTAATAAAAAATACTAACATATAATTATTTGAGAAGATGTGTGTGCTCTAGTAGCATAGTAATATTAGTTAAAATATTCAACCAGTTAGGAATGTATAGTTTTAGAAAATTAATAATATCTGAATAGGTCCTTGAAAGAGATTTTATAGTTATGCGCTAGAAGATTTCATTTCCACAAATATCTAGTGGGGTTTTGTAGGAGGTTTCATTAGTATGGATATTGACCATGATATAGTCTATCTAGGTTTGGAAGTAGTTGTTTCAATAGTATAATCAATCGAAAATGTTAAATGTGATGTTTTTACTAAGATAATCACCAATGTTGTTGGTTGTTACATAATTGTGACTATCAAATTTACTTATCCCTCCTCTATGTCTTTGAGAATAATTTTTATATACTCCTTATATTTTAGTGTTACTGGGTTCTTCTTGCCTAGAGTTCTATGATTCTGATTGGTCATATTTCGGAATAAAATAAAGAGCAACAAAAAAAATTTAAAAAAATGTATATGGTGTGTCAATAGAAATACATATTGTATAGTAAAACATATATTTAATTTATTTACTTTAAACTACATACCATATATATTTCCCAAAAAAAATATTACATGATATGTGGACATGAGTATATGTATGGTATTTTGATTTTATTTAGTATCATATATAGGATTGTACCTACCATCTGTGATACTCAAAAATATTTTATTTACATAATATATACTAGAAAGTACATTTCATATATTTTGAAATTTTCATTAAGAAATTTTTACATAACATATATAAATGGCTCGAGACATGCCTTTTTAATATACTCTGTATCATGACCTAGTTGATGTGCAATCCACTTTTGTCTATGTGTTATAGATTTTACATAAAAAACTAAATCTACTCATTATCACTAAAAAATTATAATTAATTTAAATAAGGATATGTTAAATACTTACCTAGTATTATAATATAGTTGTGATGGATTTTGTTTCTTAAAACTCTAAGAATTGAATTAAGGGATCAAAGTTGATGGTAAGGATGTGAATGGGTGATGCACAGTGTGTGTTGAGGTGCAAAAAGATAGGGAAAATAAATCATCACGGTTTAGTGGCTTGTGGTTGGTCTTACTACTAATTGGTGTATGGTGGAGTGAAGGTTCATAGATGTGTGGGCCTAATTTTATACCATTGATCAATGTATAGAAGTTAGACCTAGTGGGTGGTATTTATCATAGTCTTAGTGCATCCATTAATCAATGATTAAAGGTTTTTGGCTATTAGTTGAGGTGTTTCTCAGTTTGGGAACTATATTATATGGAATCATGGTTACATTCTTGATGCCAACTAGAAAAGTGGGTTATATTGGATTTGATGGGGATAAAAGGCAATTTTTTGGGCTGGATAAATAATACATGAATCAATTTCCTTTGGACTATTGTGGTTGGTTACTGGATTATGTGTATGTTTTATTAAGACTCTAGGGTGGTTAAAAAACTATATGTAATTATTTCTAAGTAAAAATGGTCTTCACGCTATATGTTGGGAAGGACTCAATCCAGGGTTGGGTCATTTCTTGGATAGATATACATCTAATAGATCCAACATCATCCAAAATTAATATGTTTTTGTTTTATAAAAACATAATAAAATCAAATATATTATTTTTCATTTATTATAAAAAATATAAAAATGAATTATATTCCAGATTCTAGGCAAAGTGGTAAACCCTTAATGATTTAGTTATTTGGGATAAACTCATCCATTGGTGTAAAACCCATTCACATCTTTTTATAGTATTTATATTTTTCATACTTATTTAAAAATAAATATATTAACAATTATATCATAAAAAATGTAATCCCAGTATATTAAAGTCTGTAAAGATACTCGAACCTTCTATGGATTTCTCTTATGGGATGCTCCCAGCCATCAATGCATAAGGATTATCTTGTTATTTATTTTATGCTTCAATTTTTATTTAAAAATTCAATTGCACTGATTTTAATTAAAAAATGAAATATAATTATATTCATAATGAAGTTTTCTTAAGGATGTTTGAACCGATGCCACATCATTTTTCCAATGTATACCCATCAACTAACACAACCTCCATTCCTACTTTCTTTTTAATTTTATTTTTTCTATTTTTTTATTTTTTTATTTTTTTATTTTTTTATTTTTTATTTAGATTTTTGAAATATTTAGTGTGAGTGTATATATATAATATTCCTAGTGTTAATATATGTAAGTATATAAATACAATCCATTTATGTAATTATACAACATTTACTTATATAAATATATATTTATATATCCTATTTATTTTACTATTTATTAGCATGCATTGTGTGTGTGTTTTTATAATGAAAAAAAATGTTAGTTTACCTCCTAGGAAGTACTTCTTTTATGTCATTATCTTGAAATTAATTATCTTTATGTGAATAGTCTTGGGTATTTTCCTTTTTCATTAATAGGGTATCTTGTTGATGTTAATAGTCCCACTTCATTAGGATCTATGTGATTAATTTATCCTCCATGTGATAGGTCTAACTTATTCTTGATATCTATTTACTTTCGTTCATTCATATCATCCTTTTATGTTCTCTTATTTGGATTATGTTATACATAAAAAACCATGAGGAATTTTTAGTTTATCTTTTAATCAAGGAATTAATGATTCAAAAACCAAATCTTATCTATTGTTTTATGATTCTAATTTTTTTATTCTAAAACAAAATTTTGATTTCATTTCATTGATGGTTTCATTAAAATTATTTTTGTTCGGATGTGTACCCTTAAATTGGTCATTCTCTCTATAAAAATTATAATTTCTCAACTGGTCTCTAAAAATAAACTTTCTTAAATAAGATGATTTAATGTGTTATCCTCCATATTAGTGATAAAAATCAACTATAAATTTGAAACTATACACATGAATGATTATGTTTTCAAGAACACCGACAAGTTTCATCATTGATTAGTTTTTCAATTTCCATTTTAATTTGTGGGTTCTATTTATCACATCCCAATTAATAATATAATTTAAAACAAATTACTCATTCCCTCAAAACATATAATGTATATGAAATTTTATGGAATCCAATAGCACATGATATGTTAAAGATTCTATGTTTTTTTATTTTTTTGGGTAGATTATTTCTTATTGTATTTTGAATTAATTCATGTTTTATAATGGGTGATGGTGTTATATATTACTCTTTCTCTTATTATTATTATTCTTCTTCTTCATGTTTAAATGGAACTCACATGGAAGTTTACCTCCAATTATATCACCAATTAAGTCTTCTTCAATAATTCTAGGTGGAAAATAAATTTACAACACCTCTTATTTTTTGATATAGTAAAATCCCTCATCCACATCATCTAATTTTATATTAGTAATCAAATATTTATATTTCACTTTAGCTATAATATTATTTTTAGTTAATATTTTAAGCATGCTTGGTGTTTAAGTTTCTATTTGGTTTTCTAATTTTCTAATTTGAGTTTCCATTCTCTTAATTATTTATTATTTATTATTAAAATTACCATGAATTTGATAATGAAATTTTACATTATTTATTCTAGTGATTTATGAGGTTATTACTTTTTTTAATATTTTGAGTTTTAGGATACTAGTATAATTGTTAGGTTTTTATTTTTGATAACGACCTTTTTTTCTAATCCACTAGGTTTTATGTTTTTAGTATCCACCTTGAAATTTTTGAGGTTTCTAGTATCCTTATGGCCCATGAGGTTTTTTAGTTAATTGTCCTAATTGTTTATATATCCTAAAAGTTTTATAATTATATTGTCGATTTTGATAATAATATTTTTTTAATTTTACTATATAGATTACTGTATAAAAAATGTCTTTTTTCTCTATGTTCAATCATATATGGGATGTGTTTCCTCACATTATTTTTGGGATTTTTATTTGTCAATATTAATCTCCACAAGCTTTGAATCATTCCTCAAAAAAATATTTTTGGAAATTGTATCAAGTTGAGAAAACAACAACATCATGGTGTCAACTTAGTATACACCTCTCCTTTGGTTATCCTTCTCAAAGTTCTACTAGAAAAATTTTAAAGACATGTCATCTAGAAACTAGTATATAAATTTTTAATTCTTTTTCGTGGTACATCCTCTTGTTTTTTAATCTAATATAAAATGGATTTCTTATAATAAATAATTATAAACATTATATAGTTTTAACCAAAAATGAATTCCTTGGTGTATATATTTTATAGGTAAGTATTTTATAAATATCCCATACACCATGCATAGACTATGAAATTTTTTATTTGAAGTTATGATTTTTAACGTGAATTTTAGTAATTTTTAATGTAGGGTAATATTTTTTAAATTAATTTCTATGTTATAATATCCTAACTTGATAGAAATACTTGATATTGTATTTGTATCCAATATTTTACTTAGTTTCTTAAATATAATGGAAATAAACAATGATATAAATAAAATTGTATGGAAATGTATCAAATCTCAAGGAAAAATTTAAGTTGTTTTCATTTGGGTCCTTTATTAATGGTCCTCTAATTTTAATAGACTTATGAATGATTTTCATCATTTTAACCTTGATTTTTAAATTATAATCCTTGATTAAAGGTTGAATGATGCTTTATGTCTAACCCCAGATCAGAGTTACTCCATAATCCATCACGTTGCATGGTTGTTTTTGGTTTACTTAGTTTTATTATTCATTTATCGTGGTTGATTGGTTTATTACTCAAGGTTTGTGCTTAATATCTTGATTAAGCAGAATTATTTTATATCCATGTATAGTTATCTTCATTCAATAAACTGTTTCATTCATGCACTAATATCTATGAAAATAGAATACCTAATTATATTAAATAAATATAAAAATTAATAAATAAGAAAATAATATCAAAATTTACCAATTTTACTCAAAATAAACACTAAAAAATATTATCTTTGTTAACGGTTATAGAATTAAGTCACATGAGATCTGATTCCCAATACCCCGTATAAGGTCTACCAAATTAGAATTTATTTTTTCTTAATAATTCAACTAAATAGGTAGCTAGTGGAATTAAGGGTTTGTCCCTATAGATGGTTTTTCATAATTTTTTATTTTATGGTGTTTAGACTAGTTATTTATGTGATTGGATTGATGTTTTTGGGTGAAAGAATATGAAATTAATTGATAAAGACTATTTAATAAAAATTTAATGTATTTCGTTTTAACAACCTGAATTTTTTTGAACCTTTACTTGGTGTATCCCAAAGATTTGTAGTTATTTAGAGAATTCAAGGTGGAATGGAGGTAAAGGATTGAGTTTTATCTCTTTAGTTCCAAAATGACTATTTTGGAAGCCACCAAACTATGGTGGAGGTTAATCAAGTTTTCTCTATAAATAGGTGTCATAATTTATCATTTTTGACTTCATTTCTCTCTCTCAAACCCCAAATAATCCAAGGATATTTTGGGGTATTTTTTCATCCCTTGGTGTTTATTAACCACCTAAATAATGAATAAATTTATTCCTTGATCCATGGTTCCCCTCTTATCCTCTTTAATTTATTTATTATTGGTCTCTTTCCACATAATGGTTATAAAATTCCGGTTCCTTTGGTATATTTAGTGTTTCTATGAGGTATTGACATTGATAGATATTATTGGTGATCCTTTTAGTTTGGAATTGTTTAATCCTTAGTTTCTTCAATACTTTTGTGGTGCTCCATGAAGCTTTAAAGAGGAATGGAATTTGACAATTTTCCTTTATTTATGTGGAATTATGAATTTACCATGATTTTTTCTTTATTGAGGTATGGATTAACATAATAATAGATAATGAACTCGACTAAAATAAATGAAATGGATGGGGCGATTATCATGTGTTTTCTAAGTTTCTATATTCTTGTTTTTTATGTTTATTACTCTTGATTAACCCTTGATATTATAAATAATTTTCTTCTTTTTTTGACATGTTTCAATCACCTCACCTAAAAGGATAATCATATAAAGATTATAAATAATTTATTGCATAGAAATATAGAATTTTACTAATTTGTTTTATGTTGTCCATTATTAATTCATATGAAAATAATTATTAAAGAGTGATTTATTAATGTGATTCAATTATGGTTCTTGTTGTGGTTTTATACTATTTATTTTCTTACTCTTTTTGGTTAGAATGTTCCCAGATGGGGGATATTATTAATAGTTTTTGGAATATTGGAATGGGTTGTGTAGTGTGTATTTTGTCTATTCTATCATAGTTGGTAGAGGGAGAGGTATATTTTATTGTATGAGGGGTATAATAGAGTTTTAGATGTCATTTTAGGATGGTTTGGGAGCTATTTTCTGTGGTAAAGATGAATTAGTGTCTATTAGATTGTGTTTTTTTGGTAGATCATTTATCCTTAAGAGGAAAAGGATACGGGTTATGTTATTGTTTCTCAATGGTGTGGAATATGGATAGAAATAATGAATTTGTTGATGGGTAATGGGTTACAACCAATGCATGATAGGTTGTTAAATGAATATTAATACATAATTGAATAAATATGAGTTGTGAATGATGAATGGATTGAGGTTGAAAGTGATTTATGAATGGATTAACATTAAATACAAATCAATGAATGAGATAATGAATGTAATGAGGTGGGTAAATGGTATATATGTAATTTAATGAATAACATGAAGAAATAGGTTATTAATAATATTATTATGAATGTTTGTGTGTATAGATAGTGTGGGTTATATTGTAGTTATGGCAGTGATTTTTTCCATGTGGTGGTTCTATATATGTGGTTTTGTGGTTTATTGTGGTCATTGGTGAGTTTTCTCTAAGGTTAGTCTCATATGTGACCATTATACCCATTATAATTTCTGATTATTTATTATGAACTTCCATTTGAGTCAGATATCCTTACTGATGCCCATATCATTTTCAGTTTTGATTTTTTTCCCCAATATTTAATTTGGAGAGGGAACAAATAGTTGATTACCCCATCTTTCCCATTCTCCCTTCCATGTGTAGTATGGGTTGTGGTGGATCACAAAATGTATATGAATTAGTTATATAATGTCTTAAATATTTATTATATAATATAAAATTTGACTCATTTAATTGGTTGAGATTATGAGTACATGGTGAGTGAAATTCATGGTAGGAGGAGGTAATGAGGTTGATGCCCTTCGTTTTCATGTTACCCTACTATGATATAGTTGTGATGGGTGGTTATGGAGAGGTATATAGTGATTATGCCGTTATGGTCATGTGGTGGCATGTGGAATAGATATGTGATAATAATTATGATTTTTTTATGTTATATGGTAAATTTTTATGATATGGGATATGATGTGGGATGGAATGGTTGTGGAATGGATTGAAACACAGGCTATATGTTATAGAGGTGTGAGATTCAAAAATTAATGGGGATGTAATCATGGGGTAAATTCTTGTCATATATTATTTTTAAACTATATTATTATGCTTTGATGTTATATTTAGTAAGTAATCCTTGGTGATATTTGGTTATAGTTGACCGAGCATGTGTGTGTGTTTGTTTTGATGTTTTTTACTAAGGAACTAGTATAATTCTACTATATTTTCTTGGTAAGTTTTGAGGTTTATCCTACTAAGTATACATGTACTCTCACCAATATATATAAATATTCTTTTTAGGATTCAAATTTGGAGTTGGTGATTGAGTTGTACATTACTATCATGGGGCCTAAAATTTCCATTGGAGTCACTACCGTATGAGTTTCCTTTTAGCATTTTATTTTTTAAGACCTTGTTTATGTATTAAATTTACATATACTTTGGCTCAAGTTTTGTCTTATATTATGGAGTTTATTGGTGGTTTTATTTATGTTCCTAGGATATATGAGGGTAATACCTATCATTTGTGTGTTTTATACCATTGGTACTAGTCATAAACTTATGGCCTATCAGTAGTAGGATTTGGGGGTCACTCTCATCACCACTATCATCACAGAATGGGTTCCTAGTGGGGTTGGGTTGTGACATATGTAATTTAAAAGAATTAAATAAAAGGGAATTGTTTTTTATAAACATTAAAATTTTGATTATTACCATGAATAATCAAATGTACATGTGATATTAATGGTTAGATAATCATATGATAATTATAGCATAAATTAATCCTTGGTTTTACATTAAAATACTAGAATATGTTATTTTTTTCTTATATAATGGATAGTGTAGAACAATAATGTTTATATATTTTTATATAAAGAAATAATTGGTTCAAAACTCCTTAAATAAACTTGGTCGGTCTATTTAGGGAGAAGGGTTTTTAATAATGAAAATTGAAAAACAAATAATTAGTAATTAAAAAACCCAAGATTGGAATAAAATTTACTTAGTAAAAAACATATGAATTTTATAAATAAAATGATTGACATCTAAGACTTTCATAGATATAGAATTCAAAAATAATATGAGTATATACCCTCTCCATCCAAAGTGTATAAGACCTTTTTAGAGTATGGTGGGAGAGAATAATATAATAAAAGAAAATAGAAATTAAAAATACACTAGATCAAATCAAGATCAGATTAATATTAATTGAAAAGTATCTCTATATTTCTCTTATCCTCCTAAATTGGCTGCCCAAAGCCACTATTTATAGTAATTTTAAACTTCATAACAAGTACATAATTACAATATATATAGTCAATAAATTACCACTTCTATTTATTTACCCATATTTTATTTTTGACTATTAATAGTTGGTGGATAGGTGGTACACAATTTGTATTATACCACTTACATGGTGTGTACAGTAAAAATATAATACTAATCATGGAATGGTAAGTGAGGTGCATGGTGTTTCTATAGTCATGGATTTTTTATGTAGTTTGGGATTAGATTTCATTGTGAAGTCTCTCTAAGTCTACTAATATATTTTACTCTATAAATGGCATGGGACTATCATAATAAGTATGTTAGTTTCTTAAAATGTTATATTTTCTTCTTTTTATTCTCTCTTATTACAAGTGATGCTCAATTTAGGATTTATTTCTTCAAAAACATTAAATTTGATTTATTTTCATGAATTCTATTATAAATTTATCAAAATAATAAGATCAATGTAAAATATTTATATTAGTTTAAATGAAAATTGAATAAAAAACAACTATAAATTTATGATATTCAGTCCTAAAACTCCAGCCACATGGAACCCCTTTAACATCTCCTGATGTTTTTCAATTTTTTAGTCTCATTTAGTGATAGTTTTTTCCTTTTTATTTATAAAATACACTTCTATGGGGTCATGGTTCCCCCAATATAAAGGTTCATCATTGAATTTTTTTCATCATGAGATTCATTTTATCAATTATATCTTCTTTGATTCCACTCCTTTGTTGAATCCTTGTTTATAGGATTCCTATAGTATCACAATCCTTTTAATGTTGTATATGTACAATCGTGTGTCAATATCACATCATGAATTGTTAATGAAAATAAATTTTTCTTTCAATGCCTTTTCTTTTTGAATATCTTGTTTTCCATTTCTTTGTTCTAAGGGTGTTCACCTAGATTCCATACATTGATTGATTTGTGAAATTATTTTCGTAATCATATAATTTTTATATATATTGTGTAAATACCAAATGTGATATTATCTTTATTTAATGGTATTTACCTAGAAATTTATTGAATATCTTTTTATACCCATTTATTTTCCATAGTAATATCATGTTGTTATTATTGATGGAATTATGAATGTTTTCCTTATGTGATTACAATGGAAAATTATATGAAACCCATTTTATTTCCATGGGTTATTTATAATATGATTAATTTATTATGTAACACACATTTAAGGATGAAGATGGGTGGGATCCAATATCTCCCTCTAATATATTGGTAAATTGTATATCTCATGTGATTAAAAGGGTACATGGGACGATTTATACCAAGCCAAACAATACACAAGAGGATGATCCCAATCCAAACAGTGCATAAGAGGATTTATCCCAAGATAAAGCGTACATGGGTGGATTATTCCTAATCCAAATGGTACATGGGAGGATTTATCCCAAGACAATTATTACATGATCGAATTTACCCCAAGAAAAAGGGCACATGGTAGGATTTATCCCAATCCCATGGGTACACATGAGGATTTATCCCAAGAAAAAGGTTACATGGGAGGATTTATCCTAAAATAAAGGGGAATATAAAAGGATTTACCCAAATCCCAATGGTACTTAGGAGGATTTATCCCAAGAAAAATGGTACAATAGAGGATTTATCCCATGACAAAGGGGTACACAAGTGAATTTATCCCAAGCCCAAGGGTATACAAGAGGATTATCCCAAGCCCAAGAAGGTACACGGGTGATTACTTTGAATTAAGTTCAAAATTCTAGTGAACTCTTGTTATAATTTCAATTCTATAAAGATAATTTGACTCACACTAATTTTCCTAGTTATAAAAGAAAATTTCCATGGAAACAATAACCAAATTCACTCAGAAATCATTTAACTCTCACATTTTTTAGAACTAATAATATCATTTCATTATAGAATGGTATTATTTCCTAGGAAATAAATTATTAGGGTTCAAGTTTTCATATCCTAAAAACATAATATAATATTAAAAACTAATAAGAAATATATTTTTGTATAGATTTTTAAATTTTAATTAAACACTATAAGATATTTTATTTCAAGAGAGAAAATAAAATAGAAAAAGGTATTTATATGTTAATATAATTTTACCATTCCCCCACACTTATCTTAGACCCCATTAGTATTAATTAAAACATGAATTTTTTTCTCTCTTGTGGAAAATAAAAAAAATGAAAGGTATATAGACTAATTTAGAGGAATGATACAATATAATAGTGATTTATTAAATAGTGGTATGGAGGAGTTTGAACATATCCGTTGGTTCATTATATAAGTTTTCATAGTAATGCCTCATTGTTGTATATTCACCTTGAAGGGATTATTTTAACCTCGTCCATTCATCTCAACTAAACCAAATGAAAAAAGTGTTAGTCGCTATGTATAACCCAATCCACTTGGAATGAAGTTTAATAGGAATGAGTTTTATCCTTTTTTATAATGGTACTAATATTTCTCCAATATAAAATCTTCTTTACTATATGATATTTTCATGAAAATATTTGGACTTCTCCTTGTATAGTAGTGAATTATTATATGATCCACTTATGATTTCTTCTAGTTCCATAATCTGCAACTTCCTTTGTTCACTAGCTTTTCCAAATTCTATATTCACCTTCTTCATAGCCCATTAGTCCTTGTGTTATAACTCAATAGTAAATTGAAAGTGTTTTCCATACGCAATCCTGTAAGGATACACTATTAAGGTCATTTTATGGGTAGTTTTGTATACCCACAATGCATCTTCCATATTATTATTCCAATCTTCTGGTGGTTTGTGCTATCTTATCCAAAATACTCTTTATCCATTGTATGGATACATATACATTACCATTTTTTTGTTTTCTGTATAAATTTGAGGTTTTATGGTGAAAAACATATTTATTAATCAAAGATTCCATGTTCATTTTGCATAATTTTTTACCTTGGTAACTAAGTATTTCTCAAGGTATTCCAATCTTGTAAAAATAATTGATTTTAAGATTCAATAAAAATATTAAAACCATCATTTCTAGTTTCTTTTTCTTCAATCCACTTAGAAACACATTCCAATATTAATAAGATATAGGAAAATCCAAAATAAATTATAAAATATCCCATGAAATCTAATCCCAAGACATCAAATATTTCATAGAAAATCAAATGTTTTTTGGTTAATTTCATATATTTTGTGATTTCCTCCAATAAAATGTATGTTTGGATGGGATTTAAAAAGGTTATTTTAATATATAAAATTTGATGTCCAAAATAATCTCACTTTTAACACTTTCCTAGCAGTTCTCTTAGGTCTAACCTACCCTCCACGTGCATGTGTAGGAAGAAAATATAATCACATCTTTAATATCTTCTTCATGGATGAATCATCTAATTACTGGTTCATTATAAATATTCCATAAATTCATATCTTCCCTAACATAGATTTTAATTTGGAATTTTGATGCTTGTTAAATAAGTTAGGTACCTTTTATGTGTTAGAATATTGGATAGATCAGCATACTAAGGAACTTGGGTGACTTTATATAGTTTCTCACTGGTGAAGGAATCATCCAAGATCATCTCAATGGGTGGTACTGCCTTTAAATTATGAGGAAATATAATCATGTGTTCAGAAACCATATTTCCATAGCCCTTTTTTACTATGATTTCCTAGTAAAACTTTTACTGTAGTGATATCTACCTTACCAGTCATGGTTTTGTATCATATTTCTTTATCATATATATCAATTCTACATGATCAAAGTAAACAGTTACCTTAATTCCTAATAAGAAAGGCCAAATTTTTTATAAAGAAACAATAGTTTATAAAAACTCTTTTTCTAATTTTGTGTAATTTATTTGGGTTGTGTCCAGGTTTTGAGAATTGTAGGTTGTCACTTTTGGGTTCCTATCAATTTTTTGAACAACATGGCTCCTATATCATTATTGGAGGCATCACATGGTATCTCATGTCACATAAATGACTTATTTTAAAGTTAAATTTTATTTAACTTCCATTCATGATTTGTTTTGGGGGTTTTCCATGCTTTTATGGAGGAATGGGTGGGTTTTCATGAATTGGGCCAAACGGTGATCCCAATTTCAGATTTGAAAATAAAATTTGATTCCTTTATAACTCCTTCATTTTTCATCATTTTTCTTCCATTCCAATTCCTAATTGTAATAACCTAACCTATGAGAACCAAAAAATTAATTTGGACCATTTATAAATCTATAATCATGGTGGATATTAGTTTTTATTTAAGGGATTGGGCTTGACCAAAAGCCCATTTACTGCATTAAAAATAATTTTTAATTATTTAATAACTCATTCTATTTTTAAGTTTATTCATTGATTCCAACTTCCACCTGAGACCACTTACCTAAGGAGCTCCCTCATTCTCTCCTCCCCCAATTTTGATCTCAATAGAATCGCAAAATGGGGTGAAACTTCTCTGAATTTCACAAATCTCCCAGATTTAAAGAGGTAAATTGGTCCTTTCATAACTCCTCCTATTTTTACTATTTTCCCCCATTTTAGTTCCTACAGGACCTCCTCATCATTTTTTAAAACTCCCTTAAATTTTTATCTGTTTTAAAATTCAGATTCGGGTGGATTTTGGGTCTTTTTATTCAAGATTGTTTTGGGTAAGTGTTTATCTCTTCAATTACTTCCTTTTCCTTGGGTTTCCTCCCTCTTTCATAAATGTATATAGTGTCCAGAAGTTAGGGTTCATACATAGGGTTTTATTTAGGGTATTTTTGGTTAAATATTATGGTTTAGGGTTCTTTTTTACTTCCTTGTGGTGCGGCGGAGGTGCGGTTGAGGTTTCACACCAAGATTCAAGGGGTTTGACTCAAAAGGTAGGTGGTTCCATGTGTAAACAATTATTGTAACACCATAAGGTTTTGAAAATAAATATAGAATGAAATTTTATAATATATCCACTAAAACACAACTTTTCCTCTTCAATGCTTTGAATTTCGAAAAATGGTCATCTAGAGTTGTGTTCAGTAAGTCATTTGGAGTCCGATAGAACAAACATGATTTTTTAGTGAATAGTAACATACCCTTGTGAATATTAATATGAATAGTAATATGACCCTAATGAATAGTAAATTTTATTATTATTTTATTTTCTTAATGCTAGAAGATAATAACATCTTGGTTAAGTTTTCATTGTGATAAAGAAGTAGTTGTAGAATTAGAATTGTTAATTTTTGAATTAAGTATGATTTTATTTAAAAATTAAATTAATAATATTTAGAAGATTATTTTTGAAAAATGGATTTCACTTTTTAATTCTACACGTCAAAAAATAGTAGGGGTGAATTTTTGGGTTTTTTCTAAAATACATGAATTTTTCATGAATAGTAAAAATACAGTTTTGAGTTTTTGGTAGATTAATGACATCATAATGATGTAATAATTAAATATAAAAATATGGTTGACTTTTGTATAGTAACTTATGACATGAGGTTCCCAAGTGTCTTAAACCATGGGAAAATACCATGGAAAATCTCATGGTTTGGCAAAAACCACTAATGAGGTGTCCCTTTGAAATTATTAAAAAATTACCTCTCTTTTTCTATAAATACCCACTCATCCATTCATTTTATTTCATTCCAAATCCCTCATACTAAAATATCAGGTGTTTTTACCTCTCTAGGAGTCCTCTCAAGGTGTCCCTAAGCCCCCAAGGTCCCATCCTTCAAGATCTAGGAGTTACTCTACAAGGTAAGGGAATCCATCATTCTTTTCTTTAAGTCGACACTTCTTTTATGTTAGCTATTTGAAATTCCTTTCTCATATGTTGGGGTATGATTTTATTTATTATTCTTAATTTAATTTTTATTTAAATATGATGAGATACCCTTTTTGTTCTCATCATTTGATTTTATGAAATTTTAAGTGACGTCGTTAGGCTGCCGAATTTTCATAAGGAAACTCATAACTTTTCTTTATTTCCAAGATCATATATTTTATTTTTCTCCCCTCACCTCCTCTATACAAATGATCATGATAACTATAGTAACATCTTTATACTGGATTTATATCATGAAAATGGAATAACCATTATAAATATTCTTATTCCCTCCCTTTTATTTTTATAAACGAAATCAACGTCCATGAGGTTCCGATTTATAACCTTTGTGGACGACGAAGTTTTGTTCTTCAATTTATTCTTCATTACTGGCCATGAAACCATATTCATGGTTTAACCAGACTATAATATATGTTTTATAACTTAATTAATATTCATGAACCATAATATGTACATATAATTAAGTTATATGACCAAACTAGTTCATAATATTCAAAATACCGCCGAATAATCGAAGTGGCTGTCATCTAATGATTCATCCTCATTATATATAACCAAATGATATAAATGACCATTATAAATTCTTTATGTTAATTAAAAATATATAATTCCAATCTTGTAGATTTATAACCATTCCACATGAACTTCATTACTTAAAAACAACTGAACCGAATATGAAAATAAAGGAAACGAACACTCCAGAACGATGAAATTCAATACAATAACTTATCAATAAAGACATAAATGAACTAACCAGAATTATATTAAACTAAATACATGTCTAATAGGTTCTGAAATAAGTTATTAACAAGTATAATTTCATATTCCAGGAGATTAAGTACAAGAGAGGAACACATTTGGAGTTAAGGTAAGGGTTTTCCACCTGAACTTCCATTTTCATTCAGGTTACTTTTATTGTATAATTTCCTTGATTAAATTCTTTTGTATTGTTATGTACTCCTCATAAATTATGTGTTAGTATTCTATATATTTACACCAACCATAATCCTTCCTTATTTTATGGATAGTTACATGTTTTAAAAGGAACTTTCAAAATTGTTTCCAAAATACAAGCCTGATTCATGGGAATTTCTTTAATTCATATCTATTTACAAGGGCACTATATAATATATTTTTGGAAACCATTATCTCTCTAAAAATAATAATTTTATTATGAAAATACTATCTTACTTCACTTATGGTTTTATAAAATGATTTACCAAAAGAACTCTTCTTTTTAAAATAAAAGAGTATTTATCTCAAAATTGTGTAATGATTTTATAAGAGTATTTTCATTTGATGCTCTTGTTGATTCCATGGTTTAATAATTTATGAAGTCATATACCATATTTTATTTAATGTTTTATGACTAACTCTATTATTGATGATCTATCCTAAAACCATTCACCATATTACTCAGAATGGTTAGTGTTTTATGTTTAATGATTGGGGAAAGTTAGATACATTTCATATGATAGTTTTAATATGAATGTATATGTTGTTTATATTGATCCCCACTCATATGAGGAATGAATTGGACTTATTATGTGATGGGTGAGGCCTGATATAGACCCCTGATTCATCGGTAGGTCTCATGAGACGAATAGACATGGAATTGGCCGAGGCCTTTCCCAATGTGATATGGATTTTGGACGAGGCCTTAATCATTAGAAGTCTTGGATGAGGCCTTGAAAAAATGTTTCAGAATCTCTAGCATATGAACTTCCATCATTATGATGATAGTATTTGAAGATCATGCAGTTATTCGACTAGAAGAATACCCATGATTATGGTATTATTTATTCAGCTCATATTTCTACCATAATGTGTTCATGTTTATTATTGAAGGCATGTGTTTTCAATTATTCACCATGTCTAATGTTTATATTATCTTCTGCTGTATTGCTTACTCTTATAGAGTGTTTGAGCTCACCCCTTTCTTATGTTTCATTTTCTCATGATATGAAGAAGTAATTTATGAATGACTTTCAAGCATAATCTAGGAGACGTGATGTTTCTAGTGGGATAAAATAGTGTTGTGTTTCCCTTCATGTTGTAATGATAAACTTATGTATGTAACTTGTTTCCAATAATACTAAACTACTCAGTCTTTTGAGATTCGTATTCCTTGTATGTATCCCAATGTAATCAAATAAGGCACTGGCTCTGGGCAACTGGGGTTGGGGACTTACAATTATTGATGAGTTATCTTGTTATATTTACTCATTTTCCATATTGCTCATATTTTGGGTGTGGTGTGAAAACTATTTATGATTTATTTGGTTAAGTTTTAAATTTTATCATCGCTTTTTAACTTGAAATTGGTTGTTTTCATGTGTAACTCATGGGGTATTATTTGGGTGTATTTTATAACTTATGTAATTAGTTTACTAAAACTTGTTTGGCCTGAAAATTATGTTTTTGTAATTTATTAGTGTCATGTTGTCCTAAAAATAAGGTTTTCGAATAGGTTGGATGTGTAAAAAATTATTATACTTCTTGAGATAATTTTATGAAAATGTGTGTTTTCATTTGTATCTTTTGTGGTATTGTTCAAGGTTATTTTATAACACTTGAATGTGGTTTTATAAATGTATCTAGGTCTTCCAATTATGTTTTGGATAATAATTGGTATGGTTTTGGTCTTTAATGGGGGTTTTGAAATGGGTTTTGTGTGCAAGACATGGTTACACCCCTTGAGTTTGTTTTAAGAAAATTGTGAATGTTTTGTTTGGTTAAACAAAGTGGGTAAAAGGGTGTCTATGTACTGTTTTGGGGGGTTTGTTAACCTAATATGGGTTTTTTAAATGTAATGTGGTTATTTAAGAAGTCAAATATTTTTTTTAGAATGTTTTATAAAGTGCTGAAATGTTTTAGAAAATGGAAAGAGAGCTGCAAAACATGGTTGTGGGCTGTTTTGTGTGAGTGTATTTTGAAAAATGAATTTTGTTGATGAAAGATTTATTATATGATATTTGAGTGGGATGTTATGTGAGTTATAATTTCTTGGAATGGTTTATAAAAAAAATTTAAAGTATCTGTGGAAGTGTTAAAGAAATTTGAAATGTGTTGTGTTCTATTTTGGTGTGAGTCGGATTTCAAAATCAATTTGAATTAAAATTGGACTTTTGTGACTTGTGTGGTATACATGTGGGCTGTTTGGTGAATTTTTTATATTGAAATGATATTTTCAAGTGAAAAGTATATTTCTTGACTTGTTGAACTTGTTTTAGCACAAAGGGAAAACTCGGGTATCGAGGTGGGTGGATGTGAACTAGTATGCTAGTGAATCCGTGGGGTTTGGCCTCAGTTTCACTTAGAAAGATTAACACTAACAACTATAAATAAACTATTATGATGATGATTGGGGACCACTAGGTTATGGTTATGTTCCCTAATAGTGGCTCATTCACGAGAACAAATATTTTTGATAGTTATTCTCACCGAGATATGAGGTACCTGGGACCCACAATGAGCTAGTGCCTAGGGGTTATTTCCTATTGCTTGTGCTCATTAGATCCTTTATAATTACCATCAGCATATGGTATATTTGGCTGGAAAATTCATTAGCTTTGGAATTTATTTTAAAAGTGTTTATTCTTTAAATTAGCCCACTTGAAAACTGATTTTTTTAAGTTGCATCCTTTATAATTTGAAATTACATGTTTTTGAAAACTTGCATGATCTTAATCTTTGAATGTTTGTCGCGTGAAATCTCTTAGTGGTGGTATCCTACTGGAAATTGGCTCACACCCTACTTACACCTTTGGGTGTAAGTAGACTTGGTTATTTTTTTGTCATAGGTTGGGTACAATTTTTTACTTCCAGTTGTTCGGGTTTCTAGCAGGTCCTTGGTGGTGAAGTCTTGTGGAGATGGCTTGAGGGCGGTTCCCCTTGCCATAAGGGTTCTTGGGATATTTCCTTTTGGTTTTTTACCTTTGTTATAGTCTTATTGAGTTGTTTTAAAATATGTAATTCAGTTCTGAGTTTTTGTAAAATATTGTTTGGTTTGAAAAATTCAGATTCATTTTATTGGATTCTTTTGTTGTTTTAAGTTTATAAACTATGGTAAATCATTCCTAGTTCTCAGTTTATGATACCCGGGAACTTGTGCCACCCCTTGGGGATCCGGAATGCCCTTTGGGCCATGTTGTAGGCTAGGTTTGGTGCCAGTTTTGGCAGAGACCAGATTTGGTTCGTGACATATCAAGGGGGAAATTTTAGTTAGGTTGGAAGATTAGAGGAGTTGTGATCATACTATCTCTGATCTTATCAAAATATATCCTTCATGAATCATTAAAAATTTCTTTTTTGATTAGGTTAGTTGGGGGAAAATAATTATTACTAAAGTCACTAATAAACCTTATATAAAATCCGACATGGAATAAAAATGAAAAAATATGTCTCCCAATGGTGGGTAAGGAAATTTATAAATCACACCAATTTTGGAATTATCTATTTAAATATTTTCCTTAAAAATTATGTGTCCTAGTACATTCCCTTTTTCTACCATAAAATGGATTTTTTTTATTTCAAAACCATGTTTTTCTCAATGAATTTTCTTAAAAAATTATAAACTCTCAACACAAGTTTTAAAATAGGTTCCATAAATTTTAAAATCATCTAGGAATACCTCCAAGTGTCTCTTAATGAAATATGAAAATATACTCACCATACATCATTGAAAAGTACTCTAGGTGTTGCAAACACGAAATGGAATCCTTTGGTATGAAAATTTACCAAAGGAGTGGGTGAATGTAGTTTGGTCATAGTATTTTAGAAATATAAGAACACTAAAATACCCATAAAATCCATCAAATAGATAGTAATGACACTTCATCACTTTCATCTCTAATATTTGGTCTACACATGGAATGGGGAAGTGTTATTGTTTTATTAAATGGTTCAATTTCAAATAGTCAATATAGACTCTCTAGCTATTCTGAATTCTTATGGGAACTAACTTCTTTTTTTCATTTTGTAAAATTGTGTAACCAGTTTTATTTTGTATGATTTAAATGGGACTTAAACATTGGGGACTAAGATTAGATAAATAATTCCAACACTGAAAATTATTTCTACTTACTTTTTTAAAACTTCCAAGATGGTCGGGTTGAGCCTCCTTTGGGGTTGTCTTATAGTCTTATACTCAGATTCTATAAAAAAAATATATATAGGTGGTAGGGTTAATATATTGAATGTATCATAATGTCCAAACTATTAACCTAATGTTTTGTTTCAAAATTTCAAAGAATTGTTTCTCTTTATTGGGTTTTATATTATTTTGAACTTTTTATTAATTATTACTCATTTTTCATAAGAAAATAATATTTTATGTTGGATGTAAACAAAAAAAATTCTAGTTGAGGGGGGTTTCTAATGATGTTTTCAACTTATAGTGATCCATAATATAATATTTAATATATAAATAAGAATTATTATTGAGAGTTTTGAGTGAATCGTCAAAATAACTATCATCAAAAAAACATTCATCAGCATGCATCACAGTTTCCAGATTGAGCTCAGTTTTTAAAATAAATTCATCATAGAATTCAAGTGTTTACAAAGATTATCATGATAAAATTATTTAATCAAACATTTTAATATGCTATTTAGAACAATTGGTTGATTCAAAGTTATTTAACTTAATCATGGTTTTCTCCTCATTGTGGTATTTTATTAAATTAGGGATTTTAAAATTCTCTACATGTTCTCAAAAAGTCATTGAAAAATCTCCCTCGTTAATATTTATTATTATTTTAGAATTATTAAGAAATGGATGACCTAAAATTATAGGGGTGAAAATTATCTCTTTCTTAATAAATGTTCAGAATATAAAATTTGACTGGGAATATAAATCCTTATACACATACCAACACATCATCTGTAGATCCAATTAGATTGGAAGAAGTTATGTTCGCAAGTTTCACAGCCACTCGGGTAGGTTTGAGTTCAACTAATTATAAGGAAGAATAAACTAAATAATTAATGACATTAATGGATTCTCTCAAGTCTCATAGTGAATTGGAAAATTTTAATTCTCCTCTACTTTAAGGGATAGTAAATATACATAGATCCCAACATTTCCTAGGTATTTATTGTGTAACATGAGAAAATACATTTCTACTAAGATTTACCTTTCATTTTCTTTTAATTTCCTCTTCCCATTTCATATGTATTTGATAAATTCTGTATAATTTAGGATTTTTTTAAAATTTATTCCAATAAAGTAATGTTTATTTCTACCTTCTAGTAAACAAAATTCCCCAAAAATGGTGCCAGGTTGATGGATAGCCTATCACAAGACCACCAACAAATGAATATTTGAACCATAATTAAAGTAATAGTGAACTCAATTTTTCCATAGAGAACAGAGTGTTTTGGGTATGTTCTTAACTTTTTAGTGGGTTTGAGATATCAAATCAATAGTTAAATTGGATAAGTTTTTAACTCAATTATTAAGTAAGTTTACTAACCTTGGATATCCCCTTACCTTACTTGTTAAATCATTATTATGTTTGAACTATCATGTTCTCTTTATAACTGAGTTGAACCTCACTTAATTATCCTTTACTGGAAGTTTTTTATTGATTAGAGGGATTAAGTTATTACTATATTCTCTAACCTCACCTAATTCAATGATTAGAGACATCTGGTCATTGTTAGGTCAATACAATTCTCATGATCATAAGAAGTGGAGAGAACCTAAGATACTTGTGTGTGTTATCCATTGAAGAAGGAATAATAATTAAAAATGCATATTAATAATAAAATATTCTAATTAATAAATAGTTTGAACAATTATAGAGAGATAAAAAAAGTTATATTCTATTAAAAAGATAAATTCATCAACAGGGGAAAGGGGGGTTTCATCATCTTATCCACTAAGGGATTAATGATACATCACATGAGTTATTACAAAAAATTAAAAGAATTTAAGGAAAATAATAGCTCAACTCTTGATCGAGTAATTTTGGAATCCCCCCTTTTTAGTGAAAACTTTCTACTATTATAATAGAATGATCAAATGTTCTTCTAAATTTAGTAGCTTATCTCACATGAATGGAATGTATCACTTTCCCTTTTCTAATGATTTCAATGACTTTGAGAAAATTCCTTAGAGGTTCAATTAATTATCCTTCCTTCGATGCTCTATATGTGTCTATCTCAAAGGTCATGATGTCTTTGGTTAAGAGAAACTAGAATATTATATCTTCTTAATAATTCTCCCATGATTTAGCTCTATACTCATTCAATAATAATATAATAAGAAATTATGGAATCTAACCTTTTTATTACATAAAATTTTCATTTACATTGAACAGACAGAGGATCTTTTAGTTTCTTGGAAATAAGGTACGTAATACATGAAAACATAATACATTATTCTAATAAACTTGAAATGATTCATCATAGGTTCATACTAATTATATTTAATTCATCTTAGAACCTAGATATATACATCAAAGTAAATGGTGATCATAAGGCTCGATAAGGAAAGAACAGGAAATAGTGTACATGTGATCTTGAGGAAATTCAATAAGAACATGAAGAATATCATTATGGCATGAAAATAAAACATTAGGAATATCATAAATAAAATAACATTAATCATAAAATATAAATGTGTCTACAACATTTAATTTAGTCATTCATTCGCAAATCACCAAGTTTTATCACTGAGGTATCATAAAAATTACAAAGGTTATTCACCAAGGTATAGTAAAACATGTAATCTCCATAGATTAAATTATTTACTCAATAAATTGGATAATTATTAGTGTTAACCCTTAATATTTATTAATTAATGTGAGACACATATATCATAATAAAACATTTCATAAATAACCCTTGTAGAATAAAATAAATGGGTTTCATATCAAAATCATGGCGTTTTAAAAAGTTATTAAAAACATAATCAATATGTAATTTATAACCCACGGAAAGGGAATATGGGTTTTATGTATATAAACTATAGAATAAAATAAATAATTTTTACATATTGGTTAATACCTCTATAAAATAAAGATTTTTGGGTATTCACATAAATAAAATAAAATAATTTCTTGAGAAAAAGAGAGAAAATTGTGAAGAAAATTCGGCAGCATAACGGGTATGAAACATGATTTTAGAAAACATTAAAGATAGAGGGTACAAGGGTATAAAATTCATAAAATACTCTTAATATAGTAAATTTATTTAATAAAATGGTAATAATAATATGGTATATAAATTTGAAATACATACCAAATAAAAAGAAAGCATGAAAGGAAAAAAGAGAAGTTGAGATTTCCCTAATCATGAAGAGTAACTCCTAAAACTAGAAGATTGGGAACATTAGGGATTGAGGACACCTTGGGATGACTAATTGGGAGGAATAACTACTATATATTTGTGTATTATGAATTGGGAATGAAATAAAATGGAGAAATGGGTGGGTATTTATAGAAAAAGTGATGGATTTTTTTATTGATTTCCTTGGACACCTCGGTAGTGATATTTGCAAGACCATGGAATTTACCATGGAATTTTCCCATGTTATTGTCCAATTAGGACACCAAATATGTTATTTTAATCCATAAGAGTCAACCAGAATTTTATATTACTTATTACACCATTATGATTTCATTAAACATACTAAAAACTCACAACTATATTTTTACTATTCACCAAAAAACAAAATATTTTAGAAAATGCTCATAAATTCACCCTAACCTAATTTATATGTGATGGTTTAAAAATGATGCTTATTTTATCCTAATGATTCTCTAATTATGAGAAATTTAACTTTTAGATAGAAAAATACTTATTTATTAAAAATAATAGCGATTAGAAAATGCATAGTAAAATACATAGTAAAATTTATGACACTTAAAAAATTATCATTTAGATTTAAATATGAGTGTTTTTATAATACTATTTCATTAAAATAATATTTTTTTATAATATATTAGTTTATTTTAATAATTATTTCTTTTCTGGAAAGTAAAATTTCTGATCGAAAAATCAATTTAACAAATTCCATCACAATTTTATTAAGAAAAATCGTTCTTAAAATGGAAATTATTGAACAAAAATTTTATTTATACAAAGGGATTATACATTAAGTAACTAAGGAATTGACACATAACCCCTTATAACACCTTCATATGACCTAAGGGTAAGGTGTGTGATGGTGATAGATTCATGGGGTGGCTTGGCTAACATCACCTGAGTGGTAATTTCTACTAACTTGAACTTCTCTCGTAGGCAATTTTGTTCAAGATTAACATGTTAAATCTTAGTTTAGGCTTGGTCAAGAGATGATCCCAGTGATGACACCTCCTTCCCAAGCTCCAAAAAATGGGCTTCATATAGCATGACTCTACTGGATGAGTCAATCAACTCTTCTTTCTGCATTAATTTTCCTTTTTCATTTCTACTTATAAACAATAATTATAACCTTAAAAACATTATTAAGAGTATAGTTTCCAATGGGTTTACCGAATGCGCCCGTAAGGGGCTCTCTCTCTAGGTTTCCCTCTCACCGCCACAGGCTCCTCCGCGGCGGAGGGCGCGGCGCTCCTTCTCGATCTCGGTGGGCTGGTGGAGGTCTCCTGCTACTGGCTTGCGTTTCGTGGTACCTCGCTGGCTGTGGAGATGTACTAAGGACGGCGGTGGTTTCGGGTTCAGATCTGCAGGTGTAAGACCGGTCTCCATCGACGGCACACTCTCCGGAGTGCCTTTGGCTCTGTTCTATGCAGCTCGCTGTCATCCTCTAGGGTGTTTCTTAGCGTTTGAGGTCTACGCTCATGCGTCGGTGTTTTGGGGGCTCCGACTCTTCTCAGGTGAGTGAGGGGGGCTCTGTTGCGTCTGATGCGGTCGATCTAGTCGGTGGCGGCGGGGTTCTCGTTTTAGGGTTTTTTGGTTCGTTTTGATTTTCTCTTTTGGGTGATTTCTGGTTTGCTGGTGATGTTCACCCTCTCGCAATCTTCTTTGCGAGCGTGTATTGGTTTCACGGATGAAAATGGATGGGTTTTGGTTTATGAACGTGGCTGGTTTTTGGTGAAATTGTGTTTCCGACCAGTTTATGCGCTGGTGGTTGAGGGATGCGGTCTCGTTGAGGATAGAGGAGGGGAGGATGGTGTTACTTCGGCGACGACGGGCTCCGGGATGGGCACGCCGGTGATCTGAACTGGATCTGGGACGAAGACGTGACGTTGACCCCGGTGTGATGATGGCGAGATTGGCTTTCCGGCGCTGTAATGATGGGAGGCGGATGGATCTGACGCCGATGCGATGGGCGTCCGCTTCGAGGCAGGCACGTGAATCGAGTTGAAGGGTGATGATGATGTTTAGTTTTTGAAATTTGAATTCGCGGTCTTCGGGAACCGGATACCCCTTAAACCGGCTTTTAAAAAAATCCAAAAAAAGTGATTTGCAGCAAGAGTATAGTTTCCAATGAACATATTGACCGATGGTCATAATTGAACAATGCTCATATAAAAATTGAAACTCGATGGTCACATTTCAAATTATACTCACTTCATTATTAAAGAGGTATATTTATGTTGAGTACAAAATAATATAACACACATTTACAGGAAACAAATTTTATTCAAAAAGGTTATGTTTTTACATTATTACCCCCTTAAGAAGTTTCATCCCTGAAATTTCAACTCATTCCATCAGTTGAGAAAAGGTGTGAGTACTTCTACCTCATTGTCCCTCTAGTTCCCATGTGGCCTATTTATATTTGTGGTTCCTCTATAACACTTTAATGAGGTGGTTAGTCTTTTTGTGTAGAACCTTGTCTCTACTGTCCAAGATCTCCACCAGTTTCTCCTCATTAGAGAGGTTATGTTCCAGTTGTACCACCTCCAAATTCAATACATGTGAAGGGTTAGGTATGTACTTGCTCAGGGCAGATAAGTGGAATACATCATGAACTTGATCTAGATTTGGTTGAAGTGTTATTTGATAGGCCACTGCTCATATACGATCACGAATTTCATAGGGGTTAATGTACCTGGGGCTAAGCTTTCCTTACTTCCCAAACTACATGACTCTCTTCCATGGAGAAATTCGAAGGAAGACCTTATCACCAACATCAATCTCTGTGTCCATTAATTATTTATCAGCATAGATCTTCTTTCAACTCTGATCATCCTTAATGTGTTGTTGGATAGCATGAACTTTTTCTATTATCTCTAGCATAATATTAGGCCCAAGAAATATTCTCTCGCCAGTTTTATCCCAACAATTAGGAGTTCTACATCACTTTCCATATAGAGCTTCATAGGGTTCCATTTGAATACTTTAATGGAATCTGATGTTGTATGATAAATAAAATGATGGGATATGTTTATCCCATCCACCTTTAAATTCCATTAAGTATATTCTTAGCATTTCCTTTAGTGTTTTAAGAGTCCTTTTATATTTTCAATTGTTTTGGGAGTGATAGGCCATACTAAAATTCAATTTTGTTCTTAGATAATGTTGAATACTTCTCCATAATTTTTATTTGAACCTTGGATCACAATCAGAAATGGTAGAAATTGGCACTCCATATAGTCTTACCACTTCCTTTATATAAATCTTATCAAGTTATTAAAGAGATAAATCTTCCCAGATATAGATAAAATGGGCAGTCTTGGTGAGATGGTCCACTATAACCCATATCAAATTATTTCCTTTGGTTGTTTTGGGGATACTAGTGAAAATTTTCATAGTGATATTATCCCACTTACATGATAGTATGGGTATTGGTTATAATACCTCTTTAGGAAGTTTTCTATCCTCCTTAACTTATTGGCACACCAGGAACCTTGTAGCATAGTCAACAGTCTCCCTTTTCATGTTATCCCACCAACAATTATCATGAAGGTCCCTATACATTTTTGTTCTTCTAGGATGTATATAGAATGTAGAGCTATGAGATTCATCCATAATTACCTTCTTTATTTTCAAAATAGATGGAACACATAGTCTTGTATGAAATTTTAGTACACCTTCTTGATCAAAATTGAACTCATGAAACTTCCCATTTTTTACAGCCTCTATCTTCTTCCAGAACAAAGGATCTTCTCTTTGAGATTTCTTGATCTTCTCTAGTAATGATGGTTGAGAAATAATTTGGTATAGGGTTGATGATGTCCCTTCCCTTATGATTCCTATGTCCAATTTTACTAGGTCTTTGATCAAAATATATCCTTGAATCCTCATCATTTCCAGCACCACAGGGTCTTTCTTACTTAATGCATCAAAAACTTTGTTTGCTCTTCTAGGATGATAATTAATTGAACAATCATAGTCTTTAAAAAGTTCCAAACATATCCTCTATATCATTTTCAATTCCTTTTTCATGAAAATATACTTAAAAATTTTATGTTCTGTGTATATATCACATTTCTCCCCATTAAGATAGTGCATTAATATCGTTAGAGAAAAAACAACCACATCCATCTCCAAGTCATGTGTAGGATAATTCTTATCATGAGGCTTCAATTGTTTAGATGCATAATCAATCACCTTTTCATCATGCATGAGGATTCATCCAATCCCTTTCAGATATGAATCACTAAAAATAACAAATCCTTCTTTGATAGAGGGTAGAGTTAACATAGGTGTAGTAACCAATCTCTTCTTTAGCTCTTGCGAACATTCTTCACACTACTTTGTCAAGATGAAGTTGAAACCTTTTGAGTTAACTTGGTTAGTGGATTATAAATTTGTAAAAAAAAATCACAAACCTCCTATAATATCCCACTAATCCAAGGAAACTACAAATCTCAGTTCCTGTTGTAGGATGAGGTCACTCCTCCATGACCATTGTCTTTGCAGGGTCAACTAATATTCCTTCATCGGTTACAATGTTCCCCAAGAAAAAAATATGTTGTAACCAAAATTCACATTTATTAAACTTTATAAATAACCTATAATTCCTCATATTTTTTAATATAACTCTTAGATGACCTTCATTCTCCTTCAAACTTTTGGAATATATCATAATATCATCAATAAAAACTACCACAATGTTATCAAGGTAGTCCTTAAAGACTATTCATAAAATCCATAAAAATAGAATGTGCATTAATCAAGCCGAATGGCATAACAACAAACTCATAATACCCATAACTTGATCATAATGTGGAATTTAGAATATCTTATTTCTTCACCCTCAATTGATGATAACCAGATTGATGATTAATCTTGGAGAAGAATTGAGCCCCACAAAGCTGGTCAAATAAATAATCAATTCTTGGAAGAGGGTACTTGTTCTTCATTGTGATCCCATTAAGTTATCTGTAATTAATTCATAAATACATTAATCCATATTTATTCTTCACAAATAGAATAGGTTCTCCCCAAGGAGGCATACTTGGCTAGATAAACCCCTTCTCCAAAAGATCGTGGAGTTTTTTATTTAATTCCTACAGCTCCACATTTTCCATTCTATAAGAGGTCTTTGATATCAACTTGGATATTGGCATGAGTTCAATGAATAAATCAACCTCTCTTTCTAGGGGAGACCTAGGTAAATCCTTAAGAAATACATCAATGTATTTTTTAAAAATTGAGACATTCTCTATTCATATACATTCATTTCCTTCTTTTATATTCACTAATCATTTTCATAAATAATGCTACAGATGGTACTTCTAGACAAAGATTAGGTTGAGATATCTCTCCTTTGAAAATAATTTTAGGTTTTCCATTCAAGACTACAGATATTTACTTTCTTTTTATGTTGATCTTAGAAATATACTTTGAGATCCAATCCATCCCTAGTATAATGTCTAATTCCAACGTGGGAAGGACTACTAGATTTACAATGATATTGTGCTCTCCAAAGTGAATACTAGAGTTCTTATCAATTTTTTATGATTGGATAATCCCTATAAGAGTCTTGATTCATAACTAAAATTCTTAAATTTATAGGTTTGATTTTATATTCTTTTAAAAAATGGAGGAAATAAAGGAATGTGTAGAACCAAAATCAAACAATGTACTTTATAGCTTTGAGTGAATAATGAGATTACCTTCCACCGCATCATTTAGAGCTTCAAATTCAGCCTCTGTGATAGAAAAAACATAACCTTTCTCCCTTATCCTATGCTAGGGTTTATAGTGATTCTATTCCACTATCTTCATATTTGGACAGTGATTGGAAAAGTGACCAAGCTATACAAAGTTGAAACATTGGACTTCAGGTAGGGTATGCACCATCTTCCCTTTTTTGTTAGTGTTGAGAAGTTGAGGCTTTACCTCACTATTATAGTTGTGATCAATATGAACATATCTTCTACACTTATAACATTTCCCACTCCTAATAAAGTAGTTCCCTGAATGCTTCTTCCTATGCTTATTACACGTGAAAAGTTTCACTTGCATTCTTCCACTTCCTTGATTGAAGCTCCTCCCTAATCTTGTATCCAAATATCTATTCTTTTCATTTGATTTGTGAGACCATTGTGTCTCAACAAACTCCAATTTTACCTTTATAGAAGTTCATATTATCTCCTTGTATCTTTCATAGTCTTGATTGGAAATATTCTACTGTAGATGGGGTTTTAGTCCACTGAAGAATCTATCAACCTTTCCATTAGGTTCTAAGACAAAGCTAAAGGTGTATCGAGAAAGTATTATAAAGTTCATCTCATATCTTTCCATAGATTCATTCTCCTTATCCTTCAACTATAGAAATTCCTTCTCTATTTGTGTTCAAATTGAATGGGGGAAATATTTTTTTTAAAAGGTTCCCCTGAACTCGAACCACTCCATAGCTTCAATATTTCCACTTGGATTTTTATTTTTTATTAGAGCCCACCAATAATCAGATTCTCCCTCTAAGTGGTAAACATCAATGCTGACTTTCTATTGTTATAAAAAACAAATTATAAAAAATATCTTTTCGATAGATCTTGTCCACTGTTTGGCAATCAATGTGTTGGTAGATCTACTAAAATAAGGTGTTCATTGATGCATAAAGGAATAAATAAAAATTTGTTCCCTTCAAGGTGAATCTATTCCCTCAGCTTGTTTCAAGTTATTGCTCATAACTTGAGTTATTTTATTCATCATTCTCATGATTTTTTCTATTTCATCTTCCATAGGTAGATCATTAATGTCTGGTCCATTGTACTCACCATTTATGTTATTTCTACAATTTCCCATCATTTTTTAAAATAAGAAAACCATAGTGAGAAACATGTTTCATTTATGAATCTTATAACTCTAAAGTAATTTTACATCTTAAAACATTATGCTTAAATATGTTATTCTTTAACAATAATTAAATTTTCTATAAATAATTCATAATGGTTCATAAAAATCTTATGATTAACCAAACATATCCCCTAGGAGTATCAAACTAGGAGTAAAGCAAGTCCCTTTGTTGTGTACTAGGTTATGTCGAGTCAAGATCGATGCACCTTGTAAGATTTTTTACCCTTGGTATATCTGTACCAGATCCATATCCACTTGTTTGTATCTAACCAGGTATTTATTTATTCAGAAACCACTTACTTAATATTTCACCAAAATACCAGGATGATTTCCTATATTTAAACTTTTTCTCTAGGGTTATTTCTAAGTTTTAAAATCCTAATTTCCATAAATAACTCAACCATCCTTTTATACCAATTATGGAATCTTGCCTTTTTATTACATAAACTTTTCATTAACATTGAACAAACAGAGGATCTTTAAAAAAAAATTATTTCTTGGAAATAAGGTATATAATACATAAAAACATAAGAAATTATTATAATCTACTATAACGTATTAATCATAGTTTCATCCTAATTATATTTACTACATCTCAAAACCTGGGGACATAAATAAAAGGAAAGGGTGAGCATAAGGCCTAGTAAGGGAAAGCAAGGGAAACAGTTTACATGTAATCTTGAGGAAATTCATTAAGACCGTAAAGGATATAATAATGGAATTAAAAGATGATATCAGGCATATAATAAATAAAATAACATTAATCATAACATATAAATGTGTCTATAACATTTAATTGATTCATTCATAAGCATATCACTGAGGTGTCATAAAATTTACCAACGCTTTTCACAAAATTATTGTAAAACATATCATCTCTGGAGATTAAATTATTTACCTAATTAATTGGTTTTCTATCAAGTAATTACCTTAATATGTATTAATTAATTATATCTACATATATCATAATAAAACGTTTCATAAATAACCTGTGGAGAATAAAATAAATGGGTTTCATATCAAAATCATGGTGTTTTAAAAAGTTATAAAAACATGATCAATATGTCATTTTAACTCATGGAAAGGTAATGATGGTTTTATATATAAAAATTACAAAATAAAAAAATAAGTTTTACATATTGGTGAATACCCCTAGAAAATAAAGAGGTTTTGGTATTCATATAAATAAAATAAAATAATTTCCTAGGAAAAAGGGAGAAATTTTGATAAGAAAATTTGGCAACATAACTGGTATGAAACATGGTTTTAGATAACATTAAAAAGAAAGGGGGAAAGGGTATAACTTTCATAAAATAATCTTAATACATTAAATTTATACAATAAAATTTATACAATAACATGTTATGGAAATTTTAAATACATACCACATAAAAAAGAGAACTTGAAAGGAAAAGAGAAGTTGATATTTCCCTTACCTTGAAGAGTAACTCCTAAAACTCAAATATTGGGATCTTGGGGGGCTTGTGGAAACCTTTTTATGACTAATTAGAAGCTATATCTAACATATATTCTTGTATTTTGAATTTTAATGAAATATAATGGAGAAATGGGTGGGTATTTAAAGTAAAAATGAGGGATTGTTTTATTGATTTCCATGGACACCTCAATAGTGGTATTTGAAAAATCATGGGCTTTCCCATGGTATTATCCACTTTGGACACCTAATGTTTTATTTTAATCCAAAATAGTTGACCATAATTTTATATTACTTAATACATCATTATGATGTCATTAAACATACTGAAAAATAAAAAATGTATTTTTACTGTTCACTGAAAAATATAATATTTTAGAAAATTATCATAAATTAACCCTAAACTAATTTTAACATGGTGATTTAAAAAATTATGTTTATTTTATAATATTAATTCTCTAATTATTATAAATTTAACTTTTAAATAGAAAAATATTTATTTATTAAAAATAATAGTATATAGAAAATGCATAGTAAAATGCATTGTAAAATTTCTAACACTTGAAAAAAATATTATCATTTAAATTTAAAATATAGTGTTTTAATCATACTATTTAATTAAAATAATCATTATTAATAATATATTAGTTTATTATAATAATTATTTCTTTTCTGTAAAGTACAATTTCTGGCCGAAAAAAACAATTTTTCAAATTCCATCTTAATTTTATTATTGAAAATAATTCTTAAAACAAAAATGATAGAACAATAATTTTATTTATATAAAATCATTATACATTATGTAAATAATGTCTTGACACATAACCCCTTATAAAACCTGCATAAAACCTAAATGTAAGGTATGTGATTGTGATAGATTCATGGGGCGGCTCAGCTAACATTGCCCGAGTGGTAATTTCCACTAACTTGAACTTTTATCATAAGTGATTTTGTTCAAGATTAATATTTTGAATATCAGATTGGTCTTGGTCAATAGATAATCCCATTGATACTACCTCCTTCCCAAGATCTGACAAATGGGATTTTTACGGCACGAATCTATTACATGCGGTCATCTACTCTTCTTTCTACATTAATTTTCCTTTGTCATTTCTACTTATAAACAATAATTATAACGTTAAAATAATTATTAATATTATATTTTCCAATGGTCATATTTATCGATGGTCATAATTGAACAATTGTCATATAACGGTCAAAACTCAATGGTCACATTTCAAATTATACTCACTTGATTATTAAATATATACATTTATGTTGGGTATAAAACAATATAACACAAATTTATAGGAAACAATTTTTATTCAAAAATTTTGAGTTGTTGCAGAAATGTTTTAGTGCATCGCATAAACAGTGTAAATCAAAAAATTAGGTTAGGGGAGGGAGGCAATGTGCATTCTGGGTGGGGTGAAGCTTGAGATTTTAGGTTTCAACGAATCGGGCCTAAAATAGTGAGTCTTTATTCAAATAGCTAGACCATAATGTTAATCTAGATTATTAAGATATTGTCCTTACAAGTGTCTTTGATCTAAGTGATTCTTTATTTCTAAAGTTGATTCATTGAATCTTTATGATCAGCTGCAATGTTAAATGATTTTTTCCAAAAAAACCTTATGCGCAAGGTTGAAGTCTTATTCTCAAAACTTACAGTTACCCTTCTATAAATTCTTATACTCAAGGAAAAAGTCTTATACTCAAGGGTAAAGACTTACACTTGATACCAAAGGATTATGATGAGTCAGGAAAAACTTTATGATGGTGCTCTATAGAAATTTGGTAGAGTACTAAATTCTTATGATCTTGGGTAATGTTGTATGATCAACTATAGAGTCTTACACCCATCTTATAAAATACATACATTGATGAATTTTTCATTTTTCTTAGAAACCATGAAAATGAATTCTCTAGGTATTGGATTTATCAAATTAATTACATGATAAATAAAAACAATAAAACTCATATTTAAAATATTATAAACAATTAAATTACTAAATCAATCAATTTATAAATTTTTATTAAAATCCTAAGGCTTTATAAAATAATAAAACTCTTGACTTTATCCATTTAAAAAAATGCTTCCAGAGTTCACCACAGAATAAAAAAAAGTATGATTTACCTAGGATTTAAATTAATTTGGGGACTAATTTCTAATGAAAATTAGGGTAACATTTTTTAAAATCCAACTCTCATTAATGGGATGAACCTTATTTCCCACGACCACTCATACATAACCATATTCATTTCCACAAGGGATGATGTTAACCCTATGCATTAAATACACCACCTAAATATGATTCCTCCTTACATCTAAAATTATCTATCATCATCATTATCACTTCCTCATCATCTAACCATCACAGTCTTGGGTTAAACCTAATCCCAAGATTCATATCTCATTGTTTAAAACTAACTATATTACTTAATATAACTACCTCTATGGATTCACCCTCAAATAATCATTCACTACTATTTTAGTGACAACATGGTAGTTTAGGGTGGCCTGGTTGAGTCTGTACCATTGACATCGAACACTTATGCACTCAATCAGTGCCATGTGGGGGAAGGTTATGATAGTCAATATAGTGGATGACCATATCTAGCCACCACCTAAAATTATTATATATTTATAGTTATTATTTATTTTTTTCAAATGAAAATAATTTCTAAAACATATAATATAAAATCATGTACAATTAAAGTTGTGATAACCTGTGTTTTTTTAGACTGGAAATTTGAGCATAAATTTGATTTTTTTTCTTCCAGATTCTTGTAAGGGGTAAAATAGTCATTTTACCCTAGCATATGATCTTAGATAATTTTTATAACCACTTTTTTGGTCCCTAAATAGGTGCTTACCCTATTATAGGAGTTTTCTATAATTCTAAACCATTCGAATTTTCATGGAATAATTAATATTTTATATTTTATTAATTAAAAATTAATTTATTCTCATGCATTTGTTTGGATATATATTTTGGGAGGATCATAATATTGATATTATTTCTCTTACATTGATTTTGGAATGTGGGTGGGTTTCCTAAGTGAGGCATAAATTTAGTTTGGGCATCGGGACTGGGCTAAGGCCCCTTTTCTTTTATTTTCTTTTCTTCCTTTTCTTTTTTCCTTCTTTTATTTCTTCTCCTTCCTTTAATTCTAATGTATTCCCCATATGTTCTTCCTCCTTAATGTGACCAATATATAAATATATATAGAGATAGATAGAGAGGGGGAGAGATGTGGAGAGAGATAATAGAGGAAGGGAGGTACCGGCGCAGAGCTCGATAGGAGGTGGATCATCGTATGGTAGCTGTGGACCGTGGGTATTGGAAGAGATTCTACAGATTCCATAAAATGGTAGTTAATTTATAATTTTTTACATAAATCCCCATATATATACCATTTTCTATTTTAAATCCCTTTTTTAATTTCTTAGGACCCATTGAGGGTTGGTCTATTGCTTTTGGGGAGAAAAACAGTGTTTCGGGCTGATTTGAGGGGTTTCCCATTCAAAAATACCAATCACAGGGCATGTATTTCAGGAACACACACCATTTGATCATACCATTTTTGTAATATGTACTTTTAATAAGTTCATGTTGTGTTGGGGTATATACACCGTGTATTGGGACTCAGTCGTGTAGCCGAGAACCAGGCTAGACAGCCCGTGTAGGGGTATATGGTCATGTAGAGTACATAGTCAGACCACATGAGGGTCAGATTCCATGTAGAGGTGCATGATAAATAAAAATACATGGACAAGTACCCCATGTATGGTACATGTCTAGATCCCATGTAGTTTTCACACCCTATAGAAGTACACGGCCATGATATATACATGGTCGGGCCATGTGAGGTACATGGGTAAGTACCTCGTGTAGCGTACACACTATGTGCATGTTTTAAATGTTGTGTACATGCATCTATACACACCATTTACATCTAAAGTACATGACCAAGTGGGTATTTGAGGGTTTGTGTTATGTACCAAGGTACACATTTCGTGTACTCCTTCCTTGCTACCCTTTTGAGGTTTCTTCATATCTTTACACCCAAGAGTTGGAATTGGACACATGAATAGTACATTTTGAAAATATGTCCACATATATTATGATAGTGAAACCCTTTATGTGATTTAAAAATCCGAGTATGTGTTTCAAGAGTTTTTCGAACTTGATAGGTTCTTTATTCAGTAATTGAATCCAGCTATCTTTCGAGAGTGATACCCTTGATCTGAGATGATCCCTAATTTATATCTCTTGAATTATGCCTTCATAGATCTTCCTTTGAAGATTAATCCATTGTGAGATGTTCCCTTATGGACTAGGAGGTCATTATATTAGTTGTTTCTGAGTATCCCATGTAAGATGCCTCTGCTTATGCTTTGGCCTAGAAGATCTCGTGTGTGTTGCCTCTATCTTCTTATCAGTACTAAGTGTCCTTGCTAGGATGTATTTGCTTAAATACAGACCAGGGGAATGACTTGTAGGATCCCTTTACTTTTATACTCTTTTTGAGGATACCATTTAGGATTCCTCTATCTTATCACTATTATTAAGGATTCCATGAAGGATGCCTCTTCCTATGTATTGTTCCCAGGATCCAATATAGGATGCCTATGTTTACTTAATTTCATGGATCACATATAGGATTCCTCCTTTTACCTTCACTATTGAGGATCCCAAGTAGGATTCCTTCACTTGTGTGAAGACCTAGAGGATCCCAAGTAGGATTATTCTCTAGTTTTTTGACCTGAGTAACCCCATGGGTGACCCAATGGTTGACCGACCCTAAGCTAATACATTGGGGGTATGGGTAGTGATGGAACCGTTTTTCACCTTAGAACCCATATAAAACATGTAATAACATAGGGTTGTAGAATTTGTGGTTGGTTTAGGTATTTGACCACCCTCACTATTTTTTTATGCATTCACATGGTTATTGATGATACAGCTATGATTTCCAGAGGTGCTTCCTAGTTTGTGACTAGTGTTCTAGACGTAATGTGGTATATTATTCTTTTGATATTCCCAAACATACTCCTTAGGATCTGTATTATGTTCCTATTCTTTTCTTATGATTCCCATACGTACTTCCCGAGACCTAGTTGATGAGGCCTTTCTTTTGACTATCATTTGATCATGATAGCCAAATGTACTTCCTGGGATTTTTCTATTCAGACTTGCTATTTTTTGATTTATAGACATACTACCTAGAATATAACTTCTAAGATTTATTCTAATAAGATTTCTATATGTACTTCTTGGGGTCCAGCTTATGAACCTTACTTACTTGAATGTTATTATTACTATTACTGGAAGTACCATTTGTCACTAGGATTCTTGTCTATTAAAGGATACAAATGTAGGTTTTATAGAGTTTATTGTAACCCCTCTTATACTAGTCCAATCTAGAAATGGATATTCCACTAGCACTCTAGATGATTCCAAAGGCTGTTAGGTGGGCACATTTCCCTTGAGTAGAAGGATGATGATGAGACCCTAGAGGATGGACTTGATATCCTCATTTGATTCCTAGGATACTCCCTAGGATTGGTGGATGCACCATTATAGTATCTCCTGAACTTGTTTGGGGATGAGGTTTTTTATCTACTTATTGAATGATTATGTGTTGTTATATCATATCATGAGATTATTCCTTACAAATTGCCTAAGAGTTATTCCCCTTAGGGATTATTTGAGTTGTAATGTCATGATTTCTTATGAACCAGGACCTATGAATCATACATTGGACTAGATTACATATGGATTTAGTAGTATGAAATCAAGATCAATACCACATTTTTAGGATTTCCAATTGGTACCTGGAATCCTTCATCTTAGTTATTGGAGATGAGTATAGGTGAACTCAGGTTTAGGACATGTATCCCCCTATGGTGGCGTAGCATTCTCAGAGGCATTCTAGCACTGACCATAACAGATATTTTCGATCAAGATTACAGACTTGATTATCACCTTAATCAAACACAGTTTGACTAGTATGACATCTAACTCAATTCCATTTTCACGGGATGTCCTGATGATCAGGATTATGGAACCAAGGATCAACTACTATTGATTTCTGTTATTTTTCATCGTATACATGTATATACATATTTATATATATATATATGGGAATATATATATACATATAAATATATATACACATGATGAAACCTTTCCCAGTTGATTAGGATCATGGACCTAGGGATTGACTATGGTTTCACTTGATTTATTTTATTTATCATTTCAGTTGTGTCTTGGTTAGGCTGAGCATATTTAATGAGCATGCACTTATGACAATAGATTTATAGGTTCATTATTGGGGTAGACTATTGAGATTATTTCTCAACCCAATACATGAACCTCAGTGTTCATAAAGAAATTATGACTACTTTTCAAGATTAGTACAGATATATGATGGATAAGGATTAGTCCCAAGGTTGCATGATTGAGTGGAACCACTCATGTGGATTCTTTTGATTAGGCTGGAGTATCTCGACAGTGTCTTGGAGTCAAGGTATGTGATCTGGCTAGGAGTTTGTAGTATATCCTTATACTCATATTTAAATTTCTTTTATGTACACATATATGTATGGTCAGCCCAGTGGATGACCATTGTTGTATGTATGAAATTTTTGTTCAGACTTTTATATCATTTCATTTATTATTACATCATGTTCTATTTATATTTATTTATTTCTTATGCACTCTATTTATTTACTAGTTTAGATTCCATATAGTTATTTTCATTATTTTTAACTTTTTTATGAGGGTATAGTCTCCCCATTATTCCACCTTTAGACCCTCACTACTAATCGGCAGCCTCTAGCATACAGGGAGAGGAACTTGAGGCCTTGTAGAGAAATAGCTTAGGGAACTTGTTTCTAGTTCGGGATGTTAAAAATTCGTATCAGAGGTGTTCCTTACCTTTTTATTTACTATTTGGGATATGGTATATATGAGTATTAGTAATGTGTCAGAACCTATGATGGATATGGTATTGGTGCATCTAGAACACTTATTCCAGTAAGAATTCCCAATTTCCATGGATATGGGATTGTTGTTCTGATCTATGATGTTACCATTGTATATGATTTTCACTTTTATTGATGCACATTTTGTGTGTATTTTATTATTTAATACATATTTATGAATCTTAGTCTATCAGAAATAGGTTAGGGATTGATTTTTAACTCTTGGTGAGAAAAGGAAAGACGTGTCTTATACATCATATTTGGATAATATGATTTACATGCTTTAGGTATGAAACTGTGTGATTTTACTTAAGATAGAGGGAAATTGTTTAATGTGTCAAAAAAACCTAAATGGTGGTTTTCTAAATAGATTTTTGGATTCATTCTACTCAATTGGGATGACTTGTGTATATATTTCATTCTGATGGAAGTTGATGTGGTTCTACATTGAGATGTTTGATGGTGAGGTTGATGACTCAGTACTCATGCACGGGAGATTCAGTGGCCCTAGTAGGTCAATGGGGACATGATTCACAAATGTTAGACCCCTTGTAGGGTTTTTTTCTTATTTTTAGTTATTTAAGGTTTCAGTAAAAAAAATATAGTGTTTTCCTATATAGCTTGGAATGAAATTTTACTTAATCAATATTCATTTTTGGTTATCTAGTCGGGTCACTGAGTATGATGTCAATTGTTACCAAGATGTTTCTAGTGAATTATACCTAGAGGGGGTATTACTATGTATGGATTCCAGGTGAGTGTCAGTTCAGTGTCTCTTTTGAGTTATATTATAATATGCCAGGGAGGAGTCCCTTATGGGGATACTTGAAGAGGATCGGGAACTTATAGGTCAGGTTGAAAATTATGACCCTTTTAGGTTAGTGTTATCTTTACCTTCCTTATAGAGGTTTGAATTTTGGTCTAGGTGGTTAGACTTAGATACCCTGTTACGATACTTGATCAGTAGGGCAAGGTGGGAGACCTAAAGGCCCTTAGTTTTAACTTATACCCTTGTAGGTCAAAATTTTGTTTGATCAAGGGAAACCTATGTGGGAGAGGTTCTCCCAAGTTTATGGATTCCTTTTTAGGTGGTGAGATTGGTTATATTCTCGTTTAAGACTAATTCATGGTTAGTACTCAGTTTTTGTGATATAGGAAAGTTGATGGATTTGGCTTTTGACGAAGCACCTAGGGTAATTTGGTTTTAAGACTATAATTTATGGGTAGGACTGTTTAGGTGCCTATATTTATTGACCATTTTCTCTGATGTTGCTAATGTAGTCAAATCATATATAAACACTAATTATTGGAATTACATTGTGTGACTGACGATCGTGTGATAATTGTGGCATATGTGAGGTTCCCAATTTTGAAAAGGAGTTACATGGGAACTTCTAGATTGTTTGTACTGATGTTTCATGTAGAATGGTCATCTTTTACTTGTGATGGATGAAATATAGGAGTGTGAGTCAGGTAATAAAGGTACATGCTGGTTGCGTATGGTTCCATTTAATTTTTAAATTGGTGAGTGGTCATGAGAGAGATGAGGATTGATGTTTTAAAGACATTCCCTGGGCATGGTTTCTCAAGATTCATGGTTAAAATGAAGAATGTTTCTTCTTGGTATAAGAGACATTGAAAATGAATTAGTTATTGCAAGAATGTTAACCCGTGGCTAGACCTAGACATGCATTTTCAGGAGAGATGGTGTCAAGTGTTTGTTAAGGAAAAGTTTAGTCTATTGGATGTGAGAATGGATTGGGGAGAGATATACATGCCTTTTTGTGGAATATTAGTATACTCCTAATTATATATGACCATGCTCTATATTGACATAATCTTGAATATTTTTAGAGAGTGTCGACTCTATGTTGAGTTTCTTTTATTTTTTAAATTTTTTTCCTAGTTTGATGAAGGAACATGTTGAGGTTGTTATTGAGGAGTGGTAATAGGTAAACCATGCGGTAGGGAGTGAACCTTTGTCTATTTGAGGGTGGTGAACCTCATTTTTAGTTGAAATTCATCATTTTTCATAGTTCTTTGAGATTGATGTTCAGTTTTTTAGGTGATGATAAGGATACTTCTATGGTGGGGAGTAATAGATCAGTCATAGTTAACTGTCTCCCATATAGGAGAGTTCTTGACATTGTGAGACTAGTAGTTTGATAGTAGAGATAGCGTAGTTGTGAAGATTCTTGAGATGAGATAACAGCTTATAGCTTACTACCCAGCCTTCTCATGGATGAGAAAGTTTATGGTGGGGAGGTTGTAACAACCCATGTTTTTTGGACTGGAAATTTGAGAATAAATTTTAAATTTTTTCTTTTAGATTCTTATAAAGGGTAAAATGGTTATTCTCTCCAAGAATATGATCCCAGATAATTTTTTTGAACACTTTGTTGGTCCTGTGATAGGGTGTTTACCCTGGGATAGCAGTTTGGTGGAATTTTAAATCATTCAAATTTTCATGGAATAATTAATATTTAATATTTTATTAATTAAATGTTAGTTTATTCACATACATTCATTTGGCCATATCTTTTGGATGGAGTTTTGGATTGAGATTTCATCTTTTTTGTTGAGTCTGGAATGGGGTTTTTTCTTAGGCAAGGCATAAACTCAGGTTGGGTACCGGGACCGAGGTTGGGATCGAACTCATTTTTCTTTTCTTTTCTTTTCTTTTTTTCCTATTATTTTTTCCTTATTTTATTTATTTTCCTTCCTTGTATTCTCACATACAACCCCTATGGGATTCCTCCTTCACGTGATCATGATATAAAGGGATATGGGGAGAGGGGGGGAAGGGAAGGGAGGGAGGGAGAGGTAGAAGAGAGGTACCACTGTGGAGCTCAAGAGGATCCAGATCATTGTACAGTAGTCATGGACCATGGATATGCATGAAGATTTGGTGGATTCCACCAAAAGGTAGGTCATTTATAAGTTTTTCTATAAATACTTTTATATTTACCATTTTCTAGTTTTAAATCCCTATTATGACTGCTTAGGACCCCTTGAGGGTCAATCTATAGCTTTTGGGGAGAAAATGGGATTTCATAATGATTTGAGGGGTTTCCCATTCAGAAATACTGATCACACAATGTGTATTTCAAGAACACATGTCATGTGTTCTTCTTGTTCAGGGAAGTTAACCTTTTTAGAAATACAAACTGTGTATGGGGTATACACATCGTGCACTAGTACTCGGCCGTGTAGCCTAGAACCTGGACAGACAGCCTGTGTAGGGGAACATGGTCGTTTAGAGTACACGACCAAACCTCGTGAGGGTCACACATCATATAGAGGTACATTTCCAGGAAAATTACATGGTCAGGTACCCCATGTAGGGTACAAGTCCAGACCTCATGTAGGTTGAACGTCATGTATAAGTACATGGCCATGCTATATACATGGCCCAACCATGGGAGGTGCATTGGTGGGTTCCCCGTGTAGGGTACACACCATGTGCATGTTTTACACATAGTGTACATTAGTTTCTACACACCATGTCTAGATGAAGTACATGCACATATGTAGATTCGATGGTACACATTGTGTACCAAGATAAACATGTCGTGTACTCCTCCCTTTCTACCCTTTTGATGTTTTTTCATATCTTTATGCCCATGAGTCGAAATTGGACACATTAATTGTCCATTTTGAGTGTACTTTCACATAGATCGTGATAGTGAAACCCTTGAGGTGATTTGAGGAATCCTAGTATTAATTTCAAGTGTTTTAATAAACATAGAGGTTCTAACTCTCGTAATCTAATCTAGCAATATTCTAAGAGTGATTCCCTTGATTTGAGATAAGCCTTGAGATATTTATCTTGACTGATGCCTTCATAGATCTTCCTTTGAGGATGTATCCCTTGCGAGATGTTACCTTATGTCCTAGGAGGCCATGAGATTAGTTATTTCTGAAGATCATTTGTAGGATGACCCTACTTACATTTCGACCTAGAGGATCTTGTGTAGGATGACTTTATATCACTATTACCAAGGGTCCCTAGTGAGATGAATTCACTTACATGTTGACCAAGGGAATCCATTATAGGATTCCTTTACCTGTTTACTCTTTCTGAGGACCCCATATAGGATTCCTCTGTCTTATAATTGTTATTGAGGGTTCCATATAAGATAAATCTTCTTATATACCATTCTAAGGATCCCATGTAGGATGCCTCCATTTACTTATTTTCAATGATCCCATGTATGATTCCTCTTTTTTACTTCACTATTAAGGATACTAGGTTGGATGAGTTCTCTTATGTGTGGACCTAGAAGATCCCAAGTAGGATGCCTCTCCAATGTTTCAACCTGAAGGGCCCAATGGGTGACCCGGTGGTTGACCAACCATGTGCTAATGCATTGGGGGTTTGGGTAGTGATGGTAGAAATTTTCACCTTAGAATATATGTTGAACATGTAATCCCATGGGGCTGTGGAAGTGGTGGTGGTTTTAGGTGTTCATCCACCCTCACACTTTTTTTATGAATTCACATGGTTATTGATGATGCAACTATGATAGCTAGAGGTGCTTTCTAGTTTGTGGTTGTTGTGCCAAACATGATGTGGTATATTATTCTTTTTAGATGATCATACATACTCCCTAGGATCTTTCTTATATGCCTATTCATTTATTGGGGTGCCCATATGTACTTTTTGGGACCTGGATGATGAGACCTTTCTTTTGATCATAATTTGATCATGATACCTAGACATGCTTCCTAGGATTCAATTGTTGAGCCTTACTATTTTAGGATTTCCAAATGTACTACCTAGAATTAATATTATAAGCCTTATTAAATTGGAATCACCATACATACTTCCTGGGGTCTGACTTTCGAGCCTTACTTACTTGAATGTTATGGTTATTGTTAATGTTATTAGAAGTCCCATTTGTCACTAGGATTCCTCTATGTTTAGAGATATAGAGTTAGGTTGTTGAGAGTGTCTTGGAACCCATCTTATACTAGGTTTCTCTAGGAATTGATATTATTTTATCATTCTAGAGGATTCGAAAGGTTTTATGGTGGGTGAATTTCCCCTGATCGACAGGATGCTAATGAGATCCCCAAGGATGGACTTGATCTCATAATTTTATTCCTAGGATACACCCTAGGATCGATGTGGGGAAACATTATAGTATCACCCAGACTTGTTTGGGTATGAGGCTTTTTATCTAGTTATTGAATGATTATGTGTTGTTATATTGGATCATGTTAGTATTCCTTACAAATTTATTAAGGTTTATTCCCCATAGGGATTATCCAAGTTGAAATTTTGTGATTTCCTATGGACCGGGACCTAGGAATCAAACATAACATTGGATTACATGTAGATTTAGTGGTATAAAATCTAGCTTAATGGAATATTTTCAGGATGTTCAGTTGATACATGGAATCCTTCATCTTAGTTATTAGAGGTGAATATGGGTAAACCTAGGGTTAGGACATGTATCCCCTTATGGTGGCGTAGCATTCTTAGATACATTCTGACACTAGTCATGGAAGGTATTTTTTATCAGTATTACAGACCCAATGAGTGACTTAATCATACACAACTTGAGTGGTACTACATCCAACTCAATTCCCTTTTCACATGATATCCAAATGTTTGGGATTACGAACCAAAGGATCGATTACTGTTGATTTATGTTATTTTTAACCTTACTCATGTATATACATATTTATATTTATATATGGGTATATATATATATACATGATGTAACCTTTACTAGATGATCAAGATCACAAACCCAGGGATTGATTTTGGTTTCACTTGATTTATTTTTATTTATCATTTCAATTGTGTCTTAGCTAGGCTGATCATATTGCATGATCACGCACTTATGATAGTAGATTTATAGGTTCATCATTGGGGTGGCCTAATGATATTATTTATCACCCCTATAAATGCACCTTGGTGTGTGTGTGGACTTTATATCTTCTTTTTATGTTCATCATGGACACATGATGGATAGGGTTGAGGCCCAGGGTTGCATGATCAATCAGACCCTCTCTTGTGGGTTCTTTTGATTTGGATGGAGTAGCTTAGTGGTGTCTTGGAGACCAGGTACATGGTCTATATCAGAGTTAGTATGATAGCCTTGTACTCTTATTTTAGTTTCTTTTATGTACTCTTATATGTATGTCCAACCTTGTGGGTGAACAGTGTTGTATATATGACATGTTTGTTCGGGATTTTATAGCATTTCATTTATTATTACAGTATTTTCTATTTCAGTTAATTTATTGCTTCCTCACTCTCTTTATTTACTTATTTAGATGAAATTTAGTTATTTATGATATTGTATACTCTGATATGTGGGTATAGTCTCCCCACTATACCATATTTAGACCCTTAGTGCTAGTTGGAAGCCTATAGCATATACAGAGGCACAATTAAGGCCCTGTGATGAACCGAATTAGGGCACTGGTTTAGTGGAATCTAGTTTAGGATGTTACAAAAATTGAGTATGAATTATTAAATGTTTGGGCATAACAATCCTACTTTTAGGGGGCCATCATGGCCCTCTTGAGTTTTCTCTAAACGTTTTTTTACCTAAAATTTTATTCAAAATTTTATTTATTGAAATAAGGGTCTAAATATTTATATAAAAATAGATCTTTTAGGTGCATAAAACCCAAGAACATCAATTTTTACCTCTTACTAAAACACATTTCCTCAATAAATATTTATTGGTAAATTTTTAATTTGAGACATGGTTTATTAGATATTTATTTTCTTCCACCGAGATCCTTATTAGTAAAAATTACACTGTGAGTATATATTTTCTAACCTTAACTTAATATACTATTAAATCATTTAATAGAAAAATTCAATAAGTATTGGAATTGATAAATCCAATATAATCAATACAGAATTCATTTTACAATAATAAACCAAATAGTTATCTAAAAAATAAAAGTTAGTGTAAAGGTTGGGATTTTCTTGGTCCCCTATTTTGTGTCTTCATGATGTTAAGGGTGTCATTAAATCATTTTGGAGTGGTTTAGAGCTAGAAAGATGATTTTTGGATTCTTGAAGCGAACCAAAGTGTGGTCAAATCCTTACTATGTTTTGGTGAGTTTAGGGTTGGTTGTGGTTTTTCTATAATCATGGTGACTTCTCTGTTTTTAAAGGTTTCAATGAGTTGATGTTGATTATGGATTTTAATAGGGGTTTATTTCATTTTCTAGGTTTATAGAATGTTGGTTCATATTTTGGTGGTCATGGTAAGATATTGGAATCCTTATTTTCCACCAAGAGTGTTGAAATAGACATGGTAGTTTCCATGGTGTACTATGTCATGGTTTTATTAACACTACATCATGATGATTCCATAGGTTCTTTAATAAAATTTCAAGGATATAAGAATCTATGTTGTGGTGGTATGCAGTTTGAGTTAGGTGATAATATGAACATGACATATCCAATGTCATTATTTCATGGTGGCAGTCAAACCTTTTTTTAATAAAGGAAATAGATGGTGATTTTTAAATTTATGTGTCTATTTTAAATCAAATAGATTTCATATCTATCTTGAACAATATCCACCATGGCATGTTCATTCTTTCACCACATTTTGGTGTGGTCACCCTAATATTTTTTATAAATTATTTCATCCCACTCTATTCCTTTGATTCTATTCACTTCCTCTCGAAACATATGAAACCTATGGATTTTATTTAGTGTTTTTTGGTCATACCTTATAGAATTATAACCCTTGGTTTTGTGAGATCACTCTTTTATGATCTAAGGTTCCTTTATCTTCTTTTCTATCTTGTTCACTCTTCTCATAAGGTAACGGTATGGTTTTTTATTTGGATTTGGTATATTTTACTCAATCTCATAAAGGGGGATGTGTTGTATGTTGTTAAAGGTTTCACATATGATCATGGGAATTTACTCATTGATTTATTTTTCCTATTTTTTGTATTATGTTTTTAAATCTTATTTCTCAGGTAGGGGATTAAAAATCTCTCTATTTTCTTTCTATGTTAATTTAAAGTTATCATGTTTTGTTTCTTTAGGTAAAGAGTTGGAATTTACCTAATGAATATAATAAAATAGATTAAACAAATTAAAAGTGGAAATTAAATCATATGTGTTTACATGATTTCTATGATGTTTTTTTATATTATAGAAAAGGAAATTCCCATGTGTGGCCTTTTCGAACCCTCCACACATGGTCACCCCCTCCCCCATTAAGGGGTCACTCCTCAGAGGTAGAGCCCCAACTGGGGAAGGGGTCGTTGCCAGTCGAGATGGCAGAGCATCCCAGAGGGTAACAGTCTGGTTGGTGATGGTTCATTAAAGAAATCCATCAGCACAGTGGATCGCACCTCAATTTTCCCACCCAGTTGAGACCGGGTGACCCGGAAATACGGGTGGACATGTTTGTGTGGTTTTTCAATGTTGACATGGTTTGTGTGTGTTATTTTCCTAGTATTTGTAAATAATTTATTAATGAAATAATTAATAAGAATAATGGGAAATGGGTTATATTGAATAATTGGATAGTTAAATATAAAATAGGTATTGATATAGTGATTAATAATTAAAATGAATTAATGGATTAAAATATGGTAATTGAAATATGAAAATGGTAATGTGTGATGTAGTTGGAGTAATTAAAATATTAAATAAATTTAAAGTGTTTAATAATGAATAAATATGGAAATTTAATTGAAAAGATTTATGTGGTTGGGGTATTATGTTTTTGTATTTGCGATGGTTATTTTTGAAGTGTTTAGTTGTGCTAGATGATGATGATATGTGGTATTAGAATTATGGTGTTGATTCATGAATACAGTGATGTTGTGTTATGATTGATAGCATGAGGTTGTGATATATAGTATATTTTGTGATGGTATGAGGTTATGTATTTGGCGATGTGAAAGTGATTTGATGATGTGGATGTGTTATATGGTAGGTGGTTGTGTTATGTAATGTATGGTTGTGGGTTCATGTTAGTGATATGGTTATATGGTATGTGTTAATGTGGATACATAAGGGATTAGAGCTCCATGACATATTCCATTGGGGAATGAGGGAGAGTAGTTCATTGGGGAAGTGAATATGAGGTACCTTTTTAATATATTTTCTTGTTTTTATATTACTATACTTGTGTGTGTATTGGGTGAGTGTTCCTTTATGATTATGAGTGGTAGTAGTCCTAGTTAGGTAATGATTTTTTTCAATGTTTTATTCATCAGGGATTTAATATGATTCTTCTATATTTGTATGAGAGTTTTTGGGAATGATCCTATTGATTATATTTTCACACCCCTATCTTCTATATCCCATTTTTATATATTTTTTTATGGGTTTTATGATTTAGCTGGACATTAATAGCTTATGGTGATCATTATATTTAGAGTCACAACCATGGGAGATGGGTTTTTTTGTATTGATGTTGGTTTGTGTATGAAATTACATATATTGTAGTATCTTGTTTTAATTTTATTTTATTTTATTTTATTTTATTTTATTTTATTTTATTTATTTGATTGATGATTTCCTTTCTATTGTTCTTAGGATTACGAGGGAAGTGTTTCCCATTATGTGTGTTTATACCCTTGGTTCTAGTATCCTGCCCATGGATTATTGGAGGTAGGATTCAGGGGTCACGCTTGTTTTCACTTCTATCCTAGGGGGTTCTAGGGGTTTCAGGTAATCATGATTGGAATAATTCATGTTTTTTAAGTAATCACCTCCCACTCTGGTATGGGTAAGAGGTGTGAAGGTGGTGTAAAAAAATAAAGTTTAAGGAAGAGAGAAAACTCAGAAATGCACACTATTTCATTAGATAATGGTGTTCTTAGGAGAGATCAGAGTTAGTATGGAGTTTATTGTTAGTCACTAGTAAGGACTACATTGGTTTGGTAGGGTAATAGTATTATTAAAACTTAGTATGAGATGTAGTTAAGGGAGACAATTAAGATGCATACAGGGACAATATGATCTAATTCAAGGAATTTATTCTTACTTAACATACTAAAGTGAGATGATGTTTATTGTTGGATGTATACCAAGGTGTGATACATTCATAATTATTTATTGTGCTTGTGTTGGAATTGAGGAAAATATTGTGGCATTAAAATTAGATTAATTAAATGTTATTAAAATTAATTTCATATTATTGGATTAGGATTTCTTTTTGTGTCTATAGAGATTGATGGTGAAAGTCATACTCATGTGGTTTAGGTTGGGGAGGTGTAGTAGGATTCTTAGGTTGATCATAAGCAAGTTGATCCTAAATAGGATGATTCTTAAAGGAAGGAATTGTGTGAGTTTTAGAATCATAAATTTTCAAAGTATGATGGGTCTATCTCTGATCAAGAGACAGAGATATGGTTGGAGGAGCTTTAGATTTCCATTTTTTATTTACATGAGGAAGAGGCATTGGACTAGTTTAGTTAGTTTTTTTATGAGTGAATCTCAACGAATGTGGATTATGTTTCTTAGTTCTTGAGATGCGTCTGAGGTGACATGGGAGAAGTTTAGGATCCATTTCCCAATTGAGTTTATATATTTGATGTTGAAGGTAATGTGGTGACATGAGTTTTTCACTCTTCAATAGGGGAGCTTGAGTGTGTGTAAATATTTAGTTAGATTTTTTATTCTCCTCTTCTATGTTTCTAATATTCTCCCCAATTATAAGGCAATAACATTTTGAGGATACATTACATCTATCAATCCAACACTAGGTATCCCCTTTTATATTGTTAACATATCTTGAGGTGTTGGTGAATACTGAGGTGATAGAGAATATGTAATTGTGGATGGGTTCATCTTGATAGGGGATTCATCAGAACTTATCAAGGAGTAGAGTTATATATGGAGTTTCTTAATTTATTGTATATTTGATGTTTTGACTATAAGGGAATCGATCTTATCATTATTATTTTTGTTTTTCTAGATCTGGAAGTTCTTGGGATTCAAATAGAAGAACTATAATGGTTTTCTTTTTTTATTTAGGACTAGGTAATCAATAGTTCTAGTGCCCAGCCATTCATGGTAGTTATCATGGGATAGGTGTCTAGTTTCGGATTTAGCCTCAATAGTAGTTTCCTCTAAGGAATTATCAACAACATAAAATTCCATGGGATTTTAGTAATCGGATAGGATGTGTAGTTGGAATATGACAGCCTCATAGTGTTACTCATCCTCAAGGACCTAAAACTAAGCATGGTCACAAAGGTTTACATCATTAGGGGAAATGATGCCGATGAGTGGGGAATGGGATGATACATTCCATAGAGTTTATAGGGATTAGAGAACCAAATTTTGTTCAATGTATTAGTTATCTATATTATACCCTAGTTTATGTTGGGTTTTTCAGCATCTTCTAACTCTTTTGATGTATCTACCTTTGTCTAGTCTTTAGGAATCTGGTTAAAGAGACTTCTAGTGCCCATATTGTTGACTATGCTAATTGAAGGTCACTATAGATTGTTTGAGATATGCCTGGATTATGAGTTAGTGATAGGGTAGTATCAGTTAGTATAAGAGTTATTATTACTATATATACAACAATATGATTTTATCCTTAGCATATATTGGTTGTATTCTGTGTGATCTATTATCGATCTCTTTTTAAAGATAGTTGTTTTATTTTATGCAGAAGATGATTTTGTAGAGCTTTTTAGTGAATGGGATCATTGGATGGATTATAGGTCTATGGATCCTTTTTCTTATTAACTAGAAGATTTAATGTTAATATTAGTTTAATTTTAACTGTAAATACTTATAATAATTATTAATGAATTTATTGATGTTTTTTCCTAAAGTGGTTGTGACACTACCCCCTTGATTTTACATTGAGTTTAGGATAAAGTTTCAACCCAATATCTCTCTGATTTACATGTATTCATATAGGATGGTGCCTTCAAAACTGATAGAGTTGTGGATTTAGATTTATGGTCTACTATAGAAAGGTTTTATTTGACCTAGGTTATTACCTTAGGGTTATCTGTTATTATTGTAAATAAGGAATATTCTAGTTTATAGATATATATCTATTATTGTCAATTAAATTCGGTGAAGATGAATAACCTTTATCCCCTCTTGTGGATTGATGAATTATTGGATCAGTTGAAGGGATATATCTAGTTCTCAAAGATCAATTTATGGTTTATGTATTGTTATATGATGGTGAAGAAGTAAAATATCTCAATGACTATCTCTAAGTGTTGTTATAGACAATTTGATTTCATGGTGATTCTTTTCTAAGTCATGAATTCCTCACCTATTTTTAAGGGAATGGTGAACATTGTGTTTTAGAAGTTCCTAGATTAGTTTTTGGTTATTTTTATCAATGAAATGCTACTGTATTCAAAATTTGAGAAGGATTATGCTGAGCATTTAAGGGGTTTTTTGGATGTTCTTTGGTGACTCCATATCTATGAGAAGTTTTCCAAGGGAAAGTTATAAACACATAAGGTTCATTTCCTTGGGAATTTCAGGTCTCTATTGGGATTCGTAGTTGATCCTTAAAAGATTGAGGTATTTTTTTATGGGTGGAACCCAATGATATAGAATAGGTTTGATAGAGTCTGTAATCTTTCTCCTTGGTTGTTATAAATTTTGAGATACTAGAGTGATTTGGTGAGGTGAAGTATCGATTGGATTTTCCTCCATGGATAAATCAAATTTATTAAATTTTTCATGGGTTTCACAGCTTTGAAGATATCTTCATTATGGATCTAGTTTCATTGATTGGGTTCAGTTAGATATTAAGGGTAATGAAACATTTTTGGAGCGACTTGTTGAGATTTAGTATTGATAAGAGAAGGTTTTGTGAGGATATGTTATTCATTTGGTTCATTCTTTGTTTAGGTATGGTATCATAGGGGAATGTATGTGGGAGTGGGAGTTGAAAATTAAAGATCAATATCGAGAGTTTTTTTATTTTTCTTCTTATAGTGGTATTAAAAATTAATTTATACTAATATGATTAAAGTTTTCATCTTCATTTTTATATTGTTTTTGTGCTTTTATAATGGAAAGATTCTATTTTGAGAGGTCTCTTGCAGGTTGTTTGGTTTTGAGGTTGCTTTCTTTTTATTTCTATGTTTTTTTAATCTTAAGGGTGAGAATAATTTGATAGGTTTTTAATATATAGGCTAATATTTTTTTTGGTTTACTAATTTGTGGATAGATGGTGTCAAATGAGTGTTTGGGAGTGATTTAGAGGTATAAATATGAATTTTTTATTCTTTAAGGGAATAATATTGTGGTCCAAGATTCAATATGTTGTGGTGAGTTCAGGGGTGGTCATGGTATGGATATGGTCATGGTAGATTCATCTTTTTTTCTAGGTTTACAGAGTTGGGATTGATTATTTATATTTTAGAGGATTTTATGCTATGGTATGAGTTTATATAATAGTGTTTCCCATTTTGGTGGTTGTGTTTGGATGTTGGGTTCTATGCCTAGCATGGGGAGTGTGGAAATAGGGTTGGTAGTCATCCTGGTGGACTATAATGTGTTTTAATTAACACTATATAGTAGTGATAATGTAGGTGATTCAAGAAAATAATGAGGTTGGAAGAAACTATATTATAGTTGATTATAGTTAAAATTAGGAGATAATAGGACCACAACGAGGTCAATGTAATTATGTCATGGAATGGTTCAATTCCATTTTTAATAAAGGATCCAACCCATTATTTTTAAGGGGATGTGTGTTTTTTGAATCTCATGTATGAAATGGTCATTTATTTACCATGCCATGGTATGTTCACCCTAGGTTTTATTATAAATTCATACTTCCTTTTCTATTATGTAAATTCTTTTCACTTCATCTCAAAACATAGGAGACTAGTGGCATGTCTTTTTTGGTATTTGGTCATATCATGGTGGATTTAAATTATTTTCTTTATGAGATCTATCTTTTTTGATTTAAGGTGCCTTTATCTTACTTTTTCTCTTATTCCTTCTTCTCATAAGATTATGGAAAGGGTTTTGTGTTTGATTTTGGAAGATTTTGGTGGAACTCACGATGAGAGATTTTTATTGGTTTTTTGAAGGTTTCTTATGTGATAATGAGTGTTTAATAATTGTTACCTTCTCTTATTTTTTTCATTTAGTTATTGAGACTTATTTTGATGTATGAGATTTGAAATCTATATATTTTTTTTTTAATGTGATGTTATCATTATTTTTTTCTTTGGGTAAAATTTTGGAATTTACCTAATGAAGATAATGAAACAAAGTAAATAAATTTAAAAAGGAAAGTGAATCATATGTCTTTACATGATTTTTATGATGTTATTTTAGTGTTGTTTGTGTTATTACATATATTATGTTATTTTATTTATTGTTTTTGTTGTCCTAAAACATGTTTAAAAAGGTTAAATAAATTTAATATGGTAATGGAATATAGGGTGTAGAAATCTGGAATTGGTGTTTAATTTAATTATTATACGCATGAGTTTATTTATAAATTTTGAACCATGAATATAAGAGGTTTTGTGTTTACATATATGAATTATTTTTTATTTTAATATTTATATAGTGATTGTTTTAGTATTATTGGATTATTTTAATAGAATAGGGGTTGATGATATGTTTTGTTATAGTGTAGGTTTGTTTTAGATGTCATGAGATGGTACAGTTTTTGTTGTAAGGGTTATAGAGATGATATTGTGGGTTATTGTCATGGATTATCAATGTTTAAATTGTTGGTGTGTGTTAGTTTCTTGGGATGTGGAGATAATTTATTGATGAAAGATTTGAAAAAGAATAATGTGAAGTGAGTTATATTAAACAAGTGAAGAGTTGAATATAAAAGAGGTGTTGATGAAATGATTAATAATTGAAATTAAATAATGAATTAAAATTTGGTAATTGAAATATAAAAATAGATATGTGATAATATAGTTAATGGAATTAAAATATTAAATATGATTTTTATGACGAATAAATATGGACGTGGGATTGAAAAACTTATTCGGTTAGGGTGTTGTGGTTTTGTGTTTATAGTGGTGGTTTTTGGATTATTTATAGGGGAAGTGGATGATGATATGTGATGGTGGCATTAAGTTGTTATTGTGGTGATATTATGCTAAGAGTGGACCCTAGGTTAGGAATGTGTGTTATTTTTATATTCGTTGTACTTATTTTTATTCATTACACACCACCACCAAGTTAAATAACCTTACTGACACTCTTATGGGGTTTTGGGTTCTAGGTGTACCCTCAACATACAGGATGTGAGTGATTTGGATGGAGGACTACTCCCCCTTCCCTATTATTTCCTTTAAATTTAGTATATACTATGACAACATGAGGTTATGATATATGGTATGCGGTATATGTTGTGATGGCATGAGGTTATGGTTATGGTGATGTAATAGTGATGTGCTAACATGGTTCTGATAAGTGTTAATTGGTTATGGTATGTGGTATGTGGTTGTGGTAAATATTTGTGCCTATAATTTAGTTATGTGATATGTGTTTATGCGGATATAGAATGGATAGGATCATTATGATGTATGTCATTGGAGATTAAGGGTGACTAGTTCAGTGGGAAAATTTATATGGGGGACCTTTATGATACATTTTCTTGATATTATATTAATATACTTGTTTGTGGATTATGTGAGTTGGAATTGATTAGGATAAGTGGCATTGGACCTATTTAGGTAATGCTTTGGTTTCCGTGTTTACTAATTAAGGCTTTGGTGTGATTCTTCCACATTTGTATGAAATTTTCTTGGGAGGATCCTATAGAGTATACTTGTATAATCGCTCTTATCTTTTATATCTTGTTTTTACATATTTAAATGATGAAGTTGGTGAGAGGTATGGACATTACTAACTCATGATTATCATTTTTGTTGGATTTTCTTCCATAGGATCTTGTTTTATTTTGGTATTATTTTTTCTTCATGTATGACATTATATTCATTGTGGGATCTTACTTTTAATTTATATTGTTCAGTTGGATTCAATTAGTTGTTTCCTTTATATTATTCCTAGGTTTATTAGGTTAATGTCTCTCATTATGTGTTCTTAAATCTTAAAGGATAGTTTCCAACTTATGGAATATTGGAGGCAGGCTTCCAGGGTTACATGTGTCTTCCCTTCCTATCCAAAAGGGGTTATGGCAAGGATAGGTCATGATAATCCACTACATGGGATAAAACTTTTGGTTTCACCTCCAGTTCAAGCAAGGTCTAAGTAGGATTCGGCTTTATTAGATTATACTGAATAAATTTAATAGAAAACTAATAAATCTCAGGTATAGTAACAAGTAACCAATAGACTTAGATACAACGATAGAGGAAGTAACTATTTGAATGTTAACATATTGATAAGTAAGGAATACATGATATAAATATAATTATTACCCAATATAAATATATTTGGATAAATATTTTATAATAAAATTATTTATAATTTGAAATTTCAATTTATATTACATTTTAACAATATTCAATTTGTCATGAAAGTTATTTAAGTGTTTGATGTATAATTCATATTTTGGTCATAATGCTATATTTAAATCAATAAAATAATTGTAAGACCATTCCCCTTCACTAAGGTGTGGTCTCTTTCTATTTTTGTTAAAACACCTCAATTTTGTTTTTAAACAAGTGATTGAGTGGGTTCAGGGGGTCCTCAAGAGTGTTTGGAAGTCTCACAAGCTGGAGTCAGGGTTGTAGCAAGTTATTTTAACCCCACCAACTAGCCAGTGTGGGTCCACCTTCTAGCTGGTGACCTTTTAGTAGATCTACAATTATATTATGCTCATCGTCTAGTAAGTGGGATTTGGTAAGGTTTTTTTAAAAGGGGAGAAAGGAAAATTCACCCTCCCCCTTCTTCATAACCAATATTTTGGCCTTTTTAGGATTGTTCTGGTGATTTTAATCCCTCCTATCCTCTCATGGACTCTTGGATGAACCTTCATCGATCTTACACCATTTTTTTCTATAATGTTAAGTAGATCATGGTAATCCTAACAATCATCTAGATTATATTATTTTTTTATCCTTTCCGTTTAAATATATTCTATCTTATTTAATATAAATTTTCTACTTTTAGGTCTTTTTTTGGTTTTGAAATATCTTCCATTTTATCTTGAACTAATGGATGATATCAGGTGAGTGGGTCACTATGAAGATGAGGTTGGTGGTCTAAGTGTTGTCCCATATAGTCTTATTCTCATAATTCACTTTTATCTTGTGTAGTTGCATTATCTCATTGGATCCTTGACCTAAAATAAAATTAAATTGTTTTTCTACCTTATTGATGTCTTAGAAACTCCCTTGGGATTATAAAAGCATGTTATATTTGGGTGTACCTTAATTGAATTCATTAAGGTGGTGATTTTGGCATGAGCCTTATAAATGGGTGAATTAATGGGGTTTTTAGGTCTACCTTGGCAGTGAAATGAGTTTACTTGGAATGCGGGATGCCTAAGATGACCCCTAGGACACGATGGTTATCCTAGCCATGGAAATCATAAATTAAAATTTGAAATGAAATAAAATAATTATCTTGGATTGAATTATTGTATTATTTTATATTTAAATCTTGAAATAATGACTTGATTGAATCTCTTAAAATGTTTTGAGGATTATAATTCCATTAAAAATTCCTTCTATTTCTCATGAATTTAATTGGTGTAAAATTCCATAGATAATCCTTGGTTTAAAATAGGGGACTCATGTGAATGTTAGTTGTGAAGAAACCCTTGAATTCAATGAGGTATAAATATATGGAATTCCTTGAGTGAGCTAGTGGATTCTACTTATATTTGATATTATGAATTACATGGCGAATCTCCCCCATAGATTTGAGTAATGTATTTAATTATTAAATTCCAAGGATTTATGTCATGGGTTATTGTGGGGTAACCATGTTGAATGTAACGGTATTAAATCCCCAAATTCAACTTGATCTTATTTGTGTGGAATTACTTGGTTGTGGTCTATGGATTCTAATCAAGTCATGCTTCTGAATCTCAAGGATGGTTCCTTGAGTTTAGACCACAAAAATGGATTTCCATGGGAATTTTTGGAAGGGGATTCATGGATTGTCCATGTGGATTCACTCTGATCACTTGATTATGGCTACCACAGTTATGTGCCTTGGAATTAAATTGATCCATGATACCTCCACTGTGTTCAGAGACTAACATTGGCTGAAGTAGGTAGGGTCATCCTAGGTTTTTTCCTTAAGACTCGAGTCTTGAATTGGTTCTATTTGTTTTTTTATATTATTATTATTATTATTATTATTGGTTAATTTATATATTTAACACCTTTATGATTTACACTTACTAAACGGAATTTTATTAGTCACCATTAGTGGTAGCCTACTAAGTTATTCTTGCACTCTATATGTTTTGTTGTTCGGTACCTAAACATGATTCATGGATGTAGGTCAGGAAAAGGGTATGAATCTTACTACAAATGCTTGATTGTAATTCTAGGATAGAGCTTTGGATATTGGGGTTGGGCTAGATCTCGAGGCTTCCAGGGTCTTTCAGTTTTTTGGTATTTTTCATTTTATTAACTTCTGGGGATTGATGTACCTAACTTTACTAGTATGTACGCCCTGCCTGTTATGTATGTGGCATCATTATGATATTTCATTGTTTTTTATTTAGTGTTTTGGAACCTATGGTTTATTGTCTATATGAGATGTTATATGATGTTTCTTTTATTTACACTATGTTGAGATCTGACAAGAGGGTATAGTCTCCCCATCATACCGCCTATAGACTCTCATTTATTTTCAATAGCCTCTATCATATGGGGAGGTGTTCTTGAAGCCATGTGGTGCATCAGCTCAGGGAATCAGTTCATTGGCATCTGGTTTGAGGAATAAAAAAATTGTATCAAAGGACTTTTTTCTTTGTTTTAATATTTGGGAATTTTAGACATGAGGTAGGATGAGTCAAGACTTGGTAATGAGCTCATACCTGGGATTAGCTAGCCCACTTATGATGGAAAATCCAAGTTATTTTGGGTGGGAACTGATGTTCTTATAATTCATTATTATAGTTGATCTATTTTCCCCTTGATTGGGGACCATGTTTTCTAAGGTTATGGTTTTCAGGATTTTCAATATTGATCTGGTATAGAAAGAGGGTGTATATTCATGCATCATATCAAGCATGTAAGTATTTACCTTTAATTTTCATTATTGACTTGATTGTTTCCCTTGGATTCTTTATTGTGACATTGGTTTGTTATTTAAAGTGTCTACAATAACCTAAAAAGTGTTGTCTTATATAGCTTAATGGTTTAAATCTATCTAATTAGTCTCTAAATGACTAAAGATGTGAAATTGTGATCTCTTGACATGAAATATAAATTGGTGTCAATTAAATGGGATTCCAATAATAACTTAAATGGTGTTTTCCTCTATAACTTGTGATTGAAACTTCATATAATGGTATCATGGAGATGAACTTTGAAAATTTAAGGGAATTAGAAAATAATCAAGACATAAATGAGTAAGATATATTTGGTTTGTATCAAATTAAATGATGGTATTTTAGATGAATTTAGTAAAATTATACTTCATTATATATGTGACTTGACCCTAGTGTGGGTAGGTGGAGAAAGTGAGAGAACCTGGGTTGTGAATTCAGGGTCCTTTGTTTTTTCTTTCCCTGAATTGTGATGTCAATAATTGTGATAGTGATGTGTTATGAGGAGTTATTTTAGATTTATAGATAAGTGTGTCCTCATTGACCACTATATGAGCACCAAGAGGTCCCTTGTGAGCATGATCCCCTTTTAGAGAGGCATGGGCCTTCTATAGTGCAACCCATTTCACCAGGATGGGTTATAGACATGAAACTTAAAGAGATTTTGTTTTAGGTGATGCAATCTATGGAGAGATAGGCACCCCGAGCTATGTGGACGATATTTGATTTGACCAAGGATTTTCAACTATAGAATCCTCATAGCTTCTATGGGGAATGTGGCCTATAGGAATTCGAGACTTGGCTTGAGGTTATGCATACTATCTTTGAGAATACAGAGACACCCCCAAAGAAGAGGTTTAATAATTTCACTTATCTGCTTCGAGGATAGAATGGGTAATGGTGGGATATTGTGATATGAGCTAATAATCATGTGTTCATGGTCAAGAAGTATTTAGATACTAGTTTCTATGACCAATTTTTTCTCAAGAACCAGCAGTCGGATTGGGCCATGGATTTCATGCATTTAAATTGGGGGAGTTTTTCTATCATGGAGTATACTTCTCATTTTACTGATTTACAGTTCTTTACCCTAACTTTGGATAGTGATGATTTAGAAATAGTGAGGTGCTTCAAGGATGGAATTAGGTATGAGATAAAGGCATAGGTTAATTCCTTTATCCTATCCACAACCTCAGAGATGGTGAATCAGACAATGATTACCAAGAGTAATCTAAGAGTGGCTCCTAGTACAAGGAGAGTAGCACCAGTTGGTAGTGGATTTTTTGGTGGAATGAAGTGATTCTTTGATGGGTCCCATCAGTGAAGTGGTGGATAGAGTATCCAGGGAGATATTGTAGTTATATTCCCTCAGTGTGGCAGAATATTTTAGTATTGTTGGCACTGTGACAGGCAGTCAATCGATTTTTGATCTTATAGGAATATGGGTCATCTATATAGGTTTTTCATAAAGAGATCATAGGAACCCAATGATATAGATTATATGAGGGTTTAGGGTCTCTAATATTGATCTTCTACTCTATGACAGGTAGGTAATTAGAGTTTAATAGGTCATATAGGTCAAGGTGACAACAGAGGTGCACAAAGTCAAGGTCATTCGTGCTAGAAAGGTAGTACAACATCAAGAAGGTGGGTCAGGAAATAGGACCAAGGTTTAGGGAAGGGTAATATAGTGCATCATGCTCCCACGGATCGAGGTGTCGGGCCTTCTACTAAGAGAGGTATGATCTCAGTGGCTTCGACCTTAGATTATGCTTTATTTGATAAAATATATTTACATTCTTTCATATTTACTCAGTTTATGTAAGGTCTAGGTTTAGCTATAGATTATATGTATGGGTTAATTTCCATTAACACCCCATTGGGAGTCTAATCTAAGATATTATATCAATGTAGGGAGTGAGATCTCAAGATCAGAGGTTACCAGTTCTTATGGGACCTTTTTTGTAGATATGAGGAGTTTTTACCTAATTCTAGGATGTATTGGTTGGTTCCCTTTTGAGATCATATATATTTCTATCACTGAAAGGTGTATTTTGTATTTCATGAAGTTGAAAGGTATATTCACAAGGTGGAGTGGGACATGTATTCTAGTTTATCAGGTTCTAATTGGTAGAAGTTGGGTGGGGTATCATCCCAAATTGTTAGCCTTATATTGGATGAGAGAGGGGATAAACTAGTAGTTTACCATCCTATGGTGGACCAGTTATTATAGGTTTTCCAAGATTAATTCTCAGTATTGTTACCCAAGAGGTAGGTGGAGTTCTCCATCGATATCATACTGGGCTCTAAGCCTATATCTATTCTTATATATCAAAAGCCTCTGATGGAGCTTATTGAGTTAGAGATCCAGCCGGAAGACTTAGATGAAAAGGTATTTATTCACCCTATTATATCTCCTTGGGGTTCTCATGTCCTATTTGATAAAAAGTATAGTGGTACTTTATGTCTATGTGTGGATTATCAACTACTGAATTAGGTGTTTGTTAATAACCAATGTCCACTACCATGTATTGATGGTTTTTTATCAGATCATGGGTAATTGGATATTCTCCAATATCGAATTGAGTTCATATTATCACCTAGTTAGGGTGATACCCTATGATATACCACATATAACTATTCAAATTAAGTGTACCATTGATGAGTACATGGTGATATTTTTTGTATTGATGAACGAACCAGTAGTTTTTATATCTTTTATGAACATAGCTTTACATTCATACCTGAATACCTTTGTGGTGGTTTTGTGGATGATATCATCATGTATTCCAAAATGATGGAGGATCATGCACTGCACATAAATATCATTTTTTTTACACTACGGGGGCATCGTTTGTATGATAATCTCTTGAAGTGACATTTTTTGATCAAACAGGTACACTTATTAGGTCATATCATATTGTAAGTGTGTGTGTCTGTTGACCTTGAGAAATTGAGAGTTATGGTTTCTTAGGAATATCCCAATAATTTTTTTAATATTTAAATATTCTTAGTCTTGGAAGGATACTATCGAAGGTTTATACGAGTCTTTTACCATTTTTCGGTGCCATTGGCAGGCCTGAACAAAAAGGGGGTGAAGTTTGTTTGTTCCTAATCTTGTGAGAATTACTTCCAAGAGTTTAAGTGGAGATTAAACTTAGAAATGATCTTGATCTTACTAAATCTAGGGAGGGGATATGTTGTATATTGTAATGCATTAAGTATTGGGTTGATGCAATTTTGATGTAGGGGGTCAAGTTATGGCATATGGGTATCAGTAGCTGAGGCATCATGAGTATAATTATCCTATGAATGGCCATGAGTTAGCAGCGGTAGTTAATGCATTAAAGAGAGAGGTTTGTGGTATATACAAAGTATAATGTTTGAAATGAATCTTCTATTAGTAGGATATTAACCTTCAGTAGTTAAGGTGGGTTGATTACCTCTTATCTTTCGAATTTGAGCTAACCAATACACCAGAGAAGGGAAATATAATTGGTGATGCTATGAGCCAGAAAATGTAACCTCATGTTGTTCAATAATCAATCTGTGAATGGAAATTGATGGCTCTCTTTGTTGAGATATATCTAGATATTTAGGAGAACTAGTTTCAAGAAATTATTGCGTCCTTATTCATGGTTCCTTAAATTTTTTCAAATTAAGAGGAGGTGAATTTCGTATCCAAAGTGTTTGGCCCTCACGGAAAACTTTGATGGTGGGTATCCACCACCAAACTAGATTATAGATGAGGATGAGATTATATGTGTTCACAGACATGTTCTAGTGCCTATTGACATGCTATATGAGTTGATGGGGGAATCTCATGCTTCTATATGAGTACTACACCTAGGGTCGATGAAGTTGTACTGTGATCAGTGTCGTTTGTATTGGTATTCAGGCATGAAGAATGAGATAACCAGGTTTGTTACATGGTGCTCTGCCTATTAGCAGGTGAAATCCCATAATTAGAGGCTTGATAGTATTTTGAAGTCTCTGACCATTCCAGAGTGGAATTGGGATGATTTCATAATGGATTTTGTGATGGGGTTATTGGGGATTCCCTATGGGAAATATCAAGAATGGGTCATCGTGGATCAGTTGACGAAGGTCACCCATTTTATACCAATATGGGAGACCTTTACGGTTGATGATATCAAAAGATTGTATGTTTGATAGATTTTATGACTATATGGGATTCCTCATAGAATCATTTATGGTAGATATTATTGGTTCATGTCACAATTTTAGTAGGGGTTGCAGAAAGCATTGGGCACTCAGGTGATTTTGAGTACAGCCTACCTCCCACAAACTGATGGACTATCCTAGCAAACTATCCAGTTTTTAGAGGATATGTGAAAGGAATGTGTCCTAGATTTTAGCAGTTCTTAGGATAACTATCTATAACTTTTGTAATTTTCCTATAACAATAGTTATCAGGAGATGATATAGATGGTGCTTTATAATACCTTAAATGAGAGACTATATCATTCAACCTTGTGTTCGTTGGAGATAGGTGGGACAGTGATGGTTGATTCGAGTCTCATTTAGGAGATTAAAGAGGATGTTTAGTTGATTTAGAAGTGGATGTCTAGTGCACATAGTAGGTATAAATAATATGTGGATCGGTGTCATCAACCTCTTAAGTTTGAGATAGGTGGCCGGGTAATTTTGTGTATCAACTAGATTGGGACACCGTCATATACGGAGGTGGAAGAAATTAGCAACCAGGTAGGTGGAGTCATTTGAGATTGTAGAGAGGGTCGAACTGGTAGCATAATGACAAGATCTTAAACATAGATTCAGTTCCATTCATGATTTATTTCATGTATCTCAGCTTCTATGGTACTTTCCTGATCCATCTCATGTGATAAATGCTGAGGTTGTTGATCTCTAGGATGATCCATCCTTTAAGTAACTACTGGTTCATATAGTAGATCATAGTGAAAAGATTCTATGTGGAAAATTTATTCTTCTGATACATGTGTTGTGGCAGTACGGATGTGTTTAGGTGGAAACTTGGAATCAGGAATTGGAAAAGTGGGCCCAATGGCTGGACTTGTTCATCAAGTAGGATGGTGATGTTTGATGGTGAAACTCAGGGATGAACTGATTTATGATGGGGTTATAAGACCTCTCCCCTTCTCCATTGTATGGGATCTTTTCGTTTTTTTAACCCCTAAATTTTATTTTTAATGAAGTGTATGAGGGAGTTATGGGGTCTTGGGAGTATTCTAAAGGCTCGGTAATAAGAGTTGGGGTTGAAGAAAGATATGGTAGTTGCACCAGCTATCCAATATATGTCCATAGGCTAGCTTGTGGCCTTCTATTAGGTCTATCAATCTTCTAGGATCAACAGACAACTGGGGGTATGGGTAGGTTTTTTTATGGGAAAAAAGTTCAATTCACTCCTCCACCCCCCCCCCTCTTTATAACATGGATTTTGTCCTATTTTAGTCCAGTTCTGGTGATGTGAATCCCTCCTCTCCTCTCTTGGAATCTTGGGTGAACCTCCATTGATCTTCCACCATTTTTATTTACATATGTCATGTTAGAGGGCTCATAATAAGCCTAACACTCCTCTATCCTATAGTATTTTTTATCCTTGTCATCTAAATATCTTCTTTTTTATTTAACGTAAATACCCTATTTTAAAGGATTTTTTTGGTTTTTCAATATCTTCCATTTTAGCTCAAACTGAAGGTTGATACCAATCAATTGGGTCCCTATGAGGTTTATGTGGATGTTTTAAGTGATTTCCCTTATGGTATCACCGTAATAACGCATTTTTGGATTGTTTGGTCTTATTGAATCATCAGACGCTTGACCTAAAATTAAATTAAATTGTTTTTATACCTTATTGATGTCTTGGAAACTCCCTTATACTTCTAATAGCATGTTTACTTTGGGTATACCTTCACTAAAGTCATTTAATTGGTGAGTTTGGCTTTTGCCTTGTAAATGGGTGAATTAATGTGGTGGTTTAGGGTTTCCTTGGTAGTGCAATGAGTTAACTTGGAATGTGGGTTACCTAAGATGACCCCTAAGACCTGATAGTTATCATGGTCATAGAAATATTCAATGAAAATGACAAATAAACTAAAGTTGTGATCTTAGCTTTAATTGTTGAATTGTTTTATATTTTTTCTAGGAAAAGGGAATCCCTAGGTTTGGCATTTTTGAACCCTCCACACCAAAAAACCCCCCTCTCTACAAAGGGATCACTCTGAATAGATCCCCAACCAAGAAGGATATGTTGCCAGCTGATATGGAAGAGTACCCTAGAGGGTGACGATCTGGTCGGTGATGGTTCGACACAACAATCCATCAGCACGGGTGGGTCATGCCTCATTTCACCCACCCAATCAGGAATTGGGTGACCCAACAAGATGAGTGTATCCTGAGGGAAGGAGAAATTTTCCCAAGAGCTGACTCCCAAGAATGAAACCCTACACCTCCCAAAGAACGGTGTTGTTTTACCCATCTCCTTCACCACTGCACATCCCAAAGAATGGCGTTGGGAGGATTGGAATGCCTTGGAAAATTCCTCAGATTCCTCATGAATTTAATCGGTGTGTAATTTCATGGATGATCCTTGGATTCCATTAAAGGACTCATATGAATTATAGGTGTAAATACACCCTTAGATTCAATGAGGTCCAAATCTATTTAATACCTTGAGCAAGCAAGTGGATTATACTTAGATTCATTGTCATGAATGTCATAGAGCAGCTCCCCCTTGGATTCAGGTAATGTATTCACTTATTAATTTCCACATATTCATGTCATGGATTCTTATGGGGTACCCTCATTGAATGTCATGGGATGAGGTCCCCAGATTCATCTTAATATTATTAGTGTGGAATTCCTTGGTAGTGGTATGTGGAGTCCAATCAAGTCATGATTCTAAATCTCAAGGATAGTTCCTTGAATTTAATCCAGGAAAATGGATTTCTTGGGGAATTGCTGGAAGGGAATGCCTAGATGATCCACATAGATTCCCTTAGGTCACCTGATTATGGTTTTCTAGATTATGAACCTTGTAATTGAATTGATCCATGATACCTCCACTTTATTCAGATACCGTCATTGGCCGAATCAGGTAGGGTCAGCCCAGGTTGTTCCCTTGAGACCCGAGCCTCAACTTGGTTTTATTTTTTTCCACAACTTATTATTATTAATATTTCTTCACATATTTATTAACCATATTTATTTTGTACACTTACATAATGGAATTGAATTAGATGTCATTGATGATGGCCTACTGATTTATACTCACACCCTATTTGGGATATCATTTGGTACCTGAACATAATTCATGGTTAAATGACTTGAAAAGGGTAATCTCTCTACTATAGATGCTTGATTGTTTGGATAAGATGGAGCTTGTGGGTTGGGGTTGGGCTAGATCTTAAGACTTACAAGGTCTTGTGATATTTTGGCCTTTTTCCTTTTTTTGACATTTGGGGCTTGATGTAATTGACTTGAATAATATGTATGTCCCATTTTTTATAAATGTAGCATCATTATGATATTGCATGGTTTGTGACTTAGGGTTTTATCACCTAGATTTTATTGTTTGAATGGGATGTTATATGATGTTTATTTTATTTTTACTGTGTTGAGCTCTGGCCAGAGGGTATAGTCTCCCCAATGGACCACTTATAGACCCTCACTACATTTTGGAAGCCTCTAGAATACGGAGAGTCATACTTGAGTCCATGTGGTAAACTGGCTCGGAAAACCAGTTCAGTGGCATCCAGGTTGGGGTGTTACAATAATTGTTTGTGTTGTGATTTTTGGATTAAAAATAGGTACATTATGGTTAAATAAATTTTGTTTATCTTTGAAATAGAGGCTATTGTGAGGATAATATGACATGTTTAATGTGATATTGTTGAATATGCACTATATATATAATATTATATTATATATTGGTGTATATTTAATAATTCATGCATTTGATATGATGATAAATATATGTATATGATATATATTTATTTATTTCTCACAAATGGTTTTGTTATCAGTTACAATCTGTTACGAACAGATTAAATAGATTAAATATTTATTGAATATGATTCAATGAATTAATTTTAATGGAATAAATGTGTATAAATACATAAATATGGTCGATGTGTTTCATTTAATGAAATGTATCTTAAATGGTTATATAAAGGTATGTGATCCCTCCTGTTGTAGATATATGATTGTGATCGAGCCTCTCAATTTTATCTTCATCCCATATTATTGATCATCCTCTAAGATAAAGGCGCTAGCAACCCTTCAATATTTGGGTATCCTCATGATACGATCGTAGATCCATTGACCTATGTACCCTTTTAGAGGTAGGGTGCTTTTTTCACTACTTTGTGATCTTCATCAAGCATTCTCCTTCACCGAGAAGAAGAAAACTATTATTGTTGATGTTTTTTCAGGTACTCTATTTTATATATTTATTTATGAATTAATTCTTAAAGAAAGATCTTTCTATTTTTGGGTTGTATTCCGCTGCATATGGCCATATGATGATCATATGAAACCTATTAGTGCTATCATAGCAAAGGCTTCTTTGATGAATTAATATGTTTATAATTGTATGAAAAATGTGTTTTAATAGTAAAACATGATTTTTTAAGCCTAGAAGTGAATATGAAAAGTTCATATCAGTTACTCTTGCATGTGAAAAAATAAATTATTTATTTTAATCAATAGAATTAAATTTTTAATTGAATTATATTATTTATAAATTGTTTATAAATAATGAAAAAGGTATTTTGAAATACTTATATAATTTTATAAAAGTGTTTTATAAATTAATTAACTATAAAATGTTTATAGTTAACTGATAAATGTTTTTTCTTGAATACATTTTTGAAAAAATAAATGGAATGCTTTATGATATATAAATAAATGGTTTATTTAGAAATCATAATAGACAATTTATAAAGAGTTTATAAATTCCAATGTATATGATATTTAGATTATATAAAAATGTTTATATAATAGATATTGAATTATAAAATGTTTATAATTCATAAAATATCATATAAATGTCATTTAACATAAAATGTGAAAGGGTTAATATTGAAAATAATATAAAATTTTAATATTCTTGCTAATTTATAAAATATTTATAATTAGCATTTATTTATGAATAGTTCATAAATTTCTCATATTTTGGAAAATAAATAAATTGTTTATTTATTAAATTTTCTTAATATTCATGATTTGTTCATAATTAATTAATTTGAAATTTTTCAAATAAAAGGAGCTTTATTAGAATTTTATTTAAGTCACCTCAAAAGGTATTTTGATAATTGATATGATCAAGGTTTAAATAATAATTAAGTATATAATTTTTAGATTATGTAAAAGGTTTACATAATAGAAATCAAATTATAAATAGTTTATAATTCATATAATATTATATATTTAAAAAGTAGAAATGTCATATTATGAAAAATATGAAAGAGTTCATATCAAAAAGAATATATAGTGTTTATATTCAAAATTATGGAATGTCCATAATATTAAATTTGAAATTATAAAAGGGTTTATAATTAGATTTTATTTTTTAAATTGTTTATAAATGTTTGTCTCGTGTTTAAATATGTTAATTTCTTGTTTATTTGATGGTTATATCCTATTTTATTCACAGTTATAAATTTTTTATATTATAAATGTATGTATTCAAAAGTTTATATGATAAATTGATTCTAGGATAAATATTTTCTTATCATGCTAGGTTTGATATCATAAAATTTAGTTTCCATCCACCTTGAACTCAGTTTTTAATTTTAGTTATGAAATTGAGAATAGTTGTAAGGAATAGTTTGTGCATATTAGGTGTTATAGTTTCCATTGATTGAATTCTCTCTTTAGTGAAGTCTCCTTGGGTAGAGGGACTTGGGGTCAGAACACCAAAATTTCTAGAGGCTTTCCTTGGCTAGGTTAGTTAATGGGGTTGGATATCTGCCATTTTGGGCTTACTCATGTAGCGTTTTTCATTCTCATATAACTTTATTCCTTTACAAGAAACATTCATGTACATTATTCATATGATGCAATTGGATGTGGGTTGTGTAATTAGTTACACATTAATGTGGTGTAAACACATTAATTTGGTGGTTGGAATAGGGATACCAAAACTAAATCATTAGAAGCATACATACATAGAAAGGGAATAATGCATAAGAAGGCAATGATTACATGTGATGTAATAATTATGAATTTAATATGAATATGATGTATATTAAATTTGTGAGACCTTTAAAATAATTCCCCTTAAATATTAAGTGTTAGATTCCTTCTAGAGAAACTCTTGTCACAAACTCAATCGTCCAAATGGGTAGTTTCACACTATAGCGGGGTGCCCCATGATTATCATGTGTTTACTTTTTTTGAGGTTTGCTTTGGGTTACACATAGATGGGAAACCCTAAGGATTGGGATACCAATGGAATATAATTGAGTGAATCCATATGATAGATTTGGATAAAGGGTTATCCACTCAATTATCCAAGAATCACAACTGTTGTGATTAGTATGATGCCCTACCTAAATAACTAATCAGTGACTTTCAAGTTATAGTAGGGTCATTTTCTTAGTGAAATATGGATATTGTATCACAAAATGGATATGATAAATGGGGTATTCATTTTAGTGGGATTGATTTCATTTAAATTATTTAATAAAAGATATAAGATATGATATTCATTTGATAAAAAATTGTTATAGATAAATAAATTATCATCATCAAACTAAATTTTATATTGATACTTGAAATGAGAAGCTTAAAGTAGGAAAATCCTAAGACTGGTAGCTAAAGAAAAGTTATTAAGCATGAGAAATATTCTATGTGTTAGAAAAAATCCTTCTTGAGTAACCAAGTGTTGAAATTGTTCAACAAGAAAATCAAGATGCTTATAGAATCATGAAATGGTTTATTAAGGTTTTAAAGGCATTAGATACTAAATGACCAAAGGAATGTTAGTCTCCTATACTCAATATGATTGGATGTATAAATTGATATTCAATATGATTGAATATATTAATGAATTTGTGAGACTAAAATTTTTCTTAAAACTTTACTAGTTATAGAAATCAATTTTATTGTTCTAATAGATATATGGTATCAACTGTATATTTTAAAAAGTGTTGTAAATATATAGAAAGTCATAAAGATGAAAAGAATTGAAGCTTGAATTTTTTTATGTAATGAAGCAAAGGAGTTTCTAAATTAATAACTTGGATGCTTCAAACTTGGATAAAATCATTATAATATGTGTACTCTATCTCATTTAGCACTTAAGAAGATCTTGTAAACAATAGTTGTTTAAATAAAATGAGATGGGTGTTTTTACACATGGTTTGTTATTAGTTTAATTCTATAGCATGATTTAAAGAGGAGACTAAAATGGATTGTTCTGGTTAAGGAATTTGTTCTATTTTCCTTTATGGAAATGTTCTGACAATTTGATTGAATACAATGAAAAGTTTACTCGATATTCTTAAAATTTTGAGAATGAATGAATTGGGCATATGATGTATGTATTCTGGTACTATATAGATGGTACAAGTGGTTAAAAGCTCAAACTAGAAGAATAAAAATTTAGTTGAAAATTTCAACAATGTTTCTTCAATAAGAATATTAAGGTCATTGAAACTTAGTGTTGTTAGGAAAGGAATGGTAATAATTCAATATTATTGGATTATTGAATATATAACTAATGGTGTTTATGAAACTCCATGGAATGTCCATATCAGGTAAGAATCTTATAGAAATTTATTCTTTGATTTTTGAAGGGCATGTGATACTAAATTTATTTTATAAAGTGTTGTAAATATATATGAACCAATGGAATAATTGATCAATATTGTAGCTTATATTCATGAGATGAAGTACATAGTTACTACATCAAGAATTTGAATGTAAAGGATTTTATCAAGCTCAAATGAATATATGTAAAGAAAGTGTATCTTCATCTCACTTCTCTTATATGACAAGATGATGTTAAATAACAAAGAGTTATTATGAGATTATTAAATGTATACACATTTTTTATGATTCATTGGATTCTATAACAATTTTCATGAGAAGAAATGGATAAAAATGTTTTATCTAAGATAAAATGTTTATCCAAGTATTTTTTTAAATATATATATGGAAATTTGTTCCTTCCACCCATTGTTGGGATATTTTAATAAAGTCTTCTTTTTGTAAAAGAATGTTCCAAACCCATATAATACCATATATGATAAGGAAACAATAATTTATTTGTTTAATATTCCTACTAAAAAGAAATAAATGTTATTTCCTAAAACACAAAGTAGTTTGTGTTTAATCTTAGAAAGATATTATGTAGAGAATATGAAGTGTAAGAGGCTAGTGGGAGTATATATGGACTTATATAAGTTCAAAGTTAACAAAAAAAGATTGTTCCAATTTGATTTTGAGTGATTTTTTTCTTAATATCCTAAAGAGTTAGGGTATGTGATAGAAAAGAAAATTGTAAATAGTTAAATTTAGTTACTATGAGAAAGTGAATATTACTATTAACTAAAGGATTATACCAATCTAATATTCTAGATATTCTTTATTGAATGTCCTAAAATGTATAGGATATATGATGATAAATAAATATAAAGAGTTATATTTAGATATCATAAAGAAGTGAATTACACTTGATGTCCTAAAAGAAGTTTTAGGATATAAAAGTAATAAAAAATGTAAATAGTTACATTAGTTACTTTGAGAAAGTGAAATTCACTTGATGTCCTATAAGAGTTTTGGATATAATGATAAAGAAAAATTTAAAGAGTTACATTTAGTTACCATAACAAATGAAAGGCACTATTTCCTAAAGGATTGTACCAGTCGAAATGGAAAGTAAATTACACTTTATATATATCCTAAAAGTTTTTTAGTATATGGCGATAAAGATAAATGTAAAGAGTTACATTTAGTAACCATAACAAAGTGTTATCAATTTATCCTAAAAGATTTTAGGGTATGGTGGTAAAGGAAAATGTAAACAGTTGCATTAGTTACTGTAACAAAGTTGATATCACTTTATCCTAAAAGAGTTTAGGATGTGGTGGTAAAATGATAATGTAAACTGCTACATTATTTATAAAATATTTCAAGGAAAATATTGATGGAAAGGGTTCCTGGGATGATGATGATGTACTTAGAAAGGGTTCTAAGTAGATAATAGGAAAACATTATAACATATGATTTAAGGAGTAAAGGAGTTTGAATTTAAGTTCAAAGAGTTGAACTTAAGGAATATGATTCCTAAGTCTCACCATTATTCAAACTAGCTTGCTTCATAAATGTTACTCACTAAGAGGTTAGTGATAGTATTTTATCAGATGGTCACATGGGGATGTGACCGGAATTACATTTGGATGTTCAAAATCTATTGTTGTATGAACCACATGAGGTCCATGTTATATCTCTATGTGTCTAACACTTAAGAGATTGGTTGCCATGGTTCTAAACATGTCATGTTATTATAATAAAGGAAATCTTCATTTATAATTCATTCATGTGTGGTGTAATTTATTTTACATGAACGGTCAAATGATAAATATCTCCTTAAAGTACAAACATTGAGTTGTCCTTAACCGATGATCATCATGGAGTTTAATGGGTTGTGATGATATGTAAAGGTTATCATGAATAGATACTTATATCCATTACAAATGGTTGTATATGAGATATTCAAGAATATATTATTGAGGTAATAAGTGGAGACTAATTACTTGGACTGATCCGCTAAAGTATATCACATAGAATGTCACACAATCATGGATATACTTAGGGGTGTATGCTTATTATCAGTCCTTATTATCTGAGGTTGGTGAGATACCTAACATGATACTTTGATACCCTACTTTCACAAGTCAACATAATATCTTAGCTAATACGGTGGTGGTTGGGTATGTTGTTGATCATGTCGTCGATTAGAGTGCAACCAAGATGGGATTTGTCCACTTGTATGACAAGAAAAGACATTTGGCCCTTGATTGAATTAGATTGAGGAAATGCATGGTCATGCTTAGTTGTTTCACATATGATGTGTTCAACTATTTAGATAAGTGGCATGTGATATGATTATCAAATAGATGATTGACATGTGATGTATTCAACTACTTGTAAAGTCTTTTCAAAGAATCAAGATAATTATGATAGGCTTATACTAGATTGACATTTTCCGAGTCTAGTGGTCACTCAATGTCATGAACAAAATGATTATATAAGATACATATGACGTATATGATACATCTTGTGGTAGACATGTTCATATAGAGATATGAGTATGTTTGATGGAGATCACACCAGATCCCTTAGTAGCTCGAGTAGCACTGATGTTTTGTTAGAGACCGCTTTTTTGCTTACATCTATGAAATTGAGATTTTATAGTTGTTGACAATGCTACTAAGACACGCAGGGTCACATAGTTAGGCCCTTGGATAAGGATAAAATTTTGAACAGAATGTTTGTTCAAAATGAAGAGTTTGATGAAAAACCGTATCCAAAATAGTTTGGATGGATTCACAAAAAGTTGTAAAGTTATGCAGAAAATCTTTATGGGATTTTAGTGTAAGTGGGAGATTATTGAATATGCACTATATATATGTGTGATGTGATATTATATATGGGTGTATATTTAATAATCCATGCATTCGATGCGATGATAAATATATGTATATGACATATATATTTATTTCTCACAAACGGTTTGATTATCAGTTGTGATTCTTTATGAACATATTAAATGGGTTGAATATTTATTGAATAGGATTCAATGAATTAATATCGATAGGAATAAATGTATATGGATACATAAATATGACCGATGTGTTTTGTTTAATGAAAACACGTCTTGATTGACTATATATAAAGGGATGTGATCCCTTATATTGTAGATATCTGATTGTGAGCAAGCCTTTCAATTATATTTTTGTCTCATACTATTTTTCATCATCCAAGACGAAGGCGCTAGCACCCCTTCAACATTCGAGTATTCTCGCGATCCATTGGTCGGTGTACCCCCCATCGGAGGCAGGGTGCTTTTGTTCAGTGCTACTTGATATTCATCAAGCATTCTCTTTCGCCAAGAAGAATAAAATTGTTGTTGTTGACGTTTTTCTAAGTACTCTTTTTTACAGATTTATTTATGAGTTGATTCTTAAAAAAAGATGTGTATGTGTTTGGATTGTCTTCCGCTACATATATTCATATGATGATCACACGAAACCCATCAGATATAATGTTGTGTGGTTAAAAAAAAGTAGCATAAGCAAGATTAATTATTACGAGAATTGTTAGTTTATCAACCATGTGTCAAGAGTTTAATCAACAAGAATAAGATCATTATATTGATGTTGTCATATCCTGTAACATCTGAATATCTTATTTGATCATTTATTTTCAAAATTATATAAAAATTTATATAATCATTTCCAATAAAAAAAGTTAAAAAAAACTTATAAAATAATGTTCATTTGCTTCAAATTAAAAGAATTAAATAAATATTTTTTAAATATTTTTAATAAATCATTTACAAAATACTAACAGATGAATTCTAAATTTAAATTTATTTATCAATAAATCAAAATCTTTAATACATATTTTGATTTTACTGTGGAAACATTACCGAAAATGGACTTCGAAATAAATTATTATCATTCTTTATATTTATTGTTTTATTAAAAAAACATTTTTATAATTACTTATTTTGTATTTTTCAATATAAAATTATTTAAAAAAGGGACGGTGAGGGTAGCCCTTTCCGCCGACAAACTTCGGTTCCACTTTTATGGTCTCCATACAAGCCCTCTCGCCCAGGGGGCGCGTGTACTGACTTTCAAAAACCGATGGCCGCACGTTCTATGGGCGCCCCCGGTTCTCCGAACCAGCGGTCCGCTTTCCACAATACCGGGAAAGGGAACTCAGCCACGCGCCATCACCTTTAGCCACGCGCCCTCCTTCCCGCCGCGCGTTGTGCGAACCCTCGATCCTACCCGGAGCTCGACCCCACGCGGTCGGCGGTCGGCGTTCGGCGCTGTGGGCCCCATCCCTCGGAATCCTGGGACGCGGGCGCAGCCGGGCCGGTCCAATTTTGAAGGCGTGAGCGTGGGGCAGAGAGCGTGGGGGAAGCGCTGGGGTATGTGGCGAGCCGCCAGCAGTCACGGTTCGCTCAGCGCAACACGTGTCCCACGGATGCTGCTCTTGGCCGCGGAGGCATCTGCATGGCATCGTCGCGTCATTCGGTCCTCGGATTCCCCCTATTTACATACCTGCCATTATGTGGCGTATGATATGATTATTTTAATATTTAATATATATATATATATATTATTGAAAAAAATGTTTTGTTTTTAAGTAAATTGATATATATATATACACACACACACGTCAATATTTTATTTGATTAATAAATATTTTTATTCTATGCATAATTTTAATTAATATAAATCCCGAAAATATGTATAAATATATAAAATATTAATTAAATATGTAAATAATATGTGACACTATAACATGACATGATAATTGGTTTAATAAATGAGTCGTATTTGAGTTTGAGCATCTCAACATGAATATTGAACACGTGACACTACATGAATTGTTACCCTCGTTTCTAAATAATATCTCCGTCATATATTTTAAGTAATGACACTTGATACAACTCAACTTGATTAAACTCGTTTTTATAGAGTCTACTGAATTTAAAACCTGATTACTATTTGGGTAGTGTTAAGATGACAACTTTACAATACTCGGACCCGATTAAATTAATTATTATTAATTTATTAACTAAATATTTTAAGTAAAGTGAAATTAAAAAAAATCAAGTTCAACTCATATTACATTTATAAATGAATTCTGAATTCAAATCCATTTAAACTAATTATTATTAATTAATTACCTATATACTGTAAAATGGTAATAAAATTATCATAGATATTTATTTAATTCAATATCCATTATTTTTTGGATTATAAATGAATTTTTAAACTATAAACCTGTCAGAGTGGTTGAAAGGATATTTCAAAATATAACATGATAGCATAAGCGCAATGAGCTTAAAAAATAAACGAATTACAAACAAGATCATATTTTTTGAAAATTTAATTCGGTTAAGAATTATGTACCATGAAATTTGTGGCTTTGTGTCACATTATCATTCTTAATTCTAATGAGAGATAAAATAATATTCATTATAGCTAGAGGGAATTAGAAACTTCAAATAACACACTCAGGCGTCTTAGTGTGCCATGAACCAACCTAGGTCACCCCAGAACTGGGCACCCAAACCAACCCGCAGCATACCCGAGGCACATTCTAGATTGCCCCAGGCCAACAATTAGTGTTGAGGTCTCAAAACATAACAAGTGGGAACGATTTCACCCTATGAATAAAATACATCTCAATGAAATAAAGCATCCAAAATAAGTTGTGAAACATCTCATCAGCTACCAATAAGGAGTAAACAACATTGCATAATCTAAATAGTAATATCAACATGCATCTCATATACAAAGTATTATTACAACGGTCAGGGGAGGGGGGAAATACAAGAAAATCCTTACACTACTGACAGGGAAGAACTCGGCGAGACTCGAACCCGAGACCTCGCCGAGACCCCGCAGGGCCGCTACCAACTGAGCTGCACCTTGGGGGCTCTCATATACAAAGTATACTAAACACAAAATCCAAGTTTAGAGACTAATACAGAAACCATCCAAAATAAAAATAAAACCAAACCGCAACCATCATCGGTGTGACCCCCAGTCACTCTCCACATCCCAGACCAACTAAAACAAAACAACCCAAACCCTTGAGGGAGAAGACCAAAGCTTGAAACTTGAAAGAAAACCATAAGAGTTGCATACACCGAATGATGCATGCAAAACGTGAGCAAAATCAAGCCCAGGAGGATCTCACAAAGGAGTTTGTGTTATTCCTTTCAAAAGACAATTCATTTATACAAGTTTGAAATACATTTAGGAGAAATAGGATTTTTTATACACACGTACATAAAATCCAACATCACATACATTACCATTTACAAACTCTCTTTCCTTTTTCTTTAAAATGAAAACATCACTTATGAAATATTTTTTCGCCCCATGCCTCTTTTATCAAAACATCCATTTAAAATTCATTTTTTTAAACCACTTTATAAACACACCCCTTTTCAAGCTTATTTGAAATGATTAAATAAAATGACTTTAAAGCAAGAATGATAAAAAAACACTAAGGAAACACATTACCAAACAAACAAAACAAAGCGTAGTGTCCTGGATGTCAATCAAACTAGGGAACATGAGAGAAAGAAAGTCCCCCCACAGAGAATCATCTAGCATCACAAGAAATTCCTAAACATCACGTGAGACGTTCCTAGATGTACTCGGGCTATAATCACTTATCGGCCTATCAAGTGCATTCCTAAGTCTATAGCTAACTAGTTTCTCTAAACTAGCCTCACCAGTGACACTTGTAACGTCCCAACTCGGAGTCCTTCAAATTGGAGCTCCAAGCCGGTGGGTCACATGACCTCAAACATGCTTCCTTGTACATTAGAGGCTGCTGACTAGCAGTGAGGGTCTAAGGTGATATAGTGGGAAGACCATGAACTCATATCAGAGTGACACAACAAATATAATAAATAAACATACAACAATGAAAGCATATATCAACAGACACTATAACCACTGGACCAGTATCCCCCCACACTAGAAGAACAATATAACCGATATAATAAATAACCACAAAAGCGTAAATAACCAATAATGAAATAATATCAAAAGCCCATAGGCTTAGTCATATAAATGATGATGTCATGACATGCTAATATACAAAAAGGGAACATGGGACATACATATACAACATGCTATACAAAAAGAAAAAAAAGGATAAAAGACTACTCCACTAGCATCTCGATCATATGCTTGGTCCTATGCTCTTATGCTCCATGTTATAAGCTAAATAAATCAAGCATCTGTGGTAGGGAACTTGCCCTTATCCATACATGCAGAAAAATAATCTACTCAGGTACCAAAGGCTGCTCGAGTAGGGTGTGAGATAAAAATCCAATAGGCCACCACCAGCGGTATCTAGAAATAATTCACGCTGTGTACATAGAAACATCAGTGTGCTGGTATAAAGAATAATGAACAATGCTGAATAAATAAATACCAGTCGGCTTAGGTTCCTATAGGGAACTTGGCTGGCTCTACCTGCTTCGGTATAGGTCGGTAGGAGTCTGATCAGTAACCATATATATAGTAGTAATATATATATATATATATATATAATATAGTTATATACCATATCCACCTATATGCACTAAGTATGTGAGGACGTAGGTATCCATGTACCCGGATACTAGGTAGTAGTTGGACCTGGGGTGTAACTCAAGCGTCCATAACCAGTCTAACATGGTACAGAATCCAACAAAGGGTACATGCCCCGAATCTCATGATGAATGCGAGGCGTCATGCTCAACACTCGAGATAGGTGGGGTGAGACGTCATGCCCAACACCCAATACAGAGGAACGTGGAACATCATGCCCATCATTCAGATACAAGTATAACAGTGAGAGACGTCATGCTCAACACCCGATGTAAGGGATAGTGAAATGTCATGCTCAACAAGTCCCTTAACAATCGTTCCACAACCAATATCAATGACATAATCATAACCATAATAATATCATGTTGGATCACCACTTAACATAATTATCACCAAGCCTAATATATATAAACAAGTCTCACAGTTCATAATATCCTTATAAGAAATCATGCATCAATTGGCATGGCCTTTCCACCCATTACCATTCATTTAATTAATCCATTTAATTCATTTAAGCAAAGAAAATCATCTTGAAGCTAAGCCATTCACTTAGGTAATGAAAATCCATTTCATGACAAGAAAAGCACTTAGAAGGAGCTTCGGTCAACTAGACAAGTATATAAGAATGGGAAAACCCTTTTACAATCCAATCCGAACACTAAGAAGGTGTTCCATACATTTAATCAATTAAATATAAAGGGGCGTTTCAAGCTGACACGCCTAAGGGGTGGCCATGATCAAGGTTGGAGTCCTCTAAATAATTAGCAATGATCCTTGGGAGCATAACAACATGCATATGTCAATTTAAAGAGAAAGAATGAATTTTAAGGCAACCCGCGATAATGACTAGTGTGTGGCACAACAATGCGGCTATGGAAACATCATAAATTTTAGGGAGAACAACTAGAAAACCTATGTTAGGGCCATAAATGACTATTTTTCCGTTACCGGCTTCAGATTCAAAGTAGATTGGAAGAAATCGAAGAAATAATCCAACACCCTGAAAATATGGAAAATGATCTCGCACCTAAATAACACAAGAGATAGAAAGAGAAACATAGAATGGGAGGAAGAGGATTTGAGAGCATACCTCTAGCTATCTAATGCTTCTAATGAAAATTTATTTGGAGTCTAGATCTAGGAGATATCAAAGAACCTAGATGGAGGAAGAGTGCTCACAGGAGGAGAAAGGATAGCTCATCCACTGGAGGAGGGATAAAGAAAGAAAGGGTTTAGATATTAGGTTCATCAAGGAAAAATTCATTATTTCACCCATTCTGACAGAGGCGCATGGTTGGTCAAACCGTGTGCCAACCATGTTCCATAGCACCACCTAAGGAGGACCTCACATGGGCTAGGCACACAGTTTAGGTAACCATGCACAACCTATGAAAATTACCACTACAATTTTTCTAAGACGAATTACACAACCATACACCTTGGCCCGCATAGTTTTAGACAACTGTGCAGCCTTCTACAGGCCACTGAGAGCCCCACATGATTACCCCGCATGATTAGTACTAACCGTGAGGTAACCATGTGGCCTACTCTATTTGCCAATTTCTCAGAGCTATGAGCTCCAAACAAGCCCCATACACTCCCAAAACATTCCTTTATCTATAGGTCATGTTTACCAAGGTTAAAAAAAAATATTTAAACTAAAAAACAAACATGCTATACCTTTTAGAAAAGCCAGGTCATTACAACCTTCCCTCCTTAAATAAACTCGACCCTGAGTTGACCTTCCGAGGGTAAAGAGGTATCATATGAGAAAAGCTCTGGCCACTGAGCTTATACATCACTTTTTTGCTCCCAGGTCTCATCTTGTACTTGACTATGCTACCATAACACTTGTACCAAGGGAACCGACCTACCTCAAAGAGTCTTTATGCTCTGATCCACGATATACACTGGATACCTCTCAAAAGAAGTGTCCATACTCAACCTCATCAGGTTGGAATATGCGCGATGGTTTTAGATAATATTGGTGGAGTTAAGATACATCAAAGACATCATGCATAGACTGATATATATGAGGAAGTGCTAACTAGTAAGCCACTAGACTGATTTTATTTACAAGCTCAAAGGGTCCAACGAATCGAGGCGATAACTTACCCTACCTCCAAATTCATTGATGGCCCAACCTGGGTGAAAATCATAAGAAAACATGATCTCCGACCTTGAACTCAAAAGGACATCAGTTTTGGTTGGAAAATAACTGTTATTTGTTCAAATCTATCATGATACACTTTCTGATCATCTGGACCAGCTCTATAGTCTCCTGAATGAGACGTGGTCCAAAAAAAGCTGCCTCCGCCACCTCTAACTAGCACAGAGGTGATCGACAAGGCATACTATATAAGGCTCATAAGGATCCATATGAATGGTATACTAAAAGATGTTATTATAAAAAAATCAGTTAGGGGTATGTGTTTCTCCCAAGAACCCCCAAAACCAAGGACACATGCATAGAGCATGTACTTTAACACCTGAATCATACACTCCATATGTCTGTCGGTCTGCGGGTGATAGACCATGCTCAGAAGCAACTGTGTACCCAAGGCCTTCTAAAACCTCTTCCAGAACCATTATGTGAAGAGATCCTCTATAAAATATAGAACACGAAGCTTTATGAATACATACGACCTCCTTGACGTATAGACTCCCTAGATCATCTATCGAGAAGGTATCTCAAACATTGTAAGAACTCGGTTTTTGAATCAGGTATGAATTATTTAAATTTTTTTCTAACTACTTATTATGGACCTTTTTCAGATGCCTAATGAGTTCACAAATGTTTCAGGGGTTTCCGTAGATTTTTTGGAGCCCGAAGCCCATCTTTTTAGGAGAAATTGGCCTGTTGAATGATTAGTGTAAATCGTGTGGGTAGGGAGCACAATTAGTCTAAATCGTGTGGATGGTTTTTATTTTCAGGCAGAGCCATATCAAACAATTGGTGCACGGTTTCTCAAACCTTACAGCCTAACCGTGCAAGTACCCCCTCTTCTCCAGGTACCGATGCATGGTTGGTGCATGGTTTGACAAACCGTGCAGCCAAACCGTGTACAAGCTAATTTTTGGATGATTTTACCATTTTACCCTTAATGATCTAATTATCATCCTCCTTCCCCAATCTGAATTCCAGTAGGATGAACCTCCATTTCTCCCCATTTGGATATCTTTGTAGGCCTAAGCTAGGTATTGAGATATCTTGTTCGTTCGGGGTCCGATCAAGATTCTGTTTATCACATTGGATGCACAACAGTAAGTACTCAAGTCTTCTTAAGCTGTTATTCATTTCTCTTACTCTCGACCTAGTTACCGAGGTGTGAGTCCTTATACTTATTTTTCAGATCTAATCTGATCTGATCCAACTTAGAGGTTTATATTTAATGAGGAGAGTCGTATGAGTATGAGGTTGATGGTATATGACTCATCCCTCAAGTTTGTTGATTTTGGAATTGTCGTGTGGGACCTGTCGATTTCATTAGGTGTCATTTTTTGAATTTATATGCTTTAATTATAGTCATTATAATTGTATAGTTATTCTATTTCCATAAATGCGATTGGTTTTTGGTGGTTTCATCCACAACTCCCAACACCCCATGTAGGGTGATATGTAATAATTGGGTTTTAAGTGTTTTAACACTTTTGAGCCATCGTTCAGATGTGATCGAGCTTAACCACACTAATGGTAAGCCTCCTTTTATTAAATTTCTATTAAATCATGAAATTGTGAATGGATTGCACCATTTCACTTCCACTTGACCAACCTAGGGTAAGTACTTAAATATAAGTAATCGATTCAAATGATATCATGGAAAGCATACTTAAGTATATGACTTGGCCTTATTAAATGTAAATGAATATTTGGTTGCACATTCATAGCACACCTTTCCATATTTATGGAAGGTTGTGAAGTGAACCTTATTAATTAAACTTGACTTACATGGTTTAAATTAAAAGGTTTCATGATAGTTGGTATTGTCAAACTAATTAAAGGCAAGGATTGAACCAAGTAAATTTGTTAATGGCATAGTTATCATATGACCAAATTAATTGTAATGAATTAAATTTAAGGTGCCTATTTATACACACAGACCTTGAAATATTTATAGGAAGGATTTAATTGTATTAGCTCTTGGATTTCTAAGATAATTCATTGGGTGCTTGAGGATGTTATTCCGATTCAAGGATGTCGATTGCCTTGGGTGAAACCTACCCAAGAAATTGATTCTTATTTACCTTTGCATGCTTGGTATGACACCTTAAGATCCCTTCATTATTATTATAGGATGCCTCAGATAAAATCATTGGATCCAACATGACTTGAGGTGCCTTGGTTACATCCTTGGGCCTAACCACTGCTTATCTCCCATTTTACCTTGGATGTATTCCTTGGTCTCGGTTAGAAACATTGTAGTGGGAATGCCTTGGATGATGATCCATGGATCACACTCTTACCCCTTAGATATAATTAGTTACCACTGAGTTAGTAGACTTGAGGTCTATGTTTCCATGGTGATTACCATGGAACCACTTCATATTAATTATCAATTATGGTTTCCTTGTTACATCTTGGAACCTTCACTATTTATCCTATCACGAGGTGATGTTAGTGCTGGCTATGCCTCACATGACTTGTTTATCTAAACTGGAACTTAATTAATTGATGAACTGATTACACACTCAGACAACAGCCAAGGGATGAAATAGGTACTTGGGTATTTAGTTACATTGTATTTCTTTACTTTATATATGCATGCCTTCACACTAATACATTTCCATTATACGGGCTGGATGTTGGAACCACTTTGTGTATAGGTTTGTATTTGTTGTCAATAGTTGTCAAAGGAATATCAAAATGAAAGAGATCAAGAAGTACTCCAATAAAATGGAGGAATGGAAGCTCACAATGAAGGATATCATGAAGTACTCTGATGAAGTAGAGGAGTAGTGATTCAGAAGATTGTTGTGCTGATCGTATGTTCAAAGAACATGTGTCAAAGGTGATACATTGTTTGCAACAATGAAGAAAGTGAGGAGTAATCCATCCAAGGATGATTAAAGTAGGATGTTGTTTTTGGATGAAGACAATGCAATTCCTCCTTATTGCATAAGAACCATGGGCTTTGATGAAGACCATGCAATTTCTCATTATTGCATGAGAACAATGGGTTTTGATGAAGACTATGCAGTTACTCATGATTGCGTGAGAACCATGCTAGAGAATTCTTGATGGATTGAATCACATGGTTTACATGAAGTTGATCATGACGGTTGATGAAGGAGGCAATGTGCCAATGAGTTGACTTATGAAATGTCCATGCACATCACATTGTCATAGAAGATTATGGTACTAAAGCTATTCCTTCAAAGAATACATATCACAATAGTGGAGTTCATGATAAACGCAAAAGAGTTGCTGAAGGATACAGATCACCAAGAAGAAGTGTTGTTGAGGTGATCGTGCTTGTCGACAAAGCAAACAAACGACATACAAATTTGTTGACAAAGGAGATTCCATGGTGACATGTCGAGTTCAAGAGTTGTGGTCAATGATCTATATTTGATTCAAGAACATCGACAGAGGAATGGATGATCTGGAGGCGGTAAAAAAAGAGCAGATACAAGGTGGCGCCGTTTTCCAGTGTTTGCCAAATTTCAGGGCCTCAAAATCAACAAATGAAGAAGAGTGATTTTGGCAAAGGGACTTGCGCGCCATACTCTTGGAGAATAGGAAACTTGCGCACCATATGTTTTTGAAGATCAGAGCATCAAAATATGGCAAAGGGATAAGGGTCGTGCAAGTTTTGGTGAGGTCGCCCAGGTGAATTATGTGCTGGGAAGAGACTTGTGCGTCGATGCATTTAATGCATTATAACTTGCGCGCCTATGGTTTTTCGAGATCAGAAGATCCAAATTTGGAAAAGGCAAGATGTTCGCGCAAGTTTGGATGTTGATCGCGCAAGTGCCTAGCAGGGGCCGAGACTTGCGCACCGATGGATGACTTGCGCGCCACCGCGCAGGGGGTCCAGTTTACCTATAAATACTGGACCACCCCTCCTCATTTCTCACGGAGCTCAAGACTTTGAGATTGTTCGAGCTCTCGTCGCGCAGGTGGTTGAACCGTGCAAGTGGTAGTTGGGTCGCGCAAGTAGAGGTTGCGCGCCGACTGATGGTTGAGTGCCCCTGGTGATTTGGGCAAGGAAGGAAGTGAGTCGCGCAGGTTTGAAGTTCAAGAAGGCAAAGTCGCGCAGGTGCTTTGGAGACACTTGCGTGCCAGGTTATACTTGCGCGCCTAAGACTTGTGCGTTGGGGGAGACTTGCGCGCCGGGCTTGAAAAGAAGAGCCAGATATTGTTAAAGCATGCCCGCCTTTCTGGAGCTGCACAAGAGCTGAAATATTTCCTGATACTTCTGGTGCAAAGTGAGATTGAAGAAGAAATCTAAATGATACATGCATGATCTCATGCATACATGGAGAACTGATTCTGAAAACGCCGAGTAAGCTGAGCTTCATTAAGTAAGCAATCACATCAGTGATTGTGATTCAGGCAAACGAAGACAAGGGGATCTAGTGCATTCATTCATTGTAATAAAGAAGAAGGATTGAACTAAAAGGAGCATCAAATCTGAACCCTGATGCAAGAAATGTCTCATGCTGAACAGGAGACGAAGAACTTCAATGCACACCTATTGAAGAGACCTTCACGTCTATAAACTGAGTGAGACTTCACCAACGGCAATGAGCCAGGAGGAGTCAACGGGAGTGACCCGAGGGATGCAGTGAGCTATCCCTGAACAATTGTAAAGGCAGTGAGCCTGGGACAGAGTGTCTGTACCCGAACATTTGTAATCCGCAGCTAGTGAAGCATGGTGGATTTAGGTACGACCGACAACCTGTCGGCGTATGCTCCTTGGACGTAGCCCTTAGTGGTGAACCAAGTAAAAATAGTTGTGTCATCTCTCTGCATGTGAATGTTTAATTGCTGTTCATATCCATCATACAGGTTTAAGTAGTTCCTACCAATGTGGGAACAAGATCCACAACTAAAAGAAGAAAAAGTTTCCACCCTGATTCACCCCTCCCCTCTCAGGGTGTCCCGGGGTCCTACACTGGATGTTATAGACACCATTGGTGGAAACCCACTGAGATTTATCTCAAACCCTCTCTGAGCACAGTTTGGTACCTAGGTCGATTACATGTATGCAGGTGTTGATAAAGGGAAGCATAATGATTAAAAAACTTGATTGCTTGCTGTTTTAGGATGGAACTGGTAGTAGATGCCCGATCTGTAGCTCAGAATGCTTGGGATATTTTATGTATTTCCTTTTTGTTACATTGGTTTTTTCATGTATGCCTGCTAATTTGTATCCATGTTTTCAATCTTTCTAGTGACATGACATATATCATCATAAGATATTGTATATTATTCAAGTTATCTTAGTTATTATTGATTTTTCTCCTTCCGCCATGCATTCTATTTATTTATACTAATTCTACTACTTACCACTATTTATAATTATTCATTGTGGTGCACTCTAGTGATGAGGACATAGTCTCCCCACAGACACACCCTAGGCCCTCACTACTAGTTGGAAGCCTCTGGCATTTGGGGAGATGTGCTTGACTCCATGTGGCCCACCGAGCTGGGGCACCTCCTAAGTTGCATCTGAGTCCAGGACATCACAAAGTGGTATTAGAGCGATTTTCCTTTCTTGATTTACTATTTAGAGACAATAGTTAGGAGATTAGGAATGCTTGAGACTTGGTCATAAGCCATTCTTGGGCACCGTGAACCCATGTTTGGTGTAAAGACCGAGTTTCCTAAATTATAATTGTTATTCTAGTTTTTCCTATTACAATTTATATCATTTCACCATTGGGTGATGCACATGTTATGTGGTGTTTTTGATTATTCTTCTGATTGATATTATATTTTATCCTTAGCGCGATGATATGAGGGCAAGTAGAATTGTTATATGCGTCATATATGCACCTATAATTCTCATGTCATGCATATTTCAATGACATATAGGTGCATTTCACTACTTGCATTGCTTTATAAGTCTATTATTGCTGAGTGAGGCTTTCTTGTATATGTGCTTGTGATGCTTTTGGGCTATGATCGAGTGATTGCCTATTTCAATTCATGAGGTGTTGTGGGCCCTCATGGGTTGGAATGAGTAATTTACCGAATCAAGCCTTTAATTATAAATTCAAATGGGTGTTGGTCTCAATGATAAGGAGTATGGGCCCTGATTCACTGTGATGAAAAATCATTTTAAATGAACTTTAAGATAATTTATAAGCAAATGAAAACATAAAAGTGAAATAGTTACACGACCTTATCTCACCTTATCATGTTTATGAAAGGTAAAGGAGTGACCCTAGTAATTAAATATAAAATGAAATGAAACGGTTGACAATAAATTATGAGGTAAGGTACTATTGACCCTCCATCTATTGAAACCCATGAAACTTATAACCAAGCACTTATCAATACCTAGCATTTTAAGTGGGTAGTTGGGGTAGTATACCTTGGGTAGTGAGACCTTTATTATGTTTATCACCCACTAGTGTTGTTATCTACCTACTTAAAGCTTGTTCTGAGGCGTGTGATTGGATTCAAAGATGCACAAGTGGCCCAGGTAGGTCAGTTGGGGCATGTTTCTGTTGAGAAAACCCATTATGTGTGTTTATGACCTTAAGAAATAAAGAAAATGATATAGGGTTACATTTTTGATGAACCCATGTTGGCTTGACGATACCCTCATAGATCTCCTTATCTGTTAAAAGGAATTTATGTGATAATTTTCCTAATTATGATGGGATTTCAATAAATTCTTAGTGTCTAAAAGTATGTTTTACATGACTTTCCTGTTATGACTTGTAATGGAAATGTGAGTGTTTTCCATAGGCCTTATCCTTTTATTAATTACTTAAACAATAGGATTTTGAGCCTGGTGACTTCTATTTTGTGTGAACTAGTGATAGGGTCAATGCTTTTGCTTCACAAGGGGCTAGTCGTGGTAGGTAGTACCCTTTAATCTAAAATGTCTTGCTAAATGTTATTAGTTTTTGATGTTTGGTTTTTTTCGAGTTCTGTTTTCCCTAGCAGGACTCTTACCTTCTAAATGACACCCGTGTTCAGATGGGTGGTCATGGTATTCTTGACCCTTTTTATGGGCATGAGCATAGGATAATTCTTGGTTTCAACAGGTTAGACATGCCAAGGGAATTGTTGGGCATTTCACAGGTCTCGTTACCCTTTCTTCTTCTATAGTAATGAGCAACTTGGTATATCTTCATCCAGGTTAAAGGTTGTATGGGGCAGTACAACTCTGGGTTAAATCTCTTGTAAAAATCACCTAATAATCAGATACATAAGTCAGATAGCCTATGGATAGTATCTAGGTGTTTCCTTTCTTTTAGAACCTCAGGGTTGTATGCATTCACATACACGGTAACCGTTGAGTTGTTAAATGATATAATGAACCAGTTGGGTTTGGTAAAATAGTCAATCCTTATTCTATTGAGTACATTATCAGGTCATCACCGTAGTAGAATGACTTGGGAGTTAAAATAAATAGGTTCTTCCCAATTCTTGGGATGAATTTCAAGAGACTCAGGTGTTTTGACACACCAGTCAGTTTGGTTTTGGATTTTCTGAAAAATACTTCAACGTATGTAAGAATGACTCAAATGAGTATCACATGTGTGGTTAATTTGATTTTGACCTATCATTCTTATGAGTGGTTGGTCTTTCACTTCTTTTTATAACTAGGAAACTATTGATGTGGGAGCATCATGTCGGTTTTGGTAAATATGTTCCCTTCCAAGTAAAAGGATTACATGATAAGAGGACCATTGAGAAATGGTTAGTTTTTCTTGAATTCCATTGTGGTTTGAAAGTTAGAATCATGTTAGTGCTTTATCATTAGCATTAATTTGAAATGGTTGGCTATGTATGCAACCTTTGATAAACACCGTTGGTCTTGGATGGACTTCGACAGTCTAGCTTGAACGATCACGAGTGTAACGACCCAAAATGTTATGAATAAAATTCCCATTTTTTATTTAATTAATTGTCTTATGGATATAGAAAACACATGCACTAATTTTTATTTTATTATATCCAATTTAATTTTAAATTACCATTATGTATCTTTACCTTTGATAATATATCCGTTGAACAATGATCACATGACTAGTATAAATATAGGGTTTTAACAAATCCTTTTGACACAGAAAAAGTGATGACCTCATCCAGTAGGATAATACCCTATGAAGCCTATTTATTAGAGCTTCCAAGGGAGGTAACATTTTTGGGATTTTCCCTAGACCAATCCCAAGGCGAGATCCAAAACTTAATCATGAGTGAAACCGTTTACGAGAGAAGTTCAATCTCATCAAGATCATGACCCAAACCATGTTCATCAAACGACCCCATGAAAGCCCCACCATCGTGAACCTTACTCTTAAAAAACATTCTGGTGTAATAAAGGGATATGTATCAAGACCCTAGAAATAATATTATGTACATTATTTTTTATAGAATAATGAATATATTTTTCTTCATATTATTGTTACTTTGTAAATGATTTTTAAATCATAAGTAGTATTTTTGGTTAATATTCAAATTCAATTGAGAAATCTATTTTGATGAATTAATTTATTTTTGAAATAAACAATATTTTAATAAAATATTATTATTAAATAAATTTTGTTAAATATAAATCATCATATAATTTTTATGAAGTCAAAAGTAATTTTTATTAAGATTTGAAAACAGTTTTTATCAAAACCCGTCAATTTTCAATAAATGTCGGTTTTTATTTTAAAAGTGAAAATTCAAATAGTTATAAAAATATTTATATAAAATTAATATTATTTTTGGAATCATGACATCAAAATTATCCAACAGTGAATTTTTTATAATTTTTCGAGATAGTTGAATTTTTGGGTAAAAATTAAATACCGTATAAATATACAACGTGTTTTATGACATCATAATGACCTAATAGTGATATAATAAATACTAAAAAGAGTATAATAGAAAAAATATATCTTTTTATTATAAAATAATGCAATTTTATGTTTATTTTATTTATTTTTTAAAGACTTAGTGAATCCTCCAAGACTTATAATATATTTTAAGATTTTAAAATCATTTCCTTGAGAGTGTGACTCACCTCCACATAATCAATGGAATTATTTTAATATATTTTACCTTAGGACTTATAATATAATGTAATCCAATCCCCTTTTCTAGAAACCATGGGATGGTTTTTGGTTTTGAATATTTTATTATGAAGTGTCCAAAACCAAAATAATAAAGAAACCCCCTCCTTTCTTATATAAACCCACCCAAGATCCCAATTATCTTCACTCAATATAATTGAAGATCAACCAACCTCTTCATCATACTCCCTAGAGTCCTCCTAAGGCACCCCCATTCTCCCAAGAATCCTTTCCCAATCCTTTGGAGTCACACATCCAAGTAAGGGATTTCTCTCTTCTCATTTCCATTCAAGAACTTCCTTTATATTATGATTCTTAAATTCCATTTTCATATATTGAGATGTGATTTTCCATGATTTAATTACTATAAATTTGATGAATAAATGATTTGATCTTCCTTTCACTCCCATTAATCCCCCCTATGATCCTTTAAGTACACCCGTTACTATGCAGAAATTCCGCAAGACATCTTCTACCCGTCTCCTTATCAAGCATCCCTTTTATGTTATATATTATAATTTCCTTTTTACTATGTTGGGATATGTTCTTAAATATTCATATTACTATCAATTTCATGTATATGTGATGGCAGACCCCTTTCACTCTCATCAACCCATTCACTACTAGAAATAGAAGCTATACCAATAGACCTATACCAATAGTTTGGAAAAAACCGTTGGCATATGTACCTTAGAGAGACCCAATACCAATAGTTTTGGAGAAACCATTGGTATAAGTACCATGGATAAACCATATAAAAATGTTTTTGCAAAAAACTGTTGGTATAGTTCTATTGTAGACACCCTATACCAACGATTTCTTCAAAACTATTTGTATATGTCACTAATTAGGACCTATACTAATGGTTTTGGCCAAAACAACCGTTAGTATAGGTCACTTATATGGACCTATACCAACAATTTTAGAGAAATAGTTGGTATAGGACCATTATAGAGACCCTATACTAACGGTTTTGGAGAAACCTTTAGTATAGATCTACCCTATGCCAATAGTTTCACCAAAACCATTGGTATAGATCAAAATATCAAAGAACCTATACCAATGGTTTTGAGAACCATTGGTATAGGTACCCATATTTTTTATGGATTCTTTTGTCAAATAACATTAAATAAATAAAAATTTAAAATAATTATGAATATACATATATATATTTATGAAATTATATTCAAAAAATTCATCTTATTTTAGTGGATAGGTCTTTGATATATAAGGTGGAGGTCATGGGTTCAAACCTCCGCTGTGTATTTTATTTTAGATTACACATCCCAACGGTTTTGGGAAAACCATTAGGATAGGTCTATCCTAATGCCAAATCACCCAAAGACCCTCCAAACCATTGGTATAGGCTATACCAATGGTTTGGGGACCTATACCAATGGTTCCAAAACATTTGTATAGGCTATTTTTCCAGTAGTGATTTTATGAATTTCTATATGACGTCATCATGCTGCCGAATTTTCACCATGATTTTCTATACCAAGATAATGGTGTAGTTAATACCATACCCATTTATCTATCAAGGGTATTCACCTTTATGAACATACTCTTATTTATTGGGAGATTACATGTATTTATTCCAAATTTCTAGACCATAGAATAAAATTATGGTGTTGAATAAATCCATGTTATATGATCTATGTGGCACACTTGATCATGAGATTGAAATGTTTATAAAGGGTGTGCATTGATAGCACTCCAATTTATTAAATAATGGTTAGTATCATGATATGTAATGTTGGGATAGGGGTTTACCTAATTTCTTTATGGTACTTTTTTACACCATGAAGTCTTGGTGGTTTAGCTTTGACTTATGTTTATGATGCATTGTTTTAAGATATTGTCACATTTCCCATGTTATGATTATCATGTATATCATGTCTTATTACTCATTTTACTTTATGGATCATTGATATAACTTGTATAACATGTATTATTATACTCATGTTATTCCATGTTTCTTCCCTTAATGGGCTTAGATCACCCATTTCTTATGTATGTTCTCAGGTTATCCCATGCAGTGTTAAGTATGAAGGAATGTTGTGGTCACGTCAAAGAATTTTTCAATAAATATTTTGTTGTATTTAATTTTTTAAGTTTTTATGTAATGTTCCTAAACTCCAAATAAACTATGCCTCTCAATATTTAGAGTTGTATTAAGTGAAATTTTAAATATGGAATAAAGATAAAGGTTGTTATAGTTGGTATCAAAGGATAGGTTTAGTTATTTTTGGGATTAGGATTAGAAAACCCTAGTGAAAACCTTTTGGTATAAGACTAAGTGTAAAAGAACATCCCTAAATTTTGGTGAGTATAGAGAAATTGTTTTATTAAGAAAATACATCCCTTTCTGAATACTATAAGTGGATATGGTTCTGACACAGATTTACCTAGGAGTAATAACTATGACAAGGTGTTATGGGCTTGACTCGGGGTAACCTAGTACATGACAAAGACCCTTACTGCACACCTGGTTTGACACTCCTAGGGGATATACTTTGGTAAATTCATAAACTTATTACAAACCATTATTAAGGGAAAAAATTCCCATAAGAATATATGTTAGGAAGTATAACATGAATAACATAGATTAAAGCCTAATAAGTTAAGGAGATAAATATAATTTATAAGTTATCCATTTAATGCCATTAGATTCCACTTTACGTGTTTAACCTTTTAAAAGTACTCATCCCTAAGTCTATATTGGATAATGTATAACCATAATCAAAAAGTGAAAGGTATGGTTATCGTCCATAGTTATATGAATTCCTTTATATCACAAAATTTTAGTAGAACTATTCAACCAACACCACAAATCATGGAAGTATAGATGTTGGTAAAGATGAAAAATGGGGAAATTATTGTAACCCATGTATATAACTCCTCCCCTATCACAATTTGTGGATTGAACTTCCCGGAAAACCTTTCAATACTTCCCTTGGTGGAATTTGATGCAATTTTGGGCATGGATTGACTTTCTCTATATAGATCCAACATAAATTGTCATGAGAGGGAAATAAATTTCCATATAGCAAATCGACCCTTGATTCTATACAAGTGCAAGGAGTAGGTTGAATCTTCTTTAGCACCATCATCTCAATCATGGATATTATTACCCTACGAGAAAGTGTATCTAGCTCAAATGATTGAGTCTAAGGAACAAAACATTCTTGAAGACATGCCTATTGTGATGAAATCCATTAATGTGTTTACCAAGGAATTACCTAGTCTTCTTCCTAGTTGAGAGGTCAAATTTTCCATCGAGCTTATACCTAGGGAATTACCAATATCGAAGACTCCCTATAGGATGGATGTTGTGGAACTTAAGGAATTGAAGAAACAATTACAGGAGAATCTAGATAAAGGGTTTATACACCCAAGTACTTCACCATGGGGTGCACCATTCCTATTCATCAAGAATAAGTATGTGTCAATGCACCTTTTCATTTATTATCATGAGCTCAACAAAATCACAAAAAAGAACAAGTTTCCTTTTCCACGAATTGATGACTTGTTCGATCAGCTATGTGGAGTAAAATACTTCTCCAAGGTGGATTTGATGTTTGGATATTACCAAGTAATGTTGAATAAGGAGGATATCACCAATACTTATTTTCATATAAGGTACGAAAACTATGAGTTTATAGTGATGCCAACACCACTTTTACAAAACTAATTCAAAACGATAAAGATTTTTTACACCCAGTGTTTAAAATAGGCAAAAAATAACTAATATATATATTTATCGAATGACTATAAATGATGGGTATAAATGGTTATAATTATGAATAAGTTTCTTGGGTATATATTTAATGAAATTAATTTAATTGTTCTATATGTTTGGTGTAAGTGAATAATGAATTAGGAAGAAGGTAAGAGTTTTCATCTCAAATTCATCTCTTTGAGAACTGTTTGGTATTATAAACCAAATTTAATTTATGTAGTGTATAAAATTTCTATTTTATATACCATATGGAAAAATGTAGGCGAGGGGCGGGGGGCAAGGGATACTGGATTTTAGAAGAATGTGAGCAACTGTGATCGTAGCTTTTCTGAGAATAACACAGTGGTGAACTCGTTGGTGGAAGAACTAGGTGGGAAACTATGCAATAGATCCACTGAAGGAAGCAATTTATCAAGTGTTTCTCGGGTTTTCCATAATGATGGTTTGGTCTAGGATGAACAAGATGTAGGTGTTAATTCAGTTGGTTCGGGTCCACTGATCGCTTGTGTTGGAAATCGGGTGAGGCCGGTGCAGCCACCTGCTCTGCCTCCTGGGCCAAAATTCCATGATGTCTTTTGTATATTGTTAAGTGACCTCAATAGAGTGAGCAGACCATACATTGTTTCGATTGGTAATGCGACTGGAAGGATCAGCCAGTCTAGCCTTGCAGGTGTTTCTCAATCTGATCTCAATGAGGAAGGTCCTATGGTGCAAGTAGATTGTGCAAACCAAAAGGTGACTTTGGAGGACACTAATAGACAGCCTCAGTTCATGGGGAGTGGCTTCTTACAAGCCATCCATGCTAAGGTAGTTAGCCAGATGTCACTTGCTGGGGGGGGGGGCTGGCTTGGGTACACAAAATAACCATTTGGGTGGCAGTGGTTCTATACCTGTAAGGGAGTTACAAATGGTGGGTGAGGGAATGGGTCCAGACTTGATTCGGACCTCAGTTCCCCTGTGTAATAGATTCTAAGGTCTACTAGAGGATAATGTGAATTCAGAACCCATTACCATATGTGAGGGATACGGGGTTGGCATGAAGGAATCCAACAGGAGTGAACTTGACCATTCGACTGTTGAGGTCTCAAATCCAAAGAGCAACATGGGTTTCAAAAAGAATAAGGGGGAGAAGGACTACTCCTCGCTACCCCCACCTTCAGAGACCTGCTCCGCAAAGAAGTTGAATGACAAGAAGATAGACATGGAGTCTCTGCACCATCATGATCCAGGAGAAAAGGTGGAAGAATTGATTCTTTTATTTAACTCTGAAGAAGAAGTGATTGAGCAGGTCTTGATGCTCAACGCATCGGAGGAGGAAACCAAAATGATGGGGAGGTCTCTAGAGGTGTATCTCAATGAGGAACAATTATCATGGATCGACAGTCAGGACTCAATTTTGGTTGGGGGTTTCAACAGAGGGGAAATCAGTGTTGAGGAGTACATTTAGACCTGGGATCAACTTGCTTCCGAGTTTGAGAAGAGGATGCTGGAGGTTTCCGACCTTCAAGTTTCATCTTTATCCTGGAAACTTTTTAGGGAGAGGGATTCAGGTAATATTAAGTTTCTCTTTAATGACTCTTTTTAAGCTGGTTGTCTAGGTCAGATGGTTTGAGAGGTTTGTTTGTGCGCATTGTGTTGTCTTTTGGTTATTCCTGTTGTCTGCCTTTGTTTGGAGGCTTGGTGCTTGTTTATAGCTCTATACTTGGACCTGTGCTGGAAGGGGATTGGAGCACAAAGTCTTCATCAGTGCGGGCCTTTTGGATTGGGAGGCTTGAAAGGGTATGGCTATGCCATCGGTAATGTGCCCATGCATTCTGTAGGGAATGCTTGCCGAAGGGTCCTGTGTTGGTGAAGGCTTGTTGTCATGGCACATTTTCTAGGGTGGGGGCAGGTTCGGTAGTTGGTTCTGGTTCTTCTTTTCTTCTTGTGTTTTTCTCTTTTGTTTAGACTATTTTTGTGGTTTCTCACTTTTCCCTTAAAAGTTTTTTGATAATAAAAAAATTAATTTTCAGTCAGTCAGATATCATATCATGAATTATATTTTAATTATGTTATTTTAAGTTCAATAACAATCCCACTCTTTTAAGGGGTTTTGATTAAAATGTTACTCAAATCACAAGGGTTCATTGTCTCAAACTTTAATTCCTTGATACATGTTTATGTTATACACCCTTTCTTCTTTTGGAAGGCATATTCACTACCCATGTATATGAATTTATCATATATTTTTGTTATTTATGAGAAATACTAATACAAATTAGTTCCTTTTCATCAAATAGCTTCTTACTAAGTTGTTACCTTAGTTGTAAGGATTTTTGGTAACTCAATTTTCATCATTGGGTTATGATCATTTCTCTTATAATTATTTCATTTAAGTTTGTTACATTCTAACATTTGATTATATTATGTGGTATTTTCTTTATTTACATATCTACCACATAAAATGATTTTTTAACTATTTCTTACTTCATGGATTATGTTTCCTGTAAGGGATATTGATAACTTAATTCTCCTTTCCTTAAGTTATATTTTTTTATCATGAACTTATTTCTTCCATTCTTGGGTTCATTGACCCTAATATTTTGTTATTTGGTAATTTATCTACATATATGGGGAGAAATATTTTTTGATATAAATTACAGTTTTTTTAATCTTTTTATAATGTAATTTTTGAATAAAGCTACTTTTAAAATAGTATAAAGGGGTTTTTCCTTTCACTCTCATATGTTTTGTCTTCCTATCCTCATTTCTCAAAGATAAAATTTATTTCTTTTCAAGGAACCAATATTAGAGATTCTTTTTAAAATTAATTTTTTTCAAAATCATTCACATAACCTTTTGAGAAGTTTCATTTGGAAGTGACACTTAAGTTTGTAATTTACTTTCTAATTTAAAATGTTTTCTAAAACCTCTTTTAAGTTATCACCACTATTTTGTTCTTCATATTAAAAAGGGATTTACACTGATGGGATTTATGTCACATGATCTATCCTCTATTAAATAAATATATTTATAATTTTAGCAATTTAACTCATGGTATCAAATAATTCAATTATTAATCCCTTTTTGTGTGATACCGTTTGAAGCATTATTTTTCAAGGATGTTTTTCATCTATGTCAACATACTTGTGAGTTTTCTTTATTACACCGAGGATATGTTATTTTGAAACTATCCACCTTATTTATCTAGATTTCATATGTAATTATGTAATGTTCTTTTCTATAAAGTATATGATCCATCACCACCACTATCTTACCTAATCATCCCCCATGAATTGGAATAAATTTTCTTCTAATGCCTTTTATTTATAAATACCTTATTTTTCATTATTTTGGTTAATGGGTGTTCACTAAGATTACATACATTGATTTATTGGGAGAAATTATTGACTTAACCATATACCATTACTCCATATGGTTTTATATTTACAGATGATTACATAGAAAGATATTCTATTTATTGATTGGGAACTATTAAAAATCCACATATTTTTTTTATTTTGATACAAATGTTTATTTATTAATCATGAAAAGTTGACTATGTATTGTTTAAACATCCACCTTTTTTATCTGGATGGGAAATGATCACATTATCAATTTTATTTTAATGGGGAAAAGTATAGACATTTTTTATGTTATTATTCCAATACTTATGATTATTGGAAAATTTGATTATGTGTTGTTTACTCATTATCTCAAATGATGAATGCATTGGAATTAAACAAGTGATGGGTGGGGTCTGACATTATATATCCCCTTGACGCATCGACATGTATCATGGGAAAAACATGTTCAAGTATTTGGTGTATGCATACCTAGAAGAAGATATTTCCTGGACACAAGGCCTTGAAAATAAGATCATTATGTCTAAGATCATGATGTATTGGCTTAGGGCATGGAATTAGTTATCCAAAATTATGAATTTCATCACTAAGGAACCAATTATTGCTATAAATGTGATCCATTTATTTTCATCACTATTAATGGATATATTATGATCTTATTTTTGGTTAATTGTGATGTTATGATGATTACTTATTCCTATCATAATATTTATTCCATGTTTATTACATGATTTCTTCAGCAGTATGTTTTCCCTTATTGAGAATTTGATCTCATCCCATCTTATGTTTCCATTTCCCTAGGCCATAAAGAAAAGTCTTAAACAAGATATGTATAATAGGATAGTTGTATGGAGGATTTATGGGAGTTGTTTAAGACTTATTATAGATTAAGTAGTTTCTTATATAGTGGAAAAATATACATTTGTTAACAAAGATATAGGTTTTGTTCATTTATGTTTTTTCATAATTCTCTAAATATATAAACTTAAAAGGACTTAGAAATATATGTAATACATTTTTTATGTCATGTAACCATTGGATAGTAATGTATGAGAATCTATAGTTGGTATCAAATACAGTATTTAACATATGTGTTTATGGTACCACTTCCAAGAGTACAGGTTTGGAGTGCAAAAATTAGTATCCGAGAAGGGTTTAGATAACTTTATAGATTATGATATTTTTTAAGAATAATTTAAGGGATGATAAGTTAATTTTGATCAAAATTTAAAAGTTATAGATAACCCATTAAGTTATTTGAATTAATATAACACATTTTAGGGATTATGATAAGATAACTATAGTGAAAACCCTAGGGATAAGTCTAAGGGACATGTCAAAGTATATGATAAAATCCTAAAGTTTTGGTAAAGTATATATTGTGTGGTTCTCCCAGAGATTACATCTCTATCTAGATACTATAATTTGATGTAGGTTCTAGAACATATGTACCTAGGGTTAATAATCCCCAAAAGGTAATACTGGGTATTAACTCGATTGTTAGCTGGTGTATGAAAAAGAGGCATAATCACACCCCTAGTTTGACACACCTGAGGGATATTATTTGTTCAATCACATTATCATTAGGAACCATTATAAAGGATTTATTTATTAATTACATTAAGAGATTATGTTAAGAAGTATAGGAGAACCTATCTTAAATAAAATTACATTGAAATGAAAGTATCAAATGATTAAATGAAGGTGAAATTAGAGAAGATCAAGTTTTTATATTCATATGATCATTTACTCTGATTCTATTGGATATTATCCTAAAAATTTTGGGCTTAGTATTTGGTTGAAATAGCATCATAAAAATGGAGATGAGAAAGGTATGTATCTAGAAACCATTATGTCTTATAATTGAATATAGTACCATACTTAAATGGTTTAGAATATTAGTATATTAGTTTTATGAAAGGAAATGTGAGTATCCTAGTCGTACCTAAGGTAGTGAGAATAATATCATAATATAAATTAATTCATGATAATTTTAGCTATTTTCACTACTGAGTGATAATTATTGATGATACTATGGAATATTCTAAAAGTCATGATAATTATGTGAAACATATATAGATTTCTCTCTAATATTATTCCTTTAAAGAATTAAAAACATATATTTATTAGTATTAATAACCCTAGAATGTGATTTTATGACAAGTTTATATTTTGGGTATAACTATCAGAGAACACATGATTGAGGGATGTCTAAATCTTAGGCTTAATATACACTTGATGTTGAGATAATAAAGGGTTGATTGATTTTGAAAAAGAAACTTAGAAAGTATTGGTAACCTTGGGTTTGAAAAACAATTCATGATTTTTTGGTGAATTTTATTACATTTTTGGGATTATGGTATATAATGGATTGTGTGTGATTTTATACCATTTGAGGTTTAATGATAATGTTAATTTTAGGAAGGATATATGGTTTCACTATGGTTTAATGTATTGGAGATTCAAATGGTTTTGGAAAAATTATGTCATAGAGAATATGTTATTACGGTATATACATACTTGGGTATATGATTATATGAATGGATAATGTTGTTTGAAGAAAGATAAGTAACTTAATATAGCCTAATACAGTAAGGTAGATGTCATATTATAGGTTATAACCTAAATGATGGATATGTTAAGATTAACCTCACATACTTTCTTCAATGAGTAATAATTAAAAATTTAAGGAAAAAATTTATTTAGGATGTGGGGGGATGTAACATCCTGATATTTTTTTTATATTTTCCACAAATAAATAATTTTTTTCGATAGCTTTCTACACACACAACACTGAACTAAAATGAAACTATAATATTTTTAGATCATTAAAACCAATCCATTGAATTAAGGTTAATGAATAAGAGTAACTGATTTATGAAATAATTATATAAATAAAATAAAATCTTCTTTTAATATGAATGAAATTCAATTGGTACAACTAAAATAACTAATATGATCATTTTTTGTTTAGAAATAGATTTTTCAAAATATTTCCTTTTTATGCGATATGCATTTATATTTCAAGAAAATTTTGATTAATCATGATAAAATATATTTTATATCAATAATTTCTTAACACTAATTTAATTAGTAAATTATAGGAAATATTAATGAGAATGGTTAATATTCTTAAAATTTATTTTCCTATAAATGCAGTTTTTTCGTTATATATAATATTTTTTTAAAAGATAAATTTCTAAATTTTATAATTTTTATATGAAAAAATAAAAATTATTTTTGGATTCATCATATTTATATTTTATTAAGATGAATTTTTGGAATTTTTCTAAAATGATTGATTTTTTTTGTGAATAGTGAAAAATACTTTTTGTACAAATAACATGACTTTTACGAAATTATTAGTATATAATTATGAATTATATATTAATTAATAATTTTTATAAGAAAAAAATATATTTTATATGTTAATTTAAAATTTTAAAAATGTTTTTATTAATTTACTAACCCATATTTTACATTTTAGAATTGAAGTTATTTTTTTTTAAAAATCATTTTTAATATATTAGACACTTAGTATTTTAAAATTAATCTAATCACTTTTATAAATTTAATAAAATAAAATGGATTTAAATTTTTTAATAATTATTTGAAAATTATTTTATGAGATCAATTTTATTTTTTAGGCATAAAGATAATTTACCTTAGGTTTAAATTAGTTTCCACGATAAAAGCTAAAATGGTAAAAGTAATAATTCAAGGGGTAAAGAGATTTAAACATGTTAAAAACATGTATATAATTGATTATATGAGGAATGTATAGACTTTATATCTTCTCCAAACAATTATTTTTTATTTTTGGAGCTAATTGTTTTGAGAATGAATTTTCATTATTGAAAATCTTTGGTTATTTACAAAAATGCCATCCCTTTTCACTTATAAAAGGAACCCTCCTCTCCTCACTTCCCCTCACACCACAACACAATTAGATCTATTCAAAATCTACCCAATTATATCCTTACCATTCCTATATACCTTTATGTGGTTTTTATCTTCTCAAAATACCACCCCCAAAGGCTTAACACTCTTTGCAATGGAGAATGTCCAAGAAGTGAGGTATAACTTTCTAACCGCTCCTTTCACATTTCTATTTCTTTATGTGAAAATATTCTTCCAAAATTCAATTACACCATATTAAAATTATAATATAAGTATAATTAATATAATTATATGTTATTATGATGATGTTATAATAATTATACACCTTTCCCCTTTCCCTTATGAAAAACAAAACCGTCATTCATGCATTGTGCAAACTACTACCTCCATGATGCAATGTGTTTCATTTTACTTCAAAAACTTAAAAGGATGACCATAATTAGTAATTTAATATATAATTATGATATTTATGACATATTTTACATTATAAAAAATAAATCATATTCATTCTCCCTCCCTTTCTATGACAACGAAATCATTATCCATGCGTATGCGTGGATTACCGCCTCCATGGAATCGTGTATTCCATTTTTTATAAATTTATTTCATGAATGGATATAAGTATGGAATTGAAGGATAAATATTATTTTCATTATATCATTAATTTAATTTTATAGAAAACTATATAACCTATTAATTATATTACCAATAAATAATTATCGTCAATTCAATCATTTAAAACGAGCGTACTAAGCAGAAAATGATCTATTATTTCTAATGACTTTATATAATTTATCCTAATTTTATAATTATTTAAAATTATTATATATCACACTAATAAAAACTAAATAAGTTCATTATGATTATGGTATAATGATATTACAACTAAACCACCCCATAATCATCCTTTTATCATGGTGGTTTCTTATTTGGGTCGGTTTAACCACCTAATTGAATAATACTATGAATTTATATCATGTATGGGTATGAAAAATTATTTATTGGTAAAATATGATATAAATATGTAATTTTTTTTGGTTTTGGTAAGGTTTTATCAACATTTAACTCATTAATTAGGAAATCACCCTTTATTCATTAAGAATCACTAAAACATGCTTGTCACCGATTTCATCCTCATGGATCATAACCAAAACTACCATGAAATAAAATTATAGAATTATAAACTATATTGGAAAATATATTATGTTACCTTATATTATTTTATAATTATGGACTTTGGAAAAAGAATATATACCAACACTTCTTTTACGAAACTAGTTCAAAATGATAATGATTACTTATATCTGGTGTTGAAAATATGTACAAAATAACAAATATATATGTATATAATGACTATAGATGAAGAGTATAAATTCTTATAGTTATGAATAAGTTTCTTGGTCATGTACTTAATGAAATTAATTCAATTATTTAGGATATTTGGAGTAATTTCATAATGAATTTGGACCAAAGAAAGGGTTTTTGTCTCAAATTTCTATATTTGAGACATGTTGGATATTATGTACCTAATTAAATTTAGGAGGAATATAAAATAAATATTTAAGATATAATAGAATTAATTTTATTTTAATCATGGTATTTTAAGTTTAATTACATGCCCTCTCTTTTAAGGGTTTGTGATTAAAATGTTACTCAAGTCGTAAGGGTTCTTTATCTCAAAATTTAATTCCTTAAGATATGTTTATGTTATGAACCATGTGTTCCTTTTAATGGTGTATTCAATTACCATGTATGTATATTTATCATATATTTTTCTTATTCATGGGAAATAATAATCCAAATCATTTCCTTTTCATGAAATGTGTTTTGACTCATTTGTTACCCTATTTTAAGGAATTTTGGTAAATTAATTTTCATTCCTTGAGTTATGATGATTTATATTATAATTATTTCATATATTTTGGGTACATTATACTATATTTGGTTCACTAGAACCAACTTATAAGTAATTTATTATGAAATTTATTAATTTTACTGAATATTAATGAAGTCTCTTATCACATCATGATTGTTCCTCTACATGACATAGTGTACGATAATGTCCTAATAATATCTTCAAAATTGAAAGGTCAGAGTAGTTTACCACTATGATTAGAACCTAGAAACTCCATAATAGTATTCTTGAATATATTTTCTATAGCTAGATGATTTCATTTGATGGGACAAAAATGATATAGGCTATCAGGGGTGGAGATTCATTGGAAATTGAGTCACCCTCTCATGGTGTGTACCCTTGGTAATTTCTAGGGTAAGAGATTATGAGAATGAAAAACATGAATACATATGATCATATTGATGTAGGATAAATTATGTGTGTCATGAGTGATATATCATTAATGGATAATTCAAGAAATTATTTATCCTTCATATCCTTTAATAGTAGTTGATATCTCAAGCCCTTTGATGGAAATGTAACTTCCTAGATAAATCCATGGCCATGGTGTTATGATGGAATGTTATTTTACATAATGTTAATGAAAGAGAAACTAAGAAAATATGTTGATGATACCAATATTTAACCTACTTGATTATAGATATCACAATAAAGGGATTATATTATATAGTGAGTGTTTATAGGTGATTGTTTATCATTGTGATATTAACTTCTTTCTCGATGGATGTCTTGGCATGTTGCTCGATAATAACCTTGGACTTTAGGAGTCTTCACCTATATCCATTTATAAATATTCCTATAGGGTAAAAAACTAAGTGTATATGGAATCTCAGTTAAATTCAATTTTGAATTTAACATGTTAGAATAAATATTATTCAAATTTTGTGGTTTAATTATTATTCAAGTTTGATTGATCACCAAGATTTAATCATAAGTTATTCAAAAGATTATGTGAGTTAACTAATAATGCATATTTATTTTCAAGTTTTGGAAAATATAATATTTATTATATTTATAAACAAATAATTAAGTGATATTTATTTATTAAATAAATAGTCATTATTCAAGGTTTATTAAATGTTGATGAGGATAAGTAAACCTAGTTCAATGGTCTGATTGGAAATGATATGAATGATATTTATTTATTATTAGGTGATTAACATTTCAAGTGAATAATAATTATTTTATTATTAAGACATGGAGTTCACTAATTATTAAGGAATTGGTTAGAGGGATTATATAAAAATAGACAACCCTAAACTTTCCTTAATATATATCTAGTTATATCTGTTTTCTAAGAGAGATTTGGTGTGAACAATGGATTTATAGAAGATATATAAAACCCTAGAGAGATTTTTAGAGACATGGAGTGTGCTCTATCCTCCTCCTCTCTCAAGAAATTAAGATAACACCAAGAATTATTCATCCTCAAATAGAATTCTATTGCGATCAATCACAGACAAGGCAAGCAACCGAGATCAACCATGCTAGCACCTAACAATTTTATGACGACATTTAGATATTATAGTCCATGTGTGTATCACAGCTAGTAGTATTCTATACTTGAATATTTTTATGAAATAATGGTATGATTATATCAATTAAACCAGATCATCAAAAAAGAAATAATTACAAGTTCATGCAATTTTGGATCATCTTATAAATTAATTATAAATTACATGTGATGATCCTCCTCTTCTAGATCTGGAATTTAAACAAGTCAAGAATTATATGATTAAAATACATTGCTCATGTTATAATTTTTATTATATATCCCGAATCATTCATAAATTAAGACTAAAATCCTAGTTGGCCATACCTAATAGGTGCTTCTGATATGCTTGGAACCTTCAAGTGGTATCATATCGGTCATATGGTTAATTTATAATTATTTACTAATCATTGATTTAATGTTATATGTTTTCAATTTCTTTTACTTAATATGTATTCATTCTTGGAATCCAAACATCATTTTATCTTCCCCTTCTTTGTTATATCACACATAACTGATAAATGATTTAAATCAAAATGAAGAAACATATGAAAATTCCATTTTGAGATACCAAGTATTCTGGTCGGATAACACAACACTACATGTCATGTACTAAACTACATTCCATATAACCATGTATCTGATGTGTATCTCACATGGTTATTAGAATAGTATAATAAAATAAGACCAAATCTGATAAAACCAGATCTATAGATATTTGGAAAAGAAGGCATTCATTTTGAATAACTATATTCCATGAAACTCATGTACATGAAGTGTAGTCTACTTGTTCTTGAAGTGAAGAACATAGGGAGTCCAAGTATGTCATGTATCTTCTACATGACATGGGAACTGAGAAACCATGAAACTTCATGGCAACACATTGTATGAGAATATTACACACTGTGTACCATGTATACATCCATGAAAGGGGAACATGCCTAGTCCCAAGGCATATTCTATAGAATGGGTAGAAGTGATTACACATTATGTAACCTAGTACATGTCATAAAGTCTACTGCATCGATTGTTCTGAATTTAACACGAAGAAAATGATTAATTATATAATTAAACTTATTTTTATGTGTTCTATGTGTCATTTATTTGGTAGTACATGAAATTTCATATGATTTTTGATTATATATTAAATTAATTTTCATGTTAAATTCCAAATCTACAAGAGGTGTGTGTCACTTGATTATAGTGTACTCCACAAGCATTAATAACATCACATGCAGTGTAATTCACATGTGTTATGCGTGTCATTTGTTTGATAGCACATGGAATGTAATTACCTACTGCAAATGCATGTTGGATTACAAAGGAATGTACAAGCTCAAGTATCATACCAGATAGTTCAGATGAGTAATTTCATTGTATCCAAGTACACTTGTGTACTTTACTAATTTTAAGTAAAATTAATTTATTTAAAATTATAGATAATGTAATTTCAAGGATTCTTGGATGGAATTAAGATAAAATGAATAAATTGGATTAATTCATGGAGTGTTATATTAATTAAATATCAAATTTAAGTAATTTATAACTAGATTGAAAATGTGTGTTCGTTTCATGCTATGTAGATAATCATGAGTTTAGACTACACCTATGTATTCGATTGGTTTCCTTTTATTTTTTTTATTAAATTAAAATGATTTCTTGTGAGTCAACCCCTATTTCTATGTATGCAATGAGCATGCATGACCATGAATTATTTTATGTAAAACCCCTTTATCCAATCCATAAGATCCCCTGACCTGTTTGTGAATAAAATCTTATGTAAGGATGGATCTAAAAGGAGAGAGGACGTGGTTTGAGTCCTAAAGTTGAGGTGAAAATAATTGAAGCAAAACATAGATTTTGAGGTGTAATAATTCAACACAAACCAAGATATTGTTCAAGGTGTTTTCCCCTAGGGTTGAGGGTTAGTTTATCATCCACTAAATAAAATAACCATTAGAGAATCTCATGATCATGCCTCTTATATTTTATTTCTATCAGTTGCGTGGTTTAATACTTATGTTTTTGGATTATATGTGATCACTTAATAAATGAATTAACAAGCATCCAAGATAAAATAAAATAAAACCATATTAAGTGTAATTTTATTAGACATGGGTAATCACTTATGTAAAATATACTTAATATTAATAAGGCATGTGATAAGAAAAAACCAGGATTTTATGTATAAGGATAAAAATACATCAACTAAAATATTAAGTCAGTATAGATTTCCCCTACTTAAGTTAAAATCAAACCCATAGTTCAGAGTGGTTGACCAGCCTAACTTAGGTTGGTTTCAATTATCGAGGAACTTCTTTCTTAAAGTTTTTGGTTGACTTAACTTGGTTCACATTAAGGGTAGACTACCTAACCAGGATTTGGAGTAAATGAGATTCAAGAGTAGTGGAAAAATTTATCTAGGATTTTAGGATTAGGGAGTCCACTCAATTGATAAAGGAACTGTTAGTTAATGCAGTTGGCTAATTACACCTACCTAAAACCCTTAATTAACTTTTTAGGCCAAATTTTGGGTTATGAGAAGTTGAATATAGGTCCTTGAAAAAAGAATATCTATGCAACAGGATATTCCAAAACTAAGTGAGAGAGGTATTAGGTTTTAAAAAAATAGTGTAGGATTAAAAATATTTAATAAAATTTAAATTTATTAACATTATTTATTAATTAAGGAAGTACTAATTATCCACTCTTAATTTTTTAGAAATGGAAAACCACATGAATTCAACCATATCCCTGTGATCTATACTAGAGAAGGATAACCTTATCACTAGTATGGATTTCTAGAAATGGTATAAGAACTTATGCATTATACTATCCCATTAATGAAAATTATACATGTTGGAAACCCCACTTCCTGAGTCTCTTACTAAAGATGATAGTGAGGAAGAAGTATCTCTCTACCTAAAACATGAGAATGATGTAATGGATGTCCAATGTTTCATGATATCCTCTATAAATAGTGAGTTTATAAATCAATATGAGGATATGGATGCATATAGAATCATTTATCACCTTTATGATCATTATCAGGAGAAGGCATGACAAGAGAGATATGAGATCTATAACACACTATTCTCATGTAATCTTGGAGATTTGGCACTAGATGGGACTCTTGTAGTCAATATTATTGACTACATAGAACACTTAGAAATATTTGGGTTTAATATCCTTAATGAGTTTCACACAGATCCCTTTCTGTCTTCACTACTTAAAACATTCTCTAGTTTCATAGTGAATTACACTGAAAAATAGTGAGAATATTATTTTAGAACTTCTTACTCTTATTTTACATGTTGATAAAGACATGGGGTGCAAAAAACTCATGGTCCTTTTGGTGAATAAGAAAAATAAGAACTAGGAAAATGGTATGAAGACTGATTCCAAGTATAAGGATATAGAGCACTATACTTCCAAGATTAATTAGATCTAGTGGAATGAAAATAAGAATAATGTAGTGTACTTTTCATATGGAAAGCAATCCCACTAGAAGAGGAAATGAACCCATACAAATAAGCAAGGGAAATATTTAGGTGAATTTTTCATTGAGTATAATATCTATATACCTATAACTTTTATATTGGATAATACATGCGGTGCTCATATTTTTATCTAAATACAAGAACAAAGTAGATTTTGGAAGGTTTTTATAGGTGAGGTGGATCTATAGGTTTCTAATGGGGTGAGGTGGGATACTTCAGCCATTGGAGACTACCACCTTACATTAGTAACATGAATGATTTTGGTTTTAAAGAACTATTATTATGTGTCTAGTTTTACTAAGACCATCATCTATGTTTCTTTTTTTATACATGGATGGATTTATTTTCAGTTTTAGAAATAATAGTTTCTAATTTTATAAATATAACATATTTTATAGTATGTAACAAATGAATAATTATATTTATTTATTAATTAAGAAAACCCAATATTGGAAATTGATAACAAATCTAATTCGCATGTCATATTTAACACCCACTTGTGGCATCATTGTCTTGGTCACATAACTAAGAATATTTTATGAATCTCTATTAAGATGGTTACCTTGACTATTTTAAGCTCAAACCACTTGAATTATGTCATAATTATTTTCAAGTAAATATAACCAAACCACCATTTGATGGTCAGGGTGAAAGGTCCATAGATCTTATAGAATTTGTACATACTGATGTGTGCATACATTTTCAAGTAGAATCTAGAGGTGGATTTTTATACTTTATGAATTTTAGTGATGACTTTATTAGGTATGATTACATATAATTTATAAGGCATAAGTATGAATCCTTAAAGAAGTTAAAGGAGTTAAATAATGAAGTTAAGAATTAGTTTGGTAAGAAGATAAAGAAACTGCGATCAGATTTAGGTAGATAATATCTTAACTAGGCATTTATCAACTTTCTACAAGATTATGATATTTTATCTCAAATCAATCTTCCTTATACACCACAATAGAACAATGTTAGTGAAAGGAGGAATTGTACCTTTTTGGACATTGTAAGGTTGATGATGAGTCATACAAGCCACTACATTATCCTTTTGGGGGTATTTATTACACACGGTTGTATACATACTAAACAGAATAACAAATAAATTGGTAAATATTATTCCACTTTCATTGTGGAGTGGAAAGAAACCCATTTTGGAATATATTTATTCACGAGGGTGTGAAGTCTTTGTTTAGGATAGATCAAGAAACAAACTGAAAATCTGGGGCATGAAGTGTATCTTTATAGGTCACCCCATGGAAATGAGAGGACACTACCTATATGAATCCTCAGATAAAAAGGTTATAGTTTCTAGGAAATATATATTCCATGATAGGGAACAAATACTCAATAAGTATAGTGTGAGAAATATCAATTTCTAGGAAGTTGATGCTCAAGATACACAAGAGTTAGTATGGGAACAGACTCCATAGGTCATTTTGGAAGATGTAGTTCCTAAAACATATGTACTATGTAGGAATACCAGAGAGGTTAGAGAATTGGAAATATATGATTTTCTTGTCACAGAAGATGGTGAATCACTACTGGTTGATGATAACGACCCTCTATCCTACAAGGAGGTAGTGGAGATCTAAGAAGCTACAAAATTGTAATAATACATGAAATATAAGATAGATTTAATATACCAAAATCATGTGTAGGTTTTGGTTGATCCATCAGGAGATGTAAAGATTTTCAGTTGTAAATGGGTATTCAAGAGAAAGCTGCACATAGAAGGATAGGTTAGTACCTATAAATCACGGCTAGTGGATAAAGGGTTTAGATGAAATCAAGGAACAAAATATAATTAAACCATTTATCCACTTTCCATGCTTAAATCCATCAGAATTCCACTCTCTATAGCATCTTACCATGACTATAAGATCTGGATGATGGATATCAAAACTTCTTTCATTAATGGGAAATTATAGGAAGATGTGAATATGACACAACTAGAAGTTTTTGTGACTCTAGGGAATTCCAAAAGGTTTACAAGTTGAAAATATTTATTTATGGATTAAATAAAGAATCTAAGTTATAGAACATTCAATTCGATGAAGTTATAAAGAAATTTGGTTTCATTAAGAATGAATGTGACCCATGTGTTTATAAGAGGTTTAATGGGGGTATGATAATTTTAATAGTAGTATATGTTGATGATATATTACTAATTGGAAACAAGATACCATTTTTACAAGAGGTTAAGTCATGGTTGAGAAAATGATTCTCCATGAATGAATTATGGAAAAGTGTCTATATTCTAGGGATCAAGATCATTCACGACAGATCAAAGCGACCATTTTGACTAAGTAAAAATACAAACATTGACCAAATTATAAATAGGTTCAGTATGGAATAATATAATAGGGGATTGGTTCTAGTTTTACATGGTATACATCTTTCTAAGAATACATTTCCTCATAAATGGAAAGAAATAGACACATTGAGTACGCTTTCAAATTATTATATGATAATATCTATAATATATTCCATGTTATGTGTGAGACTTTATGTTACCTATGATTTGATCATGGTATAAAGATATCAAGATGATTCAGGTGACCAACATTGGACTAATGTTAAGGACATCCTTAAGTATCTAAGGTGAACTAAGGATATATTCATGCTATATGGAAGAGATAAAGTGCTAGTCATTAGGGGTTATAAAGATTTTATCTTTTAGATAGATCATAATGATCTGAATTTTCAATCAAGATATGTATTCAATCTCAACAGAGGAGCTATGAGATAGAAGAGTTAAATGAAACCAATGGTTTTTGACTCTACAGTGGAGTTTAAGTATATTATGTATTTTTTTACAGCTAAGGAAGCTGTTTGGATCCAAAAATCATTCCAAGAGCTTCATATAGTTCCAAGTATTCAATACCCTATCAAAATTTACTATGATAACAATATAGTATTGGATATTTCCAAAGAGGAAAGGTTACATCAAAGTAAAATTCCTATACTTTAGAATTTTTATCCATTGAGTGTTTTTTTCTCAATGATGTGAAGTTTTAGTAAGCAGAGCATCAATGGAGGAAAACATAGAAGGACCCTTGAAGAAGGCTTTATCTCAAAAAAGGAATGAATATCATGTGAGAGCCAGTGGAATCAAGGTTTTTAATAGTTGGATCTAGTGAAAGTGGTATTCTATTGGATTTGGTGACTAAAAATAAACTTCTAATTACTTTACGATTACATGAATTCATTATCATGAATATTAATGAAGTTTCTTATCACATCATGATGGTTCCTCTACATAACTTAACATTTGATAATGTACTAAGAATATTTTTCACATTGAAAGGTCATATTAGTTCCCCGCTATGATGTGAACCTAAAGGCACCATGATTTTATTCTTGAATATATATTATATAATTTAATAGGATAAAAATTATACAAGCTATCAAGGGTGTAGACTCACAAGACTTTGAGGAACCCTCTCATGGTGTGTACCCTTGTTAATTTCTAAAAGGGGAATATTATGAGAACAAGAATCACTAGTAGGAATCCACATTATATGTTTCATTGGATGTTCAAATCTGTAACACCCCAAGATTCCACAATATGCTTCTTTTTAAATAATTCAAATAGCTTGCACTATATGCAACACCGAGTTCGATTGCACCATGACTAGCCGTTTAAAGAGAGATTATGAATATTATTAAACAAAATTTGAATTTTATATATTACATATAATTTTAATATTCATATCATGTGTTTCTTAGAATGATATAATAACAAATTCAATTTTTGTGAATAAAAGAAGTATTAAAAAAAGTAGTTTTACCGCCTTTTAATAGAGAACCATTTTTAAATACAATATTTTACAATTTTATATATTAAATTTTACACAATAATTTTTTTCTGTAGAATTGGGAAATAAAAATTTAGTTTGGAGAAATTTTTGGTGTTTTTATGATAACATTCATATTTTAATGAATAGTGAAAAATACTACATTCTAATTCAAAACTAGTTTTAATCGAATTTATTTATATTGATAGATTATAATTTTAATTGGTTTTAAAGTATAATTAGATTAATTTTTTATCATTTAATATAATTTAGTTCAGTAGAATTATTTTCACATTAAAATTATATATAAAAACATGCCAATATTTTGATGGTTTTTACTTTTTAAAAACCCATTTTCTCGTTTTGTCAATGAGAATTAATTTTAAATTAATTACTATAACTTATATGTTTTTGTCACGAACTGAATCTGGTCACCACTAATACCGGCACCAGATCCAACCCATGAAAATTCCGTAAGGGAGTTACCTATCCCCATGGGCTGGCACAAGTGTCTGAGTATCAATAAATTTGGTTTGGGAATGATTTACGTAAGTATAAAAGCATAAAACATTAAAAACAATCAATAATATGAATCTAAAATTTTCATGCCAAACAAGCCTTTAAAGAAACCAGATATGAATAAATGGTTTTAAATAAATTACAATATGTCCATAAATAAATAAAAATAGTACCAAATTAGCTATAAAGACTCCACATGACAAGGGGTCATCACCCCCAAGCTGTCTCCACAACACCGCACCATAGGAAGGGACTAACAAACCGAACTACCTTCAACCGAGCCTTTTCCTTTATATGTTTCAAACATAATAAAGTATAATTACAACCAAGGGGTGTAATTAGGGTGTGAGACTAAGCCCAATAGGATACCACCCAAAGATTCCAAGAGTATGCAATAGAAGGTGAAAAGGCACACAGTTTTATTATGTAAGGAAAAGCGGCGATGAATTCCAAGAAATGAAAATTTCAATTGTAAATAGTTTTCAAAATAAAACTTTTATAATGTTAACAAAATTGAATAAGACATGTTATATACTGTAATTTACATCCAAAAACACCCTAAGAAAAGGGTAAATACCACAAATCTAATGAGTACCAAAATCGGGAACACCCCTAGGCACTAGATAGTCTCGGGCCCTCTATACCTCGTACCTTGGTGTAAAATAACCATAAGAAAATACATTATCATGCACGAGATACTAGTAGGTAACATACCCATAACATAGTTTTCCCCAATAAACATCAATATAGTTTTTTAGTGTTGTCTTTATCCATTTGTCTCAGTGAAAGAGGGACAAAACCCATCCGGATCACTAGCGTACTAGTACATATCTGCCCTCCTAGGTACCCGAGAATCCCCCTTTGTGCTCAAAAAATTTCATCATGATACACACATCCATTTTAATATAAAAAAACCACTAACAGTCACATATAAAAAATATAGTATCTATACACACTTTATACCACTTAAAACACACAACAAAACATTTTGATTTTCAATAAAATAACTTCTCAAAATCTCGCATTGTTTTGCACCCAAAACTCCTTGAAATATCCACTCTGCACACTATGTGCATAATTATAAGTCACCAAAACAAAAATAAAAGCCCTATAATTTTCAATTAAACTAAAAAACTAGTTACATATTAGACCCATATGAACCAAGAAGTGATATCTTTGTAAAACCTCCATTTTCACACAAACATGGCACTTAAAGTTTATATGCTTCAGAAACACCATTAAAATAAATTTTCATAGAAACAACCAAAGAAGATAAAAATTCAAAACATGATTATCATCCCTAATACATTTCAATAAAATCAACTAAGTAGTTATAGGGTATCCCCAAATGAACCAATAAAATATTTCTATAAAACCCCCCCAATTTCACATAAAAATAGAACTTAAACTTCATTTGCTTTAAAAATACCACTAAATTTTTTTTTGAACCAATAATAAAATTATATAAACATTAAAATATTATAAACACATCTATCTAAGTCACAAGTGATTTCATTCACATGTAATCACTTACCAAAATTGTTAAAATTTTGAATCCTTTGTGCGAAAATTCAATCACACCACCGCCGCACCTCAAGAAAGGTAGATCAAGACTAGAATCAAAATATTTGACCAATAAAAACCAAAGTTAAACCCTAGGTTCAAAACCCTACCATATGGTTATTTGGTACTTTAAATAAATTGGAATAAACTTCATGAAAAGGGGTGGAACTAAGAGGGAGAAACACTTACTTGAGATTGTGTGAAGTTCCTCCACCAAATCCACCTTCAAAATAGAGTTCCAATGAAGGTTTTAGAGGATATGAGGGATAAAATGACTATTAAGTTTGAATTGGGGAAGAAATTTTTGAGTTAGGATAAATCTCAGGTGGCTAAGAATTCATTTAACTCATTTTTAATGAGCTGGACATGGGCGCATAGTTTGTGTGCATGGTTTGGAAAACTGTGCACCTAAACCGTACACCCTCCTTTCTCCTCTAAAAAAATATCCAAATTCCACCAAAATTTGTGGAGGATTAGGGGGGACTTAGGGGGGAATTTTAGGATAAAAAAATAAGAAATATAAATATCTTTAATGAATAATATGGGTGTGACAATTCTCCCCACCATGAAAACTTTCCGTCCTAGAAAGTTGACTAGAGGCTTGATCAGAAAACAAGAATGGGTACTCATCCTCAAACCATAAATTCTACTCACAAGTCTCATGTGTATCACTACCATGATTATAATGAATATAGACCATTTTAATAGACTTCCCTTGAATCGCCTTCTCTTGGGAGTCCATTATTTGCACTGGCCGCTCAAAAACTGACAAGTCAGGCTCTATCTCCAGCTCTTCCCAACTCAGCACATGGGACAAATCTGGGTTTTTTATTCAACTAGTAGACATATAATACATCATGGATGGATGTAAATTGAGAAGGTAAGGCCAACATATAATCCACCTTTCCAATATGCTCGGTGATCTCAAAAGGGCCGACATATCACGACGTAAGCTTCCCTTGCTTCCCCAATAGACGATGGCCCAAACAAGGGGCCACTTTAAAGAATACCCTATCATCCACATAAAAATATAGGTCTCGATTCCTCTGGTCAACATAAGATTTATGATGGCTCTGAGCTATCAACAAGTGCTGCCTAATCAACTTGACTTTCTCAGATGTCTCCTGCACCAGACTCAGCCCTAGCAGTGAGGTCTCACCTACCTCATCCCAACACATGGGGGACCGATAAGGCCGACCATAGAGTGCCTCAAAAGGATCCATTAGAATCAAGGATTGGTAACTATTATTATAATAAAACTCAACCAATACCAAATGGCTATCCAAGGAACCTCTAAACTCTAAAACACATGAATGAAGCATGTCCTCCAAAATTTGATTCGCCAGCTCTGTCTGACCATCTGTTTGAGGATGGTATGCCGTGGTCATCTTAATCAGAGACCCCAAGACCATTTGAAGGCCTTCCCAAAACCAAGAAGTGAATTGTGGGTCTCTATCTGAGACAACTACTGATAGAACACCATGGAGCCTTACCACCTTTTGAAGATACAAACATCCCAACTCATCCACTTTACCTGTATCTCTGATCATAATGAAGTGGGATGATTTGTTCAGAAGATAAATCAACACACAAATGGAATTCTTACCCCAAGGTGTATGAGGTAAACCAATAATAAAGTCCATGGAAACCTCATCCCACTTCCAAGTAGGAATTGGTAATGGCTGGAGAAAACTAGAGGGCCTTTGATGCTTTGCTTTCACTAGCTGGAATGTGTAGCATCTCGAAATAAAGTCTGTGATGTCTCGTCTCATACCTGGCCACCAAAACTACCAATGGACATCAAAATACATCTTGGTGGCACCCGGTTTTATATCCCACTGAGATTGGTGGCTATCTTCCGTCACCACATTCCGCAAAGATAATGACACTACTAAATAGCCCTTGAAGCACAAGATGCCCTCAGGAGACGATGACCAATCAGGGGACGTCTCTCCACCATGAAGAAACTACCTCAAACACTGAAAAAGATCATCACTGGGCTATTTTTGCTGAATCAAATCCAACAGAGAAGGATACAACTGAAAGCTCGCCAAGAATGCACCTTCACTATGATCCTTGGTCTCCATATACATCTGAGAAAAGAGGCCCATCAGTGTCCACTCATCACCAGACTTCCTCAAGGATCACACTGGCACCTTTCTGCTCAAGGAATCCACCACTAAATTTCCCTTTCCTGGGGTATAAACAATGTCGAAGTCAAACCCCTGCAAGTAATCTACCCAACAACGTTTCCTCAGAGTTAGGTCCTTATGCAAGAATAAATAGGCCAAGATTTTGTGATCAGAGTAGACCACAAACTTCTCCCCAAAGAGATAGTGACACCAGGTCTTAAAAGAATGCATCACCACTACCAACTCCATGTCATGGGTTGGGTAATTCTTTTCATGCGGTCGAAGTTGGAGAGGGCCATAAACCACCACATGATCATCCTTCATAATCACACACCCAAGACCCATACCTGAAGCATCATAATACAACATATACCCATTTAAAACCTCTAGAAAAATTAGAATGGGGGAAATAGTCAACCACCTCTTCAGTTCTTTGAATGATTCCTGACATTCTGGGCCCCAAACAAACTTCACCCCTTTCTAGGTGAGCATGGTAATCAGTGAAGAAAGCTAAGAGAAATAACGAACAAACCACTTGTAATAACTAGCCAGGCCAAGGAAAATCCTGATCTTGAAAATTTTATTCGGCTATTCCCATGACATGACCACACTGATCTTCTCAGGGTCCACTAAAACCCCCTACTCCGAGATCACATTCCCCGAAAATTTCACCTCCCAGATCCAGAAAGAAAACTTTGACAACTTTGCATAGAGGTGGTGATCCCTCAAAGTGTCCAAAACGATCCTCAAGTGATTTTGTGTTCCTCCTCAGAGCCAGAGTATACTAGAATGTCATCCATGAACAACACAAAGAAGGAATCAAGATATCGTTGGAACACCCTATTTATGAGTTCCATAAAGACCATTGGAGCATTAGTAAATCCTAAGGGCATGACCAAATACTCAAAGTGTCTATACCTGCTTCGAATGTATTTAGGATATCTGCCTCTTTCAATTTGAGTTGATGGTATCCTGAATGCAAGTCTATTTTTGAGAACCACTTTGTCCCCTTCAACTGATCGAACAAATCATCTATTCTAGGAAAAGGGTATTTGTTCTTAATTGTTACCTTATTCAGATTCTGGTAGTCAACGCACAACTGGAGGGGTTTTCCATCCTTTTTCTAGAACAACACATAAGAATACCAAGTAGAGACACTCAGGTAAATGAATCATTTATATTCTAAGTCGTATAGATGTATCATTAATTCCCTCAGCTCAGTGTGGGCCATACGATATGAGGGAAGAGATATCGGTTGTGTTCCTAATTCCAGATCAATCGAGAACTCCACATCTCACACCAGGGGAAAACCTAAAAAATCATCTGAGAATACCTCTGGAAACTCATTCACTACATGAGGTAGTTCACATTCAGGGGAAAGACCATTGTCCTCTAGTATGAGTGATGATAATTGGAAGATAAGACTTCCCAACTCTGGAAGTGGAGGTCCTGCGCGACCCGACCGAGGATCTCATTCTCCACCAAAAACTTGACGACTCCCATCAGGTTTTGTGAAACTCACCCACCTCCTATAGCAATAGATGTGTTCCTAGAAGTGTAATAGCCAATATATGCTGAGTATTATGTAAAAAAGATACATATCTAAGACCAAGAGGTCCCACTCCATCTCAACCCCTGACACAGAGAGTGCACATAACAGGAACCTAAGACCCTACTGTAATGTCCCAAAGTTTCATTAATGGAAATCCCTCTTGATCTAATTAAATGTACCTTTATGTTTATATAAAATGTCAACTTCTTTGGTTTTATGTTAAGAATTTTTACCATTGCTAATATAGCTGTTTAACAGTGATCACATGATTAGTATAAATATAGGGCTTTAACAAATCCAATTTACTCAGACAAAAGAAGTGATGGCCTCATCCAGTAGAATTGCCCTATACGAAGCCCATTTATCAGAGCTCAGAAAAGAGGTGGTATCCTTGGGCTTCGCTCTTGACCAAGCCCAAGCTGAGCTTCACCATGTCAAGATTGAACGAGACCATCTACGGGAGAAGTGGAAGTTGATAGAAATTACCACTCGAGCGATGTTATCCGAGCCACCCCAAGAGTCTGTCACCATCGCACACCTTACCCTTAGGTCTTATGCTGTTGTTTTAAGGGGTTATGTAACAAATCTATAGTACTATGTTCATGTAAATTATTTTTATATATAATAATGAATATAATTTCTTGTCATTATTGATACATTGTAAATAGTTTTTAAAGTACAAATGGTGTTTTTTAGTTATTATTTAATTAAGAAATATATTTTATTAAATTAAGGTATTTTTGAATTAACTAATTTTTTAATAAAATATTATTATTATTATTAGATTAATTTTATTATATATAAATGATCATATAATTTTATGAATGCAATTATAATTTTTATTAAGGTTTGAAAGCCATTTTTGTCAAAACCCGTGAATTTTCGATAAATGTCGGTTTTTATTTTAGAAGTGAAAATTAACATATTTAGAAAATTATTTAGATAAAATAAATGTTATTTTTGGAATCAGGATGTCAAAATTATCCAACGGTGAATTTTTCATAATTTTCTGAGATAGTCAAATTTTTGAGTAAAAATTAAATACCGTTTAAATATATAATGTGTTTTATGACATCATAATGACCCAATAGTGATGTAATAAAATAATATAATCTTTATATTCAGACAATATATGTTTTACCATTAAAATAATGTGATTTTGGGTTTGTTTGGATTACTCTTCAAAGCATTAATGGACCCCTCAAGACTTATTAAACACCTTGTCTTTTTAAATTAATTTCCATGGGAGTGTGACTCACCTCCACATAAGTGTAAGAACCCGGTTCTTGTTTTAGAGGTATGGGCTTCTTCTTTCCCTTTTCCTTAAGTGTTTTTGAGAAAATATGGAAAATGGGAAAAAATCCTAAATTTTGGAACTACACGCCGTGTACTTTATCCACACACCGTGTACTTTTGGCCATGTTGGAATAAGTACACGGGGCGTGTGGCCATGCCGTCGAAGAAGGGTGTAGAAACCAACTACACGCCGTGTAGTGGTACCTTACACTCTGTGTAGTTAGTCGGCAGGCTTAAACAGTAAGGCAGTGGCATCGCCGCCAGCTGGGCGACAATACACGCCGTGTACTCGAGAGTACATGCCGTGTACTCATGTCGACTGATTAACAGTATGGTGGTGCCGCCAAGTGAACAGTTAAATGAAGGGAGTACACGCCGTGTACTTTGAAGTACACACTGTGTACTTTGTTTTTTCAGCTTAAAACAGGCAGTAGCCTCCTCATTTGGCAGAGGAGGCACTTGAGCCATTTTGGAGCCAAAGGAGGAGGCCAGATCTTTGAAGATCCACTGGGCGTTCGTCTGGAATCCGATTCGGCTTCGGCCGATTTTGTTGGAACCGAACGGGTGATCCCTCTCCCCTCCTAGTACCGTTATTTCCAATTCTTCTCCTAACATAAGTTATTTACGTTTGAATGGGTTTTGTTCTTCGTCAGATTTACGTCGTTCTTGGGCGTTTCTGGAGTCGGTGTTCGGGTATAGCATTCGTTGGCATATAAGCTAGGTGGCTTTGTGATCATTTTCCAACTGTCGTGCATTTTTGTGGATTTTCGTGCCACGAACCCATGTTGGGGTGTCATGTGGCTAAGGCCGTTGCTATATTTAATGCCTAGAATTGAATAGGTGACTAAATTGTGATAATGAAATGCTGTTTGGGATCATTACTTGGATCCAGGACCATCCCGAGGGGTGTGTTCATATGTTTAGCCATTTGTCCAGGATACCTGAGGGTATGCCTTAAATGTAGTAACTGTATAATTTCCTTGAGAGGAATTTCTTGTTTACTACATTTTGATATGTTGGGCATTTCCCGGTTACCTGTTAGCCTGAGGGCGTTGTTGTGATTGGCCTGAGGGCGTGACTGTTTTAGCCTGAGGGCTGTCGTTATTCTGCCTGAGGGATTGACTTCTATGACTGAGGGAGACACTTCGTATGCCTGAGGGCGAGGATTTCTGTTACGCCTGAGGGCAATACCTGCGGGTTGGATTTTGTATGGCCTGAGGGCAAGCCTGAGGGCGTGGTTACTATTTTAGCCTGAGGGCATGGTACTGGTTGGCCTGAGGGCTTGGTTCTATTGAGCACAAAAAAGTTACTAAATTAAAGGAATTAAATGAATAATAAAGTGGAAATTTAACTGTTAAGTTAGTTACTTTTGAGTAATGCTTAGTTATTTCATTTTACTACTGCACACTTGTTTCATGTTTTACACACAGTTGAGCATGGGCCTTTGGTGGGTGCCTACTGAGATATATTTCTCACACCCTATTTGGGTAATGCTTTTCGGCCCAAACAGATTACGTTGCTGCAGGTGTAGATAGGGGAAAGAGTCCCTATACAGGTACTTGATTGTTGCGGAGGAGTAGGAGGGCATGGGACCGAGCCTAGGCTCGCGATGCCACTGCTAGCTGTTTTGCTTTCTTTGCTGTACTCTGTTTTCTGCTGTACTGTATTGATGTATAACATCTTCTAGCTATTTTCTTAGAACTTGAAACATGTAGCATCATCACTTATATACTGTTGGTTATATCCACTGCTGTAGTTATTTCAGTTGTGTATGTTTACTGCTTCTGCTGTTTTTGTATGTTTATTTTGTTATTCCGCTGCGCTACACTTTGAAAAATGAGGGCATAGTTTCCCCACTATCAGATCTGGGCCCTCACTGCTAGTCGGAAGCCTCTAGCGTTTGGGGAAATGCGCTTGAGGTCATGTGGCGAACTGAGCTCGGGGCACCCGTTGCGTGGCACCCGAGTCCGGGATGTTACAAAGTGGTATCAGAGGCATTTCTTTTCTTTAACTTACTATTTGGAGCCGTAGTCAGAGTTTGGACAAACGGTAGTTGGTAATAAGCTGTTCCCGGGCATAGCTAACCCGTGTATAGGGAAAATCCAGTCTACCTTGAACTTTGCATTCTTTGATCTTGCAATTTTACGGTTGATATGTTTTCACCGTTGGGTGACACACTTGGATTGTGCTATTTATATTTTATCTGTGGGTTCTATTTAGTTGCAACCCGATGAGATGAGGGTATGCCGTCTCATGCATCATATAGGCACATGCTAGATATCACATGCCATGCATAGTTTCCATGCCATGTAGGTGCATTAGAATTTTCATGTTGTTGTGATAGTTCTTGTGCAAGTAAAGCATGCTGTTGTGATAGCTGCTTGATAAATACCTGCCTTGTGATATGGTATTATTGTTTGAGCTTGTTTATAGAATGGACGCCAAACTTTGGTTTTTGGGGAGTATGGGCCCCCATTTATCGGAATTTGGTGGATTATTGACTGGTTATTGGTTATAACACAAATAAGATGTCAAACTTTGATTCATGGGGTGTATGGGCCCCCACAGGTCGAAATTTGACACTCAGGTGTTGTTTTCAGTATTTTCTGGGTTTCAGAGAAGTTTCTGAGGCATACTGTCCGGAAAACCTAGAATACACGCCGTGTAGGACCTCATAAACGCCGTGTGTGTTCTTCTATTCGAGAATAAAAATGAACTTTTTGAGTACATGCCGTGTACCCTGAGTACACGCCGTGTAGTCTCTTCCCGTGTCACAAACCGTGTGGGCGGCGACACGGGTTAGGGAAGGGCTTGGGTAAAACACGCCGTGTAGTTATTGTACACGCCGTGTAGTGTTGACCCGGAGTCCGACCGTGTAACTAACAATACGGGTCGGTGAACTCCTTGACAGAACATGCCGTGTCAGTTATGGACACGCCATGTAGTGTGAACTGGGGACTTGGCCGTGTAACTAACAACACGGGCCGGTTTCACCTCTCCCGGAACACTCCGTGTACCTTTGGGACATGCCGTGTAGTCTTGTTCGAGGACAGACCGTGTGGAGTTAGCCGTGTGACTGGGAAATAGGGTGGTGTAAATGCCGTGTGCGGGTGTAACACGCCATGTAGGGTCAAGCCGAGTAGTCGGCCGTGTCACAGATGACATAGGTAGTTGGAAAAGAACACCGAACACACCGTGTAGGTATTATACACACCGTGTAGTTTTTTTGAACGGAAGCCGTGTGGCTTAGTCATGTGGAAGGACCTGGGCAGGGGAAGGGAAGTCAAGTACATACCGTGTAGTCATTGTACACACCGTGTAGTCTTGTTTTGCTAATTTTGAATACCTTATTCCTCTTGTTCCCATTGTGGTTCCTTCGCTTTCAGTTTTAATAATCTTGAATCTGAGGCACGCTTTTGACCTTGTAGAGTCATGCTGCCTAGACGACCGCGAGTTGTTCGCCAAGAGAGTGGCAACAATTATACTCCGGAGATGGTGGGCCATGGGATACCAGTTGATCCACCAACAGAGCCTGATGCGGCACCAGCTGTTATATCAGACACAGGCGTGGAGGCGTAGTTCCGTGAAGGCTTATTGCGGTTCATGCAGAACTTTCAGGGAGCACCGCAGGCTGCCACATCTATGGCCGAGCTGACGCGTATCTTTCAGCAGCAGCATCCGCCTACGTTTTCAGGGGATGACGGACCATAGGCTGCAGAGTCTTGGCTAGGATCGATGCAAACTATTTTCAAGCATCTTGAGACGCCTCCAGGGTGGAGGGTCAAGCTCGTGACTTAGATGCTGCGTGATTCAGCCAAGAGGTGGTGGGATGTTACCACCCAGTCAGAGCATCAAAGGGACATGGCATGGGAAGATTTTCAGGAAGTCTTCTATGACTTCTTCTTTCCTGAGATGCTGAGGGAAGATAGAGCTCGATAGTTCATGAATCTGCAGCAGGGCGCTATGTCGGTGATGGACTACTCTTCTCGTTTTACGGAGCTTCAGTGCTTTGCACCCATGCTGGTGGGTGATGAGATGCTGAGAGCCAGACGTTTTGAGGATGGTCTCTGGTATGACATCCGAGTGCTGGTGAATGTTTTCAGGTTACCTACTGTACACACGATTGTGAACCAGGCGTTGATTACAGAGAGGAACCTGCGAGAATCTAGTGGTGTGGGCCAGGGCGGTTCAGCACCAGTTACTGGTACTATTTCTACTGGAAAGAGGAAGAGATAGATGGAATTCTCTCAGGGCGGCAGTACCAGCCAGGAAGCTTCTTCAGGTGGCCCGATCAGGTGCTACCAGTGTGGCAGAGAGGGGCACAAGAGGCCGCAGTGTTCATAAGACCCAGTGGAGTGCTGAGCTTGCGGCAAGATGGGTCATCTGCAGCGCTTTTGCAGGGTGTTTCTACCAGTGGCTAGTGAGAGGGGTTCTGTGCAGACTCCATATGCGGGAGCAGGACCAGTGGCTTCTTACCAGTCAGGGAACTAGAATACGTTAGGGCGTGCAGGAAGAGATGGTGGTCGTGGCCATGGTATCCAGACACCAGGATCTCAGAGGCAACAGGGCAGGAAAGCTCAGGGTAGCCAGGCTGTGTCGCAAAGCTGCGGCACCAGACATGCATATGCAGTGCAACAGACCCAGCATGAGCAGGATTTCGGACCTTCGACAGTCAGAGGTACTATTCTAGTAGCTTCTGTCTTGTCTTCAGTACTTTTTGATACGGGTGATACACATAGTTTTATATCTGTACCCATTGTGGAGAGCCTTGGGCTCGATGTTTCTAATTCTTCTGATATCTTGATGCTAGACACTCCATTGGGGACTAGGAAGATTGGTGTGTGTCAGTGCAAGGAGTTCCCCCTTGAGATTGGTGGGTGTCACTTCCTTTTGGACCTCTATATCCTGGAGATGATGAGCTATGACGTCATTCTCGGGATGGACTGGTTGGTTCCCTTCCGAACCTTTGTAGACTGCTATCATCGCAGGGTGCGTTTCACGTCACCAGAGGGCGGGGAGTTTCTATACAAGGGTGAGTGGGATGTTCAGGTGAGTCGAGATGGACCAGAGCATCATGGGCGTGGTGGAGTCACAACCCAAATTTCGAGCTTATATCTGGATGACCAGGGGACTTGTCAGATGGATTTCCCTCCAGTTGTCCATCGTTTCAGGGATGTATTCCCGGACGACTTTTCAGGTCTACCTCTGGTGCGTGAGGTGGATTTCTCTATTGATCTTGTGCCAGGAGCAGCACTGGTGTCCATTCCTCCTTATAGGATGGCCACGCCTGAGTTGCAGGAGCTCAAGAGGCAGTTAGAGGAGCTATAGGCGAAGGGTTTTATCCGAACCAGTACTTCTCCTTGGGGTTCTCCGGTCATTTTTGCGAAGAAAGCGGATGGTACCCTTAGGCTTTGTGTGGATTATCGGAAGCTGAACTAGTTGATGGTTAAGAATCGATATCCCTTGCCAAGGATAGATGATCTGTTTGATCAGCTTTGTGGAGCACGAGTGTTCTCGAAGATTGACTTGAGATCCGGATATCATCAGCTGCGCATTAGACCATCTGATATACCTCTCACAGCTTTCAGGATTAGGTATGGTCTATATGAGTATATGGTTATGCTGTTCGGACTCACGAACGCGCCATCAGTTTTCATGGCTCTGATAAATCAGGTGTTCCATCCGTATCTTGATTAATTTGTGGTAGTATTCGTGGACGACATCTTGGTGTAATCTCACACTCGACACGACCATGACACCCATCTTGAGATTGTATTGAGTACACTGAGAGAGCATCGCCTATACGCTAAGCTCTCAAAGTGCCACTTTTGGATGGACCAGATTCACTTCCTGGGTCATATCATCTCAGAGACAGGAGTTGCAGTGGACCCATAGAAGGTGAGAGAAGTAGTTTCCTAGGAGCAGCCCAAGAACGTGTTTGAGATACGAAGTTTCTTAGGGCTGGCTGGTTACTACAGACACTTCATACAGGACTTCTCCCACTTAGTAGCACCGTTGTCAGGTCTGACTAAGAAGGGTATGAAGTTCGTTTGGTCAGAAGCTTGTGAGATAGCCTTTTAGGACCTGAAGGGAAGGCTGACATCAGCACCGATCCTGATACTCCTAGAGCTGGGGAAGAGTTATACAGTTTACTGTGATGCATCAGGGATTGGGATGGGAGCCGTTTTGATGCAGGGCGACTGAGTTGTGGCGTACGGGTCTCGGCAGTTGAGGCCACATGAGAGGAATTACTCGACGCATGATCTCGAGTTGGATGCAGTTGTTCATGCGTTGCGCTGTTGGAGACATTACCTGTTGGGAGAGCATTTTGTGGTTTTCACCGACCACAAAATCCTCAAGTATATCTTTACTCAGCATGACCTGAATCTGAGGCAGAGAAGGTGGGTTGAGTACCTACAGTCCTTCGATTTTGAGCTTCCCTATACACCTGGTAAAGGTAATCCAGTAGCCGATGCACTGAGCAGGAAGACTCAGATACCGGCAGTACAGGAGGCCAGTGGTGAGTGGCAGCTTATGTCCTTATTCTCTGAGATGCATCTAGAGGTGCATGACAGTCAGGGGCAGACTTATCTTTCCTCGTTAGCTGTGACTTCTACCCTCCTGGACAGAGTGAGGATGAGGTAGCTATCGGTTTCAGAAGGCCTAGTTCTACGGGAGTCGGTGGCAAGTGAGGACCCTCCTCCTGTTTGGACGATATGTGATGATGAGGTTTTGCATTTCCATGGATGTGTATGGGTTCCAGGATATATACGCGAGGAGCTGATGAGGGAGTTTTATGCTTCATCTTGGGCAGTTCATCCCAGGGTTACCAAGATGTACCAAGACTTGAGACGTCAGTACTGGTGGCTGGGTATGAAGAGAAAGATAGCTGGTTTTTTTACGAGGTGTTCCACCTGTCAGCAGGTGAAGGCAGAGCATCAGAGGCTAGCTGGGCTGTTACAGCAGTTGCCCATTCCAGAGTGGAAATGGGATGATGTCGCGATGGATTTCATGACGGGATTTCCAAGGTTACCTCATTGCAATGACGCCGTGTGGGTTGTTGTGGACAGACTCACAAAGGTAGCTCATGTCTTGCCGATCAAGGAGACCTTTGGTGTGGACGAGCTCAGAAGGCTGTATATCCGAGAGATCATACATCTGCATGGGGGCACTCATTCTATCATTTTAGATAGGGACGCCCGCTTTATGTATCATTTCTAGCAAAGTTTTCAGAGGGTGCTGGGTACACAGGTGATTCTGAGCACATCATACCACCCTCAGACAGATGGCCAGTCAGAGCGAATGTTACAAGTGCTAGAGGACATGCTGCGCGCATGCGTCATAGACTTTGGGGGCTCTTGGGAGAAGCATATACCCTTAGTCGAGTTTGCCTATAACAATAGTTTTCAGGCAACTATTGAGATGGCACCATACGAGGATTTATATGGTAGGCCATGCCGATCACCTTTGTGCTGGTTAGAGGCAGGTGAGGCAGCTTTACTGGGGCCACAGCTTATGCAGGAGACATCTGAGCAGGTCCAGTTGATTTGGAACCAGATGGCTACCGCACAGTCTCATCATAAGTCTTATGCTGATCGTCACAGATGACCTTTGGAGTTCGTGGTTGGGGATCAGGTTTTCTTGCGTGTTTCTCCGAGGCTGGGACACAAACGGATCAAGAGACAGGGTAAGCTTTCACCAAGGTATGTGGGACCATTTGAGATTCTGGAGAGAGTCGGGTTGGTTGCCTATCGGTGGCAGTTACCGTAGTGGTACTGATCCATGCACGATGTCTTCCACGTGTCTCAGTTGCGTTGCTACCATTCAGACCCGTCTCACACCTTTCAGCCAGAGGAGGTTGAGCTTCAGCATGATGCGTCCTTTGGGGAGCATCCGATCTGTATCATTGACAGGAGCACGAAGGTTCTCCGAGGCCGGTCAGTTCCTCTCGTATGGGTGCTATGGCAGCATGGCCGAGTGCAGGACGAGACCTAGGAGCGGGAGGCCGACGTACGTACTTAGTGGCCAGAGCTGTTCTGAGCTTTTCTTTTCCACCCTTGGAAGGGAAATTCAGGGATGAATTGCTATAAGGGGGGAAGTTTGTAAGAACCCGGTTCTTGTATTAGAGGTACGGGCTTCTTCTTTCCCTTTTCCTTAAGTGTTTTTGAGAAAATATGGAAAATGGGGAAAAATCCTAAATTTTGGAACTACACGCCGTGTACTTTATCCACACGCCGTGTACTTTTGGCCATGTTGGAATGAGTACACAGGGTGTGTGGCCATTCCGGTGAAGAAGGGTGTAGAAACTAACTACACGCCGTGTAGTGGTACCTTACATGCCGTGTAGTTAGTCGGAAGGCTTAAACAGTAAGACGATGGCGTCGCCGCCAGCTGGGTGACAGTACACGCCGTGTACTCGAGAGTACATGCCGTGTACTCATGTCGACTGATGAATAGTGTGGTGGTGCCGTCAAGTGAACAGTTAAATGAAGGGATTACACGCCGTGTACTTTGAAGTACATGCCGTGTACTTTGAAGTACACACTGTGTACTTTGTTTTTTCGGATTAAAACAGGCAGTATCCTCCTCATTTGGAAGAGGAGGCACTTGAGCCATTTTGGAGCCAAAGGAGGAGGCTGGATCTTTGAAGATCCATCGGGCGTTTGTCTAGAATCCGATTCGGCTTTGGAAGATTTTGTTGGAACCGCACGGGTGAGCACTCTCCCCTCCTGGTACCGTTCTTGCCAATTCTTCTCCTAACGTAAGTTATTTACGTTTGAATGGGTTTTGTTCTTCGTCATATTTACGTCATTCTTGGGCGTTTCTGGAGTCGGTTTTCGGTTATAGCGTTCGTTGGCATATAACGTAGGTGGCTTTGTGATAATTTTCCAACTGTCATGCGTTTTTGTGTGTTTTCGTGCCACGAACCCATGTTGGGGTGTCGTGTGGCTGAGGCTGTTGCTATATTTAATGCCTAGAACTGCATAGGTGACTAAATTGTGATAATGAAATGCTGTTTGGGATCATTTCTTGGATCCAGGACCATCCCGAGGGGTGTGTTCCTCTGTTTAGCCGTTTGGCCAGGATACCCGAGAGTATGCCTTAAATGTAGTAACTGTAGAATTGCCTTGAGAGGAATTGCTTGTTTACTGCATTTTGATATGTTGGGCATTGCCCGGTTACCTGTTAGCCTGAGGGCGTTGTTGTGATTGGCCTGAGGGCGTGACTATTTTAGCTCGAGGGCTGTCGTTATTCCGCCTGAGGGAAACCTTTCGTGCCTGAGGGATTTATTTCTGTGCCTGAGGGAAACACTTCGTATGCCTGAGGGCAAGAATTTCTGTTACGCCTGAGGGCAATACCTGCGGGTTGGATTCTGTATGGCCTGAGGGCAAGACTGAGGGCGTGGTTACTATTTTAGCTTGAGGTAATGGTATTGGTTGGACTGAGGGCTTGGTGCTGTTGAGCACAAAAATGTTACTAAATTAAAGGAATTAAATGAATAATAAAGTGGAAATTTAATTGTTAAGTTAGTTACTTTTGAGTACTGCTTAGTTATTGCATTTTACTACTGCACACTTATTGCATGTTTTACACATAGTTGAGCATGGGCCTTTGGTGGGTGCCTACTGAGATATATTTCTCACACCCTGTTTGGGTCACGCTTTTCGGCCCAAACAGATTACGTTGCTGTAGGTGTAGATAGGGGCAAGAGTCCCTATACAGGTACTTGACTGTTGCTGAGGAGTAATAGGGCATGGGACCGAGCCTAGCCTCGCGATGCCGCTGCTAGATGTTTTGCTTGCTTTGCTGTACTCTTTTTTCTGCTGTACTATATTGATGTATAACATGTTCTGGCTATTTTCTTAGAACTTGAAACATGTAGCATCATCACTTATATACTATTGGTTATATCCACTGCTGTAGTTATTTCTGTTGTGTATGTTTACTGCTTCCGCTGTTGTTGTATGTTTATTTGGTTATTCCACTGTGCTACACTTTGAAAAATGAAGGCATAGTTTCCCCACTATCAGACCTAGGCCCTCGCTGCTAGTCGGTAGCCTCTTGCGTTTGGGGAAATGCACTTGAGGTCACGTGGCGAACTGAGTTCGGGGCACCCATTACGTGGCACCCGGGTCCGGGACGTTACAATAAGAAACCCCATTATTTTAAAAAGTTCGGACTTTGGCCTTATAAAATATTGTTTTCCTCTTCCCTTTCCCAAAAACCATGGTAAAAAACCATGGGATGGTTTGTGGTTTGGATTAATTTAATATAAGGTGTCCCAAACCTAAATAATAAAGAATTCCCTCACCTTTCCTATATAAACCCACCCAATCTCCCACTTCATCCTCACTCAAAGCCTTTGGAGTTCGTCCAACTTATGACCTACTCTCTCTAGAATCCTCCCAAGGTGCCCCAATCTCCCAAGAAGCCTCTCTCAAGCCTCTCTCTAGCCTTTGGAAGCACACTTCCAAGTAAGGGTTTTTTTCTTCCTTTCTCATTTTGTCCAATTTTCTTTAAGTTATTTTTCCCTTTTAATTTCAATTATGAATGTTGGGGTATGGTTTAAAACCTCCCTCATACTGCCATATTTATGTTTGAATGATGGGAGAAACCTTTATCTCTCATTAAATGCCTTCCATGTACACCCGTTACTATGCTGAAATTTCGAAAGGAACTTCTCTATCCTCTTTTACATTGAAGCAATACTTTTGTATCATGAATCTAAATTCCATTACAATTGTTGGGAAATGTATCTATATGACCTCCTTACTGTCCATTACATGTAAATATGATGAGGAACTCCTTTATCTCTCATTAACCATTTTTATGAATTCTTATGTCACGCCGTTACGCTGCCGAAATTGCACCGATTTTCTAAGCCAATGTCATTGTGTAGTGAATACCATGCCCATTTCTACATTAAGGATATTCACCTGTATGCACATTTACTTATTGATTATAAAGTTTCATGTATGAATTCCACATTCCTTTATCGTGGAATAAATTATTATGTTTTATGAATCCATGTTTTATGATCCATGTGGCACACTTATGCATGAACTGAAATGTTTAAGAAGGGTGCGCCCTTATAGCGCTCCAATGCATTGGGTAAAGTATAGTATCATGATACGTCATGTCAAATGAGTGTTGACTCATGATAATTCAAGTGCAACGAGGGTTTACTTGTGCTTCATGTTCAATGAGGATTTACTCATGCTCCACGTGCAATGGGCCTTGGCTCATGCTAATTCCATGTTAAGTGTTGTTGCCACATTTCCATGTTATGATTATCATACTTTATCATGCCTTTATGTTCATGTTTCTTTTATGATCTATTGATATGCCCATTGTCTAACATGTATTGTACTCCTCATGTTATTCCATGTGTACTCCCTTACTGGGCTTTATAGCTCACCCTTTTCTTATGCATGTCCTCAGGTTATCCCATGAAATGCTACGTACGAGGGAATGTAGTGGTCATGTAAAGGAAGTTTTCAATAAAGATGTTTTATTTCATATTTTAAGTTTTTATGTAATGATCCTAATCCCCAAAGATATTAAACCTATCGATCTTATTTGTTGTATCAAGTGAAGTTTTATGTAATAAATCATGTTTAAGTTTGTAAAAAAAGCAGGGTTGTCATAGTTGGTATCAGTGGATAGGTTTAGTTATTTTTGGGATTAGGATTAGAAAACCCTAGTAAAGCCTTAGAGATAAGACTAATTATAATAAAAACGTCCCTAAGTTTTGGTGAGTATTGAGTAAGTGGTTTATCATGAAAATACATCCCTGTCTGGATACGAGCAGGTAGAGGCGGCTCTGGCACAGATGTATCCTAGGGGTAAAACCCGAAAACACCGTTTTGAGCTAGACTCGAATGGGAACTGGTGCACGAAAATGGGCCTTGATGCACTCTTGGTTATGAAACTCTCGGGGGATATGTTTTGATAAATTCACAAGCTTAGTATGAACCCTTATTAATGGAATTAAAAAAAATGCCCCTAAGAATATATGTTAGAAACTAGATCATGAAAATCCTAGATTGAAGCCTATAGACTCATGAGTTAAGGAAATAACAGTTTATTTATAAGTCATAAAATTTTTTCTTTGGATTACCCTTTATGTGTTACCCCCTAACTTTCCTTTTATTCTAGCCAATGGCCATTAATAGGAGGACTCGGGCTAACAACCGATGTGAAGATCAGTGTGATGACTGTACTAATGAGATGCCCAATCCAATGGGAGCGGGAATCGCAAACTTCGTCACGTTTCTCTCTCAGCTAAATCAAGCTTTGAATAGAAACACAGGTCAAGAGGAACGTTCAGCCCCCCCCCCCCCAAGAAAGTACAAGTCACTATCGCGAGCTTCATGAGACAAAGGCCTCCTAATTTTAGTGGATCATCCGATCCCACGATCGCTGAACAATGGATCAACTCCATTGAAAAGATCTTCTCCATCCTTCAATGTGCTGAACAAGAGAAGGTTCTCCTAGAGGCTTATCGTATGGAGGGTGAAGTTGATCAATGGTGGGCGTTGATCAAAAATATGAATCCTGAGGAGGAGATCGAGGCATTGGAATGGAAGGATTTCAAGAAGATGTTTTTTGATAAATATTTTCCATGCACCCTCTGGATTAAGATGGAAAGGGACTTCCTTTCCCTCAAGCAAAAAGACGAAGAATCTATTGGAGTGTATGAGGAAAACTTCACAAGGCTTGCACGATACACTTCAGGCTTTTTTGTTACCCCAGAATGAAAATTTGACCGCTTCTTTGGTGGGTTGAAGCCTAGCCTACATAAAGAATTAACAATCCATGACTTCGACAGCTATGAGGAAATTGTCCGATGTGCCCTCAAGGTCGAAATGGAGATCGGAGAATCACAGGGGTATCATGGGGACAAGAAGCGTAAGGTAGACTTAAATGATGGAGATCTGATGGATAAATCCAATGGTGCTAGGAAGATCCAGCACCCCACTTGCCAAAAGTGTGGAAAGAAGAACCCTGGAAATTGCCTTAAGGGGACAAGGAAATGCTTCAGGTGTGGAAGCGAAGGGCACCTAACTGTTAACTGTCGGCAAGAAAGACCCGTGGCTGCAACAGTGGATAAGAACGCTCCGTTTGAACCTCAATGAGTTGTTTAATGCTACAAATGCAAAGAACTGGGTCATTTTGAAAATCAGTGCCCTTATCTAAGGGTTTTCAGAGGCAACCAACAACCTCTAAGGCAGCAAGGAAGAGCTTTTGCCATCACTTCTGCCAAAGTGAACCCCGACAACGAAGTGGTGATAGGTACGCTAGTTATTCATTCAAGAATAGCGAACGTACTTTTTGATTCAGGTTCTACGCATTCTTTTATATCTCTAAAGTTTAGTAGAACAATCCTAGTACCACCACAAATCATGGAAGTGAAGATATCGGTGAGTACGGAAAATGGGGAAATCATTGCATCCCATGAATATAAGTCCTCCCCTGTTATAATCTGTGGATTTAATTTCCCGGTGAACCTCGTCATACTCCCTCTAGTAGAATTTGATGCAATTTTTGGCATGGATTGGATTTCCTTATATAGAGCCAACATAAATTTTCGGGAGAGGGAAATCAGACTTCATATGGAGAATAGACCCCCGATTCTTTATAAGTGTAAGGAGGAAGATGAATCTCCTTTAGCTCCATCATCTCAAGCATGGATATTACTACCTTATGAGCATGCGTATCTGGCTCAGATGATTGAGTCCAAGGAAGAAAACATCCTTGAAGAAATACCTATTGTGAGGGAATTCGCTGAAGTGTTTCCCGAGGAACTGCCTGGTATTCCTCCTAGAAGATATGTTGAATTCTCAATTGAACTTATACCCGGGGCTTTACCAATATCCAAGACTCCATATAGAATGGCTGTTGTAGAGCTTGAAGAGCTAAAGAAACAACTACAGGAGAATCTGGATAAAGGGTTTATACGCCCAAGTGCTTCACCATGGGGTGCACCAGTCCTCTTCGTCAAGAATAAGGATGGGTCAATGCGGATTTGCATCGATTATCGTGAACTTAACAAAATCACGATAAAGAACAAGTATCCTCTCCCAAGAATTGATGACTTGTTCGATCAGCTACGTGGAGCACAATACTTCTCCAAGGTGGACTTTCGGTCGGGATATTATCAAGTAAGGGTGAAGAAGGAAGATATCCCCAAGACTGCTTTTCGCACAAGATACGGGCTCTATGAATTCATAGTAATGCCTTTCGGACTCACTAATGCTCCAACAATCTTCATGAATAGAGTCTTTAGAGATTACCTCAATAAATTTGTGGTAGTCTTTATAGATGATATTCTAATATACTCCAAAACCAAGGAGGATCATAAGGAGCATTTAAGAACTGTACTAGAGACTTTGTGCAAGGAGAAGCTCTATGAAAAGTACAGAAAGTATGAGTTCTGGTTAAAGGAGGTATCATTCTTGGGCCATATCATCACAAGAAATGAGATATCTGTGGATCCCTCCAAAATAGATGTAATTGAGGGATGAATGAGGCCAACATCGGTAATAGATATCCATAGATTCTTGGGGTTATCTGGATATTATCAACGATTTGTGAGGAATTTCTCATGATTGTCCAACCCTATTACCAAGTTAACTCAGAAGGGAGTAAAGATTTCTTGGAGTGATGAATGCGAAGACAGCTTCAAGGAGTTGAAAAGGAGGATTATCACTGCGCCCGTGCTCAATTTACCCACAAGTGGGGAAATTTTTGTTGTATTCAGTGATGCTTCGAAGAAGGGCTTAGGTTGTGAACTGATGCAGAATGATAAAGTGATATCCTATGCCTCAAAGAAGTTGAAAATCCATGAGAGAAACTATCCAACACATGATCTGGAGTTGGCGGCAGTGATGTTTGCCTTGAAAATATGACGACATTATCTCTATGGGGAGAAATGTGAGATATATACTAACCACAAGAGTCTTAAATATATATTCACACAGAAAGAGCTTAATATGCGTCAGAGAAGATGGAAAGAGCTCATCAAGGATTATGACTATTCAATACATTACCACCCTGGGAAAGCGAACAAGGTGGAAGATCCCCTAAGTAGAAAGGACCCAGTGATTCTATCAATGATGAGAATTGAGAAGGATCCAATCTTCTTAGACTTGATGAAGATGGAAATGGGAATCATAGATAAGGGAACATCATCAATACTTTCAAAAATGATTGCTCAACCGTCTCTTTTGGAAAGGCTAAAGGATGCTCAAAAGGATGATGTGAGAATTCAAGAAAAAGTGGAAGATATCAAAAAAGGGAAATCCTCGGAGTTTAATGTTAATGAATAAGGAATTGTGCGATTTGGGAAAAGACTATGTGTTCCATCGTGTCCGGAGCTGAAGAAGGAACTTTTGGATGATGCACATAGTTCAAATTTCTCTATTCACCCAGGGAGCACAAAGATGTATCGAGATCTCCGAGAAAACTTTTGGTGGGATAATATGAAGAAGGAGATCACTGAATATACATCAAAGTGCCTGGTGTGTCAGCAAGTGAAGGCAGAGAGGTAGAAGTCTAATGGGGATTATGCAACCATTTCCCATACCAGAATGGAAATGGGAGAAAATCACTATGGACTTTGTCACCGGACTTCCAAGGACATCCAAAGGCAACAATGCAATCTGGGTTGTTGTGGATCATCTTACAAAGACTGCACACTTTATTTCTATTTGGGAGGATTTCTCTTTGGATCAACTGGCATGGATATATATCAGGGAAGTGGTAAGGTTTCATGGAGTACCACTATCTATTGTGTCTGACCGAGATCCAAGATTCACCTCTAAGTTTTGGAAGAGTCTTCAACATGCTCTGAATACTGAACTGAACTTCAGTACGACCTATCATCCTCAAACTGATGGCCAATCTGAGCGGACTATCCAAACACTTGAGGACATGTTGAGAGAATGCTTAATGGACTTTAAAGGAGGATGGGATCAACATCTTCCTCCAGTTGAGTTCTCTTATAATAACAGTTTCCACTCAAGCATCCAAATGGCACCATATGAAGCCCTTTATGGGAAAAGGTTCAAAACACCAGCGTGTTGGGATGAGGTTGGTGAACGTAAGATTCTTGGACCAGAAATGGTCGATGAAATGGTGGAGAAGGTGAAAACCATTCAGCAGCATATCAAGCCAGGCCAGAGTTGACATAAGAGTTATGCAAATAACCATCGACGGGACCTTGAGTTTAAAGTTGGATACATGGTTTTTCTATGCATATCTCCATGGAATAAGGTCATGAGGTTTGGAAAGAAAGGGAAGTTAAGTCCAAGGTACATCGGCCCCTTTGAGATTCTTGATCGTGTCAGGGCTGTGGACTATCGACTAGCACTTCCACCTACCATGGCCAAAGTTCATGATGTCTTTCATGTATCCCTCTTAAGGAAGTACATACCAGACCCTTCACATGTACTCTCTTCTGAGGTGGTACAATTGGAAGGTGATCTTTCTTATGAGGAGAAACCAGTGAAGATCTTAGATCGTAGAGAAAAATTTATACAAAATAAGACAAGGACACTTGTCAAGGTGTTGTGGAGAAACCACAAGTTTGAAGAACCGACTTGGGAATCAGAGGAAATGATGAAGATGAGTTACCCACATCTGTTTTAGTGTGGGAAAAGGAAAATTTCGAGGGCGAAATTTCTTAAGGGGGGAATATTGTAATGACCCAAAGTTTCATTAATGGTAATCCCTCTTGATCTAATTAAATGTCTCTTTATGTATATATAAAATGTCAACTTCTTTGGTTTTATGTTAAGAATTTTGACCATTACTAATATAGCCATTGAACAGTGATCACATGATTAGTATAAATATAGGGCTTTAACAAATCCAATTTACTCAGACAAAAGAAGCAATGACCTCATCCAGTAGATTTGCCCCATACGAAGCCCATTTATCAGAGCTTGGAAAAGAGGTGTCATCCCTGGGCTTCTCTCTTGACCAAGCCCAAGCTGAGCTTCACCATGTCAAGCTCGAATGGGACCATCTATGGGAGAAGTGGAAGTTGATAGAAATTACCACTCGAGCGATGTTATCTGAGCCACCCCAAGAGTCTGTCAACATCGCCCACCTTACCCTTAGGTCTTATGTGGCTGTTTTAAGGGGTTATATAACAAATTGATAGTACTTTGTTAATGTAAATTATTTTAGTATATAATAATGAATATAATTTCTTGTCATTATTGATACATTGTAAATATTTTTTAAAGTAAAAATGGTGTTTTTTAGTTATTATTTAATTAAGAAATCTATTTTATTAAATTAAGGGATTTTTGAATTAAATAATTTTTTAATAAAATATTATTATTATTATTATTAGATTAATTTTATTATATATAAATGATCATATAATTGTATGAATGCAATTATAATTTTTATTAAGGTTTGAAATCCATTTTTGTCAAAACCCGTGAATTTTCGATAAATGTCAGTTTTTATTTTAAAAGTTAAAATTAACATATTTAGAAAATTATTTAGATAAAATAAATGTTATTTTTGGAATCAGGATGTCGAAATTATCCAATGGTGAATTTTTCATAATTTTTTGAAACAGTCAAATTTTTGAGTAAAAATTAAATACTGTTTAAATATATAATGTGTTTTATAACATCATAATGACCTAATAGTGATGTAATAAAATACTATAATCTTTATGTTAGGACAATATATGTTTTACCATTAAAATAATGTGATTTTGGGTTTGTTTGGCTTACTTTTCAAAGCATTATTGGACCCCTCAAGACTTATTAAACACCTTGTCTTTTTAAATTAATTTCCATGGGAGCGTGACTCACCTCCACATAAGCAACCACATTATTTTAAGAAGTTCGGACTTTCACCTTATAAAATATTTTTTTCCTCTTCCTTTTTCCAAAAAACATGGGAAAAAACCATGGTATGGTTTGTAGTTTGGATTAATTTAATATAAGGGGTCCCAAACCTAAATAATAAAGAATTCCCTCACCTTTCCTATATAAAACCACCCAAGCTCCCACTTCCTCCTCACTAAATGACTTTTTAGTTCATAAAAAATCTTCCCTACTCTCTCTAGAATCCTCCCAAGGTGCCCCAAGCTCCCAATAATCCTCTCTCAAGCCTCTCTCAAGCCTTTGGAAGCACACTTCCAAGTAAGGGTTTTTTTCTTCCTTTCTGATTTTTATCCAATTTTCTTTAAGTTGTTTTGCCCTTCTAATTTCAATTATGAATGTTGGTGTATGGTTTCAAACCTCCCTCATACTTCCATCTTTATTTTTAAATTATGGGAGACCCCTTTCTCTCTCATTAAATGCCTTCCATGTACATCCGTTACTCTGCTGAAATTTTGAAAGGAACTTCTATCTCCTCTTTTACATTCAAGAAATACTTTTGTATCATGAATATGGATTCCATTAAAATTGTTGGTACATGTATCTATATGACCACCTTACTGTCCATTACATGTAAATATTATGAGGAACTCCTTTCTCTCTCATCAACCATTTTTATGAATTCTTATGTCACGCCGTTACGCTGCCGAAATCGCACCGATTTTCTAAGACAATGTCATTGTGTAGTGAATACCATGCCCATTTCTCCATCAAGGGTATTCACCTTTATGAAAATTTACTTATTGATTATAAATTTTCATGTATGAATTCCACATTCCTTTATCGTGGAATAAATTATTATGTTTTATGAATCCATGTTTTATGATCCATGTGGCACACTTATGCATGAAATGAAATGTTTAAGAAGGGTGCGCCCTTATAACACTCCAATGAATTGGGTAAAGTATAGTATCATGATACGTCATGTGCAGGGAGTTTTGACTCATGCTAATTCAAGTACAACAAGGATTTACTCGTGCTTCATTTGCAATGAGGATTTACTCATGCTCCATGTGCAATGGGCCTTGGCTCATGCTAATTCCATGTTAAGTGTTGTTGCCACATTTCGATGTTATGATTATCATGCTTTATCATGAATTTATGTTCATGTTTCTCTTATTATCTATTGATATGCCTATTTTCTAACATGTATTGTACTCCTCAAGTTATTCCATGTGTACTCCCTTACTGGGCTTTATAGATCACCCTTTTCTTATGCATGTCCTCAGGTTATCCCATGAAATGCTAAGTACGAGGGAATGTAGTGGTCATGTAAAGGAAGTTTTCAATAAAGATGTAGTATTTCATGTTTTATGTTTTTATTTAATGATCCTAATCCCCAAAGACACTAAACCTCTCGATCTTCTTTGTTGTATCAATTGAGGTTTTATGTAATAAATAATGTTTAAGTTTGTAAGCAGGGTTTTCATACCTACTCCTTCTTCTTTCCCAGTGGTGTCACCAAATCCATTGGAGAAGATAACAAATCAGTAGGAAATTCAGTTTTTCCACAATACAGATAGAGATAAATGAAATAAATGCACCAGTATTAAGAAGCGCAATAGCTATATAAGATGCAATCAAAATGGTACCTCGAACTGTCGACGGTCCCACCTCTGATCCTGCTGGTGCCTGATCCACCGCATGAAAATGTTTGGTCTCTGCCTATGAAGGAAAACTAGTCTATGGCTGTGCCCTGAACTGGATCTACCTAAAAGACAACCCAGACCTTCCACCACGACCACCAAAACAAGACCCCCCCATCCTCAACGGATCTAACTGAGTTGGAACTCCCTTTGAGGCCACTGATCCTTCCCCACTCTAAAGTGGTCGTTCCAACCCTCAAAAGTGCTAAAAAATCCCGATAACTCCACATTGATAATAGGGCTTCAAAGGAAGTGGGCATGCTGGTCAGATGTGCCCCGATATCCCACATTGGGGGCACACAATCAATATCGCATCAGAATCCACAGATGAAAACTGCCTGGAAGAGTGGCATGTATTACCACTTCCCTTCTTCACCTAATCCTCCCGCTTCCTTTTCTTCTCTGAAGAGATGCCACTACCCACTACTGATACTATCCCAGAGAAACCATCCCTCCCTTTCCAGTCAATCTCCACCATTCACACCCGATCAACCACCTCATCATAGGTCCTCATCTTGAACAAGAAAACCTGGGAATATATCTCTAGTCGAAAGCCTTTCTCAAACCTCTGGACCTTATCTTTCTCATTAGAGATGATTTCAGGAGCATACTGAACTAACTTAGTGAAACAGTTTGCGTACTCCATCACATAAAGATCCCCCAGAACAAGATCCATGAACTCTTGGGACCTGGCATATGCCAAGACCTCAGGGAAGTACTGTTCATTGAAGACAACCTTGAAATCTCCCCAGTGCATCTGCTCATTCTTCCTAGTTTGAAGTACCAATTCCCACCACCTATGGATAGTACCCTCCAATAGAAAATATGTACACTTTACCCTGATCTCTTTGGGTGTATCCATGAACTCAAACATGCGCTCGATCTTTTAAAGCCATTCCTCCACTTTCTACGGTTCTATGCTACCACGAAAGGTAGGATACTTATTTTTCAAAAACTTCTGGGTATTTTCTTTCCTAGGACAAGTATCATACTCTTTAACAGGAGATGGAATAGGAGATGGTCCATGTCTGAGTTCTTATATATCCTGAACCACAACCTCTACTAGCCTTTGATCAAGTGGTGTGGGAGAACTCTCTCAGGATTCCTCCTATGGGTGCATGGGAGATTTCTGGGGAGGCATGTTGCTACTAAATGAAACAGTCACAGAAAAAATAGTCAATACCATCATTATGAAAATTTTAATCAAATACATCAAATATAAATAATCTAAACACATTATATTAATAAAATAAATAACAACTCCACCCCGCCTGATGTCCTCATGTGGTCTGCAACCCACACGTCTCACCTAGAAGTGAAGTCAATTAGACAATTACAACATCCCATAGTGACTCAAGGTCTACCATGAGAGGTGTGGTCTAGGCACCCTACTCATGACCAAAACCCTGAGCCCCGATAGTCCTAGCTTTTGTCTATCCCAACTCATCCCAAAATAGTAATACAACCCCAAAACATTGGCCTCCTTTGATACCATTTTGTCACAAAATGAATCTATTTTCCACTAATAATGACACCAAATCCATCCCATGACAAGGACCTAATGGATTTTCCTATCCCCCCATGCTGGAAAAAGTGATCGGGTATTAATAAACTTGGTTTGGGAATGATTTACCCGAGTATGAAAGCATAAAACATTAAAAACTATCAATAATATGAATTGAAAATTTTCATGCCAAACAAGCCTTAATAGAAACCAGATCTGAATAAATAGTTTTAAATAAATTAAAAGAGGCCCAAACATAAATAAAAATATCATAAAATCATCCGCAAAGACTCCACATGACAAGGGTTCATCACCCCAAAGCCATCTCCACAGCACCGCACTATAGGAGGGGACTAACAACCCGAACCACCTTCGAATGAGGATTTTATTTTACCTGTGTCAAATATAATAAAGTATACTTACACCCAAGGGTTGTAAGTAGGGTTTGAGACTAATACCAATATGATACTACCCAAATATTCCAAAGAGTATGCAATACAAGGTGAAAAAGCATGCAATTTTAATATATAAGGAAAAATGGTGATCGATTCCAAGAAATGAAACTTTTAATTGTAAATAGTTTTAAAAATAAACATTTCAGAATGTTAAAATTTTTTAATAATACATTTTAGCTAATTTAATGTATAGCCAAACACAACCTAATACAATGGTAAATATCACAAATCCAATGAGCACCAAAACTAGGAACACCCCTAGGCACTAGGTAGTCTTGGGCCCTATTTACCTCATACATTGGTGTAAAATAACCATATAAAAATCCATTCCCATCCACGAGACACTAGTAAAAAACATAAGAATAACCTATTGGTCCCCAATCATCATAAATATAGTCTTTTTAGTGTTTTTTTATCCATTTTTCTTAGTGAAACATGAACAAAACCCATCCAGATCACTAACGTACAAGTACATATCCCCCCTCCTAGGTACCCGGGCTTCCCCCTTTGTGCTCAAAAAATTTAAGCATGATAAATACATACCTTTTCATATAAAACACCAATATTTGTCACATAAAAACAATAAAATATCTATAAACACTTTATACCACTTAAAACACACAACAGAGCATTTTGATTTTCAATAAAACAACTTCTCAAAATCTCGCATTGTTTTGCACCCAAAACTCCTTGAAATACCCAATTTTCACACTATGTGCACACTTATCAGTCAAAAAAATAAAAATAGCATCCCAATACCTTTCAATGAAACCAAAAAATCAGTTATAGGGCAGCCCCATATGAACTAATAAGTGATATCTTTGTAAAACCTCCATTTTCACACAAACATGGCACTTAAAGTTCATATGATTCACAAACACCATTATTTTTTTTTCACAGAAACAACCAAAGGATATAAACATTCAAAAAATGATTTTCATACCTAATACATTTCAATAAAATCAACTAAGTAGTTATTATAAGGGTTGGTTTCCTGAGAACCAACTATTTTGTACTTTGATTACATGAATGTACACTTATTATATATTGTTCATTGTTCTGCATGACTATAATATAATAATGTCATGGAATATATTTTGCATTAATAAGGTAATGGAATATACACAATATGATGAGAACCTTGAAATGCTATAACAATATTCTTAAATAAAGTTCTACAATTGGATGACATACTATGATAGGACACATAGTATATAGACCGTCATGTGTGAGTACTCGTAAGAAGACGAGACTCTCTATCATTGAGTTCGCACTTGGTAATCTACAAGATGGTAGATTATGATAATAGACCCTCCAGTAGTAATTCCGCATGTTTTGGTTTCATCGAAAATTACTATCTACGAGCGTGTGTAATGGTCCTTAAACTGGAAGATTATCATTAACTCATGTCATGACTCGCGCACTTAGATTTGCTGACGAAAACCATCATGAAGACAGTTGGTGGGAAGTAGGGAGTGTTGGGTGAGTCACAAATGACATGTTGTTAATGGATAAGTCGAGGAAGGATTTGTACCTTTCATATTTATGGAAGTAGATATCTCGGGCCCTTTGATTGAAATAGAACTGTCGAACAAATTCCATGGCCATGGTGACACGACAATTTTATTTCTGGAAGTCAAAAATGATAGATCAAGCATATAGGTTTATGAAACTACCATGAAACCAGTTTTATGAGATATCGAGACAAATGGAATAAATTACATAGTAAGCATTCGTATGAGGTGACACGTTAATGCGGTGTCAAATTTTTTCTCTTGGGTGCCTTGACCCATTGCTAGACAGTAATCTTGGACTTTAGGCAAGCCTGCCTAATGCCAATGATAAAGAGGCCTAAAGGGTCACACAATAAGTTTATCAAAGTATCTCAAGTAGAATAAAGATTATTCCCATACATGGTTTCATAATTATTCATGGAAACCTAAATATTTTTAATTTTGGAGGAAGAATAAAATGAAAACAAGTACACGCCGTGTATTAATGATTACACGCCGTGTAGTTTTTATTTTGAAAACAAGTACACGCCATGTATTATTGAATGTACATGCCCTGTAGTTTTCATTTTGGAAAGGAAATGAATAAATTAAAACAAGATATACCCACCATGTACATTTAATGTACACGCTGCGTAGTTTTCAATGAAAAACAAGTACATGCCATGTATTTATGATTACACGCCATTTAGTTTTTCTAGTCGGGATTTTGATAAAAATAATCATTTTATTTAAATTATTTTTATTATAATCATCATGGGAACATGTCAAGGAATTAATGACTTGACATGGGGTTTTCAAAAGAGTTAATGAAATAAATGAAACGCGTAACACATTTATTTATTTTCATAACTCTACAACCTCAAACTCGATTATAAATATCCTCACAACCCCAACTCTTTTCCCAAAAGAATTATTGTGCACAACAATTCTGGAGAATTCTATCAAGACCAAAAGAACTCCATCCTCCAAGAACACCCTGAAGACTGAGAGAGATCCACCTCCATCGGATCAAGGCGATCTAAGGTGGACAACACAAGAAAAGGCTTCTCTACTCTAGCACTCGAAGATTCCTTTAGCGACGTCCAGAGATACGTGGTGCACGTGTGGATCACCGTTAGAGGAAGTCTACACTTGGATTCAGCAACGCAACGACAAATCACATTGGGACGTGATCAAAAATATAAACATAAAAAGAATGCCATAAAAGGTACTTCTTTTCAATTAATTAAATTAATTATAATGAACCTGTGATGATATTTCCTTCTTGGTTCCAGGACTATTCTTCATCTTTTTCTATTTCTGTGATTTGATCTATGGAGACTGGCATTTATCATCGTATTGATCTAGGATTGATCATTATTAATGAAAAAAATCCAAGTGGGCACATCCACCCATGAGCTTCTACTGTGCCTGGGACCTTCAAATGGTATCAAAGGGAGGTTACAACGTTGATTATAGTTATTTAATTTTTGTTGATAATTTATGCATTTATATTTGATTCAATTCAAGATAAATCATTCTATAAAACTGAATGAACAAGATTTGTTCTTACTCCTTCGTTTCTCGATTCACATCACCGAAAAAACTTTTAATTTTAATTTTGATTAAATTAAAAATGAGGAACTCATCTGGAGGAGCCGCTCTTTCTATCCGTACAACACAAGAATACACGACATGTAGTGAAAAATACACGCCGTGTACTTAGGTTCAATGAACCGATACTGGTCTGCCAAACCACACCATGTGAATTGAGTACGCCTAAGTATTTATTACACCATGTTGACCAGAAATGAACAGCGTGTGGAACCGGAATACACGACGTGCATGTTGAATCAATATGCTGTGTAGTACGATCCGACCCAGGTGAAACCATGTATAAGGAGAAGCCGTGTTCCGCGTACATGGTATTGACAGGTTGGTAACCACGTAACAAGAAAGTACACGCCGTGTTAGATTAATCTACATGCTGTGTACTCCAAAATTTACAAAGTACAAAAAACACGCCAAAGCCCCCGGTGTGTATTTTGGATAAAGGGTGAAAAATACGTGGTGTGTTGGCTATATTACACACCGTGTACTTTCCAGAAATGGAATTTCACCAGGTTTCCTCCAAAATTACAAAGACCTGTACAAGGAATATGGATGAGAAGAATCTTAAGGAAATTAATAAAGGAATTTAAGATAAATAATTGATTAATTATAAGATCATAATTAATTGAAATCAAGCATGAATTATCTTGAATAATAGAATGATTAAAATAATTTGAATGCTAAATATGTGTAAATGTCATTGCATGCTATGAATGATCAAGAGCTAGACCAAATACCATTTTTATGTGTGTATGGTTTCATTTAAATATGTTTAATTTAAATTCTTTGGCCTGCAAGCCTTCTTCCAATAAAATGTAGGGCCTGCGTGCCCATGGTTTCTTTAATGTAAACCCCATGTAATAGAGGATCTCCCAAGCTAGTGGAGATGGTTCAAAAATACGAAGTTGAGGAAAAAACAACCTAAGAAGATGCAAAGGTGTATAGATAGGATCTACAAAACACAAACCATCAGGTTCAAGGTGTTTTCCCTAGGTTATGGTTAGCTTATCAAAACCGCTAGATAAGATAACCAATAAAATCTCATGATAATGCCATATTATTTTATTTTTATTTGATTTCATGGTTTATTTTTTATGTATGTGTTGTTGTGTTCACATTATTAATGAACTAAACAAGCATGAAAAGATGGAATAAAATAAAAACTAGACTATGCATAAATATTATCAGAACATGGTTAATAACTTAAGCAAGCATCAATTAATATTAACAATCATGTGATAATGAAAAACTACACATAAAGAATAAAATCCCTAAAATACCATATTAATTCAGACCAAGCCTTTCATTACTTGATTAAGGGCAAGGCTCAATAAAACTAAGTGTTTGACCAACCCTTGTTGGGACACTTACTTTTAAAAAGGAAGCCCTTATGAATGTTTCCGGTTGAGTTAAACATTTTAAATCAAGAAGAGTAGCCCTTGATAGACTTGTTGTAAAATGGAGGAAGGTGTTGAGAAAATCCAAGTCAGGATTTCAGGATTAGGGAGTCCACTCAATAGATCAAGGAACTGTAAGCTCATAGTTGGCAAAGACCTGCCTACCTAAATACCTTCAAATAACTTGACCAACCCTTGTTGGAGTTATGCGAAGGGTAATATGGATCCTTTCCACTAGAATGTCAAAGAAATTTGACATTCTGAGTTCAATGGTGAGGGCCATTGGGACTTGATAAAATAGTGGGAGACTTAATAAAATTTATTATTTCTCATAAAATGTAATCAAGAAATTACTGATAAATCTGCACTTTTAATTTGTAGAATCAATATGAAAAACTCGTCAACCAAATTTTCTTTGCGATAAATTATAGATAAATACAATATTCTCAATGAACGTAACTTTCAGGAATGGTTTAGGCACCTTCGGGTTATCCTATGCCATGAACGAAAGTTTTACGTGCTGGAGTCCTCACTTCCTGATTCGCTCGCCCAAGGGGTGAGTGATGAAGATTTCCTGGTCTATGATCAACATTTTAATGATGAACTTGACTTTCAATGTTTGATGATATCATCAATGTCTAGTGATCTAATGAAGTCTCATGAAGACATGGATGCCTATAGAATGCTCGAGCACCTCCGTGGTCTATACCAGGAGAGAGAAAGACATGAAAGGTTTGAGATCTCCAAGGCTCTATTCCAGAGCAAGCTTGGAGTGGGTGCCCCAGCTGGGCCTCATGTAGTCAAGCTCATTGGATACATTGAGATCTTGGAGGTTCTAGGGTTTAAACTCCCTGAAGAACTAGGTACCAATATCGTTCTTGTATTACTCCCCTAGATATTCTCTAACTTTGTTGTAAATTTCAACATGAAAAACATTGAGAAGTCTCTATCTGATCTCCTTATCATCATTCACCAAGTGGAAAATGATATGAAGCATAAAAATCCTTCTGTCCTTATGGTGAATAAAAGGAAAGGTAAGGCAAAGATATTTAAGCCCAAATCTTCTTCAAGGCCTTCCAAGAAAAGGAAGATCAAAGGGGAGGCAAGAGAATAGGAGGCTGTTTGTTTTGCATGTGGCAAGAAGGGCCATTGGAAGAAAAATTGCACCCAACCAAGGAAGCAAGGGGAAGATTCAGGTGCATTTGTTATTGAATGAAATCTATCTTTTTCTACTAATTGGGTATTAGATACTGCTTGTGGTTCTCACATATGTATCCAAATATAGGAACCATGTAGATTCAGAAAGATTGGATGAGGTGAGGTGGATCTGCGAGTAGCCAATGAAGCCAGACTCGCTGCTGTAGCTATCAGATACTACCACCTAACATTGCCTACTGAGATGGTCTTGGTATTTAAAGGATTTTATTATATACCCTATGTAACCAAAAACATTATTTCAGTTTCTAGATTAGATACTGATGGATTCATCTTCATGTTTGGAAATGAATGTTTCTACTTTTATAAAGATAGCATTTGTTTTGGTAGGGCATATTTATATAACAGCCTTTATGTGTTAGACTACACAAACCAAGTAATGGCAATCGATGAAAAAGTTAATTTATATGACTCATACCACACCTGAATTTGGAATCACCAGCTAGGTCAAGTCAATGAGAAACGTTTGAAAAAATTACATCAAGATGGGTATTTAGATTCTTTCGAACTAAAACCACTTGGTGTATGTCATGCGTGTCTACAAGGCAAAATGACCAAATCCCCATTTAGTGGGAAAGGTGAAAGGGCTAAAGAGCTTCTAGAATTAGTTCACATAAATGTGTGTGGACCATTTCTAGTTGAAGCAAGGGATGGGTTCTTGTACTTCATAACTTTTACTAATGATTTTAGTAGATATGGATATATTTACTTAATGAGGTATAAGTCATATTATTTTGATCGGTTCAAAGAATACATGAATGAAATTGAGAACCAGCTTGGTAAGAAGATCAAGAAACTCCACTCAGATAGAGGAAGAGAATATCTTAATCAGTACTTCATTGATTTCTTATGGGAGTTTGGGATTCTATCTCAACTCACTCCTCCTTACATGCCTCAGTGGAATGACGTAAGTGAAAGGAGGAACCGCACCCTGTTGGACATGGTGAGTCAAGCGAGTCTTCTATTATCCTTTTGGGGATATACATTACAAACAGCAGCACACATACTAAACCAAGTACCAAATAAATTGATAAATGGTATTCCATATGAATTATGGAGTGGACACAAAGCCATGTTATCAAATTTGCATGTGTGGGGTAGCAAAGCATTTGTTAAGGCCTCTTTAGGTAACAAGATTGCACCCCGATGCAGAAAGTGTATCTTTATAGGATATCCCAAGGAAACAAGGGGATATTACCTATACAAAACCTCAAATAAAAAGGTAACAGTGGCAAGACATGCCATATTCCTTGAGAGGGAGCACATCTCCAAAAGAGATAGTGGGAACGAGATAAACTTCGATGAAGTCAAGGCTCAATATACACAAGAGTTGGTACAAGAACAAATTCCATAGATCCCCGTGGAAAATCAATCTATTCCAGAGACACAAGAACTGTGTAGGAGCACGAGAGAGGTGAGAGAACCAGAAAGATATGGTTTTCTTGTTACTGAGGATGGTGACTCATTATTGGTTGACAATGATGATCCTCTTACCTACAAGGAAGTAGTTGAAGGCACAGACACTGCCAAGTGGCAAGAAGACATGAATTTTGAAATGGATTCCATGTACCAAAACCAAGTCTAGATTTTGGTAGACCCTCCAGTTGATATAATTCTTGTTGGTAATAAATGGGTATTCAAGAAGAAACTGGACATGGAGGGGAAAGTCAGCACCTATAAGGCATGAATGGTAGCAAAAGGTTTTAGACAGTGTCAAGGAATTGACTATGATGAAACCTTTTCACCAGTTACGATGCTGAAATCCATCATAATACTATTGGACATTGCCGCTTACCATGACTATAAAATTTGTAAAATGGATGTCAAAACAAAATTTGTTAATGGGAACCTCCAGGAAGATGTCTATATGACACAACTTGAAGGGTTTGTGACTCCAAAGGATGTTAACAAGGCATGCAAGTTTTAGAAATCCATTTATGGATTAAAGAAAGCATCAAGGTCATGGAACATTCATTTTGATGAAGCCGTAACTGAATTTTTCTTTATTAATAACGAATGTGAGACTTGTGTCTAAAAAAGGTTTAGTGGAAGTGCAGTTGTTTTCCTAATAGTATATGTTGATGACATATTACTAATTGAAAAGGAAGTACCTGTCTTACAGTAAGTTAAGGCATGGTTGGATAAATTCTTCTATATGAAAGAATTGGGCGAGACAACATTTATTCTTGGGATCAAGATCCATTGTGATAGATCCAAGAGAATGCTGGGCCTAATTCAAAGTACATACATTAAAAAGACACTAAAGAGATTTAGTATGGAATAGTCCAAGTGGGGATTGTTGTGAGTGTCACATGGTATTCTTCTTTCCAAGAAAATGTGTCCTCAGACACATGAGGAAAGAGAGAAAATGGCAATGTTACCTTATGCATCCGCGATTGGGCTAGTCATGTATGCTATGCTATGTAAAAGGGTAGATTTTTCTTATGCATTAAGTGCATTAGGCAGATATCAAGTTGATCCAAGAGACCGCCATTAGATGGAAGTCAAGACTATCTTTAAGTATCTGAGGTGTACTAAGGATATGTTCCTGGTTTATGGAGGATATGAGGAACTAGTCATCATAGGACATGTAGATGCTAGTTTACAGACTGATCAAGATGACATGAAGTTGCATACTGGATGCATCTTCAGTTTGAATGGAGGTGCAGTGAGCTGTAAGAACTCAAAACAAGTTGTGGTCGCAGATTCTACAGTAGAGTCTGATTATATCGCAACTTCTGAGGTAGGTAAAGAAGTAGTATGGATGCTAAGCTTCATCCAAGAGCTGGATGTAGTACCTAGCAGTAAAGATCCTATCACACTCTATTGTGATAATTCTGTAGCGGTGGAACTTGTAAAAGATCCAAGGTCACATCAGCGAACAAAGCACATACTTCGGAAGTATCGTCTCTTGAGGGATTTTTCTTAGAGAGGTGAAGTTGCAGTGAGAAATATTTCCACAGAAGAGAACATGGAAGACCCCTTGACTAAAGCCTTGACTCAGCAGAAATATGATCATCATGTGAGGTCTAGCGGAATAAAAGTCATAGGCAGTTGTCTCTAGTCCATGTGGGAGTTTGTAATGGTTGGTGTCCTGAGAACCAACTGTTTTTTACTTTGATTACATGAATTTACACTTATTATATATTGTTCATTGTTTTGCATTACTATAATATAATAATGTCCTGGATTTTTTGCATTGATAAGGTCATGGTAGATCCCCACTATGATGAGAACCTTGAAATGCTATAACAATATTCTTAAATAAAGTTCTAAGGTTGGATGACATACTATGATAGGACACATAGTATAAAGACCATCCTGTGCGAGTACTCATAAGAAGACGAGACTCTCTCCCATGGAGTTCACACTTGGTAATCTCCAAGATGGGAGATTATGAGAATACACCCACCAGTAGTAATTCTACATGTTTTGGTGTCATCAAACATTACTATCTATGAGCGTGTGTAATGGTCCTTAGACTGGAAGATTATCATTAACTCATATCATGACTCGTGCACTTAGATTTGCTGACGAAAACCGTCACGAAGATAGTTGGCAGAAAGTAGGGTACGTTGGGTGCGTCACGAATGACATGTTGTTAATGGATAAGTCGAGGAAGGATTTTTACCTTCCATATTTATGGAAGTAGATATCTTGGGCCCTTTGGTTAAAATAGAACTGTCAAACAAATTCCATGGCCATGGTGACATGACGAGTTTATTTCTGGAAGTCAAAGAATGACAGATCAAACATATAGGTTTATGACACTACCATGAAACCTACTTGATGAGATATTGAGACAAAGGGATTAAAATACACAGTAAGCATTCATATGAGGTGACACGTCAATGCGAAATCAACTTCTTTCTCTTGGGTTCCTTGACCCATTACTAAACATTAATCTTGGACTTTAGGCAAGCCCGCCTAATGCCAATGAGAAAGAGTCCTAGAAGGTCACACACTAAGTGTATCCAAGTATCTCAAGTAGAATAAAGATTATTCCCATACATGGTTTAATAATTATTCAAGGAAGCCTAAATCGTTTTAATGTTGGAGGAAGAATAAAATGAAAACAAGTACACGCCGTGTATTAATGATTACACACCGTGTAGTTTTTATTTTGAAAACAAGTGCACGCTGTGTATTATTGAATTTACATGGCGTGTAGTTTTCATTTTGGAAAGGAAATGAATAAATGAAAACAAGATATACTTTCCATGCACATTGAATGTACACGTCGTGTAGTTTTCAATGAAAAACAAGTACACACCGTGTATTTATTATTACACACCGTGTAGTTTTTCCAGTCGGTATTTTGAGGAAATAATATCATTTTATTTAAATGATATTTATTATAATCAGTGTGGGCCCATGTCAAGGAATTAATTACTAGACATGGGGTTTTATAAAGATTTAACTAAATAAATAAAATGAATAACGTGTTTATTTATTGTCATAAATCTACAACCTCAAACCCGATTATAAATATCCTCACAACCCCAACTCTTTTCCCAAATGAATCATTGTGCACAACAATTCTGGAGAATTATCTCAAGACTGAAAGAACTCCATCCCCCATGAACTCTCTCAAGACTGAGAGAGATCCACCTCTATCAGATCGAGGCAATCTAAGGCAGACAACGTAAGTAAAGGCTTCTCCACACTATCACTCAGATATTCCTTTGGCGACGTCCAGAGATACGTGGAGCACATGTGGATCACCACTAGAGTAAGTCTACACTTGGCTTCTATGAAGCAATGACGAATCACATCGGAATGTGATCAGAAATATCAATGAAGAAAGAACGCCATAAAAGGTACTTATTGTCAATTAATTAAATTAATTATAATCAACCTGTGATGATCTTTCCTTCTTGGTTCTAGGACTATTCTTCCTCTTTGTCTATTTCTGTGATTCGATCTATGGATACTGGGTCGTATTGATCTCGGATTGATCATTGTTAATGAAAAAATCCATGTGGGCACATCCACCCACGAGCTTCCGCTACGCTTGGGACCTTCAGTTATATGGAAATATCAAATGAACCAATAAAATATTTCAATGAAACCCCCCAATTTCACATAAAAATGCACTTAAACTTAATTTTCTTTACAAATACCACTGAAACCAATTTTTACACCAATAATCAAATGAGATAAAGATGAAAATATTATAAACACAGAAAGATAAGTCACAAGGATTTCATACACATGGAATCACCTAAAGAAATTGTTAAAAATTTGAATCCTTTATGTGAAAATTCAATCACACCACCACCGCACCTCAAGGAAGGTAGATCAAGCATAAAATCAAAATATTGGACCTAGAAAACCCAAAGTTAAACCCCAGGTTAGAAACCCTACCCTCTGGTCATTTGGGACTTCAAGGAAATTGGAAGAAACTTCATAAAAAGGGGAGGAACTAATAAGGAGAAACACATGATATTTTGTGAAGTTCCTTCACCAAATCCCCCTTCAAAATGGGGTTTAAATGAGGGTTTGAGAGGATTTGAGGGCTGACATGGCTGTTAGGTTTGAAGTGGGGTAGAAAGGGGCAAGTTAGGATAAATCCTGAGAGGGAAAAGAATTCATTTAACTCATTCTTAATGATTTGGAAATGGGAGCATGGTTTGTGTGCACGGTTTGGAAAACTGTGCATCCAAACCGTGCACCCTCCTTTCTCCCCTCAAAACATCTCCAAATGCCACAAAAATTTATAGGAGCTTATAGGGGACTTAGTGGGGAATGTTAGGATAAAAATATAAGAAATATAATCACCTTTAATTAAGAACTTGGGTGTGACAATTTTAAATTTTGAAAAATAGATTTCATATTTGGAATAAGTGGGTCTAAATTATTTTAAAATGCTACTTTTACTTTTGGGCATTATGAATAGTAAATTTAGTGATTATTTTTATTACCATGGTTAAAGGTAAATCAAGTAATTAAAGGTATATATAATATTATAAAATTACCTTAACACCTATAGAAATCCCATTAGATGACTAAATTCCACCCTTATCATCTATGGTTTGAAATGGAATTACTTAATGGCCACTTGCCCATGAATATGGAATGAATATAAAAAAAATTAATGAATGTGACCAAATGTCACAATCCCATTTTATATAGGTATATTAATTTTAATATATGGATAACCAAGAGATAACATCGACTATAGGTAGTATCTGAAAAGAAAAAATAATTACACACATCATCAAAATTTATTTATAATTTTTAGATACTAAATAAATACCATTAATGATGACACAATAGTGATGCATAAATTATTTTATTATTATAAATATCAAATAAATGGTTTTAAAAATATTAGAAGAAATATTATTTAATTAATTAAGGCGATACATGAATTTTATAGGCGACTATGACATGTTATTAGTACATTAAATGTTTTGGTTCTATGTTATCTTCTATGTGGTTTTTATTTAAAGTTAAATAAATTAATAGTGTCAAAATTGACACTATTGATATTTTATAAAAATAACATTTTATTAAATTATTTAAAAATAATAAAAATATTCAAAAATTAAAAATTAAAAATTATAAGGTATAAAATTTTATAAAAGGTCCAATTATGGACTATTGACACCACATAAGTTAATATTTATACCCTTTTAATATTTAGAATATTATTACCACAATTAAAATTAAATAGATTAAATAAGGATAAATCAAAATGATAAGGTTTAAAATAAAATAAAAACATGTCTAAATTTTATTGGTTGAGAGTATTTAGATCCATATTAATCTTATCTTCTAAATAATCCACTTTAGAGACATTTGGATTTAGAAATTAATTTATATTAATTTAATAGTTTTAGTGTTTCCAAGGGTGCCCCTCCCCTCTCTTACAAAAGGGAACTTCTCCTTCTCATTAATTCACTCCTATAAAGCCTTTTGGTTCAGCAAAACCCTGACCATTTCCTCTTAAAACCTCCCTCAATTCATCCTAGAGGTCATACTTTGGGTAGAAAACCTCATAAGGAGTCCTTTTCTAAAAACCAAAAGGAGATACCCGAAAAAGAGGTAATTATTTTATCACCTCTTTCAAAGTTCTTTTCTTCTTCTAATTACTATTTCTATGTTGTTTCAATATCCAAGTAATAAATATAGTATCATCCATATACTGATATGTTATTATAATCATGGGAAAACCATATTCCTCATTTTATTCATCATATGAATAACAATATCACCATGTGTGCATACATACAACTTACCATCTCCACCTCGTGGTGTAATTTTTTATTCAACAATAATTTAATTAGATGGATATAATGATGAGTATAATAGATATAAATAATGAATATAACATGATAATTATTCTATATAACTAATATATCATCCAATTTCATACCATTTAAATATATAAGGAATGATACCGTTGCTTGTGCATATGTATGACTTACCGTCTCCACGACGTGGTGAGATTTATTCTCCAAGTTAAAAATTAAATAATGATTATAAAATATATATGATGAGTAAAAATAATAATTATGAACTTAATTTCATTTTTAACATGAATAAAATACATCCTATTCATAACAAACACGACTTACATGAAAAAACAGGAATGGGAAGACGAAGCAGTTAACACCTAAAATAATTGTAATATTGAAACACTATTAACAAAATGATATAATAGAATCATATATGATTTCATAAATATGTATATGGTTCTGGTATAATTTAATAACATACTTTAACCATTATACAAGAGGTTAACAGACCCTTGAATAACAAAAAGTACAAGGTAAGGGTTAATTTTTGAAATCTCATTTTTATCAGAGATTGTATATAAAAAAGTATTTATTGGGACATATTTATCATTCATGTCCATTTTTCTTAAAAATATTTTCAAAAGGAATATTTTTAAGGTTTTATATAAGGGACTCATTAACTAAAACATCATTTTAAATGGTTTAAATATTTATTCTTCTAAATCTTTCTCATTAATATCCATGTTTTCAAAATGGTTTTAAGGATTTATTTATATGGAAATGAATGTTTTAAAATGTCAATTACTTTCAAATGTTTCAAAGTGATATGGAAAAATTTGATTAAAAAATCTCTTTTAAATGTCTTCTTTAATAAATTGTGCGACTTTTAATGTTTTCAAAGTAAAAAAGGGATATTTTTCTCAAAGAGTTTTAATGATTTTATTAGATTATTTTCATTTATGTCAACATCCTTTGTTAGATTTTATGCTTAATTAAGATTTATTTATTATGATATAATATTCAATATTATATTGAATGTTTTATGATATGTTTGACTATAGATGTGATATTTTAATACCATTCATGGTTTATGGTTAAAGTATTAATATTTCGTATGCTATTTTTAATATGAATATTTATGTTATGTTTCACCCTTTTCATATGAGGAATTCATAGGACTTAGTAAGTGATAGGCGAAGCCCACTATATCCCATCAATGTGTCGGTTGGTATTATGAGACAAACTAGTGTCTTGGAACAAGGACTTGATGGTATGATAATGGTCTTGGAATGAGGCCTTGGCAGTATGGAAATGGTCTTGGCATGAGGCCTTGATGGTATAGTTATGATGTCCGACATTATGAATATCCTCATTATGAGATTAGTTATTAATATTACATGTGATTATTCAACTGGTATAATATTCATGTGAATGTTTCAGTGAAATTATTTGATTTATTCTTGCTATATTATGCTGAAGATAATGTTTTAAAATGCCTGTGTTTTAGTTTTATACCTTTCCTTAAGAGTTTATTCTTATTTATGATAGCTTCCACTATATTGTTTATCCTTAATGAGCATCTGAGCTCACCCCTTTATTATATTTTATTTTTTATTGAATTCAAAGAAGTGTATTATGATTTATATACAGGGTTAAGCTAGGAGAATAATGGTGTTCTCAAAGAATTATCTATGTTTCATTTTATGATTTAAATTGTAATGTAAAGTTCATGTATGTAATATATTTTCCAAGACTGTTAAACTGATTGATCCTTCTGTATTTGATTCCTTGTAATCATGCCAATGTATTAAAATAATGCACTATCTCTGGGCTTCTGAGGTCAGGGTATTATAGTTGGTATCATAGTAAGTTTAGAAACATCCTTGGAAACTAGATTTAGAAAAAATTTGATTAGGGAACATTTCCCTAAGATAGATTTTGGGGATAAGTATAGAAGAACATCCTAGAATTTTTAAAATGTAGATATTTTGTGGGTATTCATAGAAAATAAATCCTCAACTAGATACTACAAGTGGATGTGGTTCTAGAAAAGATGTACCTAAGAGTAAAAACTCCAACACATTGTTCCAGGATTGAATTAAGGTAACCTGGTACACAACAACGGGCATTACTGCACAACTGATTTGACACTCCTGGGGGATATACTTAGGATAATTCACATTTTCTTTAAAAACTTTTATAAATGATTTATGTGTAAATATGTCCCTATAAAAACCATTTTTATGATTATGAGACTAGATATGTGTAAATCTTCAATTAATGCTAAATTTTTTTCTAGTTTTTGGATTATACATTATGATATGATCTAACCTAGTGTATTTCATCATTTATAAATGACTCTCAATAGAAGTAATAAGAACTCCAGCAATACACATGATCCAAAGAGTAATAAGAATCATATCTTTCATAGTCTTAACCCAACATTTCAAAGGGAAATAGTCTCCCACGTATTATCATCATATAAATAAATAATATCATGTGTTAATAAGATAAGTAAATAATTTTATGAGTTCTATGGATTTTAAGGGAAAAAAGTGGAAAAGAAAAAGATGGATAAAGGGAATAAGGGAAAGAAGTATTTTCCCACATGTGATAATTGTGGAAAGAATCACCCTAGTAAATGCTTGAAGGGAATGAGAGTTTGTTATAAGTGTGGAGAAAAAGGACACAAAGTTCATGATAACATGGATAAGAAAAATGTTTCCAATGTACAATTATTTATTTTTAAGGATATGCGACACTATGTGAATCAATGTACCAATCATTAGAGAATACCCCAAATGATGCTATTGGATAATAATCAAGTTATGATACTACCATAGATAAAGAGGAATGATTAATGTGTATACATTATTATTAAATAATTGTGTCATTTGAGTATTGTATTAATGATGTACTAGTTATATGAATTATTAAAATAAATAAGGATTCTACTACAGTACTATTTTATTAAGGATTTGATATTGTATGGTACTAAGAAAAGTGTCACAGTTTCAAGTTAAACTTTTTGAAACATATATGGTTGAGGGAAAGATAACCCACAATATGTTTTTAATACCGAGATAATGATGTTGGAATAAAGAGATGATTTATTTGGATAAATTATATTGGATATCATTTACTACCTTGGAACTAATTAATGGTATATTTATTCCATCATTTTTGGAGTTTAAAACATTTTTTGGATTTAAGAAGTATATCCAATATTCTATGTTTTACGTAAGGAATAAAGAAGCATGAATATATTCAATAAGGTTTTATGGTAATTTATGTTATTAAAATGTTTTAATAGAATACATGATGAAGGTATTAGCATGTTTGGTATGTGACAAAAAGGGATATGTATTATGTTATATTGATTTCATTAATTTAGTGACCTCCCTTATAAATTTTTGGACTGTGAGTTTGGACAGAAGTATTTTGGATAATTCTTAAGGTTGGAATGGATTAAGTTGAACATTGGATAGTATTTTTTTAGGTTAAAACATTTCTTAAGGTTATTTATGAAATTTTATAATAATATAGTTTTAATAAAATGACAACCCACATGCCGGGTGATAACCCATCGCATCTAGAAAGGACCCAAGACTTGTATACACAACCAAAGAGAGAATAAAGTTAATCACCTAGCACTGGCCTACGTGATGTCCTAGTTTGTATAATGTAGTTTTTTTATTTAAATGGCATGACAGATGAAGTATAAGTTCATTTTTGGAACCCTATATGATTAAGATAAATATAATATTTTTGAATTTTATTATATTTTGGAGAGAAAGATGAGTTTATTGTAGAAATTAGTTAAAGGATGAAACTTTACATTTTAATTAATCATACTTCCTTCTGTTCTTAGTCTATGAAGTACTTTAATTATTCAATACTATGGAAAGGATCATAAAACCAAATTTTTTTCACAGTACTTTATTTTGTGATGAATCAAATGGTCCCATGGATCATCGTAGATTTATAGATTTCTGGTTGTTAACTTTATCCTAATAATGGTCTCTATCACTCTCCATTATAACTATATAGTTAAATTTAATTTCATGTCCATGTTTTATTATATGGAACCTTAGTATGCATTATCTCTAGTGACCTCCATACTCCCCTTTCTTTATTTTAAAATGGTGGTTTCATTCATCCATGTTTCAATGTGGGATTTTAACAAAGATATTTTGAAATGTCAAACCCCTAGTTTTCAATCCCGAGTTTAAATTTTGAGGATGAAATTTATTAAAGGATGGGAGAATGTAACACCCCAATCTTCCATGATATGCTTCTTTTTTAAATAGTTCAAATACCTTGCACTACATGCAACACTGAGTTTGAGCGCACCACGACTAGCCATTTAAAGAGCGGTTATGAATAGTATTAACCAAATTTTGAATTTTATATATTCTATATAATTTTAATATTTATATAATGTGTTTATTAGACATTATATTATAACAAATTCAATTTTTTGAATGAAAGAAATATTTTTCAAAAAAATGCAGTTTTACGCCCTTTTAATAGAGAACCATTTTTAAATTTAATATTTTACACTCTTATATATTCTATTTGAAAAAATAAAATTATCATTTCTAATTAAAACATAAAAATTCATTTTGTACAAATTTTTGGTGTTTTTTCTAATAACTTTCATATTTTAATGAATAATGAAAAATACTGCATTTTAATTCAAAACTACTTTTTAATCTAATTTATTTATATTGATAGATTATAATTTTAATTGGTTTTAAAGTATAATTAGATTATGTTTTTACCATTTAATATAATTTAGTTCATTGGAATTATTTTCACATTAAAATTATATATAAACATATTCCAATCTTTTGATGGTTTTTACTTTTGAAAAACTCCTTTTCTCATTTTATCAACGAGAATTAATTTTAAATTAATTAATGAAAATTATATGTTTTAAATTTTGAAAAATTAATTCCATATTTGGAATCAGTGGGTCCAAATTATGATAATAGGCTACTTTTATATTTGGGAATTATAAATAGTAACTTTAGTAATTATTGTTATTACCATGGTTAAAGGAAAATCAAGTAATTAAAGGTAAAAATAATATTATAAAATTACCATAACAACTATAAAAATCCTATTAGATGACTAAATTCAAACCTTATCATCTATGGTTCTAAATTTAATCACTTAATGGCCACTTTCCCATGAATATGACATGAATATAATAAAAATTAATGAGTGTGACAAAGAGATAACATCGACTATTTGTTTTATATGTAAATATAAAAGAATTAAACACATCATAGAAATTTACTTATAATTTTTATAGATTAAATAATTACTATTAATGATGACACAATAGTGATGGAGAAATTATTTTATTAATAGAAATATGAAATAAATGGTTTTAAAAATACTAAAAGAAATATAATTTGAATTAATTAAGGTCATAAACTAATTTTTAGGTTACTATAACATTTTATTATTATATTAAATGTTTTGGTTCGAAGTTACCTTTTGTGTGGTTTTTATTTAAATTCAAATAATTGAATAGTATCAAAATTGACACTATTGATATTTTATAAAAATAACATATTATTAAATTATTTAAAAATAATAAAAATATTAAAAAATTACAATTTTAAAATTATAAGTTCTAAAATTTCATAAATAGTCCAATAATGGAAAATTAACACCACATAAGTAAATATTTATAACCATTTAATATTTAGAATATTATTACCACAATTAAAATCAAATAGATTAAATAAGGATAAATAAAAATGATAAGGTTTAAAATATAATCAAAACATGTCTAAATTTTATTTGTTGGGATTATTTAGACCCATAATAATTTTATCTTATAAATAATCCAGTTTGGATCCATTTTTATTTAGAAATTAATTTATATTAATTTAATAGTTTTAGTGTTTCCAAGGGTTCCCCTCCCCTCTCTTATAAAAGGGCACTTCTCATTCTCTTTAATTAACTCTTATAAAGCCTTTTGGTTAAGAAAAAAACTTCCAATTTTCCCTTCCAACATCCCTAAATTTATCCTAGAGGCCATAATTTGGTAAGAAATCCATCCTAATGATTCCTTTTGTGAAAACCAAAAGAAGATACCTAAAAAAGGTAATTGTTTTATCACATATTTCAATATTATTTTCTTTTTCTACTTCCAATTTCTATATTGTTTCCATATCAAAGTAATAAATACAGTATCATATATATACTTAGATGTTATTATAATCATGGGATAACCGTATTTCTCATTTTATTCTTTATACGAATAACAATATCACCATGCGTGTATACGTACGACTTACCATCTCCAGGTTGTGGTGTAATTTGTTATTCAACACTAATTTATTTGGATGGATATAATATGAGAATAATGGATATAAATAATGAATATAACATGATAATGATTCTGTATAATTAATATACCATCCAATTCCATACAATTTAACCATCAAGGGAATGATACTGTCGCTCGTGCGTACGTACGAACTACCGTCTCCACGATGTGGTGAGATTCATTATCCATGTTCAGAATTAAAGAATGATTATAATTTTTTTATGAAGAATAAAAATAATAATTATGAACTTAATTTCATTCTTTACATGAATAAAATACATACTATTCATAACAAACATGACTTACATGGCAAAATAGTAATGGGAAAACGAAGCTGTTAACACATAAAATAATGGAAATATTGAAACACAATTAACAGAATGATATAATAGGATCATATATGATATAATAAATATTTTTATGGTTATAATATAATTTAATAACATACTTAAACCATTATACATGAGTTTAACACACCCTCTACTAATAAAAAGTACAAGGTAAGAGTTAATTTTGAAATATCATTATTATTTGAGATTATTTATGCGTAAGTATTTAATGGGACATATTTATCATTCATGTCCATGTTTCTTAAAAATGTTTTCAAAAGGAATATTTTCAAGGTTTTATATAAAGTACTCATTAAATAAAACATGGTTTTAAATGTTTTAATGATTTATTCTTCTAAACAATTCTCATTAATGTTCATGTCTTCAAAATAGTTTTAAGTATTTATTTATATAAACATGAATGTTTTAAAATTTTAATTACTTTCAAAAGTTTCAAAGTGGTATGAGACAGTTTGGTTAAAATATATCTTTTAAGTGTCTTATTTTATAAATTGTTCAACTTTTAATGTTTTCAGAGTAAAAAGGGATATTTCTTTCAAAGAGTTTTAATGATTTTATTAGAATATTTTCATCTATGTTAACATCCATTGTTGGATTTTATGCTTAATTGAGATTGATTTATTATGATACAATATTCAATCTTATATTGAATGTTTTATGATATGTTTGACTATTGATGAGATATTTTAATACCATTCATGGTTTATGGTTAAAGTATTAATATTTCTTATATTAGTTTTAATATGAATGTTTATGTTATGTTTCACCCTTTTCATAAGAGGAATGCATTGGGCTTAGTAAGTGATGGACGAGGCCCACTATAGCCCCTTGATGCATTAGTAGGTCTCATGAGATAAACTAGTGTCTTGGAACAAGGCCTTGATGGTGTGGTAATGGTCTTGACATGAGGCCTTGATGGTATGGTAATGGTCTTGGCATGAGGCCTTGACGGTTTGGTTATGATGTCCGGTATTATACATTTCCTCATTATGAGATTAGTTATTGATATTACATGTGATTATTCAACTAGTATAATATTCATGTGAATGTTTAAATAGAATTATTTAATTTATTATTACCATATTATGTTGAAGATAATGTTTTGAAAGGTCCATGTTTTAGTTTTACACCTTTTCTTAAGAGTTTATTATTATTTATGATAGCTTCCGCTATATTTTTTATCCTTACTGAGTGATATTTCATTAATGTATAATACATGAAAATATTTATTCCTTCCATCCTTTAATATAATTTAATACCTCATACCCTTTTATGGGAATGGAACCGAATAGATAAATCTATGGACATGGTGTTCTATGGGAATGTTTTTTTTTCTAGAAAGTCAAGGAAACCAATATTGAGAACATAGTTTGAAAACACCATTATGAAACCTACTTGACTAGAGATATCATGACAAAGGGATTATATTACACAGTGAGCATTCATAGGAGGTTTTATGTTGTTGCGACATTAACTTATTTCTCTATGGGTTCCTTTGCCTATTTCTATATGCAAACCTTCTACTTTAGGATTCTCTACCTATTTCCACTGAGAAATAGGCCTAGAGGGTTACACAATAAGTGTATCCAAAATTTTAATTAAATTCAATGTTGAATTTAACAAGTTAGAATAAATATTATTATTAATTTATGGTTTAATAATTATTTGGGTTTGGTGGATCTTCAAGATTTAATCACAAGTTATTCAAAATATTATGTGAATTAAATACTAATAAATATAATTTCATTGTTTGGAGAATATAATATTTATTTTATTTATCGATGAATGGCTTAGTGATATTTATTTATTAAATAAATAGTTATTATTAATGGTTTAGTAAATGTTGAGGAGGATAAAAAAACCAAGTTTAATGGTCAGATTGAAAATGATATAAATGATATTTATTTATTCTTAGGTGATTCACATATAAAGTGAATAATAATTATATTATTATTAATATATGGGGTTTACTAATAATTAAGGAATTTATAAGGGGGTTTATATGCAAATAGTAAACCCTAAACTTTTCTTAATATATGTCTAGTTATATCTCTTTCCTAAGAGATACTTTTTAGTGAAAAATGGATAGACATAAGCTTTATAAAACCCTAAAGAGAGTTATAAAGATATATAGTATGATATATCCCCCTTATCTCTCAATCCATTGTGGGAACAACAAGAATTATTCATCCTCAAAGAGTATTATGTTGTGATCAATAATGAATGATGAAAGCGATCAAGATTGACTATGTTAGCACTCAAAAATTAAATAGTGACATTCATAGATTGTGGTGCATGTTTGGATAATTTCTAGAGGGATTATATACTTGGATCCTGTAATGAAATGATGGTATGATGAGATTGATTCAACCAGATCATCAATGAAGAAAGAATTACAAGTTCAAATAATTATAGATCTTTGTATAAATTAATTATAAATTACACGTGATTATCCTCCTATTATAGATCATGTGTTTAAAAAATTAAATTAATTTAGGATTTAAATCCATTTTCATGATTCCATTTATCATGTACAACTTATATTATTCATAAATTAAGATTAAAAGACGAATTGGCCATGCCCAACTGGCGCTTTCTCTATGCACAGAACCTATACATTATACCATTTGATTGTATTATGTGTTATTTTATTAATTTACATATCTATCACATAAAACTTATTTTTTAAATATTTCTTTCTATAAGGAGTGTGTTTCCCATAAGGGATATAGGCAACTCAAGTCCCATTTTGTTGATTTATATTGTTTCATCATGAAATTATTTCTTCCATGATTGGGTTCTTAAGCCCTAATATTTTATTATATGGTAATTTATATCCCTCTATGAGGAAAAATATATTTTGATATAAATATTTTTTTTACTCTTTTTACAATGTGAGTTTTGAACAAAGTTATTTTGAAAATAATAAAAGGGGGTTTTTCTTTCACTTTCATATGTTTTATATTCATATCCTCATTTATCCAAGATAAAATTTATGTATTTTAATGGATCCATTATTGGAGATTATTTTTAAAATTAATGATTTAAAAAATCCTTCAAATAAAATTTTGATAAGTTTCATTTGGAATTTCCACATACATTTGTATTTCACCTCTATATTAATTTTTTTTTCTAGAAGCTCTTTTAAGTTTTCACCTCTATTTTACTCTTTATATTCAAAAAGGGATTTACAAACATAGGATTTATTTTAAATAATTCATCCTATAATAAATATATAAATTTATAATTTGGGGTATTATACCCATGGTATCAAATGATTTGATTTTTGTTCCCTTCTTGTGTGATACCATTCAAAATATTATTTTACAAGGATGTTCTTTTATCTATGTCAATATCCGTATGAGATTTATTTATTACACTGGGGATATATTATTTTGAAACTATCCACTTTATTTCTTTGTATGAATTATGTAATGTTATTTTCTATAAAGGATATAATTCATCACTACCTTTTTCTTTCCTAACCACCCCCCATGCATAGGAATTTTTTTTCTTCCAATGATTTTTTTTTGGAATACCCTATTTTAGATTCCTTTGATGGATGTTCAACTAGTTTCCACTTATATATTTCTTGAGGAAATTATTTATTTAACTATATACCGTTAATCCATATATTTTTAGTTTGATGGATTCTTACATAGTAAGATATTCTAATTATTGATTGAGGTACTTTTAAAAATACTTATAATTTTTATTCTAATATGGAAGTTTATTGATTACTTAGGCTAGTTGACTATATATTGTTTAACCATCCAAATTATTTCTATATATGAGTTATGATCATGTTATCCATTTTAATATAGGGAAATGTATTGACATTATGTATGTTGGTATTATAATATGAATGATTACTAGTAAAGTTGATTATGTATTTTTTACCCATTATATCATATAATGAATATATTGAACTTGAAACCAATGACTAGTGGGGCCCAACATTATATATCCCCTCAATGAATCGATAGGTCTCATGAGACAAAAATGTTTAGGTATTTATTTCATGATTACCCAGAATAATATATTTCTTAGACATAGGGTTTTTTATAGTCAGATATTGATGTTTGTGATTGTGATGTCTTGGATTAAGGCTTGGAATTAGCTATATGACATTATGCATTTCATCAATAGGGAACTATTTATTGTTATACATGTGATCTTTTTATTTTCATTTCTATCCATGTATATATTATGCTCCCAGTTTTAGTTGATTATGTAATTATGATAATCACTTATTCCTACCACAATATTTTTTTCATATTTATTCCATAATTTCCCCAGTTTTATGTTTTCTATTACTGAGCTTTTAAGATCACTCCTTCTTATATTTCCATTTCCACATACCATGAATAAAATTATTACACATGACATGTATAATTAAATATATTTGTGGATAATTTGTGGTATATATTAAATACTTATTATAGATTAAGTAGGTTCATATATAGTGGACAAAATATCCATTAGTTGTTAAATACATGGGTTTTTAGTTTATTTTTTATCCTAATTATCTAAAACTCTAAAACTAAAAGGTCTTGGGAATGTATGTAATTAAATATTTTTTAAGCCATGTAATTATTGGAAAATTATGTTTGATAATATATAGATCAAAGATAGTATGTAAAGTATGTGTTTATGACACCATATCTAGGAGTACGGGTTTGGGGAGTCACACAACCCATTGAAAAAAGTTCATAAAGCTCATTTCAAAATATAAATCCCATTCCTTTTAAAAACATCAATAAAACCAAATCACCTTTGATCAATATATTACCTAAATAGGGTCAAACAACTTTAAAAATCCCAGTTAAATTTGAAACAATTAATTGAGATCTTTTTATAACCACTTGGCATTCACAAATCATTTTAGAAACTAAACCCCATTAAAATACCTCTTCCTGCTAAGTGAAAAATCATTTAAAATAAATTTAGAAATTAATTTGACTATCACATACATGTATAATTATAAAAATAAAGCATTTAAAAATCTCAAGAAAAAATTTCATTCCAAATAAAGGAAATATAAAAAAAATCCTACCTCGATTCAATGATATCAATTAAGAAGGTATCACCTTTGATGGAGAATGCTCTAATGAGAAACAAGAGACCTTTAATGATGCCTAACAACTAAAGCCCACAAAAATAAGTCACCCTAAACCACAAATCCAACCATATAATCCCATAAGGTTTGTGATATTGAAATAAACCAAGGGATAAAAATATTGGGGAAAGAAGGAAGAAGGAAAAAAAATAAAGAATGTTTTAGAAGGAGAAATATAGATTAAAACAACCTGAGAAAGGAAAAAAACAAAGAGAATGGAGGGTGTAATATATATTCATGCAACTAGGATCATGTGATCTAAGTGAGAGAAAATAATAGGGTAAAATTGGGTAAATATAATAGGGGTAGAAAATTAAATACACTTTTTTTTAAATATGGACTAGAAGGCTCTATAGCATAACCCCTAGGCTTATAATGTGGAGCTGCCCTGATAGAAACTCCTACAACATAGACAAAGTGCTATATCATGAATCACCCACAATGAGAAGTAACTAGGTTCCAAACCCCCCTTTTCGTTATGGAATATCCCCATCCCCTTATAGTACAAGGTGTCTCTTGAGATCCTGACACACCAAGGACCATGGTGTAGCTCCCCACCCCTTGCTGTTTCAGATAGGTGCACCACCAAAGACCCCAGGATACTATGATGCAACCCTACATGATAAAACTTGGATTAAATTTCCAATAACCTTTCATAATTCACCCCTCCCCTCTACTCTATGGCTGAACCACCATACAATAACACCCAAGCTTCTTTTATAGTAAGCTTTTCTTTTTGAAGAAATAACAACACAATAAACATAGTTTTTTTCAAGAATGTGATTAAAACCTAAATTTATAAATTTTATAAATTTAATTTTATTAAATTAATTTTAAATTTTAAATTATCATATCAAAATCAACCTAGGATGATTTTTTTTAAAATAATTGATTTTTAGTGAATAGTGAAAACACCGATATTTCAAACACTATTATTTAATTTCATTAAATAAAGTAATTTGAAAGTATAATTATATTTTATATTTAGTATTAAAGTAACATATGATAAATTTTGTTAATAATAATATAATTTTAATCAAAAAAATTCATGATTTTGATATAAGTTAATTTTTATGCTTAAAAATGCATTTTTCTAATTTGTTTCGTTGCATTTTATGCATTTATATTACCCTTTTTATGAATTGAATCATGAAAAACGGATTATATATGTGTAATCATTAGGTCCCATTTTTTTAAAAAGGGACCTTTTATTTTTGGTCATAATGAATAGTAAAATTAATAAATATTTATTACCTTGGTAAGTATAAAATGGGTAAAATAGGGTTAAAACATTAGGATAAAGCTTTTAAATTTATTTACCACTTTAATTTAACCTATTGGATGAATTTAGTTCATCTATGAACATTCAAGTTTCAAAAATATGGAAACTTGGTTCCATATTTATTTATTTTTAATTTTATAATATTTAAGTAAAAGATAAAGCAAAAATTTTCACTTTCGTTCTTTTAATATCTATAATATTTTGGGATAGAAATAAATATAACTTATGTTCAGTTATAAAAGGTTATTTGAAATATTAATTAATATTTTTTATCACGGTAATTTATTTTAAATTTTTAGTGATTTAATAATTATCTTAAATGCTTACGCAACCCCAATACAATATTTATTCAATTAATAGAAAAATAAAATAAATGATTATAAAAATATGAAAATTAATATAAATTGGATGAATTATTGTGTTACATGAATTTAATAGATACATATTAAATTTTATATAAATTTTAAAGGATTATATTCTAATTCACTCTTTGTGTTGATGTATTTAAAGTCAAATTAAACGAATAGTATGAAAAATGTCATTAAGGATATTTTATATTAAAAAATATTTTATTAAATAATTTAAAATTAATAAAATATTATCTTTAAAAAAATTAATTGTATATGGTTGAAAAAATCAACCATAGTTCATTTATGGATCTTTTTTCCCTTTTATGGAAATATTCTTGACCCTTAAAGGGTAGAAAACATTAATATTTTACTAACTGTCCAAAGGGTTAATGAGGGGTTAAAAATAAAAAATAAGAGTGAAATCATAATCAAAACTTGTAGAAATTTTATTTTATGAGAATATTTAAAATATTAATCATATTAGCTTAAAATTATATCAATATGGGGCTATTTTGGACATAAAAAATAGTTTATATTAATTTAATACTTTAAGAAATTCTAAGAATTTTCCTTCTCTCACTTATAAAAAGACACATCTTATCTCTTTCATTTACACCCATTTGAGAAACCTAGATCGATAAAAACCTTCACAATTATTTTATAAACATACTTAAAAAAGTTCTATAGGTTATTTAATTTTAAGAATATTGACCCTAGGTCTCTTAAGTGGAGTTCTAAAGGAAGCCTACCAGAGAAGAGGCAACCTTCTTTACTGACTCTTTCAAGTTTATTTTTTCTTCTATTTCTTCTTAATATGGTGTACCCATTCTAAATTAAGAAATACATTATCATAAATATACTGAGATTTTATTATTATTATGATACCACCACACTCCATATATTTTCCATCTTATGAAATTTGAAAACATCTCTTTTTCATGCATACGACTTATCGTCTCCATGTAGCAGTGTAATTCATTTCCATCACCACTTTACAAGGATGGTTATAAAAATGGAACTAATGAATATATATATATACCCATACATAAATAAATAAATAAATACATATATATATATATATATATGATATTTATGACCTATTCATAATTTGGAAATTATAATATCATATCCGCCTTCTTACCTTCTAATTTGTTGGAAAACAATAATGTTGCTTGTACGTACTTGTGGAATACCACCTTCATGAAGCAACATGATTAATTTTTTATTTCCACTTTACATGGATAGTAATAAGGATATATTTAATAAATATATATGATATTTATATCATTATTGACATTCTATATATTATTTCACCATAATCTAAGTACAAGGACCAAAACTACCAAATCAAAACATACATGAAAAACAAAGCAGTTAACACCCAAAATAATGTCAATAATAAAATATTATTACCAAACGGGTGATAAAATATTATAAATAGATCATATATGATATTATAGATATCTATATGGTTATGGTATTTAAGTATAATGAATCTAAATTTATTATACAAGAGGTTAATAGAACTTATGAGGAAAGTTGAACGTGAGGTAAGAGATTTCGTCTCAATTTGCACTCCATTGATCCATATTTGGTATTAAGCATATATTTACATTATATGGTGTATATAATTCAAATTTAAAGTATTTAACATTAATATATATTTATTTAAAATTATTATTGATTAAATTAAAGTTACTCTTTCAAGAAAAATGTTTAAAATGAAGGACGATATTATTTATCATTTTGATCGAGAACATTTTTCTTCAATGTTTATATTTTTTAAAATTGTTTTAAAAAGTAATTTTATTTTATCAATTGATTTATTAAGGAAATTTAAATTTATCCTTGATTTTTTAAACTATTTTAAAGTAATATTTCTAATGTTTTATGAAAGGGTCATTTTTGACTTTCTTTGTTGGAAGTCAAAAGGAATGTTTTTAATGTATACAATGCTAATGGATTTCCACATTGAATTAAATTTTTATTAAATTTTATTATCCTATAAGTTTTCAATGGGTTTATAAAGAAAAAATATTTAATGAAATGTTATTTTAATATTTAACTTACATTTTATTTATTTCCCCAAAGGACATGATTTTATTACAAAACCTATATTTCCAATGAATCGTTGGTTATCTATTATCTCTTATTAATTTTGTGGTCATTATCTTTCTCTTAAAACATTCCCTTTTTTATGATCATTGGGAAATTATATTTATCTTAAACATTAATATTCTTTTTATCATGGATATAATTATTTCCTAAATCATATACCATTCCTATATATAGTTTTTTACTTTGAATGTTATTTGATATACTGGGAAAATATTTATATTCTTCCTCATTTACTCAATACAAATATTTTTTGATAAGAAATATTATTATCAATTATATTAAAAATACAAGGAATACATTGTAAACATAGTGAAAGGTGGGGATAAGAATTATATAGCCCCTCAATTCATCAACAGGTTGCATGAGACAAATCTGTTATCCAAATTAAATGGATTTCTGGTGTATTCCAACCCATAGTTAAAACTATCTTAGCATAAGGATTTGATGATAAATATATCATTATGTATGAGATCATGAAATAAAATATTAATCATTCATTTCTTTGAGAATTTATTTATTATTATCCATGAGATACTACATTGATATTATTTAGGGATGAATTTTGTGCTTAAGTTATTAATTAAATGACATGTGTTTTCAGTTATTTACCTTTCCTGTTTGATTATACCAAATTTATTCAAGATAGATTCTAATTTACATAACCCTTACTAAGTATCTGAGCTAAACCATTATTTTTTCCCTTTCCCTAGGATATAAAGAATGATATTATGAATAATATCTAGGTTATGAGAATATTTTTTATGCTATATATTTTATATTTCTAATATCATATGAGAATCATGTATCTATATTGTTCCTTAAGACTACTAGACTGATCGATCCTATGTTGTGAGACCGCTTATATATTTTACCAATATAAAAAAGTAAACATTGACTTTGGGTTACTATAGTTGGGATGTTATAGTTGGTATCAGAGGAAGTTTAGTAGAAGCATTGAGAACTATATTTTAAATAATCATAGATAACATGAGAATTATTATAATCCCTTATAGTATTTGACAAATTTTACCATTATGGGGATTTTATTTTATGGATAAATTTTCATGATGATTATAAATTAACTTAGTGTGTTCCATTATTAAATGACGGTTATTAATAGAAGAAATGGAATCAATGCCCATAAACAATTTAGGGATTGCCTTGCTGAGAAAACCAATGTAGCTAGTGTTGGAATAGAGAAGATCATGGACATATTAGGTTAATTGACTCAGGTTATTACAAATAACATTTCTTGAATGTAGAAACCTATTTTTCTATACTGTGATTTAATTATATTAGACCACTTCATGCGATAAAAGACTTCATCTTTTAGCAGAACATAAAATCCATTTAAAGATGATAAATGGATTAAATATCTCAAAAAGATATTCCTAGGTTTGGGATGTAATAAAATTTAAAAGGTTATTATATAAATAAATTATTTTAGAGGAGATAATGAAAAATAATGGTCATTGATCTAGAACACTAAAGAGTTTTAAAAAATATAAATCATATAATTGAGACCTTTAAAGTGATATTATTTGAGAAATACTTCCCTTGAAAACAATGATTTGAAATAGAGAGGAAGTTTCTCACTTTAAAGTAGGAGGAAGAAAGTGTGTCATAATATGAGGCTAACTTTATAATATTATCAAGACATGATTCAGAATAAATACATAACTCAGAGATCCAGATTGACCATTAATTTGATGAGATTAAGAAAAGTCTTTAAAGGGAAATATTTTCTCTAACATTTTCATCATATGATGATATAGTATCAAGTTCCATTAAGATATAGAAAGAATTTTCTAGAACCTATATATTTAATGGAAATTAATAGGATAACAGGTCAGCTGACCACCAAGAAAATGGTAAAGCATCAAAGAAGAAGAGTAATGGAATGAAGCAATTTCAAACATATACAAATTGTGGAAATAGGAATCTTGGAAAATACTTGAAGGGCATGAGAGTTTGTTAAAATTTTAAAGATAAGGGTCATCTTGCTAATAAATATAAGGGGAAGAAATAAATCAAATATGTACATTGCTTCAACTATAGAGAAATGGGGCATTATTTACACCAATTACGCAAGCTTCAAGGGAACTGTAACAACCCGAGATTTTATGAGAATTATTATTTTTAATTTATTGATGTCTTGTGTTTTACGCTACACCAAGATTATCTTGCACTATACGGAACACCATATTATCTTGCAGTATACACAACACTATTCTTGGCTCGTGTTACACACAATTTCAAGTTTGTTTTGTAGAAATTATTCTCCGCAACACTAAGTATAGACTTTGTTTAATGTATAAATGAAATATGGTTGTATTTTGTTATACGCAACAACAAATGATTCTTGCACTACACGCCACCCTGACTTGGCTTGCATTACACGCAATCGTGACCTTCCTCAATAGCGTGTGCAACACGCAATACCAGGTTTCACTAAACAATGATATATTGTTATAATATTATTATGGACTAGCCGTTATGAATAGTATTAACTAGATTTTGAATTTTATAACATTATTATTAATTTTACATATTTTATAGAACATGATATGAGAACAAAATAATTTTTTCAGGAAAAATAAGTATTTTTCAAAAAATGCAGTTTTGCCGCCTTTTAATGGCACACCCACTTTAAATATTGTTTTTGACATGTCTATAAGTTCAATTTGAAAAAATAAAATTCTTATTTGGAATCAGGATATAAAAATTTAATTTGGATAAATTTTCATATTATTCTGATAACTTTCATATTTTGATGAATAGTAAAAACACGCTATGTTTTAATTAAAAAAACTTTTTTCATCGTAATAATTTATATGGATAGATTATCTTTTTAATTTGTTTTAAAGTGTAATTAGAATATATTTTTACCATTTAATCCAATTTTGGTCATTGGAATTAATTTCAATTTGAAATTGGACATAAACAAGTGATGATCTTTTGATAGTTATTGTTTCTTAAAAACACGCTATTTGTTTTGATAACGGGAATTACTTTTAAAATTAACTAATTCCACTTCTATGTTTTTAATTTGAAAAAATATAAATCATTTTTGAATTCGGAATATCAAATATAGCTTAGGCTGATTTTTTGCTATTTTTCTGAAAAACATCAATTTTTGATGAATAGTGAAAACACGAAGTTTTTTGTTAAAACCGAGTTTTTATTTAAATAATCATTTATTTGATTTAAATTTATTTTAGGTAAAAATAGATACATAATACTTATATTGGTTCAATAAAATAAATTTGAATCATTTTATAATAATTTTAGATTTATAGAAATTATATTGAACTTTTCACCGTCTTTTACCCACCTCCTAGGAGCTTTTGCAATTGTTCAAAAAACTTAATTTTACCGCTTCTGTGAGTTGAATTTCGAAAATCTGGGAAACATAGTTAATATCAAGGAGTAAAATGTGGTTAAATTAGATAAAAATATTTTTTGGTGAATAGTAACTTTTTACTTTTATTTACCACGATTAAAGGTAAATAGGGCAATTCAAGGTTAAAAGAATATTATAATAATTCAAAATTACCTTAACACTTGTCCAAAACTTATTGGATGAGTAGTGGCCGACCATGGGTATCCTTGGGTCAATTTTGGGACCCCATGTAGCCACTTATGAAAGACAATGACACATTAGATTAATTAATTTAATGTAAAGACAAAATTGGCATTAACAAATATCCTTTAGTAATTAATTTTTATAAGGGAATATATAAATTATATTTTCAACTATAAATATTCAATGGAAAGCTAAAAAGATTTCCTAAATGTTCGTAGTTTGTTTTTAATTTTTGGACATCAAATAAATTAAATTATTTATGACACAATAATGATGCAGTATTTACCTCATTAATAAATGATTTAAATAAATAAGATTATAATGATTAAAATATCATCCAAAAACTGTCCAATTCCTATTGGATGATTTTATTTCGAATATGAGTCATATTATCTTTGACATTAATGTGTTTTGGACCTCTTGAAACCGAAGATAAGTTTATAATAAAATAATGTTTTCACACTTTCCTAAAGAGCCCCTTCACTCCCTTATAAAAGAAGACCACTTCTATGCAATTCCTAACACCTCTCAAGCCTTTTAGATCATCCAAAATCTTCCCAAATAAGCTCCCTACATACCTATCCTACCCATTTAAGCCTTACATTAGGCAAAAGACACTCCAAGAAGTCCTTTTGGTTCAAACCAAAGGAAGTTACCAAAATTAAAGGTAATAGTTCCTATTAATTTGTTTTCTTTTATTCTACTACTCCAACCCCTAAAATCTTTTTAATCCTTTCTTTTGTGACAACACCAGTATCCTAAAAATACTAGGATGTTGTTATTAGAAGGATTATAACTACACTTACACACACCTCCATCTAATGGATGAAGAACATAATGTTTCTGTGATGGCAAACTAACGCCTCACGAAAAGATGATTGTTCGATTTTCTCCTATCACCTCTCATGGTGACCATTATGATGGAACTGTTTTTATATATGATATATATTATGTTTATGATTTCCTTATGCTTCTTTAATTTCCAATTATATCAAGCCTTTATGGTTTCCATAGTTGGTAAATACGATAATCTCATTTGAGGAAGTGCGGACTACCGCCCCCTCAAAGTGATGTCATTCGTTAATGCCTTATGTGGGATGTATAAAGGATGGATTTAATGATATTATATAGGAAATTATACTGGAATTATAATATACCTATGTATAATTATGTTTTAATTCCATTATTATAATAAATATAAATTAAATTAGCGTTCATACGTACGTACGGTTTACCGTCTCCATGAACGGTGCATTTAATTTCTTACCTCCATATGTTATGTACTATTGAAAATACATGTATATTCTGGATATATAATGAATATATATGATATATAAATAATTATTTACATTCTGGAAGTAAGTAAATAATGATATAAGTAATAATAACATCAAGAACAACAAGTCCAAACACGTATGATAAATAAGATGATTTTACCCAAAACGTTGCTTTAACATGGGATTTACAAAAGAACGGGTAATATAAAGTAATAAGTAAACCATATATGATATCATAACAATGAATATGATTTTTTAATAAGTCAATGACATTATTTAAATCATTATATAGGAGGTTCGGATATGTAGGAAGCATATTAGACCTAAGGTAAGGGATAACTATTCCAATCTCATTCTTATCCGAGATTGTTATTCGTAAGTATTTACTGGGGTTATTGTTATCATCCATGACCATGTTTTCTAAAAATTTTTTCATAAAATTTTTTCTATTCTTACATGAATGTTTAAAGTCATTTTTACCCTTTATTGTCTTTTTACCACATTTTATGAATGAAATCTTTCCTTTGGTAACCATATAAGTTACTTTTTGACTTTTTCGACAAAAGAACGAGGAGAATGTTATTTTTAACTTATACGGCATGGAAAGATTTTTACTGTTTCATAATGCCTCATTTTAATGAAGCTTACTCTATAAGATATTATTAACATTTTAAACAAAATACTTTTATTTTAAAATTTCATGGAATTTTGTGAAAAGAAAATGATTTTGAAGAAGAAAGGATATTTTCCTCAAGAATTAATTTCAAGTGTTTTATCAAAACCATTTTCCATATAAGATGACATTATTTCATATGTGTATGTTTCGATTATAATGTCTCTATGATTTACATGGTTCCAATTTCTTATGATGAAATGATATACATTTGTTTTATATGGATTATGTTATGATGGGATGATGTTTATGAAACCCATTTTTACTCTTTGGGTTATGATGAATGGTTTATGTTTATGTTGTGGCACAAGTAAGAATGATTTCATTATGATATGGGTGAGACCTATATCTCCCTACAATGCATTGGGTAAAGATTTATATCTCATGAGATAGACATGGCTGGAACGGCAAGTAAATCCTGTTCAGTAATACAGGGCTGGAACGATAAGTAAACCCGGTTTAGTAAGGGACTTTGTCCACTAAGATCATATTGGCAGCAATGCCTTGGCTACTATGGAAATCATATCATGTGCTTAATGTTTTTCAAAAATTGCATGTTTTATTCCCATGCTATTTTATCATGATTAATGTTTCTTTATGATCTATGCCTTATGAACTGCCATGTTTTATGTCATTGCTCAAGATCTTGATGTTTAAACATTGTGTTCATGTTTTTAAGTTCAAATGTATACGGTTTGTTTTATTTTCTCCTTGCTTACCCTTACTGAGAATTTGAGCTCACTGTTTATATGTTTTTTCCCCAGGATATAAAGAAAGGTTTTTAGGTATGAAAACAAAAAGGGGAAGATCTTTATGGGAGATGTTGAAGATCTTTCACCATGATTAAAAGATTATGTTCCAAGTTTCCAAAGACACTAAACTATTACGGTCCTTGAGTGTTGTTTTTTGTTATGTATTAAGTATTCCGCAAAAGTAATGTAATGTCCATGTACATCAAGATTCAGGTCTCTACAGTTGGTATCAGAGGAAAAGGATGTAGGAATGTATCCAATCCTTGAGAACTCTCACATGTGAGCGTTGGACGAAGCTTGGATCTCTGCCCGAGGGCTTCATAAGGAAATGGCTACCACTGGGTATGGTGGTGTGTCCCATCCAGGGGGTGTAGCCGCCCATGGAGTGCCCTGATAGGTATCAATTATAGTATACTGGAAGTAGTTACAGACCTCTACAGTTGGTATTAGAGGAATGGTTTAGTTAACCTTTGGAAACTAGGATGCAAAAACTTTAGTGAAATCCAAAGAGATATTTCTAAGGTATGACTAGGTATGTCCCTAAGGTTAAGTATAATTATAGGTTATAGTCCTAGAATTATGGTAATTATATTAAAATTAAACCTAAGATGATAGATATTGAAGTTACTCTCCCTTTATTATGTTTTTTCCCTAGCATGATTTTTGCCTCTCACACTATTCTTTTTGGGTTTTAGAAAATGGATGGAAATAGGAAGATTCACGATAATGAAGAATATTATGGACAATGGAATGATATTCTTCATGATGAAGCAAATGAAATGGGATTTGGAAGGAGAAACATCGTTATTATGCCTAATCCACAATATCATAATATGATCAATAATCTCAGCTTTGGTAAGTTTCCTGACTCAGCTAATAAGAGAAAGATGGAGTTTCATGATGATAATAGAGGAAAGAAAGTTAAATTTCCCTCATGTAAGTCATGTGGGAAGAGGCATCAAGGATAATGTTTCAAAGGAACTAGAAGATGCTTTGGGTGTGGAAAAGAAGGACACAAATCTAGTAATTGTAAAGGAAAAGGTTCAGTTAACACCATGGACAAGGATAATGGTATTTCTAAGACATCAACAACGGTTAAGTGTTTTAAATGTGGAATGTATGGGCATTATGCAAACCAATTCCCTAAGGGAAAATCTCATAAAGAGAATCAACATGGTCATATGGGTAGTATTTATGTGGATGATGATGAAGAGACTACAAATGATATGTGAGATGAAATAATTGTTGAAGCTCGGTCAATGGTTTAAGAAGATAGTGGAATGATTACATGTTTATCAAGAGTAATGTTGTATAAGTAATATCATGGTACTATGGAATAAAGATACATCTAAGGATTGTTACACTATTGTATTTCCTTAAGTTTTGAAAGTGTATGATGAATGGTACCAATAACCATGAAAGGTTATTCAGATATTTTTGGAAAGCACCTAATATGCACATAAAGAAGTGCTAATGAGATAATGAAATGTTTGATAGTGTTAAAGAGCTCATGAATTATATAAGGAAAAAGTGATATCATGGTTTGAGTATAAAGAATTTTTAGGATTTTTGTATGTGGAAAGAGTTAACTTTCGACAACATTCATGTTTTCACTAAGGTTTAATGGGTATTCATTTTTCAAGAGAATACATGATTAAGGTATTCACATGATTGGAATGTGACCAACAAGAGATATCAGTGATAAATGATGGTATTCACATGCTCGTTAGATGACATTTCTAGTAATTGTTTTCTTTATACTATAAGCTTGAATAGAAGTATTTTGGATAAGCCTAAAGATTTAAAATGGATTATGTTGGACACAAGTTAGTATTGTTTAAGGATAGAACTTTTTTTCTATATTATTGATGGAATTTCATAATGATGTAATTTTAGAAAAAGGGAAACCTGCAAGATGGGCGAAAACCCATCGCGTCAGACAAGGTTGCGGGAATTGAACCCACAACTAAAGTGCGACAGACCTTCATCACCTACCACTGACCTACAGGAAGTCCCTGGTTAGTAGAAATTAGTTTTAATTTATTAAGCAGTATGATAGTTGAAGTATAAGTCCATTTTTGGAATCATATACGATTAACCACACCATAGATGGACTTATGTATATTTGATAACTTTTTCTAACCTTTTGTTTGAAACAGATGGAATGACTCATCATTCTATCACATGATCTGCTAACACTTCATGAATGAAAAATTCAACCTCATTTCTTTAAGAGATGAAGTGGAAATTGTTCAAGGCATGGACAACGGTGAGATTGTACCAAAATCAAGTAAGTATTTATTTTGATTCAAAAATTCTGCAACTTTAGGGAAATCATCTTGAAAACCAAAAATGTTGTCCTAGTGCCCTAATATCCGATGAATCAGATGGTACTTTAGATCATCACAAATTTATGGCTTTGTGATTGTTGGATTTTTCATAGCTGTGTTCTCAAACACTCTCCATCAGAACATGATAGTTAGATTTTTCTTCCATATCCATATTTTCACCTATGTTCTCCTATGTGGAAACCCAGTGATTATTTAATTTGGGTAACCGTAAATTTTCCTACATTATTTTTTAAATATATGTTTTGGTATTCCCTATTACGATGTGGGTTTCTATGAAAGAAACTCTCATGTAATAAACCATTTATAAACCCGACGAATTTTGATGGCGAAATTCATTTTAAGGGGGGTAGAATGTAACAACCCAAGATTTTATGAGAATTATTCTTTTTAATTTCATTGATTTCTTGTTTTTTACGCTACACCAAGATTATCTTGCACTATACGCAACACCGTATTAGCTTGCACTATACGCAACACTAATCTTGGCTCGTGTTACACACAATTTCAAGTTCGTTTTGTAGAAATTATTCTACGCAACAGTAAGTATAGACTTCGTTTAATGTATAAATGAAATATGGTTGTATTTTTTTATACGCAACAACAAAGGAGTCTTGCACTACACGCCACCCTGACTTGGCTTGCATTACATGCAATCGCGACCTTCCTCGATAGCGTGTGCAGCACGCAATACCGGGTTTCACTAAACAATGATATATTGTTATAATATTATTATGGACTAGCTGTTATGAATAGTATTAAATAAATTTTGAATTTTATAACATTATCATTAATCTTACATATTTTCTAGAACATGATATGAGAACAAAATAAAATTTTCAGGTAAAATAAGTATTTTTCAAAAAATACAGTTTTTCCGCCTTTTGATGGCGCACCCACTTTAAATCTTGTTTTTGAAATATCTATAAGTTCAATTTGACAAAATAAAATTCTTATTTGGAATCAGGATATAAAAATATAATTTGGATAAAATTTTCATATTATTATGATAACTTTCATATTTTGATGAATAGTAAAAACATGTTATATTTTAATTAAAAACAAATTTTTTCATCATAATAATTTATATGGATATATTATCTTTTTAATTGGTTTTAAAGTTTAATTAGAATATATTTTTACCATTTAATCCAATTTTGGTCATTGGAATTAATTTCACTTTGAAATTGGACATAAACAAGTGATGATCTTTTGATAGTTATTGTTTCTTAAAAACACGCTATTTGTTTTGATAATGGGAATTACTTTTAAAATTAATTAATGCCACTTCTATATTTTGAATTTGAAAAAACAGACATCATTTTTTAATTCAGAATATCAAATATAGCTTAGGCTGAATTTTTGGTATTTTTCTGAAAAACTTCAATTTTTGATGAATAGTGAAAACACTGAGTTTTTTTTTAAAACCGAGTTTTTATTTAAATAATAATTTATTTGATTTAAATTTATTTTAGGTAAAAATAGATATATAATACTTATATAAGTTCAATGAAATTCATTGGAATCATTTTATAATAATTTTAGATTTAAAAAAATTGTATTGAACTTTTCACCGTCTTTTACCCACCTCCTAGGAGATTTTGCAATTGTTCATAAAACTTAATTTTACCGCTTCTGTGAGTTGAATTTCGAAAATCCAAGAGACACGGTTAATATAAAGGAGTAAAATGTGGTTCAATTAGATAAAAATAATTTTTGGTGAATAGTAATTTTTTTACTTTTATTTACCACGGTTAAAGGTAAATAGGGTAATTCAAGGTTAAAAGAATATTATAATAATTCAAAATTACCTTAAAACTTGTCCAAAACTTATTGGATGAGTAATGACCTACCATGGGCATCCTTGGGTCGTTTTTGGGACCCCATGGATCCACTTATGAAAGACAATGACACATTACATTAATTAATTTAATGTAAAGACAAAATTGGCATTAACAAATATCCTTTAGTAATTAATTTTTATAAGGGGCTATATAAATTATCTTTTCAAATATAAATATTAATTGGAAAGATAAAAATATTTCCTACATGTTGGGATTTTTTTATAATTTTTAGACATCAAATAAATTAAATTATTTATGACACAATAATGATGCAATATTTACCTCATTAATAAATGATTTAAATAAATAAGATTATAATGATTAAAATATCATCCAAAACCTGTCCAATTCCTATTGGATGATTTTATTTTGAATATTAGTCATCTTATATTCGACATTAATGTGTTTTTGACCTCTTGAAACCGAAGATAAGTTTATAATAAAATAATGTTTTCACACTTTCCTAAAGAACCCCTCCACTCCCTTATAAAAGGAGACCCCTTCTATGCAATTACTCACACCTCTCAAGCCTTTTGGCTCGTCCAAAATCTTCCCAAATAATCTTCCTACATTCCTCTCCTCCCCCTTGAATCCTTACATTAGGAATAAGACACTCCAAGAAGTCCTTTTGGTTCAAACCAAAGAAAGTTACCAAAATTAAAGGTAATGGTTTCTCTTAAGTTGTTTTCTTGTATTCTACTTCTCCAACCCCTGAACTATTTTTAATCCTTTCTTTTATGACAATAACAATATCCTAAAAATGCTAGGATTTTTTTATGAGAAGTATTAGAACTACACTTACACACACCTCTATCTAATGGATTAAGAATATAATGTTTCTGTGATGGCAAACTAACGCCTCACGAAATGATGACTGTTTGATTTTCTCCTACCGCCTCTCATGGTGGCCATTATGATGACACTGTATTTATATATGATATATATTATGTTTATTATTTCCTTATACTTCTTTACTTCCCAATTATATCATGCCTTTATGGTTTCCATAGTTGGTAAATATGATAATCTCATTTGAGGAAGTGCGGACTACCGCCCCCTCAATGTGATGTCATTCGTTAATGCCTTATGTGGGATGTATAAAGGATGGAGTTAATGATATTATATATGATATTATACTGGAATTATAATAAACCTATGTATCATTATGTATTAATTCCATTAAAACAATAAATATAAATGAAAGTAGCATTCATGCGTACATACGGTTTACCGTCTCCATGGACGTTGCATTTCATTTCTTACCTCCATATGTTATGTACTATTATAAATACATGTATATGCTGGATATATAATGAATATATATGATATATAAATCATTATTTACATCCTGGAAGTAAGTAAATCATGATATAAGTAATAATAACATCAAGAACAACAAGTCCAAACACGTATGTTAAATAAGATGATTTTACCCAAAACATTGCTTTAACATGGGATTTACAGAAGAATGGGTAATATAAAGTCATAAGTGAACCATATATGATATAATAACAATTAATATGATTCTTTAATAAGTCAATGACATTATTTAAATCATTATACAGGAGGTTCAGATACGTATGAAGCATATCGGACCTAAGGTAAGGGATAACTATTCCAATCTCATTCTTATCCAAGATTGTTATTCGTAAGTATTTACTAGGGTTATTGTTATCATCCATGACCATGTTTTCTAAAAATGTTTTCATAAAATTATTACTATTCTTACATGAATTTTTAAAGTTATTTTTACCCTTTATTGAATTTTTACCATATTGTATGAATGGAATCTTTCCTTTGGTTACCATATAAGGTACTTTTTGACTTTTTCGACAAAAGTATGAGGAGAATGTTATTTTTAACTTATACGACATGAATGGATTTTTACGGTTTCATAACGCCTCATTTTCATGAAGCTTACTCTACAAGATATTATTAATATCTTAAACAAAATACTCTTCTTTTAAAATTTCATGGAATTTTGTAAAATGAAAATGATTTTGAAGAAGAAAGGATATTTTCCTCAAGAATTCATTTCAAGTGTTTTATCAAAACCATTTTCCATATAAGATGAAATTATTTCATATGTGTATGTTTCAATTATAATGTATCTATGATTTACATGGTTCCACTTTCTTATGATGAAATGATATCCATTTGTTTTATATGGATTATGTTATGATGAGTTGATGTTTATGAAACCCATTTTTACTCTTTGGGTTATGATGAATGGTTTATGTTTATGTTGTGGCACAAGTAATATGATTTCATTATGAGATGGGTGGGAACTATATCTCCCTCCAATGCATTGAGTAAAGATTTATATCTCATGATATAGACATGGCTAGAACGACAAGTAAATTTGGTTCAGTAATATAGGGCTGGAACGACAAGTAAACCCGGTTCAGTAAGGGACTTTGTCCACTAAGATGGTCTTGGAAGCAATGCCTTGGCTACTATGGAAATCATATAATGTGCTTAATGTTTTTCCACAATTACTTGTTTTATTCCCATGCTATTTTATCATGATTAATGTATCTTTATGATCTATGCCTTATGAACTGCCTTGTTTTATGTCATTGCTCAAGATCTTGATGTTTAAACATTGTGTTCATGTTTTTAAGTTCAAATGTATATGATTTGTTTTATTTTCTCCATGCTTACCCTTAATGAGCATTTGAGCTCACCCTTTATATGTTTTCTTTTCCCCAGGATATAACGAAAGTTTTTTAGGTATGAAAACAAAAAGGGGAAGATCTTTATAGGAGATGTTGAAGATCTTTCACCATAATTAGAAGATTATGTTCCAAGTTTCCAAAGACACTAAACTATTACAGTCCTTGAGTATTGGTTTTTGTTATGTATTAAGTATTCTGCAAAAGTAATGTAATGTCCATGTATGTCAAGCTTCAGGTCTCTACAAGAACCTACCATAGAAGAGGTTGAGGGGATAATTCCAAGCTTATGTGATCGCTACAGCTGAGGTTGAATTCTTAAAGATGTGGGTGTAGGTACTTTAATAATTTACTCAAATTTAGATAATTATTTATTTTATTATGGATCTTAAAACTCTATTATATATTCTATGTTTTCCAAAAAAATTAGTTATTTATCTAGCACCATAAAAATGGAGTTTTCAGTTAAAATCGTAGTGGAAATATCACCACAAAAAAAATGTGTGAGTAAGTTCCCATTATACCCCATAAATGTACCCTATTTATATAATTAATTGTTATACCTATGGAAAATTTTGATATAATCCTTAGTATGGATTGAATTTCAAAATATAATGTAAAAATTTATTTCCAAGATAAGGAAATTATGATTCATGATGAGGATATAGAATTACTTATCTTTAGAGGGGGACTTCATCATCTAAGTCATATATATATATATATATCTACCTCTAGTATATCTTCCAAATGAGATTATTGTGGAAGAAGAGAAGATACAATCCATGGATGGAAAAGGTAATCTTCAAATTGAGGATGTACCTATCATACATTAATACATTGATGTATTTCATGAGGAATTACCTAGACATCCCCTAGAATGTGAAGTTGTGTTTTCCATTGATTTAATCCATGATTAAATACCTATATCAAAGAATACCTATAAAATTACTATCATGGAATTAGTATAGTTGAAGAAAGAACTACATGAGTTGTATAATAAGGGATTTTTATGCACTAGTGTTTCACCTTGGGGACCCCCTATTATTTTTATTAATAAGAAATATAGATCTATAAGGCTATGCATTTATTATAGAGAAACAAATGGCATTACTATAAAGAATAATTATCCTATACCTCACATTGATGACTTGTTCAACCAATTTCACATAGAGCTCAATATTTTTCAAAGATTAACCTTCATTATGGTTATCATAAATTGTGAGTAATGAAGGAAGATATTACAAATAAAACATTCCTTATGAATTATATAGATTAAAAGTTTATAGTAATTTCATTTATATTGACTAATTCACCCTCTATTTTTATAGTTTTAATCAATAGAGTGTTTATTGAATATATTGATAAATTTTTGTGGTATTAATTAATGATATATTTGTGTACTCTAAAAGCTATGAAGATCATGATAATAACTTGTGTATCATTCTTGAGACTCATATAGAAAAGGTTTTATATGGAAAATTTAGAAAGTGTGAATTATGACTTCATAAAGTTTCTTTTCTTGTCCATATTGACCCCAAGTATGGAATCTCAGTTGATCTTGCAAATACAAATGCAATCAAATAATTCCCAACAACAATAAATATAGTTAAGGTATATAGTTTTATTGGATTTGAAGGTTACTATTAGTGGTTTGTTTAAAAAATTTTTCGATTGGAAAACCTGTTAACTAAGATTATATGTAAAGGGGATAAGTTCACATGGAAAAAGGAATATGAAGAATTTTTTGAAGAATTAAAGAATTTTTTTTGAATTATATTATTTTGAATCTACTATAAGAGAATGATGGATCTATGATATATAATAAATCATAGAATAATGGAATTGGTTGTTTCCTTTTGCATGAGGATAAAGTTATTGGATTTTCGTTGAGGTAGTTGAAGAATCATGAATAGAACTATTAAATTCATGATCTTGAGCTGGTTGGCATTACCTTTTCTTTGAAGATATGGAGATATTATCTCTATTGTAAAAGATGTGAGATATAAACAGACCATAAGAGCCTAAAAAATATATTTACATATAAATAGATCAATATGTGGAAAAGGAGGTGGATCGAGCTACTTAAGGATTAAGATTGTTCAATACACTTCCACCCAAGGAAGGAAAATAAGGCAACAGATGTATTGAGCTATAAAAATCATGGAGTATTGAAAAAATGAGGATCTATAAGGATTATTTTTTCATGGATTTAGTGAAGATTGATATGGGAATTATTGAGTAAGGGGAAACATAACTCCTTTTTCAAATGATTTCCAAACCATATTTATTATAAAAAATACAATGTTCTCAAATTAATGATGAGAACTTTCAAATGAAAATTAAAGCTGTGAATGATGAGAAATTCACCAAATTTGTATATGAAGATGAAATTATAAATTTTGAATGAGGATATGTGTTCCATCTATACCTGAGATAAAAAGGGAATTATTAAATGATGCTCATAGTTAAAATTTCTCTATACATGTTGGAAGCACCAAGATTTAAAAATATTTGAAGGAACATTTTTGGTGGGATAATATGAATTAGGAAATTGATAATTATGTATCAAGATGTTTGGTTTTTTAAAATGTGAAAGATGGTAGACAATATCCTAATGGAGTCATGAAAACTCTACCTTTTACTATGTGGAAATGGGATAAAATTACTATGGTATTGTTCAATTTATTACCAAAGACTCATAGAAATAATGATACAATATGGGTTATTATTGGTTTATTTACCAAATTTGTACATATCCTCACCATAATAGAATATTTACCTCTCTATCACCTTGTAAAACACTCTATTAATGAAATAATAAGACTTCTTGAAGAACCTCTTTAAATTGTGTCCGATCATTAGCTGTGATTTAAATTGAAATTATGGAAAATTATTTAGAATATTTTTAATACTTGGATTCATTTGAGTACTACCTATCATCCTTAAACCAGTGGATAGTTTCAAAGGAATTTATAAGAAATGGAAAGGTCATTCACACTTGAATTTTAAGGTACATGGATCTATATTTACCTTTGATGGAGTTTTACTATAACAATATCATCCATTAAAGTATTCAAATGATAATGTATGAAGAATTATATGGAAATAGATGTCATACTCCCACTTTTTCTGATGAAGTTAGTGAAAGAAAGCTTTTGGACCTAGAAATTGTTAAGGATACAATGGAGAAGGTAAAAAATATTCAAACCTAAATTAAACTAGATCAAATTAGGCAAGATATCTATGATGATAACCAAAGGAATGTTTTGGAATTTAAAGTGGGAGATCACATTTTCTTGAATGTATATCCATGGAATGGTGTCATAATGTTCGGTAATAAAGGAAAACTTAGTCCTAGGTACATCAAACCATTTGAAATTCAATAAAGAATTACATCTGTGGATTATCATTTAGAAATTCCACCTGGAATCTACAAAGCACAAGATGTGTTCTATATCTCTTTATTTAGGAAGTAAATTCTAGATACAACACATGTTCTCACCTCTAAGGAAATCAAATTAGATCCTGATTTATCTTACTAAAATTAATTAATCTAGATTTTGGGTACTAGATAACAAGTGTCAAGGAATCATTTGTCTTAACTGGTAAATATAATTTAGAGAAATCATAAGATAGAAGAGTCGATGAGGGAACCTGAAGAAATTACGATGAAAAAATACCCAAATATATCATGATTTAACATTATTGAAATTTTGAGAATGATTTTTTTTGAAGGAGGGGATAATGTAAAACCTGAGCTTCGATTATAGTAAGCTTTCCTTCTTAAAGAAACAACAACATAATATGCATATTTTAATTTAAGAATGTGATGAAAATATAAATTTTTAAATTTTAAAAATTTAATTTTACTAAATTAATTTCTTTTTTGAAATCATCATTTCAATGTTAAATTAGGTTGAAATTTTGTAATTTTTCTGAAATAATTGATTTTTGAGTGAATTGTGAAAAATACCGATTTTTCAAATACTGTCATTTATTTTCGTTAAATCAAGTAATTTAAAAGTACCATTATATTTTGGATTTTGTATTTATGAAACATATGATCAATTTTATTTATAATAATTTAATTTAATCAATAATTTTTATACTTTTGATATAAGTTAATTTTTATGCATAAAAATATATTTTTCTAAAATATATTTTTCATTAAATTTTATGTATTTATATTAAAATTAATTTATACTATATCTATAAATTTAATCATGAAAAATGGATTCCATATATGGAATCATGATATCCAAATTTGTTAAATAAGTCCCTTTTGTTTTTGGTCATTATGAATAGTATACTTAATAAATATTTGTTACATTGGTAAGGGTAAACTGGGTAAAGGAGGGTTAAAAAATTGAGATAAAGCTTTAGAATTTATGTAAAATTTAACTTTATCCTATTGGATGAAAGTTTTTTTTCTATTTCCATCCACGTTAACTTGGTTCAACATTTCTTTGATTTTTTACTTTTACAATATTTAAGTAAAAGATAATGCTGAAAATGTCACTTTCTTACTTTTAATATCTATAATATTTTGTGGTATATAAAAAAAATTATGTTTAGTTATAAAAGGATATATGAAATATGAATTAATTTATTTATCATATTAGTTTATTTTAAATTTTTAGTGATTGAATAATTAGCATAAATGCTTACGCAACACCGACATAGTATTTATTCAACTAATAGAAAAGTAAAATAAATAATTTTAAAAATATTAAAAGTAATACAAATTGGATTAATTACTGTTTTATATGAATTTTATATATAAATATGAAATTTTATGGATTCATGAAAGTATTATATTTAAATTCCCAATTTTTTTGATGTATTTAAAGTCAAATTAAATGAATAGTGTTAAAAATTACATTAATGATATTTTATAATAAATAATATTCTATTAAATGTTTTAACATTCATAAAAATATTATATTCATCCAATTAAATGGTATATGGTTGAAAACATCAATAATGGTCCATTTATGGCGTTTTTATTCTTTTATGGTAACATTTTTGACCCTTAAGTTGTAGAAAACTTTAATATTATGTTAATTATCAAATGGGTTAATTGGCGGTTAGGTTGAAAATATAACCAAAACTTGTTCAAATTTTATTATATGTGATTATTTAGACTCATCACCATATTATCTTCAAATTATATCAATTTAGATCCATTTTTACATAAAAAATAATTTTATTAATATAATTATTTATGAAATTCCAAGAATACCCCTACCCTCACCTATAAAAGGCCACCTCTTATCTATTTTGTTTACAATACTTTGAGAAATATATATTGACCAAACCCCAAAATATTATCTTCTAAATATCCTTATCCAAGTTCTATAGGTTATTTCCTATCAAAAAGACCAACCCTAGTTCAATTTAGATGATATCTAAAGGAAGTATACCGAAGAAGAGGTAATCGTCTTTACTAACTCTTTAAAGTTTATTTCCTATTCTAATTCTCATAAATATGTTGTACCTATAGAGACCCTATCCTTTTAAACATATCATTAAATGATTTTGAGCATAAATAAACATCAAATTACAAGCCAAGGATCATAAAATCTAGTGTCTTTCGAAGACTAGGTACATAATTAAACATCATAAAAGAAAATTTTATTTAATCTCCATATTGAGCTCCTAAAATCCATTATGCTCATACATATGCATAGAATAACTTGGGAATAACATGAAAAAGGTATGATATAAAAATCCCAGTAAGGTAATAATTTTAAGAATAAATCTTAGCACATGGGTCAGAAGGCATGCCATAATGATATAAAAAGGCATAGAACATGAATAAAAATATTGAATCATATATAAAGAATTGGATAGTATAATCATGGAATCATAATAATATGGAAGCAAAATAAAACATGAATTTAGCATGATTGAAGGCTCATTGCATATATAGGATCACGAGTCAAGGCTAACCACCAAGACTACTGCACATGGAGAACAAGTCAAGGCTAACCGCCAAGATTGTTACACATAACGTCTCATGAGACTAAAATTTTCCCAATTCATTGGAGTTATATCTAGGTTCACCCATCTTAACATGTTCATGAATATTTTTTCCACGTAATTAATCATACATAATCAATCATACATAAACATAAGGTTACCCATGAAAATAAATGGGTATCATAATCATTTCATAAATCATAATGAATGGGCATATCATATAAGTGTACATGAAAGAAAGGAATTTAAACATACCAGGAAATTCATAATGGAAAATAATAATATATCATGCTAAGTTATGTCAAGTAGAATTGACAACATTTAAGAAGATTATTTAATAAATTTTAGCATTAAAACATTTTATTGTGGTTTTAAGGAAAATACCAAGGAGCATTTTAAAATAGAAAAGGGAACAATATTTTATATAAAACCAGAATTTAACCAAGAATTTTTTCATAATAATTTTTTTTTATAAAAAACAATTTTGGCTTAAAATAGATTATAGAGTGCACTTGAAATTGGGTAAGAATTCACATGCTTATCAAGAATAATTGAGAGGGTAACCACTTAAAAATATGTATATCCATGAAAGGGAATGATGAATAGATCTTGATAAATAATTTTGTGACATATAAAAATAATTTATAAGATTTACATAAAAATAAAATATAACTTCATTTGGGTAAAAATAAATATAGAGCAACCTGAAGGAATAATAGAGGTTCGGGTAGAACCCCTTACCATGGGTCCAAAGGTGTTCTTAAATTGATCTTAATGTCCTGGATAATCAAATTAGATTCATTATTTAATAATTAAACAGCCTATTATACATGAAAATGATTTATTATAACCTTATAAAGTTCATCCAAGTCCTTTTTGATGGGTTAATAGGTTCAATTTAAGTGTTTGAGAGTGTTTGTTTCCTTGGTTTTCATTACCGGTTTACTTATGTACATGTACAGATAATCATGAAAGATGAGTATGGTTGTACAAAATTGATGTTATATGTTATTATAAAAAATCTATAAGATTAAATGGTTATAAAATTCATTTGTTTATTTCAAGTGATGAAGAATCATTATATAAAACTTTAATGATAACTGTTTGGGTTAATTGGTCGTTTTTTATCACAATGAACTCATTTTGTTTAATAAATCAATACCATTTCTAAAAAATTATTCCAAAGAATTAAATAGGATATATTATATATATAATAACCTATATCAACCATAAAAATGGTTTCATAACCAGAATTAAAAATGCTAATAGAAATTTAAAACCTGCTTTCCATGAATGTGATAATTTAACACATCTAGGATGGTGCTTCCATTTTTAGTATAAAAGGAGGGAAAAAAGAGATTTTGATGAATTATTACATTATAATAAAACAATTATAGTACATTTAAGTTATTGGAGTTATCAAAACATTTGTATAATGATATGTGAGGATAGAATATAATACAAAGGAACTTGAAAAGAAATTGAAAGAAAATGAAAGAGGGTTTTACCTCTTGATTCCTTCCTCTTGAGAGCCTCCTTAAGGGATTGATTTTTGATATTTTGTTAAGAAAAAAAGATCTTAGATGTTGGAGATCATATTAGGGAGATATTTGAGCATATTTTTTACATGTTCCAAGTCCTGAGATTTGTGAGGAAAAGAGGTGGCGAGGGGTGGTTTTTATAATGGAGGAGAGGTTATTTTTCTCAATATTTAATTCATTAGTTTATTATTTTTCTCAAGACAAGAAATAGTGATGATTAATGTGACAAAAAATAGTAATTAGTTCATGTGAGTTAAAACCAATATCCATTTACATCATCCATGGCTCAATCATGATGCATAAATTCATTTATTTAGCATATTTTGTAAATTATTGAATTTCACTTTTCACAAAAAATTAAGTTTGTCCTATCAGACTCTAAATATCTTACTGATTGCAACTGTGTATGTCAGAATTTTGAAATTCAAATCATATAAGTGGAAAGATTATGTTTAAATGTCACATAATATTTATTAGTTCATTTAAGCCTGATGTGGCATTGTGTGGGGATTTCATGTGATTATTCTATATGACATAATTATAAGAAGGGAATTTTCATTTATTAAACATTGGGTCATTACATTATTCCCTCATTAAATTTCAACCTTGAAATTTTTCTTTATATTCTAAGATGGAAATAGGTGTGGGTACTTTTTCTTCATCTCTTCCTCCAGTTCCCATGTTGCCACTTCGTACTTAAGGTTCCACCATAGTACTTTGAGAAGGTGAGTAGTATTGTTACCTAGAACTTTATCTATGTGATATAAGTTCATCATTAGCTGATCCTTGTAAGAAAGATCATTTTCCAACTATACCAGCTCTAAAGATAATACATTTGAAGGATATGGTATGTAATTCTTTAAGAGGGATACATGGAAGGCATCATGTACTTTAGACATGGTAGGTGGAAGTGCTAGTCGATAGGCCACAACTTCGACATGATCAAGAATATCAAAGGGGATGATGTACCTATGAATTATATTTCCTTTCCCCCCAAATATCATGACCTTATTTTGTAGAGATATGTATAGGAATACCATGTCCCCAACTTTAAACTCAAGGTCTCATCAATGATTGCCTTCATAGCTCTTTTGTCAACTTTGGGCTACCTTGATATGCTACTGAATGATTTTCACCTTCTCCACCATTACATTGTCCATTTTAGGTCCTAGAAACTTACACTCACTGACTTCATCCCAGCACACCAGTGTTCTGAACATTTTCTCATAAAGGGCTTCATATGGTGCCATTCAGATATTAGAGTAGAAACTGTGTTTGTAGGAGAATTAGACTAGTAGAAGATGTTTGTCCCATCCTCCATTGAATTCCATAGAACATGATCTCATCATGTCTTCTAGTGTCTGAATATTTCATTCATATTGGCCATTATTTTGAGGATGATAGGATGGATTGAAGTTTAGTTCAGTTCATAGAGTATGTTTGATACCTTTCCAAAACTTTGAGGTGAATCTCAGATCTCTATCGGATACAATATATAGTGGTACTCCATAGATCCTTACCACTTATATGATATATATCCATGAAATTTTATCTAATAAGAATTCCTCTCAAATTGTAATAAAGTGAGTTGTCTTTGTACGACGATCCACAATGACCCATATAGAATTGTTTTTTAGATGTACTTGGATGTCTAGTGAAAAATTCCATGGTGATGTTCTCCTACTTCCATATTGGTATGGGTAGTGGTGGAATCATCCCATTATACTTTTAACTTTCATACTTCACTTGATGACATACCAGGAACTTTGATGTATACTCAATAATCTCATTCTTTATATTGTCCCACTAATAATTATCCCAGAGATCTCAATACATCTGTGTGGTCCCTCAGTGAATAGAGAAGGTTGAGATATGCGCATCATTCATAAGCTCCTTCTTTATCTCTAGATTAGATGGTACACATAATCATGACCTATATCTTATGAATCCATCCTTTTCAATCTTGAACTCATAGAATTTACCATTTCTGATATCTTCCACCCTTTTCTGAATTTCCACATCATTTCTTTTAGAATCCTTTATTTTCTCAATGAGGGATGGTTGAGAAATCATTTGAGAAAGTATTGATGATGTTCCTCCCTTGATGATTCCCATGTTCATCCTCTACAAATATAAGATGATTGGATCCTTTTTAGTTCTAATCATTGAAAAATATGGAGGATCCTTTATACTTAGAGCATCCACCACCTTATTTGTCTTATTAGGATGGTAGTGGATTGAGAAGTCATAATTCTTGATGAGCTCTGACCATATTCTCTATAGAATATTAATCTTGTTCTATGTGAATATATATTTGAGACTCTTGTGGTTAGTATATATCTTACACTTCTCCCTATAGAGATAATGCCTCCAAATTTTCAATGCAAAGATCATAACTGTCAACTCTAGATCATGCATGGGATAGTTTTGATCACGGGTTTTCAGTTTCCTTGAGTCATAGGCTATCACTGTATCATTTTCCATCAACACACAACCTAACGTCTTCTTTGAAGAATCACTGTACACCAAAAAGTGTTCTCCGCTTATTTAGAGTGTGAGTACCGGCATAGTGATAAACCTCGTTTTGAGCTCGTTAAATCTTTCCTCACATTATTGAGTCCAGATAAACTTCACTCCCTTTCGTGTAATCTTGGTCATTGTGTTTTAAAATCATGATAAGTTCTTAAAAAATTGTTGATAATACCCAGCTAGTCCTAGAAAGTTGTGGATCTCTGTTAAAGATGTTGTCCTGGGACACTCTTTAATTGCCTTTATCTTGGAAGGGTCCATAGATATTCCTTTACTAGTGATAAGATGCCCCAAGAATGAAACTTATTTAATATATAACTCACATGTGATGTAATTTGCATAATGTCTCTCCCTTTGAGAAGTCATTGACATAGTATTCAAATTCTTCCCACATTCCTCCTTACTCTTGGAGTATATCAGAATATCATCAATAAATACTACCACAAATTTGTCGAGGTAATATCAAAAGAATCTATTCATTAAATTCATGAATATTTTTGGAGAATTAGTGAGTCTAAAGGGAATCAATATGAACTCATAGTGTCCATACCTAATTCAAATGACAGTCTTTGGAAAATCTCCAATGCTCACCTTTAATTGGTGATATCCCGATCGAAGGTCCACCTTAGAGAAATAATTGCCCCCACATATCTGATCAAACAAGTCATATTTACAAGGAAGGGGATACTTGTTCTTTACTGTGATTTTATTGATCTCATGATAATAAATGAAGAGGCACATTGATCCATCCTTCTTCTTAATAAAGACAATTGGTTCACCCCATGGTGAATCACTCAGGTGTATAAAACTCTTCTCTAGATTCTCCTGTAACTACTTCTTCAGCTCTTCTAGCTCAACTATGGCCATTCTATAAGGTGTATTTGATATAGGTAGGGATCCATGAATAAGTTCAATTGATAACTCAAACTCTCAATCAGGAGGAAGACTAGAAAATTATACAGGGAGTACATCAGTGTAATCCATCATGATGAGAATATCTTTAAGAAGTATCATCTCCTTTGTCTCAATAATTTGATTAAGACATGCTTGCTCAAAAGGAAACATTATCCACACTTGAGATGGTTATTATGAAGGAGATTCATCTTCCTCCTTCAAATTATATAGGATTTTAGGATACTTTGGGATGTGAAGAGTGATATCCCTTTCCTGACAGTTAATGTTGTCTTGGTATAAAGATAGCCAATCCATGACCAAAATAGCATCAAACTCAACTAGAGGAAATATGAAAAGATTGGCTGGGAGGTTCAGTCCACAAAAATTTATAGGGGAAGAGTTATAAACCTTAGACACAATAATTTCCCCATTTTTTGTTCTCATAGATAACTCAACCACCAAATTTTGAGGTGGTGTTTGAATAGTTCTACTAAACTTGGAAGGTATGAAAGAATGTATAGAACTAGAATAAAATAGTACATTTTCTATTATTGAATGAATTACTAGTGTACCTATCACCACATCATTGTTCGGATCCACCTCAATAGTAGTGATAACATAAGACCTTCCCTGTTTCCTTGGAAGTTATTATTGATTACCTCCAACAACCCTTAGCTTAGGGTAATTTTTCGTATAATTCCCATGTTACATATAGTTGTAACACTGCACTACATGATGAATGTTGATCTAAAACTTAATTTATTATTCCATGTTAGTGTAATTATTCATATACCTCTGGAAGCTCTTAGCCAGATGTCCCATTCTTCCACACTTGAAGCAATTCCTGGTTCTCTTTTGATAGTTCCCAGGATGCTTCTTCCCAAAATTTTTACACACAGGATGTCCAGTATTCTTTCCATTTGGTTTTTATTTTATGATCCACCTATATTGAACTCCATTTTATACATTTTTTCACTAGGACCATGATACCATTTAGAGTCTCTGATCTCCATTTCAACCTAGGGGCACAACATACAATCTCCTCATAACTGTTGTACTCTCGAATCACCAATACTTTTTGTAGAATCATTTTTAGTCCACTAAAAAAGTGACCTACCTTTCTTTTGGTGTTCATGAAAAATACAGGAGTGTATCTTCCAAGCCTTGTAATGTTTGCTTCATAAACCCTGATAAACTCACCATCCTTCTACTTAAGTCTGAATAACTCTATTTCCACCTTAAGACAGAGGGTTTGGAGAAAATATTTATTGAAAGACATCTTCTTGAATTTCTCCCAATTCATAGAATCAATTTCCTCCTTGGAATTTTTATTATTGGTTACTGTCCACCACTGATTAGATTTTATATGGAAATGATAGACCACCAAAATGAATTTCTCTTATTTTGAGAACTAGAGGATAGAGAATGTCTTTTCAATGGAGTTAATCCACTATTCCGTGAGGAGGGAATCAGAAGATCCACTAAACTTGGGAGGAATTTTCCGTATTAAGGATTCGGTGAAAAATTTCTATTTCCTTGGATAAAGAGGACATTCCACATTATTCAAGTAATTATTAATAACTTGTGCTAGTTGATCAAGTACTGTCATAAAGTTTTGAGCACCCATTCCCATCATATTGGGCATATAATTAGGGAAATCTTCACATTCCCTATCACATTGATTATTGGTACTTGTTCTTCTATTTACCACCATTAACTAAGAAAATAAAGTACAATTAGGGGGATTAAAGGCTTAGCTAATAATCATAAAATGAAACTTTTAACAAAAAAAGGATAAATTTGTAAAGGAAAAGTATATCCTAACTTGTGATTCCCTAGGTTTAAATCTAGGTTATTATTGATCTGTTTCTTAACTTATATTCTTATGGGAAATTTTTTTCCCTTAATAATGGTTCATAATGAGATTATGAATTTATGAAAGAATATCCCGTGGGATTTTCAAACCAGGTGTGCCTTAAGGCCCATTTTCCTGTACTAGGTAACCCCGAGTCAGGCTTGGAACACCTTGTCGGAGTTATTACTCCTCAGTACATCTATTCCAAAACCACGTTAATTTTTAGTATCTATATGAGGATGCATTTTTATGATAAACCACTTACTCTATACTAACCGAAATTTAGGGATGTTTTTTTATACTTAGTCTTATCGATAAGGTTCTTACTAAAGTGATCTATTTCTAATCACCAAAAATAACTAGACCATACTATGATACCAAATATAGAGATCCCAAAATTTTACACATATCATTACATGATTTTAAGAATAAATAAACATCAAATTACAAGCCAAGGATCATAAAGTTTAGAGTCTTTGGAAGACTCGTTACATAATTAAATATCATAAAAGAAAATTTTATTTAATATCCATATTGAGATCCAAACTTACATTGTGCTCATATATCTGCATAGGATAACTTGGGGATAGCATGAACAAATTTATGAACTAAAAATCCCAGTAATGGAATAATCATAATAATAAATCATATCACATGGGTTAGAAGGCATGACATAATGAAATAAAATGGAATGGAACATGATTGAATATATGTATTCATATATAAAACATGGGATCATATAAACATAGAATCATAGTAATTTGGGAGAAACATAAAACATGAATTTATCACGATTCAAGTCTTTTTTCACATAGAGGAGTACGATTCAAGGATAAACACCAAGATCATTGCATATGGAGCACGAGTCAAGGCTAACCACAAAGACCATTGCACATAACGTCTCATGAGACTAATCTTTAACCATTAAATTTGAGTGATATCTTGGTGCACCCATATTAACATTTTCATGAATATGTTTTCCACATAATGAATCATACATAATCAATCATACATAAACATAATGGTACCCATGGAAAGAAATCGGTATCACAATCATGTCATAAAGCATAATGAATGTGCGTATCATACCAGTGTCTAGGAAAGAAAGGAATTAAAAAATAAATGGAGATTCATATGGGAAAATAAGAATATATCATGGTAAGTGATGTCAAATATAAGTGATAACATGTAAGAATAGTATTTATGAAATTTAAGCATTAAAACATTTTGGTGCGTTTTTATGGAAAATACTAAAGAGCATTTAAAATAGAAAAGGGAATAATATTTTATATAAAAATAGAAGTGAAAAAATAAGGGTTTTAGAATAAAAATAATGATTTTATAAAAATTAATGGTGGCTTAAAACATATGATAGAGTGAACTTGAAATTAGGTAAGAATTTGGGAAGTTCCCTTAAAATGAGCTTGCTTATCAGGAAGAATTGAGAATGGAACCACTTAAAAATATGTATATCCCTAAAAGATAATGATGAATGTATCTTTATAAATTATTCTGGATGCTATAAATATCACTAATAAGATGTACAAAAAAATAAATCATAACTTCATTTGGGTAAAAATAAATATAGAGAAACCCAAAGGAATAATGGGGGTTCAGGTACAATCCCTTACCTTGAGTCTGAAGGTGTTCTTCAATTGATATTAATGTCATGTATAATCAAATTATATTAATTAATTAATAATTACATAACCTCTTATACATTTAATTTATTATTTATAACCTTATAAAATTCATTCATGGCCTTTTTGATGGGTTAAGAGGTTCAATTTCATTGTTTGGTAGCATTTGTATCCTAAGTTTTTATGATCGGTTTACTTATATACATGTAAGGATAATAATGTAAGATGAGGATGGTTGTCTAGAATTGAAGTTATTTGTTATTATATAACATACAGAAAATTAAATGCTTATAAAATTAATTTTGTTATTTTTAATGGGGATGAATCATTATATAAAACTTTAATGATAACTTTTTGGGTTAATTGGCAGTTTTTTGATTACAATGAACTCATTTTGTTTTATAAATTAATAACATTTGTAAAAAATGATTCCATAAAATTACATAGGATATATTACATAAATAATAACCTAGTTCAAACCTAATAATTGTTTCAAGACTAGAATTAAATATGATAATAAAAATTGAAAACCAACATCCTTAAATCTAATCGATTAATACATCTTGGATATTGTTTCCATTTATAGTATAAAAAGAGGGTAAAGGAGAGATGATGATGAATTATTACATTATAATAAAAAGATTCCAGTACATTTAAGTTACTGTAGTTATCACACCATTTGTATGAAGATAGGTGAGTATACAAAAGAATACAAAGGAAATTGAAAAGAAATTTAAAAAAACAGAAGAGGGTTTTACATCTTGATTCCTTCCTCTTGGGAGCCTCCTTAAGGGATTGGTTTTTTTATTTTGTTAAGAAAAAAGCTCATAAACATGGGAGAGAGGCTTAGGGAGATATTTAAGTAGAATTTGGACAAGTAACAAGGATTTATAGGTTTGAGGAGATGAGGTGGCATGGGGTGGTTTTTATAATGGAGGAGAGAGGAGTTTTCTCAATATTTAATTAATTAGTTTATTATTTTTCTCAAGATAAAAAATAGTAATGATTATTGTGAAAAAATAGTAATAATTACATGTGATTTAAAACCAATATCCATTTACATAATCCATTACTCAAGCATGATGTAGAAATTCATTTATTTAGCATATTTCAAAAATTATCAAATTTCACTATTCACAAAAAAAATTAAGTTTGTCTTATCATAATCCAAACATCATATTGATCACAATAGTGTATTCCAGTTTTTCGAAATTCAAATCATAGAAGTGGAAAAATAATGTTTAAAGGTAACATAGTATTTAGTAGTTCATTGAAGCATGATGTGGTATTTTGTTGTGATTTCATGTGATGATATTATATGACATAATTATAAGAAGGGAATTTCCATTGATTAAACTTTGGGTTGTTAAAATACACATATTAAAATAATAAATCAAGTATCATAAATATACTAATATGTTTTTATGATTATGTTAAAATCATATTACATCTATTTTCCATCCTATGAAAAGAATAAACATCACTTGTACGTACGTACGAATTACCGTCTCCACATAGCAGTGTAATTCATATTTCATCACCAATTTAAATTGATGGTTAGAAATATGGAACAAATTAATATATATATGATATTTATGACATAATAAAACTTTTTTAATTACAATATCATTTGTACCTTCTTACCCTTCAATTCGTTGAAAAAATATAACGCCACTCATGCGTACCTGTGGACTACCACCTCCATGAAGCGATGTGATTCATTTTTCATTACCATTTTACATTGATGTTAATAAGGATATATTTAATGAATATTTATTATATCTACACGATGATTAAAATTTTGGATATTATAGAACCATAATTAAAGTACAATCAAAACATACATGAAAAGAAAAAGAGTTAACACCTAACAAATGATAATAATAAAAGTTTATTAGAAAACAGGTGATAAAATGTTATAAATAGACCCTGTATGTTATTATTGAAATGTATATGGTTCTATAATTTAATTATAATAAATTTAAATTTGTTATAAACGAGGTTAATAGAACTTATGAGGCAATTTATACACGAGGTAAGATATTTTGTCTCAATTTACACTCCATTAAGACATATTTGGTATTATGCACCTAATTATTTTATGTGGTGTATATACTACCACTTTAAAGTATTTATAATGAATATATATTTATTCATGATTATTAATGATTAAATTAAATTCACACTTTCTAGGTTAATGTTTGAAATAAAATTCCATATTATTTCTCTTTTTCATTAGGAACATTTTTCTTCCATATCCATATTTTTTAAAATTATTTTAAAAAACTACTTTTATTTAATCAAATGATTATAAAGGAAATTTTAAGTTATCCTTGAATTTTTAAAATGTTTTTAATGAATATTTATAATGTTTTCCTAATGTTTTGTTTTAACATTCTTTATAAAAATTCAAATTATTTTTTTAACGTATATGATGTTAACGGATTTTCCTTCCACCATAATTGTTTTACGATCTTAGTTTCTTCTATATGTTTCCAATGGTTTTAAAAAGTAAATTTTTTAATGAAATATAATTTTAATATTTCATTTTCATTTTATTTATTTATTTAAAGAACATGATTTTATTGCAAAACCTATATTTCTAATGAATTGATGGTCATCTCTTATCTCTTTTTAATTTTGTAGCTATTAATTTTCTCTTGAAGTATTCACTTTCTTATAATCATCGGGACATTAAATTTATCTTAAATATCCATATTCTTTGTATCATGGATATAATTATTTCCCAAAAAATATACCATTTCTATATATGGTGTTTTAATTTGAAATTTTTTTTATTAACTGAGGAAATATTGGAATTTTTATTCTTCACTCAGTATGAATATTTATTGATAAAGAATATTATTATGAATTAAATTCAATATATAAGAACTGCATTGGACATTCAATGATAGTTGGGCCTAAAATTATATATCCCCTAGATGCATAGATAGGTTCCATAATATAAACCAATTCTCCAAATTAAATGGGTTTTTGGAGTATGCCTACCCATAGTTTAAAATGTCCTGGAACAAGGCTTTGACGGTAGAGATATCATGATGGCTGGTATTAAGAATTTCCTTTATTGAGAATTCAATTATTATTATATATGATATTAATACATTAATATAATCCATATATGTATTTGTTTCTCAATTTATTGATTAATTCACATGTTTTTTATGTTATTCACCTTTCTATATTAATTATACACTCTTTACTCAAGATATCTTTTACTGTACGTAACCCTTACCGAGAATTTGAGTGCACCCCTTATTTGTTTTTACTTTTCCAAGATATGAAGAAGCATATTATGAATAATATCAAGGATGTGATAATATTTATTATTCTGTGTATTATATATTTTATATATAATATGAGAATAATGTATGTATTTAGTTCTTCAAGAATGCTAAACTTATTGATTATGTGTGGTGAAATCCCTCATATCTTGTACTAATATAATAAAGTAAACACCATATCTTGGTTTCTATATTCGAGGTATTACAATGCCTTTACCCAAATCCCTTCTACCTTTATGAACTATGCTTACACATCCCCAAACATACCCTTATGCAACACCAAAACTTACCTTTATGCAACACCCACCATGACCAGCATAACCCTTGTAATGTGGCCTTCCTCCCTTACACTTAAAAAAACCCCCTACACAACACCCGGTATGGTGAAAACCATTATCCATGGTGTATTATTATTTCCTTACCCATACATATTACCCTTATACACTTAAAACCAACTATACACAAACCCCTTCCATGGTGTTTCCTTTTGATCCATGATGAAACCATCCCCTTTTCCCCAAAAAATCATAAAGGTATGGAGGTAGGTGATGGAATAGATTCCTTAGAATATAAAATGACCTATTGCATTCTCAGCTTGAAACTCCCTAGAAACACATGGAAACACCAAAGAATGATTTAAAGACTAGAAAAGTCTGAAATAACCCAAAATTAAATAATATAAACATAACTATAGTGACAGAGGGTATTACAATCTCCCCACTATGTTTGTTTCCAAACTTAGAAAGTCTTAGTAAAAGTGAAAGCACTGGAATAATGCCTCATCAATAGAGCATGAAATTGGTGGGTAGGGTGGGGAAAAGAAACACGTAAGTTCCTAATAAAACCATCAAATATCGACAAACTATCCAAATTAATAAGTTAAAACCAAAAGACCAAAAAAAATCTCCAAGAACAACACAATAATGATCACTTGATACGAGGTCTAAGAGAGACAGAGACCGAGAATATGTTAACCAACCATTAGAAGTAATCTAAAATAGTGGGATAAGGTTGATACAAACACAAAAAATAAAACCATCACCAACAATCAAAATTACTTGGAAAACACACAAAACCACAAGTCACCAAAGAAACCAATCCAAAATTACTCAAGGAGAACACATCCAAAAATAATTCCAAATCCATGAGACAAGAACTATCCTCAAAATCCACCACATGAATCAAAATGAATAGAACACTATAAGCCTAAAAAAAATTATCATGGGCTCTAGAACTCATGTATCTACACCTAACAGGAAACCTGAGACCTCTAACCTGGAACACCATCCCACGATGAGCCAAACAAATGTAAACCAGAACTAACAACTACTCAACTACCATAAGGCCACAATGGTCCTAGCCACCGAAGCACAGACCTAATGTCCTCCCATGTTCATACCAATAAGATACCATCCTAAAATAGCCAATTCACAACGACATATACATAGGAAACACCTCCCAAGAAACAAAACACACACAAGACCACAATTCATCACCATCCACAAAAGAATAACCCAAAAATATCTGGTATAGATTAAATAAGAGTTCCAAAATAGAACCCCCCCCCAAAAAAAAACCTAATTAAACCCAAGACTTACCTTTCTAAAAACTCAACTTACAAAACCTTTGATGATATAATAATCATCCAAACCATTGATGGACCCCCATAATTTTCAAACAAAATGACTTAGAATGCCCAGATGTTCCATACTATAAGTATACAAGATGCTTATTATTATTATTATTATTATTATTCTTATTTTTAATAGATAGAACCTACTAAAACTTATATTCCATTAAGGGATCAACTAGATCCTTCTTTCCTTACAATATAGAAACACCACTTGCTTCAACAAAAACACCTAGACTAACCTTCACTAACCTGGCTCTAGAAACTACCTCCCCACAAGATGATATACTAGATTCAACCACAATAAATACAATATTAGGATGAAGACCACACTAACATGAGAAGTCCTTGCTGGAGTCTAGGGACTTGGGAGAAATTCATTGCCACCACTCATCCATTAGTTTAGGTACAATCAAGACATAGAAAACCCACTCCTAAACAATGAGAAGATTTATCTTGAAGATCGACCCAATGGACAAACTTCTCAATTTTCCTTAAAGACTCTATGGGAGAAATATTTTAAATAACATAAAATAGTAACACTATTAGTTCATGTTTCCCAAACTAAATCACACAAATCCATCATCAATCCCAAAAATATTTTTGGAAATTAAATCCACCCAACTAAATCACATAATCAAAAACATTCCCTAAAAATATATCCATTCACTTTAAAATTTCAAAATACCCTTTTTTACAAATACTCAAATTCCTACTTAAAAAAATTTATATCGTTTTAAAAACATTTAAAAATCACCCACCATTTAAACACCCTTTAAGGGTAAAAAACCAAGAAAACTAAAAAATTTAATTTTGAAAATAACAAAAATTATTTAAAATAAACACCCCACTCAATCTTTTAAAGTTATTCACTATTTAAAATAAATTTTCCCATTAAATTAATTTTAAAAGAATTAATTTTATTTTAAAACTAACCCCTATAGAAAAGAAAATACAAGAGAGTCCAAGACCTTTATAAATAATTTATCAACTATTTTTGAAATTAAAATGTTCTTAGGATTTCATAATGAAATCAAACAATTCTAAATTTTTTTATAAAAACCAAATAAATTATACAAACAAGCATCAAGGATTTATTTTTATCCAAAAACTATTTTTTTGAAAATACACATTTTATAAAAACTATATCTCATAACATGATAAAAAACTAGATAAGACCAAAAAATACAACCAAAATCCAACCCAAAAACATCAACATATCATAAGACCCACCCTACTCTTTATCCCATTAACAAGAATCACTTGAAAACCCCCAAGAATCATGGTGTCTAAATTATGGAACCAAGTGGGATGCAGAACCATGCATGATTTGGTCACATGGTTGATGGGTCTTGTTCCAATCATAAATAGTTCCAGAAACATTTCTAAAATCAAGTGCTTGGTCACCACATGGTTTACCGGGACACACAAACTATCCTCACACCACTGATCATTTTACGTTCCATCCTAAAACACCAAGGGATACCCCAAGGAAACTCATTCAATGTTAATGAAGATAAAAATACCACCATATCATATAAATATCTATCAATTTTACTAAAAAGTGAACTCAAAATCAAGTCTCAAATCCAAACTTTCAATGGAAAATTAAGGTTAGGTGAGAATAAGAGCTATCCAGTCACTTCAACACACCCTCCATTAGAAACCTGATAAAGATTCTAGTCTCCATGCTACCTATAAACACCCCAAATAGAAAGAGGATGATATAATACAATTTTATCATGAACTAACTCAATTAACCTCTAGCTCGTGACAAAATAGAAGTGCATTCTATATCTCCTTGGGATGGAAACTAGTGTTGGGGTCTCAGAACATAACAATTTGTAATAATTTTTCCATATGAACAAAATAAATCTCAATGAAATAAAGCATACAAGCAAAGGATTAAAAAATAATAAGTAAAATATATCAACATCTAATAATGAGTAAACAATATCATAAAAACTAAAAAATAATAACAATTAGTATCTCATATACAAATTAAACCAAAAACAAAATTCAAACCCTAAGACCAATACAGAATCATCCTAAAATAAAAATTAAACCAAACCATAACCATCATCCATGTGACCCCTAGTCAGTCTTAACATCCTAGTCTAACCGATACCAAATAACCTGAACACTCATGGAAGAAGATAAGAGCTAGGAACCTAAAATAAAACCATAAGAGTTGGTTACAAAAAATGGTGTATGCAAGTTGAGAGTGAAACCAAGCTAAGGAGGATCTCACTAAAGAGTTCATTATATTATTTTCAATAGAAAATTAATATATTCTAGTTTTAAATTAATTTAGGAGAAATATGTTTTTATACATACACACAAGAAACATAACATCGCATCCATTACAATTTATAAAATATATTTCTTTTATATTTTAAATGTAAAAATCACTACAAAAACATTTCTTCAACCCATGCCACTTTTATAAAAACAACGATTTTGAATTAATTTTTTAAATTATCTTATAAACACACCCCTTTTCAAGATTATTTGAATCATTTAAATAAATAAAGTTAAAATAAAGAATGAATAAAGAAAAACACCAAGGCACCACATTACCCATAAAAAATATAAAACATAGTTCTCTAGATGATAATCAAACTAGGAAACATAATAGAAAGAATGTTCCTAATGGAGAATCATCTATTATAATGGGAAATTCCTAGACATCCTATAAGGTAATCCTATATATACTCAGGTTGGAACCACCAACCAACTTATCAATGCATTCCTAAGTCTATAACCAACTAGATGCTCTAAACTAGATTCATCAGTGGAAATCCCCCATAAACGTCAGTTCCATGGGGGATCTAGTCTATCTAATCCAGACTAGATAGTATCTCCCTATCAATCTATAATGAATATCCCTATAATCCCCATGAAATTAAAACAATAGGAGGTGAGAAATCACATGCATCTAAAATCATGGATCGATGGGCCATTCCATTTTTCCAAATTTGAAATTCCAATTCAAATGATTATTAAAAATTAACTATCATGACCCCTTCCTCAAAGATACCCCTACTAATATGGAAAAGGATAAAGGGTGATAATGACCCCTAAGTCCCACCTTTAGTAGGCACCAGGTCAGAAACTATAACCAAGGGTTTAAAAATCTCACAATATGGGAGGCATTACCCTTTTGAAGAAAACAAGATCAGTAGATGTGATGGATCATCCACAAGGAAACTCCGTGAAATATATGAAAGAAATCCAAAGTCTATCCCACATGCATATGAAAAATAGAACTGATACAAATACAAGAGTCTCTAAGGTAAATATCAAAAGTAAAGCTAGGCCGCAACAAAATATTTGTCAAGATCCGAACTAGTAAGGCCCAACATGGTCTGTGAAATCCTCCCGGAAACCTAAAAACAATTTTATATATGTAGGGTGAGTATAAAGGTATACTCAATAGGAAAACTATTGTCTTTTGTGCACATGTGAAAGAGGCATACTAATGAACCCATGAGAAAACAATAGAACCAAACAGCACCTAAGTAGGTATACTAACCACCCAACCTCACAAAGGCACACTCACCAAGTAAGACAAGTAAAGTAATATAATATAAAGCACATCGATTATAGGGTAACCCACACCACTTTCCCACTCATTAGAACCTATCACACCCTAACAACAAACATTATGGTGATCCCACCTCTTCCGAACACACCACATCACATCCCGCCCTCACACACCTAGGCCTCACAACCACTTTAAATCCCACTCGCAGAAACCTGGGCCATAACCACACCATATCTCGTCCGTAGACACCTGGGCCACAACCACACCACATCCCACCCGCAGACACCTAGGCTACAAAACACATCACATCCCCCCTGTAGACACCTAGGCTAAAAACCACATCACATCCCACCCATAAACATCTGGGACACAAACAACATTACATCCTTCCTGTAGTCACCTGAACCAAAACCACATATTATGTTGAAGACACCTAGGAAAGCACAAAACATCTTATACCAAAGACACATGGGAAAACACAACTTTCCTGCACACCCTTGGACCTTACAAACCACAACCTTCCTAAAGAATGTTGGGCTATCACTGCCTAGAAGGAGCAAGGAAGAGTGTTTGGACAACCATCCATCCTCCCACCCAGATGTTTTCTAAAGAAACCCTCCCCCATGAAAATGGGGGTGTTCGACACATAGTTCTCAACTATGTTTAGGTTCATATAGAAATAAAAAGGAAAATAAAAGTATATACATATAATATACAAAACACTCATACCCAAGCTATGGGTTCTCAAAACACCAACCAAGTCACCACACCATCACCTTTGCTTCTATCTCTAAATGCACAACACCACACAAAAAGCCACAAACCAAATCATATTTCCAACCATTTTAATTTACCAAAACTATTCCATTAGCTAAACCAACCCACACCATTCCATGCCTTATTAATCAATCATTTATTTATTTAATTATTCAATCACTCTATGGGAAACTACCAAGAACAAAACACAATAAGCAACATAGAAAAATTCATTCATAGAGAAACTCTAGGTGAATTACACATACCAACCTTCACCATCCTTCTTCAAATTCATCCCTCCAAAACCATCCATGAACAACCAAATCTATGAACATATCACAACACAACCCAATTGTAGCCTTACTACATTACACTTCTCATCCATTCCACAATCAATCAATTTATTTACCTGATATTCCATGTCACTGCCCAAACCATCCCATAACACACAACCGTGCTCACTACCTCACCATAACACAAACCAAAAAAATACAATTTATGATTTAGCATGGCATCCCTTATTTAATTACACTTGTTAATTCAGGGGTTATCACATAAACTATACAATCCCAGGGCATCCATTCATTAGCTGAGTGTATGTAATTAACTAATTTCAACATGTAAGTGCCCAACAAAAAACAAACACATGCATTCCATAATTTATTAGTATGCAAAAAAAGGCACCAACGATCATAATTTTTAGCAGGGCATCAAGCCCGAACAATCATAGGATCACAAAAATATCAAAGCTAAAAAAATTATGTGAAAACACCCCATTTCCCCTCAATTTCAATTAACCAATTCTTTATCTTCAATTATGTTGGAACAACCATGATCCATAGGTAAAAAGAAGTAAAAACCCCTCCTTCATGATGGAAAACAAGAAGAAATGAAGGAAATCCTTTGTAAGAGACCTTGTTTTTGAACTAGACGAAATTCCATTAGAATTTAAATTTTTGGTGATTACTGGACATGTCATTATTAAAATAGAATTTTGTAATGTAATTCATAGAGTTGTAATACTTTAAAGAGATGTTTTTTGACTCAGGTGAAGGCCCAAGAACATTGTTGGGTGGCTTGAGGAGTTTTAGGAGCACTAGACCGAGAAAGGAAGGTTTTAAAGAAACCGTAGAGGGTGGACAGTTTGTTTGAAACCATGCGGCCCATAGCAGGTAACCGTGTGGCTTATTTTCAAATGGACAGAGGCTATTGCATGAGCTTCACATGGTTTTCCAAACCGTGTGCCCAACCCACATGGTTAGTGGTTAAGGAAGTAGCTAAGAACTGTTCACCGCACAGTTGGTGTATGGTTTATGAACTATGTGGGATAAGATGTGTGGGGTGCCTTGGTCCCTAGTAAATGGATGCATGGGTGATACACAGTCTATTAAACCATACGGCCTAAGTTGTAGACCGAGACCTGGTTTCAAAAAAAGAAATCATTTTAATAAAAATAAAAATAAAATTTAATGATCGATTGAGGGTTTCTTCTCACTTACATGGGCTGCATGACGCACCGCCCCTACCTCTCGATGCATGACACCCTCCTTCTTATGGACTACTCCTCTTGTAAAAATTCCTTAGATTTTCTTGACGAATCATGGTCGGATCATTAAGCTAGGCCTCCTACTCCTTATTTTTGGCCAATTTGAGGTCTGTTCATGCCATATATAGTTCGGTTGAAACCCTATCATAGGGTTTGATCTATATTTTTTTGTGTTATTCAAGTTTTAGGAAATTCAAATTCTTTCTCAAGACTCATGGGTTCGTGTTGCGTCATCCACCACCAAATGAGAGGTGGATGGGTTTGGTTTGGATTTCCACCATCGATTGGGGTATGTTTCTAAACCAACTATTTTGTTTTTTACCCCTTATTTGAGTCTTAAGGTGTTTATGGGTGCTAAGAATTATTTGTAGTGAGTTTCGATCAATTTTGGGAGGATATCACACATGTAATTAGGTATTTATATATATAAATATATATATATGCCTTCCATATACATATTCCCTCATGATGTAGGGAATAAATGCGTTGGGTTAAGGGTATATATATATATATATGGATGTATGTGCATGTGAGTGGACATCATCTTCGAGTTAGAAAGCATCAAATGCCGATAGTCGTATTGGTATTCTTTTGAGGTAGGTTCTATAACCTTACCCTTTTTTTAAGAATGCATTAGTTTCTTATTTAACAATTCTTGATAATTTTAATTGAAATTCTAGAATTAACTTCTTATTTGATAAAAATGGTTATTTTAGAATCAAATTCATATTTTTATAATAAAACCCCTCAAATAGAGGTGCACTACCTACAAACCAAAAGTAGTGATAAATGTTATATCATGATTAGTTTTGGTTTGAGATTTCCATATGTATTCCTATCAGTATCGATATATGGTATGTTAATGCATTCCCCCTTTGATATTATTGAATGATATTTCCCACATGATTTAATAAGGGACTTAGCCATGTAGTTATTATTAAGATAGTAGTTCTTGTTATATTTCTTGTTCCCCACATGAGTTATGCTTAAATATATGCTATGCGAAAGATCATTAAGCTTGAACCCCCCTTGGGGTTTCTTTTTAAATGGAGCTTGAATGGATTTTATCCTCAGACACCCTTAGGTGTGCCTTTTTACCCCATGTCATGGGAAGTAAAACATGAAATAGATTTATAGATCAATTGTGAATTAAATGGATTAATTGGGAAGGGATGAGTGACCATGAACCTTGGCCCTTATTATGTCATTGCTTGATTAAGAATGATTTTTCTTGTATGGATATGACCATGTGATTTTAACACTACCACACTATGTAGTATGTTGTTAAGATTGAGAAGCTTGTTATAAAGATTTACCCATGTGGGTTAAATGACAACTAATCCATGTGATAGGTTGATAAGATCTTTAGGCTTGTTATAGTATAAATTTCCATGTGATCATTTTAATGGACCTTAAATCACTATCCCCCATGATTTAAGTTGATAACATGCTATGTGATAGATTTATTAAGCATGGGAAGCTCGTTACCATAATATACCCACATGAGTAAAATGATGTTAAATCCATGTATTAGTTGTTACGAATGTGATTCTTGTTATATTAATTATTCCCACATTATTAAATGAAAGGACAAGCCTTTTTAGGATGTCCAATGCTTGAATCACCCTCTTAAGGTGTGTTTTTTAAAGGATACTCTTGGTTTTGACCTTAGAATGTTAAATTCATTATTAAAATTGAATATAATTGACTAATTGGTTAAGAGACTTGTGTGATACATGAATTAATATTATAATTCCACAGAAAAACTCAATTTCCTTGAACCATGTTATGTCAAGGGCAATACATGGATCAAATTAAAGGATTCCATGGACAGACTCTGGAGGTTTGGTATATAAGCTGAGTGATGCATGGATTCATATTATAATTCCATGGATAGACTCATAGAGGCCTTTTACATATACGATGAGTGATACATGAATTCATATTATAATGACATGGATAAACTCATAGAGGATTTTTAATTATAAGACGATTGATACATGGATTTATATTAGAATGACATGGATGGTCTCATAGGTGCTTTTGACTTATATGCTGAGTGATACATGGATCTAGTTATATGAGGGATTCCATGGATGGAATCAAGGGTCAATGATATATGTCATTGTTGATACTTTGGGTTTCCATATAGGACCTCCAAGGATATACTCATATGACATTGACTTTATACCTCACCTAGAGAAATATTGGGTTCTTGAGAGGTTCTCCAGGGATGAGCTTGTAGGGTGTTGGTTGATATTATACCTTGAGTGATACTTGAACTCTAATTTAAGAATGCCATGGATAGACTCAGGTTCTAAATTATTTAATGAATGAAATTAATCAAGTGATGCATCTTCCAATCCAAAAGAACAATATTGGATTCAGTATTGATTATGCCCTATAGATGGATGGATTTGAAATCTTGATTATATCTTTAAGGGGGACACTGGGATACATGCCATGTCTTATGAATTATTTAATTAATGATTTGAAGCCTCATTTGAACTTGGTAAATAAAACAGGTATAACTCTTAAATCAGATACTTCTCACATAAATGAAATTGATTAAATGTATTTAATTATACTTGGAAGAATGTACTTATAAGATGATTACTTTTGAGTAATTTATTACTTGTTATATATAAATGCTTGTACACTACTAGATTTGAATAATACAGGTCAGATTGGTCTTGACACTATGGGTTCCATCCTACTGATATTTGTATCTCACACCCTACTCGAGTACCATTGATTCCCAAGTAAACCTATTCATTTTTAGGTATTTGGACCTTTCTTATGCTGCGTTGCTTGTATCTGGAAGTTGGGAGCAAAGGGCCGTGTCGGAGCTTGGGATGCTCATAGAGATCACCTGGGGGTCTCCGCTATCTTTTATTTATTTCTTTATTAAAATATTAAGCATACTGGTAGTTACTCTTTTAGATTATGTATCATCATATAGAATTCATGAATTGTATAAACTAGCATTGGACATATTCTGGTTTTAGTTGATATTGTTTCTGTCTTATACTGTTTAATTATTGCCTTATATTTCTTCTGCTGATGTCTGAGTTTTACTATCTATTACCACTGTTCACTCTAAGAATGGGGTTATAGACTCCCCACTGAACTAACTTTATACCCTCACTGCTATTTGGAAGCCTCTGGCATATAGGGATATGTGCTTGTGGCCATGTGGTGACCGGTCCATCTACCGGTTTAGTGGTAAGTCGGGCCTGGATGTCACAAAGTGGTATCAAAGCCTGTTTTTCCTTTATCTTACTATTTGGGCTAGTAGACAGGAGACTAGGAATGTGTAGGATCTTGGTAGATAGATGTTCTTGGGATTGATGGCCCCATTTTTTGGGAAATGACCAAGTGACCAGGGTTGGGAATTGCTGTTATACTATTTGATGTTACAGTTGATGTGATTTCACCTTGGGTGAATAGTGTATTTTCCATGGCTTATGGATTTATGGAATTTTTGGTAAATTTTCCCTTGGCTAGAATGGTATATAAGTGACATGAAATTAATCATTATACGCACTTAGAAATTTACAATCCATGCAATGTAGCTTCATTAGTAGGTTTCCTACTAAGTATGATTGTGTGCCTTAAGTGATGACAAGATTAGTTTTGTACCTGTTGAGGTAATCTATTATCATACCTGTTGATTTAGCATGTTCTTATTATGGTGTAACATGATTATATGATATATTCAATGCTTTTTTTTCTTGTTTTGGCATGTTAGTTTTAATGAGGAAATGGTTTCATGGGCTGAAATTGTTGGTTGCAGTTTAGGCGGGAGAAAATTTTCAATTGTAAGGTGTATGTGCGTCTTATAATTTGGAAAAGGGTAAACCATATACTGAAACTATCTTTGGACCTTTATAAATGTTTATATACATTGTTTAAATGAAAAAGGATGCTAAAGTTAAATTTTAAAGTGGAATGTTTACGACTAATGGGATCCAAATGCCAACTATAAGGCGTATGGGTGCCTTATGGATTGGTAGATGGACACCCATGTGACCAAACCCTTATATAACCATGGTATATTTGGGAATGGTTATGATAATGAAATCTGTTATGTTTTGAACATTAATGACTACCTAAATTTTAAAATGCTCAATTGGACCCAAGTAGGTCAATTGGGGAATGCTGTTATAAGATAAACCATTATGGTGTTATAAATTGTATGGTTAAACTACTTCTCTTGGGTTGATTTTTTAAGAATATAGGTTGGTTAAATATGAACCTCATAAGTCTTGGTATTGGTTAAAAGGAATATATATGCTAAATATACTATTATGATGGAATTTCAATGAATGTTAAATGTTTAAAAAATAATTTGATGAAACTTACCTATTTTTTCTTTGAGATGTTGGCTAAAGTGGTTTCTAAGTGCCTTATTTTATAGAATGTTACTTGAGGTTTTGTTAAAAAAAATTCTTTCAAATGTTTAAATGTTTAAAAGAGTTAATTAAATGAATTTAAATTAGAACCAAAAGTCATGTCCTTTGTTTAGACCCTCATGAAAGGGTAGTTTAAAGTGTTTTGATGGTTTTCCTTGGAATAGAGATGCGAGTGTTTATCAATATGCTATTTCTTTTTATCTTTGTCTTAAATGAAAGAGGATCTTGAGCCTAGTTAAATCTGTGTTTTGTAGAGATAAGGTTGATTCTTATCCTTCATAAGGGACTAGCCCGTGGTCAGTAGCACCCTTAGAGCTTGATGTCTTTCTTTTTGTTGCGAGTTTTTTTACATTAGTGCTGCACAGGTGCCATTGTCCCTAGTAGGACTTTTCTTTTTTAAAGACACCCTTATTTTAATGGGTTATCATTGTATATTTTTCCTTGATATGGGAGTGAGCATTGAGGAATGATCAGTTCAGTAGGTTAGACTTGTCACGGGTATGGTAAGCTGCTTAGGAGGTCATGTAAACCTCTCTTTTCTTAAGTGATGGGTGAATCAGTACGTCATCATCCATGTAAATGGTTGTATGGGATGATGTGATTTTGAGATAGTTTTTACATGAGCCATATGATACTTGATTACATAGGGAAAAAAACTTTTAAATAGTACTCAGAATGTGCCATTGCTCTTATAAACATGGGGTAGTATGTGTTGACATATGTGATTCCCACCAAGTGTTAAATGGTGTGACAAGCCATTTTGTTTGGTTATATAGTGATATTTGAGATGTTGTGTATATTTTTGGGTCATATATGGAGTAGAGTGACCAAGAAGTTAAGGAAACAAGTTCATCCCACTACTCTAGAGGACTTTATAGGGCTTGGGTGTGTTGACATACATGTCAGTTTAATTTTGGATTTCATTCCAAGTGTTACGACATGGTGATTGTGGTTCTTGGAATGACACATGCGTGTTTAAGGTGGTTCTGAACTAGCATTATTATGAGCGACTGGCCCTTTTGATGACTAGGACACTCCTAAGGTGGGGAGCATTATATCGGTTCTGGTGTACACATCGATGATTTCTTGGAAGCATGAATTTGATGAGGTTGGTGATGTGTACAACCCTTTTGAAACTCTGTTAGTCTTGGAAGAGTTTCAGTGGTAAATTTTTAAGGACAACAAATTCGTCAAGTGGTATAGGCATCGGGTTTCGGTTGATGATGCATTGGTAGGTGAAACCGAGCTTGTTATAAAGAGTCAACCAATAGTGGTTTGAATGATCTTTTGGGTAACCTTTGATTTAATATTAGTGTACTATTCTGAATGACACAAGCATGTTTCCAATCATAACATCATCCTAGATTCACTAGAAGAGTGTCTGTTATACACCAACTTAATGTTTGAAATCCATTGGGTTAGTTTGTGATCTCTTTTTGTGTTGTACACATGTTGAATGGGTTTTTTGATTTTTAGTTAGTCCTGAGTGATAGTTGGGTTCCAGTGGAGGAATCCGTGTATGGACATTTAGACACCTACTGCTTCATTTGATGTGTTCTCTAAGAAAATTACTCTTTGGGCTCAGTCAATGTTCTCAAGTGGAAATTTTTTCTTGTACCAATATATCACTTATATCATGGGGCATGGGCTACCTAGGGACAGTTCCATGGACTCTAGTGGGTTGGATCCAAAGTTATCATAGACTTGTTATTGGGGTCAAATCTAATGTGTTGAGGGTAGCATTTTTAGTGGACTGGAACTAGTCTACGCATTCATTTGCGTTGAGGCATAACCGTTTTAAATTTAAAAGTGTTGGTTGGTCTTGAAAAGTAACTAAAAGTCTGGTGTGAGCTTCAGTGGGCTTTTTGTTGTAAAATTATTAGAGGTGTGTTTGTTTTTAAGGCAATTCCATCCATGGGGAAAATCCATGACTGGGAATTGACCTCTTTCTAATGTTAAATCCTAGGTGGGGATAACCTTTGGACAAATGATTACAAATATAAATAAGGGATCATGTCTTTGGTTAAGCGGGATCACATAGGATCTAATTTTATGTTTCAGTTGTAAATAGAGCATTGGATCGAGTTTGATGGCATGGGTTCCAGGTTCTTAAGAGGTACCTTAAGGTGTGTTGGGGGCTTGGAAACAAAACGTAGCCATTTGAATGAGACTTCATGAACCTTGTAGGTTGGGTTATGTATTCATTGTTTCCCAAAGGATTCTTGTGGATGAGAAGTTCTAAGGTGGGGAGTTTTTAAGAAATCATGTTTTTGAATGAGATGAAATTCCATGGGAATTTGGATTTTTATTGATTATTGGATGAGTCATTTTTAAAATGGAACTTCAGAATGTAATTATGAGAGTTGTAATGCTTCAAAGTGATGTTTTTTGACTGGGGTGAAGGCCCATGAACTTTACCAGGAAGCTCGAGTAGTTTTAGGAGCACCGTACTAGGAAAAGAAGGTTTTAAAAAAACTACAGAGGGAACATAGTTTGTTTGAAACTGTGCAGCCCATAGCAGGTAACCGTGAAACTTATTTTCAGGTGGATAGAGGATGTGACACGGGTTTTGCATGGTTTTCCAAACCATGCCCCTTGACCATACAATTTGTGGCATAGGTATTTTCTAATCAATTTTCACCACATGGTTAGTGCACGGTTTCTGAATCATGTAGGACAAGCCTTGCGGGGTGCCTTGGTGCCCAATAAAGGGGCACATGGGAGGCGCATGGTCTATTAAACCATGCAGCCTAGACCATGTACTGAGACCTAGTTTTAAAAATGAAATAATTTTAATAAAATTAAAAATAAAATTTAAAGTGGTATTGAGGGTTTCTTCTCCCTTACCTAGGTCATGCGACACACCAGCCCCCTTCCCTCTCAACACACGATGCCCCCCTCCTTGAGGCCTCCTCATCTTGCGATGATTCCTTAGGTTTTCTCGAGGAATCATGGTCTGCTGATCAATGTAGGCCTCCTCCTCCTTTATCATCCTTATTTATGTTAGATTTGAGGTCTATCCATACCCTATATGGTTCGGCCAAAACCTTAGCTTATGGTTTGATCCGGATTTTTTTTGTTCTTTCAATTTTAGGGCGTTCAAAGGCTTCCTTGGGACTCATGGGTCTATGTTACAGAATCTTCCATCAAAGGTGAGGAATATGGGTTTAGTTTGGATTTCCACCATTTATTGGGGAAAGTTTCTAAAACTGTTGTTTTGTTTCACACCCCTTATTTGAGATTCTTAAGGTTTTTATGGGTGTCAAGAATTGTTTGTAGTGGGTTTTGATCTATTTTGGGAGGAGCGCATGCATGTACTCAGGTATGTATGTGTGTGTTTATATATATATATATATATCTTCCATGTACATATTCCCTCATGGTGTGGTGAATATGTACATTGAGTTAAGGGTAGATATTTATATACATATATGTATGTATGTGCATGTGAGTGGACAACAACTTCAAGTTAGAAAGTGTCATGTGATGAAAGTCAAATTGTTCTTCTTTTGAGGTAGGGTTCCAAACCTTACCCTTTTGTTTAAGAATGAATTAGTTTCTTATTTAATTCCTCCTGATAAGTTGAATTGCAATTATAGAATGAACTGCTTATTTGAGATAAATGATTGTTTGAGAAACAAAGTCATGTTTTTATAATAAAACCCCTCCAATAGAGGCGTACTTCCTTCAAACAAAAAAATAGTGATAAATGTTATATAATTATTATTTGTGGTTTGATATTTCTTTATGTCTTCCTATTGGTGTCAATATATGGTATATTAATTCATTACCTCTTTGATATTATTGTATGATGTTTCCCATGTGAGTTAATAGGGGACTTAGCCATGTAGTTTTTGTTAATCAAGTAGTTATTGTTATATTTCTTGTTTCCCATGTGAGTTATGATTAAATATATTCTATGAGGTAGATCTTTAATCTTGAATCACCCCTTGGGTTTTCTTTTTAAATGGAGCTTGAAGGTATTTTAACCTTGCACACCCTTAGGTGTACCTTTTTACCCCATGTCATGGGATGCAAAACATGAAAATTATTTTTAGATCAATTGTGAATTAAATGGATTAATTGGGAAGGTATGAGTGACCATGAACCTTGTACATTATTATGTCATTACTTGATTAAGCATGATTTGACTTGTATGGATATTCCCAAGTGAGTTTAACACTACCATAGTTTGTAGTAGGTTGTTAATCTTGATAATATTTTTATAAATATTTACCAATGTGAGTTAAATGATAACTGAGACCCGTGATAGCTTTATAGGCTTGTTAGGATTGTTATATTAGAAATGTCCATGTGAGTATTTGAGTGGACCTTGAATTACTATATCTTTTGAGTTAAGTTGAGACCATTCTATGTTCTAGATTGATTAATCTTGGGAAGCTCATTACCATAATATGCCCATGTGAGTAAGATGCTGTTAAATACATTTATTAGTTTCTAAGCATGTGATTCTTTTTATATGAATTATTACCACATGATTAAATGAAAAGCCAAGCCTTATGAGGTTAGAAAATGATTGAATCACCCTATTAAGGTGATTTTGTTAAAGGATGCTCTTGGTTTTGACCTTGGCATGTTAAATGGATTGTTAAAATAGAATAGAATTGATTAACTGGTTAAGAGACCTAGGTGATACATGGATTCATATTATAATTCCATAGATGGACTTAATTACCTTGAACCTTGTTATAACAAGGGTGATACATGGATGCAATTAAAGGTTTCATGTAAGGACTCTTGAAGATTGATATATAAGCTGAGTGATACATGGATTCATATTATAACTCCATGGGAGGACTCATAGAGGATTTTGAATTATAAATTGAGTGATAAATGGATTTATATTAGAATACCAAGGATGGACTCATAGAGCCTTTTTAATTATAAGCCGAGTGATACATAAATTCATATTAGAATTCCATGGAGGAACTCATAGGTGATTTTGACTTATATACCAAGTGATACATGGATCTAGTTATAAGAGGGATGCCATGGATGGACTCAAGGGGAAATAATATATGTCATGGGTGATACTTGGGGTTTCCATATAGGACCACCAAGGGAAAAATCAGATGACATGGAATTTTTAACTCACCTAGAGCGATACCAGGTTACTGATAGGTTTTCCATGGATGGTCTTGTAGGATATTGGTTGATATTATACCTCGAGTGATACTTGAACACCAAATTAGTAATGTCAAGTATGGACTCATGTTCTAAATTGATTAATGAATGAAATGAATCAAGTTACATGCCTACCAATCCAAATCACAAGCTAGGATTCCATATTTATTATGATTTATAGATGAACTGATTAAGCATCTTGATTATATATTTACAGGGATGTTGGGCTACATGTCGGGTCTTGAGACTTATTTAATTAATGAGTTGAATCCTCATTTGAACTTGGTAAATGAAATAGGTTGGGCTGTTAATCAGATACTTCTCACTTAAATGAAATTGATTAAAGATATTTGAGTATATGTGGAAGCTGGTACATATATGATGCTTACTTTTTAGTACATCCTTACATGTTACATATACCTACTTACAAACTGTTAGATTTTTATATCATAGGTCGGATTGGTCTTGACACTGTGGGTGACAGCCTACTGAGATTTATATCTCACACCCTACTTGGGTACCATTGGTTACCAAGTTGACCTATTAATTTATATGGCTTTGGACTTTTCTTATGTTTTATTTCTTGTATATGGATTTTTGGAGCAAATGACCGAGCTAGAGATTAGGAAGCTCATAGAGATCGACTATGGGGCTTTGCTATCACTTATTTATTTTAGTATTGAAATGTTAAACATGTTTTTAGTCACTCTTTTAGATTATGTATCATTATATAGAATACATGAATTGTATAAACTAGAATTTTCTATATTCTATTTTTAGTTGATATTGTATCTATCTTCTGCATTATTGCCTTATACTACTTATACTGATATCTGATTTTTACTGTCTGTTACTACTTTTCACTCTAAGAATGAGGGTATAATATCCCCACTGAACTACCTTTACACTATCTCTGCTAGTCGGTAGCCTCAGGCATATGGGGAAACACACTTGAGGTCATGTGGTGACTGATCCGACCATCGATTTTGTGGTAAGTTGGGTCGAGATGTTACATCCTACCTCGAAGGGATGTCAACATTATTTGCATGAGAACAGATCATGTGATGGACCTCTGATTACCTGTCCCTCAAGATCTACATCCATCCAAGGATGCTGCGACACCACTACACCAACAAAAACTAAAGGGAACCCCTTTAGTAATATGGGTAAACCAACACCATAACATGACGAGAAAATATGGAAGAAAATGGGATCAAACTGGGGGAAATTTCTTCAAACAAAGGGGGAACACATCTTAGATCACTACAGATTTCCACTGAGCAATCATAAAGATCAATTGATCGAAGAGGGTGGGAGAGGGATCAAAGAAATCCTCAAGATTCCTAAGGTTCATCTATAATGAGAGGGAGTAGAGATCATGGCTAAATGAATGAAAATTTGGACGAAAATTAATATTAAAAAATAATTGTATCCAGGTATTACACGACATGTAATACCCTTTCACATCATGTAGTACCTAGGGTTCGATTTTCGCCGAAAAATGCATTGCCCCTCGATTTATTTTATTTTTCAAACCCTGAAAAATTACATGCTTTGAAACCTCTAGGAAAAGCTATGAAATAGGTTTTCACGTCATGTAACCTTGTTACATGACTTGTAATAACCCTTCTTCCATACTTTAGAAACCGAACTTCTCTAAACTCTCTCTGAGACCCCTCTAAAAACTCCAACAACCAACAACTGACAAAGTAATTGATCGGGAAAAAACAAACCATTACATGAGATACCTATCAAATGATTCTATTCCTCAAGAATCCAAAACCAAGCCCAAAATGAAAAAAGGGGTCCAAACAACAACCTCGCGAGATACCTCTCAAAGATATTTCTATACATGAAACATATCTAATAAAAAAACGCATTAAGGTTCAATTGTAGAACACATTTTGTTGTTCGAAGGTTGTAGTGGGAACCTCTACATCTAGGAAAACCTCCTATGACATCTATAACCAAGCCTTATCACGTCAACCCAAATGATCACAAAACACACCAAAAAAGCACAATAACCACACTACCCGAAAATAAGAATTAGGGAATTCTATTCTTCATGTCAAGATACTATTTGCTCTGGGCAGTAATGACTCACTCTCATGGGTTTAATTGCATCATAATTAATGCATCTCGATTAAGAACTAGGTCCACCCCTTTCTGCATGTCAGGAATTTATCACACACCACACCACACACATCACAAGACAAGGGGAAAACAACTCATCTCATATAATATAAGGTTTAAACATCTCATTAAAAATAAAATTAGCGAAAAAAAGACTCAAAAAATCTCTAGGTACTGGGAACACATCTGCATCTCTCACTCCCAAGTACTCTATTCCTGGCCACCATGCCTCTACAACACATGAACCAAAGGAATGGTCTATCTACACAGAACCTTCTCCTGTCGATCCTGGATCTCCACTAGTCATTCCAAAAATGTTGCGTCATCCTAAATATCCAATTCTCCCCATTAAATTATATGTGAGTCATCGTAAAGATACTGATGAAGTTTAGAGATGTGGAAGAAATCATGGATACTCTCCAACTGTGGTATAAATGCCAACTGATATGATACCTCATTAATACTCCCCAACACCTCTAGGGGTCCAATGAACTTGGGAGAAATCTTACTCCCTTTTCCAAACCTCCAATACCAACTTCAAGGGGAAATCTTCAAGAGCATGTGGTTACCAACCTTGAACTCCAAGGGCCTCCTCAAATGATCAACATATGACTTATACTAGTCCTGTACTACTTTCATCCTCTCACGAACAAGCTAAACCTTCTCTCTCATGCTCTGTACTACCTCAGAACTAAGAATAACTATCTCCCCAACCTCTATCCAGTACAACGGGGGAATGAGACAACCTCTCATACAATTCCTCAAATAGATCCATGCTAATAGAAGAGTAATATATGTTATTATAAGTGAACTCTACCAAGGTTAGGTGTTGTAACCAAGATCCACCAAAGTCTAAGATGCACTCCCCCAACATATCCTCTAAAATCCAGATAGTATTCTCTATCTTCCCATCGGTCTGAGGGAGGAAAACAATTCTGAGGCGTAACTGGCTTCCAAAAGAATGTTGTAATCCCCTCCAGACTCATGAGGTAAACTATGTGGCCTGATATGAGATGATAGACCTCAGAACTCCATGAAATAGCACCACCTCATCCATATACCTCTTTTCCAAGGAATACACTATACCCAACTCCTTGATTACTAAGAATTTGCCCGATTTCTTCAACCGATCCACTATCATCCAAATAGAATCATGACCTCATTGTGTTCTGGGTAACCGTATGGTGAAATCCATTGAGATGTCATCCCATTTACATTTATTTATTCCCAAGGGCTACAAAAAACCACCAAGAACATGGTGAAAGAATTTTATCTACTAGAAAACCAAGAACTTCACCACACACTCTTCCACTACCAATTTCATCTTGAGCCACCAAAATTGCATCTTTAAGATATGATACATATTTTAAACTCTTGGATACACCTCCAGGGGTGAGATATGAAACTCATGAAGGAATCCATGACACATCAACACTATAAAAAATAACTTACCACAAAACAAAATTTGGTTCCAACCATCCTCTAACCATCACTCTGGAGAATCATCGTGACTCTCCCCACTGAGACTCCTCAACTTGATACATCATAGAGGACTGCACCGTGATATGAAGCAAATATACTTTAACACTATGCAATATTTCAATTAATTTCAAGGATTCAAACTCCTCTATCACTTTCCAAGCATTCATAGATTCTAAAAAAAACTCCATCTGTGATGTTTTTCTCAAAGAATAAGCCACGCAATTTCCTTTTCTTGAGATGTATTTGATATCTAAATCATAGTCCTAAAGAAACTCCATAAACCTTTATTGTTATAGATTTAGATCACATTGGTAAAAGATATACCTCAATATCTTGTGATCCTTCTAGACCACTAATCACTCCCCAATGAGGTAATACCTATATAAATTCAGTGAGAACATAATTGATGATGACTCCATATTATGGGTGGCATAGTTATGCTCATGAGGACATAACTACCTTGACCTATAAAAGATCACTACTCATGACTACATCATCATGTATTCAAAACCTAAATGAGAATCATCACAAAACACCTCAAACACTACCCATTATTTTGGAAATCAGAGCACTGAATCACTTACTAGATTTCACTTTAGGTAATCGACCGCTACCTAGAACTGTTTACCCCACAAAAAATATTTATCCTTTCTAGTCAAAGCTATCAACAAAGCTGCAAATTGAGAGAAATTTAGTACTAACCTCTGATAATAGCCTAAAAGATCAAGAGAACTTTAAACTTCTACCACATTCTTGGGTGTATCCCAAGAAACAACCACTTCATCTTTTTAAGGGTCTAATGATAAACCCTATTGAGACACCACATTCCCAAGGAAACTTACCTCCCATGTCCAAAACTTACACTTGGACAACATTCTATAAAGATGGTGATGTCGAAGAACCTCTAAGACAGTTCTGAGATGTTCAATATAATCCTCCTCTAACTTCGAGTAGATCAAGATATCATCAATGAATACAATGAAAAACCAATCTAGGAACTCATGGAACACATAGATAATAAGTCCCATGAATACAACTGGTTCATTTTTAACACTAAAAAACATGAATATGAACTTTAAGTTCCCATACCTGCATCTAAAAGCAGTATTCGGGATATCTCCCTTCTTCACCCTCAACTAGTGACATCTAGATCATAGATGGATCTTAGAGAACCATCTCACCCCTATAAGCTAGTAAAAAAGATCATCTATAATTTGAAGAGGATAATGGTTCTTCAAAGTTACCTGATTAAACCTCCTATAGTCTATACATAACCTCAGGCCACCATCCGTCTTCCTGGAGAACAACACTGAAGTTCCCCATGATAACATAATGGGGTAGAAAAAACCTTATAAATCAGATCATCAATCTGAATCCTCAACTCCTACAACTCATATGGTTCAATTCGATAAGGGTCCATCAAAATTGGAGAATTACCAGGCTGTAATTATATCCTAAACTCAACATCACATCAAGGGGGTAGTTTCACAACCTCCTTAGAAAAAACAGACAAGAAATATTCACTAACCCTGGGAACATATTCTATCTCAACATCCATTGATTCCACTAGCAACTCATCCAATAAGGAAATAAGGGGATCTACATGCCGACTCCCACCTGAGAACCCCAATCACAAAAAAAACTAAAAGTTGTCCATCCACACCTGAAGACGCAACTCTCCTTCGGAAGAAGTCGATAATGGGATGTACAAAATACAACCACCCGATGCTGAGGATGATATCATATGGCTACATCTATATTAAGAAAATATCCCCATGGGCATGATGTTGTCCCATCATCAGTCTAAACCCTTGGAACACATTAAACAAGTTGGTCTAGCCTCCAACTAGTGTATTCAACACTAGGGGTACGAGAAGACTCTATATGTATAGTCCCAAAACATGGGATATAGAGGGTGCAACAAAAGAGTGAGAATGTTATGAATCAAATAAGAATAAGAAGGGGTATTGAACTAATTTATCATACCTATAACGACCTTTGGACTCTCTAGAACTGCCACCTCTGCTGTATGAAATTGACCATGCCTAGCTACCCTACCTCTCTGATGATGACCACTACCATGAACACACTCAGGTCATGATCCATGAGAATGAGGGACATACTAAGGTTAGTCTCTACCTGATCCATCTCCCCTTGGTAGAGAAAAATCCTATTTTTCCTCCTACTAAAACTGTCTCACCAGTAAATGCTGCTGAGGCTGACACTGAGCCTACCGGGAATTAATTCTAAAGATGAACATGAACCCCATAGAAGAAAAAAAGTCATCCCCAAGCCCATAGTAAATGCATGGTGACCACTAACACCAAAAGGAAAAAAATGAAACTACTGAGGTCATCTCTCTACTGGTCGAAACCTTAAAGGCCCTAGAACCTGAGACTTGCCACTGGCAACTCTTCCTCTCAAAGAACTCGGCTGGATTCTCTCTCGTAGTAGTAATTCTCATGAGTGCATCTACTCGACCAACACTATCTTCTTATGAACCTCAAAATAAATTGGCAATGCAAAAGGAGTAATCATATACTATATGGAAGGGTGAAGTGCTTCCTCGAAAAGTCTCGAACAAGACTCCTCATCTGGAAAAAGATCTAGGGAAAATCATAGAATGTTGTTGAACTTGATCCCAAGATCCTATACTAACATAATCTCCCACTAAAGGGAGATTTTATCCTATGTCTTATCAGCATTCATAGTTGACAAGAGGAAATCCTCTAGTAACTCCTTCTGAAAGTCAACCCACAACACATCTTTCTCCTTTGACTCTCCCAAAAACAACATCCACCATTTATTCATAGATCTTTACAACTAACTAACTTCCAAAGGGACCATGTACTCTGTCAGGGCCCAAATTAGACCAAAGGTAATCACCATATCCTCTAGAAAACTTTCTATATCTACATCAGAAACACTTCCATCATACTTTTCCAAATCCTACTACTAGAAATCACACAACACCCTCTACCATTGGACATACTTCTATGATGGATCAACCTAGAGGTAATCAAATGAATCAGCATGCTGAATGTCCACTACCCGATCCACATAAAGACGACATACAGGAGCCATATTTGAAAGGTAAACAAATATTTCATAATCTCAAATAGTATGAATCTTTACAAAAATTTATTTCAATTCATTTAAACCTTCCTAAAACAACCCAATTCAAACAAGAAAAAAGTCATTATAATTAATGTACATTTCCTAGGTCTCTACCTTGCAAGTAGGTCTATCTCTCTTGGATGTTCGATAAGTTCAGAGTTTGTGCACCAGACCATGGGGGTACTTAAAATCCTGTGTCCTAGTCAATCTCCATGGCCTATGTCATGCACCAAGGTCAACTGGAACTGTTTCCATACGATCCCATGAAATCATCACTGTGCCTATCTCCAAACTCCATCCTTTCTCTCAACCATCACCTCTGATCCCACTCTATCAAGACCCCCTATCCCAAAGTTACCCCTCTTGGGCTGGAAAAAGAGAAAGGGAGATAATGATCCCCTGAGTCCCACCTCTAGTAAGCCCCAGGTTGACGACTAGCACCATGGGTGTTCAAATCTCACAATATGGGAGGCATTACCCTTTCAAAGAAAACAATATAGGGAGATATGATGGATCAACCACAAGGAAAATCCAAGAAATATATAAAATAAATCCAAAATTCATCCCACCTGCATGTGAAAAATATAACTAATATAAATACAAAAGTTTCCATGGTAAATACCAAGAGTAAATCTAGACAGCGACATAACAACTGTCAATATCCGAACTAGTATGGTCCAAAACAATCTACAAAATCCTCATACAAACCTAAAAAAATAGTTTTATATACATAGGGTGAGTATTAAGGTACAGTAAAAAGGAAATCTAAAGTCTCTCATGCACACATGAAAGGGGCATACTAATGCACTCGTAAGAAATTAACAGAACCAAACAGCACCGAAGCAGGTATACTAACCACCCAACCTCACCAAGGTATGCTCACCAAGTAACGAAAGTCACGTAATATAATATAAAGTACATCAATGATAGGGTTCCCCAAACCAATTTACACTGATTATCCACTCTCACACTCTAATGGAAAATGTCATCGCTCTCCCACCTCTTCCGAACATACCACAAAACATCCCGTCCGCACACATATAGGCCTCACAACCACATCACATCCCACCCAAAAAAACCTGAGGCAAAACCACACCACATCCCTCACATAGACACTTAGGCCATAAACAACATCATATCCCACCCACATACACCTGTTCCATAAACCACATCATATCTCACCCACATACACATGAAACACAACAAAATCTCATCCTGAAGACACATGGGAAAGAACAACACATCTCATCCTGAAGACACTTGGGAAAGCACAAATCTCTCACACACACCTGTGCCTCACAAACCACAACCTGACCAAAGAATCTTGGGATATCACTACTTAGGAGAAAGAGTAAGGAAGAGTGGGTGGCTAGCCATCCATTCTACCACCAAGATGTCTGGGAAAGAAACCCCCATGAAAATGGAGGTGTTTGACACATAATACTCAACTAGTGTGGGGGTGTTTATAGAAATAACAAGTAAAATACAAGTATATACATATAAGATACCAAACACTCATACCCAACCAATGGGTTCTCAAAACAACAACCAAGTCACCACACCATCATCTTTGCTACTACCTCTAAATGCACAACACCACACAAAAATCCAAAACCCAATAAATATTTCCAACCATTTTAATTTACCAAAACCATTCCGTTATCTAAACCAATACATTCCATTCTATGAATTATTAATCAATCATTTTTTATATTTACTTATTCTATCACTATCCGGGAAACTACCAAGCACATCACACAATAAGTAACATTGAAAAATTCATTCACGGATAAACTTAGGGTGAATTACCCATACCAACCTTCCCAATCCTTCTTCAAAGTCATCCTCCAAAATTATCCACACATAATCACATCTAGAAACACATCAATACACAACCCAATTGAATCCCTTCTGCATAATACTTCTCATCCATTTTACAATCAATCAATCTCTCAATCTGACATTCCATTCCACTACCCAAGCTATCCCACAACACACAACCATGCTCACTGCCGCACCACTTCAAAAACCAAACAAAACCCAATTGTCAATTTAAAAAATATTCCCTTATTTAATTATAATTGTTATTTTAGGATTTATCATAGAAACTATACAATCTTGGGGAATCTATTCATTAGTCGAGTGTACGTGATTAAACAATTTCCACATGTAAGTGCCTAACCAAAACAAACAAATGTATTCCACAATTTATTTTTGAGCAAAAAAGTCCACCAATGAACACAATTTTCAATGGGGCATCAATCCCAAACAATCACAAGATCACAACAATATCAAAGCTACAAAAATAATGAAAACAAACCCCATTTCCCCTCAATTTCAATTAACCGATTCCTTATCTTTAATTAGATTGGTAAAACCATGATCCATAGGAAAACAAAAGTAAAAATCCCTTCTACATGATGAAAAACATGGATAAATGAAGGAAATACTACCTTGACGGGATTTTAGTGTTCTTTTCATGAGAATAGATCACATGATGGACCTACAATTACCTCTCCTGTGAGATCTGCATCCATCCGAGGATGCCACAACATCAATTCCCAACCAACAAATGAAGAGAACCCCATTAGGAACATGGGTAAATAGACACCATATCACGATTAGAATATATGTAAGAAAATTGGATCAAATTGAGATAAATTTCTAGAAAATAAAGGGAGAACACACCTTGGATCACCATAGATCTCCAATGAGAAATCACCGAGATCAACAGATCGAATAGGGAGGGATATGGCTTGAAGAAATAATGAGGATACCCAGGTTTTATATGGAATGAGAGGGAGTATAGGGAACAACTGAATGAATGAAAATTTGGACAAAAATAAATTTTAAAATAGAACTACATTGGGTTATTACACAACGTGTAATACCCTTTCATGTCGTGAAGTACCCAGGGTTCGGTTTCTGATAAAAAATGTGCCACCACTCAATTTATTTTATTTTTCAAACCCTAAAATATTAAACATTGTGAAACCCATAGGTAAATCCATGAAAAAAGGTTTCACACCATGTAACCCCATTACACGATGTTAACCCCCCTTCTTCTAGCTTTAGCAACTGAACTTCTCCAAACTCACTCTGAGCCTCCTCCGAACACCCCAACAACCAAAAATAGAAAAAGTAACAGACCAGGAGGACACAAACCATTAAATTAACCCATTGAAATTATTTCATAAAAATAATCACAATACATAAATCCATTTCCTTTTAAAAATATCAATAAAACCAAATAAACTTTGATCACTCTATGAACCAAATAGGGTCAAATAATTTTAAAATCCAAATTCCATTCAAAACAATTCATTAATATCTTTTTACGACCACTAGGTATTCACAAATAATTTTAAAAATAAAAAATCTTTGAAATACTCCTTTATTCTAAGTGCAAACCCATTCCAAAAAAATTAGATATCCATTTTACTATCACATGAATGCATAATTGAAAAAATAAAACATTTAGAAATATCAAGAAACAAATAACATGATAAATAAATGAAAAAAACCAACCTTGGTTCAATGGAAATTGGGTTGGAAGTGATTTAATTTGATGGAAATTCTTTAAAAAACAATGAGATACCTTCCATGACACCTAAAAACCAAATCCCACTAAAAAAGACACCCCAAATCCTAAATACAACCTTATAAGCCCCAATATTTTACTAGATAGAAATAAACCAAAGGAGAAAAGGAAAGCGGAAATAAGGAATATGGAACAAGAAATAAGAAAGGTAATACCAGGAGATGTATGATTTAAAACAAGGTGGGAGAGGCTTTTAAATAAAGTATAAGGGAGGGAGAGATCCCTCATCACATGCTAGGCTCAGACAACCAAAGCAAGAGATATGAGGAGGGAAAAAATTTAGTAAATAGATTAGTTATAGATTTGTAAATATGTTTGTTTCTTAAATTATATTGGTAGGATTCGTGGTGCAACCCCTAGGCTTATGGCATGGTGCTTCCTAGGAAGTACCTCCTATGACATAGCCTATGTGTTGTACCATAGAGAACCCATACCGGGTAGAACAAAAGGTCCCAACCTCTAGGTGTTATGGTGTATCTCATGTCCTATATGGTGCAAGGAACCTCTTGATATCTTGACATGTCAATGACCATGGTAAATCTCCCCATCCCACTCTATTTTAGATAGGATCACCATTGGAGACCCTAGGCCACTCTGACACAACCGTTCACACGATAGTATAGGGTCCCTTTCCAAACACCTTCCACAGTGTAGTCATCCCCTTTACATCATTGCTGAACCACAAAACCCTTATCCAACTCCCTTGTACCTTTATGCATCTCCCTTATGCAGCCCCATATATACCATTATACAACAACAAAAATTATCTTTATTCAACACAAACTATATCAGGACTAAATCACCATGGTGTGACCTTCCTCCCTTACCTTTATGTGAAACCCCTACATAGCACCCACTAGGGTGCATTCATTTATCTGTAGTGTATCCTTTTTCCCTTAACCTTATGTGTTACCCATATAAAACTTCAAACCAACCTTATGAAAAATCCATCCATGACATCACCCATTCTCTATGGCACAACCACTCCCTTTTCCTCAAAAAATCACAAAGGAAAGAAGGAATTCTACGACATGGCCTCCTAAGGATATGATGTGTCCAGCTATAGAACCAACTTCAAACTACTTAGAAACACCTAGAAACCCCAAAGAATGCCCAAAAAAATTTAATAATATAAAATAACTCACAATTAATTAATATAAACATAACTATAGTGAAATATGGTGTTACACATATGTTTATGCCTCATCCCTCCTCATAAAGAATGACACACACATATTGGATCTATTTTATTACTTGTTAATGGAACAAAGGCCCATGATATATTATCATCATTATTATATATTATCATTAATAAATATATTATTATTTTAATGATTATATTGAATCACTTTATCATTCAAAAGATCTTCACACTTGTTAGATACTAATTTTTCTCTTTTCATAGCTACGCATTTATCTTTCATTATATGTTCACTATCACAATTAATTTTAATTTATTTCATTATTTTTTACTTAATTTTTTGTAATTTTTTTTTATATTTAACTATACTTACTTTTGTAAAATTGGATCTTGGTTAAGTTTGAGTATCCCATTACATTTTAGGTTATATTGAAAAGGATCGCATGAGAATATGACCACACTAAGAGGGGGTGGGGGGGGGGTGAATCAGTATGGGATGACAAATAAAAATTATATCCCTTTGTTACCTCCTTAATTGATCAATCATTGTATTTTTCTTTATCTCTATTTTTATTATATCTGTCTAGTGTAAATTCAGATGTCGAAAAGTAAATCAATATAGGATAACTCTAGGATTGTTGATAAGGTTCACCTCCCTAAGGAGACTACATCCCCAGTGTAAGGTGGTTTTTATCCCATGAACACAAAAATGCTTTCTTATCATAATAGAAATAACTAGAAATGGTATGACCAGGAACTTGTTATATTTTAACCAACTAGGTAAAAAATAAACATGGTATTTCCATCCTATTATACAGGATATTTGGATTGTACCACCTTTAATCCAGATCACATATGTTGTCTTGAATCCCTTATGAACTAAATGAATTTATCTTATTATTATTATCCTATAATAATCATATGGGCTCCCTCTATGTTATTTAAACTTCCATAATATAGGAATATATTATAGGAAATATTATCCTACATATATTTTTCTTCTTTAGTGGAAAAGAAATGTTCTTGGCATATAGCTGTTATTTATGTATTTCTCTTTATTTGATAATTTAGAATTTACAATAGATGTTATATTTGATATTTCTATTAAAACAATTATTTTTTTAAATTTAGAACCACAATTTCAAACCTTTCATATCATCATCACATGCAAGTGAATATTTATTCATAGATCATTTATGAATATTAATCTCATTAATTCATGTTTTTTAATTATCATTTTAATATGGATAGTATAGAACTCTTGGAAATCCAAGCTTTAATATCATTCAATCAATAAATAATAATATCTTAATTAATTACTACCAATTAATTATTCTTAAAACTTATATAGATTCCAAATAATCACCAGAAAATGCTATTAAAGACTTAGCATTACACTCTCCTCAATACTCCTACACCTTATACCTTCAAATATCTAATAAATATTTTCAGTTAATCACTATAAATTTACTTGTAACCCTAAAAATTAATTTGTTATGATACTTAAATATTATCATAACATGATCTGATGTTTTTTCTTCCAAATATATCAAATATATTCATATCTTCATAACTGCTATATTAATTCATTAAAATATATTTATTTCAGTTCAAAAATTATTTCTCATTTAAAATATCTTATGATTTCAAGTATTAATATCTCAAATAGTTTTTAGATAACCATATACTTTTCTATATGGTTTATCATTACAACAACCTCATTAATTTCATTACAACACCTCATTATTTTATCCATGGTTTCTTCATTAAACTTCACAAGAATTATTCACCATTTTTATGATGGGGATTCATAATTTACTTGGTTTTTTTAATTTATGATATTTCATATCATGTATGAATGCATTAATTCTTGAATACACATATCACATGAACCACATGTTGTATGAATTCATCTCAAACTCACATTGGTCTCATCACCTACCATAATATATCATTCATGAAAATTTTATTTTGATGATCTATTTTTTTCATGAAAAATAATTCTCAATATTTTCTATTTTCTATCTCATTTTTGGTTCAAATCATGCATATTTCATGAATTTTAATTCTTGGAAGATATCTCAATAAATCTTGGAACATGTTTTCATGATTTATTATTCTTTAAATGAGATTCTTTATCTCCTTATTCATGAAACTAAGAGTGCATGAATCTTCTATAATATTCATAAAATAACAATTACATGGAACTCACTTCTTCCTCACATGACCGAGAACTTGCAATTTTGTTTCTCGAAATATCAGTATGCATGTGATTATATGATCTGATATGAACATGGCTATAGTTTATCAAGATGAATCATACTCTATAATATTTTCATTTAGAAGAATGAATTAAGTTTTGATACTTTATATATCCATATTCCATCTCTGTTTCAGGAATTTTATTCTTTTTTATCAAAATATTGATTTTAAAATATTTCATTTGAAACTCAATACATCATTGGTCAGTGATAATCTCACACTCACTATCATGTAATGCATCCTTTTTTATTTATGCGATTACTCACATTGAACTCTCATTAGATCCATTGATATTATGTAGTTGATATAAATATCATACAATTGACTTATCTAATAATTCTTAATAACTTCTAGTTTTACCTTTTGGGTTGGTCAAGGCTTAGTTCTCATGGTCGGTTGATCAAATATTCACCCAATCGGTCTTGTATACTTCATAATATAGGTTTATATAACTATTCTATATTCATGGTATGTTAGAACATAATAATGGTAGATTCAAATAACTCATGGTATCTCAAATTTTGGTATGCTATTATAAAAATTCACGGTCAATCATGATTTGATCATGTGGTAGATTTGATGAACATGTATTTGATTAAACTAGGAACAGTCTATCCCAATTGATACATATAGTATTGTGAAGATATTTCATATAAGTGAGTTTGAAGATGAAGACAATAGACACATGGTTCCATCTCCTTCTTTCCATAAGTTTTAAACATAGAGGAATAGTTTCTTGTGATCCTTCATCATATATCGACTTTTGCATTGTTCAACCTCCACTTAATAATACTCATCTCGTTATCATCCCCACAACTAGGAAAATGAGGTTGGATTTAAGACACACTATCACAAAATCTCCCTCATGGTTTAAAAACACCTCAAGATGAAAAAATAAGACCCATGCATGCACTCCCATGCACACCTTTATCTCTATGCACTCCCTGTGGGAGCTAGGTGTGCACTCATGCCACCTAGGCTGGCCAAATTGAATGGACTCCTATATTGTTGACCCTGGTCTCACATATGTAGTTATGGTGGTTCCTTGGTTATCCTATGTTTGGCCTAATTTATTAAATGAAGTCTAACTCAAAAAACTTAGAAAATGCAAGTATGATGTCTACCATCTCTCGTCATTTCATCTCATGCTAAATATTTTTTTTTTCATGATCTTCTCAATTCTCAAGAACCTTTTAATTCTTACTCAAATATCCTTAGAAATTATAAAGTATGAAGTGTGAATTCTTCTCTCAATATAATCACATGTTTTAGAATTTAGTAATAACACATGAATCATCCCAATTAGATAGTTATGATTTATCAATAATTTCATCCAATGAAAACTTATTTAGTATTCATCGAATAATATTTCTATCTAATATTCTTTATTCACAAATATGGAACACCTTAACAATTTAAAATATCTATTTTACAAGTATTAATAAATTTTAAAGAATATTCATTTGCAGTAACTAAAATATTTCGTTTTGACACATGAATTAGGACAAGTAATGTAAACATCTAAAATTCAAGGCTTCACTAAAATTATCATATATAATTTATAATTCATAATATATTTTCATATTTCCTTGGCCTCAGAACTTATTTTTCAATATTAGTGGGTTCACTAAAACCAAATTCCAAGAAATTATACTCTATTCTGATTCTTCTTCAACATATCTAAATCAAATACTCCTTGTAAATTGATAATAAATACAACACCCACAAATTGAGCTCAAAAATCAACCCCTTTGTTTTTGTTGTTAGTCCCAATTGAAAAATTCCATATCAATCAAATTTTCACATATTATTTATTTCTTTTGTCCCACTTTATCATTAACATTTTTATTTTCTTCTATCCAACTTATTAATAAAAAATACAAAGAATTATATAAGAGTGGATGGTATCAATTTATTTTTAGAAATGTGCCATAAATCATCCCACTCAAATTCTACATGAGTCATTATTAGTGTATAAAACATGAGGGTCTAAGTTAGATAATAAATATATCCATTTAAAAACTAAAAAATTAAACCAAATTATACTTTTTAATTTTTTTCTGAATTTTTTCCCACATAGATTGTTCTCATGTATTTGAGTTGAATTATGTTAATTTTAGTTTATGAAAAAAATTTATGAGATTTTCAAGTTGAATTTCCTACACCAATTAGCACACAGATTAAAAATATTCAAGTAAAACCATCAGGTTTCATTTCATATTGCCATAAAACATCACAAAATATCCTCATTTTCTTACCCTTAATTGAAATAATTCCCCCTTGATTTTATGATAAATTCTTGAAATTCAAGTATGGGATAATCTAAAGATATTACTTTTAATGAATAACTCACAAGTAATTTGTAGAAAACAGTTTTTTTGTGGGAATGATATAGGTATAGAAGCTTCTCAATGAACTCCCCCTCAATAGATTCTCTCATTCTTCACATCATCAAGGAATATATTTTTTCCTGATATTATTTTATATGATAATTTATTGATAAATCATGAAAATATATAAAAGTTTTAGATCTAAAATTTTATTCCAACTTCCTTTTCATAAGTTATTTATTTTATAACTGTCACGACCCACCTTATTCAAGATGAGGGAAGGGAAAAAACGATGTCTAGACCTTCCTTCATCAATATAAAGGAGAGATAATGAACTCTGAATACCACCTCTAATAGGCCCCATGGTGCCTATCAACACCAAGGATATACAAATCTCAAAAAAAATGGGAGGCATTACCCTTTTATAGCAACCAATATCCATAGATAAGATATTTAAACCACAAACAAATCCAAGAAAAATATATATATAAAGAATCCAAAAACCGTCCCACACGCATGTTTAAAGTAAAACTACTAGAAAAATACTTGGAAAACTCCAAAGTAAGTACAAAAAATAAAACTAAGTAGCGACACAACAACCATCCCCAACATTCAAACTAGTAAGGCCTAGCACAATCCATGTAATCTCCCTGGAAAACTAAAAATAGTTTTATATATGTAGGGTGAGTATACAAGTATACTTAGTAGGTAAAAACCAAAGTCACTCATGCACAAGTGTGAGAGGCATACTAATTACCCTGTGAGAAAGAAATAGAAACTTAAAAGCACCTAACAAGGTATATTATCCACCCCAACCTCACCAAGTCATGCTCACCAAATAATGTAAGTAATGTAAGGTAAAGTAATAAGCACATTGATATTTGGGTACCTCACACCACTTCCCACTGGTTAACTGCTCATCCATAATGGTGAACGTCTTTATGCTACCATGCTCTTCCATATGACCCACTTTCACAACCTGCTTGCACACACCTGCGCCAGACACCAAATCCTGCCCGAAAAAACTTGGGCCACAACCACATCACATCCCACCTGCAGACACTTGTTCCAAAAAAACAAAACCACATCCTGAAGACACCTAGTAGAAAACAACATATATCATCCCGAGGACACCTAGGAATCACACATCACCCATTTAAACCTGAGCCTCATAACCACACCACAACCTTCCTGAAGAGTCTCGGGCAGCTAATGCCTAGAAGAAGGAGCAAAGAAGAGCCAATAACCAGGCATCCATCCTCCCACCAGAATGTTGGGAAAGGACACCCTCCCCCATAACAATGGGGGTGATCGGAAAATAGTGCTCAACATGGGTGGGGTGTGTATAGAAATAAATAGGAACTACAATTATATATATAGGTACGAAACACTCAGCCCAATCTATGGGTTTTTAGAAAAAACTACCAGCACACACAAAAATTCCCTTGCGGCCATCTCTAAATTAATTGATCAACACCACCAACAATCACTTTAGAAGTCAATAAAATAACCCCACTTCACTACAAGTCACACCTTGAAACATAACCCGATCCAATACATTTAACCAATTTTAATTATATATTATCAATTTTTTTATTTATTTATTCTATCCCTACCCAAGAAATTAACAAACATTGTAAATTTTATAAGGCAAAACAACCATACCCACCACTACCAAGACAAACAAAGAAGAAAATATCCAACACCATTCTTTAAATTTATCCTTCCCAATCCATCCTCAGCAGCCTGACTGTATAGAAAAAACATGCCCAACACACCCATAAACATGAACATGACACAACCCAGTCCTCCAGCCCTGCTACCCAACCACTATCATTTACATGAACATGACACAACCTAGTCCTGTAGCCCCACTGCCCAACCATTTACCAGATGTAGTCCCACTATATAACAAGTTCATCCATTCCACAATTAAACAATCTATTAGTCTGATATACCATTACACCACCTGCACCACCCCACACACACAACCACACTCCCAGCCATGGAACTACATGGACAACATAGACACAAGGCTGAACAAAACCACAAAAATCACACAACCACATCAATAAAGAAAATTTTATTCAGATTTAGAAAACAATCATGCTTTAATTCCACTGGGTAAAATAAGGGTTATCACAAAACAAGTTCAATATTGGGGAAACTATTTATTTAACTGAATATATGTGTTTAACTAATTTATAAACATACAGTAATTCAAAGAGTATCCACAACAAATTTTCAAAAGACCTACATGTGCGCAAACAAAGACCAAAAATGACCATGTTGTTTAGAAGGAAAACAACCCTTGAAAAACACGGCATGGATCAAGGATAACATATAAAACAAAGTAATATTAATAAATTTATTCCTATCCCCTTACTTATTACTTATTATTATCTTCATTAAATTTGGGTCCAACTGTATTCATAAGGGAAAATGAGTACACCCACCCTGCAGGATAAACAATTAAATGAGAGACGAAGGAAATCCCTACTTGGAATAAAAAGACAATCAATATTTATTCCTTGCATAAAAAATAGGGGTCACACTAGTAGTAGGAAGGACACCAGTGGAAAACTGAAAATACTTCTATAGCATAAGTGAATGAATCCTTGGGGAAGAAGGCCTCTAGGAACACAAAGATAAAATGAAAACAGATAGGGGAAAGAAGATCTCATCTTTGAAGGGGAAGATCCTAAATCTAAGGGGAATTTTTTTTAGAGGCCATTAAAGTCGAGTCACGATCAAGACCAAACAGTTTGAGAGTCAAAGAAATATTCAGGTTTTTAGAAGATAAATACGATTTTAAATGGACCAAAAACTCATTCAATATGGAATTTATCTCATTTAATGTCAAATAAAGCGTCGAAGGGGTGAAATTGAAAAAATAGGAAAAAATTTAAAATGAATCACTGATGGGTGAGCCACCGACACAAGTCACTGATATTGAGTCACAGATTTGTGACTCACTGACGTGAGTCACCAATGACACTCATCAACACCACTCACCAAATCCACTCACTGATGCCTGAACTACTAATGCCTCAAACTACCGACACCCCGACCTATCGATACCCTGCGTCACTGATGATCTGAGTCACCGACACGTTGAACTTCTAACACCCCGACCTACCGACGACTTGAGTCACCAATGCCTTGACCTACCGACACTGAGTTATCGATGTGAGGTTTTGATTCCAACCTACTGACAGTGAGCTACCAACATGACTCACCAATGCCCGACTCAACGATGCCCAACTCACCGATGAAAAAACTAGAAGTTTTGAAAACTTTATAAATGAGTTATGATTGCCTCCCATAACACCCCCAACACTGGATTTTGAAAATGTAATGGACGAGGGATATCTGGTCCATTACATCAAATACCTCTCAAACTATTCTATCCCACAATAATTTAAAACCAAACCCACAAGAAAGAGGGGTTTGAACAACCACCCTGTAAGATATATCTCAAGGATAAACCACCATCTGTTGTTCGAAAGCTAGAGTGAAAACTCAATATCCAAGAACAAACCATCCCACATATACTAACCCAAACATCCAAAAGATACCCCACATAAGCACCAACTATCTAGACACTTGAATTAGATAATTCCTTCCTCCATGTCAAGATACTATCTTCTCTGGGTGACACTAAATTGATCGCATGGGTTTAACCGAATCTTAATTAATGTGTCTCGATTAAGAATCAGGTCCCCCCCTTTTCACATGTTAGGACTTCAATACACACTATGGAAAAATGAAACCACTAATCTTTCAACAAACAAGGTTCAAGTACTACATCACAATAAAAACACAAATGTAAATCCCAAACAACAATAGGTACTTGGCAGACATCTACGTCTCTTGCTCCCAAGTACTCTACTCTAGGCCACCATGCCTCTACAACACATGAACGAAAGGAATGGTCCATCCAAAAAACTCCTTATCTTGATGATCCTAGATTTCCAATGGTCATTCTACAAATGTTGTATCTTCCAAGATATCCAACTCTTCCCAATCAATGACATGGGATTCATCATGAAGATATTAGAAAATAAGGGAGACATAAAAGACTTCATGGATCCTTCCAAAATACTTTGGTAAAGGCAACTAGTATTCCACCTCCCCAACTCATCCCAACACCTCGAAGGGTATGATGAAACTCAAATAAAGATTACCCGATTTACAATACCTCTTCTACCCACATTGAGGGGAAACCTTTAAGAAAATGTGGTCCTCAACCTCAAACTTCATGGGACTTTTCCTGTGACTAGAATACAAATTATGAAGATCCTGTGCAACCTTAATCATCTCATAAACAAATTGAACCTTCTCTTTCATGCTCTTCACTACCTCAGGTCCAAGAATAGTTTTCTCCCTAGCCTTTGTCTAGCACAAGGGTGAACAAAATGGTCTACCATATAAATCCTCAAAAAGATCCATACTGATGGAAGAGTGATGGCTATTGTTGTAAGAAAACTCTACCAAGGGTAAGTGTCATACCCATGATCCACAAAAGTCTAGAACACATTCCCACAACATGTCATCCAATGTTTGGATGGTCCTCTCTATTTTCCCATCCATATATGGGTGGAAAGTAGTGCTGAGGCATAACTGAGTTCCAAAGGAATGCTACAACACCCTCCATACTCAAGACATAAAATGTGTACCCCAATCTGAGATGATGGATCTTGGAACTCCATGAAGCCACACGACCTCATACACATACCTCCGTGCTAAGGAATCCATTGTGCTCAAATCCTTGATCGATAAGAAGTGAGCTGATTTCATCAACCAATCCACTACTAACTAGATTGTATCGCATCCTCCCTAAGATCTAGGTAGTCCTATGATGAAATCCATCGAGATTTCATCCCACTTCCAATTGGGAATATATATGGGCTTCAACAGACCACCAGGAAAATGGTGCTCAACCTTCACTTCCTCGAACACCAAGAACTTTTACAAAAACTCCGCCACTGCCCTCTTCATCCCGAGCCACCAGAACTATTCCCTCAATACATGATACATCTTGGAGACTCTCGGGTGTAATACAAAGAGTAATCTATGAAAATCATGGAGAACTCCCTCATTCATCACCATTGGGAAAAACATCTTCCCATGGAACAAAATCTGATTCTGACCATACCCCAACCATCCCTCAGGAGAATTTCCCTAGTCAATGTGATCACACATTACCTCTACCTCCGTGTCTCCCCAATGAGACTCCTCCAACTACTTAATCAGAGATGATAGAAGCTTCATCTGAAATAGGCAAACATTTCTTCCATCCATTCTTGCATCTAATTTCAAGGAAACCAACTTATCCATTGCTCACTAAGAATTCGTAGATTCCCAAACTACTTCCTTCTACAACTTCTTGATTAGAGCATCATCCACAAAATTTCCCTTTTATAAGGTGTAGGAGATGTCAAAATCATAATCCTAGAGAAAATCCATCCACATCCTCTACTATAGGTTGAAATATCACTATGAAATTTTGTATCTCATGCTCTTGTTATCTATGAAGACCACAAAGCACTCCACAATGAGGTAATGTCACTATATCTTTAGTGTAAACATCACTGATACAAGCTCTAGGTCATGGGTGACATAGTTATGTTCATGGGGACATAAATTCCTAGACCCATAAGAGATCAATCCTCATTACAGAATCAGAACACACCCCAATCCTATATGAGAAGCACAAATAACACCTCAAACATCACCCCTTCCTATGACAACCTAAGCATTGGGGCACTGAAAAACTTCCCCTTAAGATGGTATAATGCTTCCTAACACTACTCTCTCCACAAAAAATCTTGGCCTTTTTAGTCAGATTAGTCAACAGAGCTGCTACCTGAGAGAAATCAGGTACAAATCTATGTTAGTATCCCACCAGACCAAGAAAACTGCATCCCTCTACCACATTCTTAGGTGCTTCCCAATAAAAAAACTACCTCAACCTACGATGGGTACACTGCTACCCTACTGAGACACCACAATCCCAAGGAAGTGGACTTATCATGTACAAAACTTGAACTTGGATAACTTCCTGTAGAGACGATGGTGCTGAAGAACATCTAGGATAGTCTTGATATGCTCGGTATGATCCTCCTTTAAACTTGAGTAGATCATGATTTCATCGATGAATACAATGATGACCTACTCTAGGAACTCACAAAGGATAGAGTTCACAAGCCCCATGAACTTGGTTGGTGGATTTGTAACACTGAATGGCATAACCACGAACTCAAAGTGCCCACACCTACACCTGACAGTGGTCTTCAGGATATCACCATCCTTCAACCTCAACTGGTGATACCCTAACTATAGATCGATCTTAGAAAACCAACTTAACCCCCTCAGCTAGTCGAAAAGACCATCTATCCTTGGTAGAGGGTAACGGTTCTTGACTGTTACCTAATTCCGCCTCTGGTTGTCTATACACAGACTTATATCACCATCTTCCTTATTCAAAAATAATAATGGATCACCCCATGGAAACACACTAGTCTAGATAAATCCCTTCTTCATAGAATCATCAATCTTGATCCAAAAATCCCGCAACTCAAAAGGCACCATCCGATAAGGATCCATCAAAATCAGACTAGTACTAGGTTGTAAGTCTATCCCAAACTCTACATCATGTCGAGGGGGTAGATTCACAACCCCCTCAAGGAAAAAATACAAGAATTCCCTAAAAACTTATGAAACTTCCACCATCCTAACATCCACCGATCCCATTGACAGTTCAACTATTAATGAAAGGAAAGGCTCCACACACCAATTTCCCATCTGATAACTCCAATCGCCATAAAACTCTACATGCTGGCCACCCACGTCTAAAAACATGAATCTTCTTCAAAATCAGTCGATAAAAGAATGAACTGAAAACAACAAGTAGATTCCAAGAATGGCATCATATGGATTTATTCGTAGAGGATAGAGATCCCTGCTGGACTGATGTGACACTAACATCAGTCTACATCCCTGGTAAAAATCAAACAAGATGGAATGACTTCTGACTGGTGTACTCAATACCAAGGGAATGGAAACTATCTCTATGTATATTCCCAAGGAATGGTCTAGAATGGGTGCAAAAAAGGTGTGAAAAGCTCCTGAATCAAATAAGGCACCAGTAAGATTATTAAACAAATTGATCATACCTTGAATGATCTCTAGCCCCGCTAGAATTTCTGCCTCTATGGCGTGTAAATTCACAAACTCATATCCTCTACCCATTGGATATTGGAAACCTCCCCGACCACACCCTATTCAAGGTCCATAAAGAGAACCCTAAAGTTGGCCTCCACATGAACTGTCTGCCCTCAGTGGAGAGGGGAGCTAGTCTCCTTGCTGCTATAAAGGCCTGGATGCCAATTGCTACTAAGGCAGGCATTGAACCTACCCACCTCTACCATACCGATCTTAAACTATTCATTGACTATAAAGGTGCCCACAACCTTCACAAGATAAACAACTCAATCCCAAGCCTATGAGAAATGGATGAGGACCAGAAGATTGGAACTGAAACTGCTAGTGTTGACTCCCTGTCAGATGAAACCCAAGAGGTCCTGATGCTAGAGACCTGTTGCTGTAAGCCTTACCCTTTGGATAACTCAGCTGAATCCCCTCTTATAGTAGACCACCTTACGAGTTCATCTTTCTACTACCTCAACCTTCTTATGAACCTCGAAGTATGTTGGTAGGGTGAATGGAGTAACTACATACTGAAGAGAAGGACAAAGGGCCTCCTCTAAGCATCTTGCCTGAGACTCCTCATATGAAAAGAGGTGTGGGGAAAAGTGAAGGAGATCTTTAAACTGGATCCCTAGATCCCTCACCAATATACTCCTCTACTGGAGGGAGAGTATCTCCTGACTCTTCTCGGCCTTTATCATCGAAGAAAGGAACTCCACCTAGAATTCCTTCACAAAGTTGACCCCTAGAAATTGGTCTCCTTCCTCTCCCTGAGGTAAGGAATCCACCACTAACATGCTACTACCATAATTTGGATCACTTCCAGGGGAACCAAATACTCCGTTGGAGGCTGAATCAAGCTGAAAGTGAACACCAAATCCTCAATATAAATCTCCATCTCTATTTCCGAGACACTACCCTCATAATTTCCCAGAGTCTGCCTTTAGAAATCACGAAACATATTCTACCACTGATTGTCCTCTTCCCTTGGATCAATCCTTCGTCGGTCAACTAGGTCATCCTGTTGGGCCTCCACTACTCGAGCCACTCGTGGATGACAACCAGGTGCCATAGCTGAAAGGTAAATAAGTAATTTATAAACCCGAGTAGTATAAAGTTTATTTAGGATTATTTTTAACTCATTATTTATTTTAAATTTTTGAAAATTTTCAAGAAAAATAGGAACACAAGTCATTATGAGAATGTAAATTTCATAGGGCCTCTACCTTGCAATTAGTGTAGCCTCACATGGTAATTTGGTAAGGTCAGAGTCCTTGCATCAGATCACAGGGGGCCCTTAAATCCCATGTATAATTAGTCTTCCCTAGCCTATGTCATGAACCATGATCACCTAATACAGTTTCCCTACCATCCCATGCAATCCTCACTATTCCTAACTCCAAAATCCATCCTATCTCTAAACCATTAGACTTTAATACCATTTTTTCATGACCCACCTTCTTCAGGATAAGGGAAGGTATGTCAAGATGCCGAGTCCTTCCTTCCTCAAGATGAAGACTAGATAATGACCCCTAAGTCCCGCCTCCAACAGGCCCCAAGATGGTGACCAACACTAAGGGTATATAAATCTCACAAACAATGGGAGGCATTACCCTTTTATAGTAACCAATAATGGTAGATAAGATGTATCAACCTAAAAAAACTCCAAGACACACATATATAAATAAACTAGAATCCATCCCACATGCATGTTTAAAGAAAAAATGCAAGAAAAATACATAGAAAACTACAAAGGAAGCACCAAAAATAAAACTAAGTAGAGACACAACAACCATACCCAACATCCAAGCTAATAAGGTCTAGTACGGTCAACGTAATATCTATGGAAACCTGAAAATAGTTTTATATACATAGGGTGATCATACAAGTATACTTAGTAGGGAAAAACCAAATTCAATCATGCACAAGTGGGAGAAGCATACTAATGCCCATGTAAGAAAACAACATAAACTCAAAATCACCTAACAAGGTATACTATCTACCCCAACTTCACCAAGGCATGCTCTCTAAATAATTCAAGGCAAGAAACGTAAAGTAAAGTAATAACCACATTGATATTTGGGTACCCTGAACCCCTTCCCACTGGTTAAATGCTCATCTATAATGGTGAATTTCATGATACTACCATGATCTTCCACAATCCACACTACCACAACCTATGTTCACACACCTAATCCACACACCACATCCCACCTGCAAACACCTAGGCCACAACCACATCACATCACACTCGCAGACACTTGGGCCACAAAACCACAACCTCATCCCAAAGACACCAGGGAAAGCACAATGTATCTTATCCAGAAGACACCCGGGAAGCACACCGCACCTGTAGACACCTAGGCTTCACAACCACACAACAACCTGCCTAAAGAGTCTAGGGTTGCCAATGCCTGGAAGATGGATCAAAGAAGAGAAAATAACCACCTATCCATCCTAACACTAGGATATTGGTAAAGGACACCCTGCCCCATAACAATGGGGGTGTTCAGAATATAGTTCTCAACATGGGTGGGGATGAGTATAGAAATCATAAGGAACTATAAGTATATATATATATATATATATAGTTATCAAACACTCAGCCCAACCTATGGGTCTTCAAAACAAACTACCAGCCCACACCAAACTGCCCTTACTACCACCCCTAAATGCATTGATCAACACCACAAACAGTCAATTTAGAAGTCAATAAAAGAATTCTGATTCACTACAAGTCACAAATCTAAACATAACCCCATCCAATTCATTTAACCAGTTGTCAATATGTATTATCAATTTATTAATTTTTTTATTTAATCCTGACCCGGGAAACTACAAAACACTATAAACATTATAAGGAAAAACAAAAATACCAACCACTGCCATGCCAAACAAGGAAGCAAACTGCCAAAAACATTCTTCAAAGGTATCCTACCCAATCCATCCTTGGTATCCCCGCTTCATAGAAACACCACACACAACACACCCATAAACATGAACATGATGCAACCAAGTCCTACTACCCCACTACCCAACCACTATCATTTACATGAATATGAAACAACAAAGTCCTATAGCCCTGATACCCAATCACTACCCAGATGCAGTCCCACTGATTAAAAAGTTCATCCATTCCACAATCAACCAATATCTCAGCCTGAGATACCATTACAATAGCTGCACCACCCCACACACACAACCACACTTCCAACCACAACACCACACAAACAACAGAGACACAAGTCTGAACAAAACCACACAACATGCAGCCACACCAACATGGAAAAGTTTATTCATATATATAAAACACTCATTATTTAATTCCACTTGATAAAATTGGGGTTATTATAGAACAAGTTCAATAATGGGTCATCCATTTATTTAACCAAATATAAGTGTTTAACAAATTTTATAAACATACAATCATTTATGAAGTATCAACAACTAATTTTCACAATCCATACATGTGTGAAAACAGAGACCACCAAAAACCATGATTTTCAGAAGGCATACAACCCTTACAAAACATGACATGGATCAAGGATAACATATAAAACAAAGAAATCATCATCATTATCATCTTCATAGCCCATTACTTATTACTTATTATTATCTTTGTAAAACTTGGGTCCAACTATATTTACAAGGGAACATTAGTACACCCACCCTATATGATACACAATTAAAAGAGAGATGAAGGAAATCCCTACTTGGAATCAATAGAAGATTTAAAATTATTACTTTCATTAAAAACTGGGGGTCATGTGAGTAGAAGGTTAGACAATAGGGGAAAACCGAACATAATTTTACAACACAAGTGCATGACTCCTCTGGAAAGAAAGTCTCTAGGCGCACCAAGAGAAAATGAAAACACATGGGGAAAAGAAGATCTTGTCTTAGAAGGTCCAGATCCTAAATCTATGAGGAAAACTATTTTAAAGTCCATTAAAGGAGGATCCTGATTATGACCACATGGTTTGGTAGTCAATGGAAGATTTGGGTTTTTAGAAGATAAATAACATTTGAAACAGGCCAGAAACTCATAAAATATAGAATTTAACCCATTTAATGTCAAATAAAGTGTTAAAGGGGAGAAACTAGAAAAACTAAGAAAAAACTGGAAATGACTCATTGATGGGCGAGTCACCGATTTGAATAACCAATAGTGGGTCACTGATGCCTAAATCACTAGTGAAAGTAACCGATGCCACTCACCAACGCCACTCATCGACACCACTCATTGATGCCACTCACTGATTCCTAACCTACTGAAAAATCGACCTACCATTTCCATGACCTACCGACAACCTGAGTCACTGATTCCCTGAGTCACCAACTCCTTGACATACCCATGACCCGACATACTAATGCCCTGAGTCACCAATGCCCTGACCTATCGACGCTTAGCTACTGATGCCAACCTAATGATGCTGAGTTATCGATGAGACTCACCGATGCCCGACTCACTAATGGAAAAACTGTAAATTTGTAAAACTCTAGAAATAAGATACCATTGCCTCCCAAAACACCCCAAACACTAGATTTTAAAAAATTAATGAACCTACGAGATCCAAGGAATTACAAGAACCATCATCACCTTCAATTAATTGAATGATTAGAATATAAATACAAAAAAAAAAAATTTAAGGAATAACATGGAATTCCCATTCCACATTAATGTGATAAATAAGGCTGATAATATATTCTAAGCCATGATACTCTAGTGTATTTAGCTATATACTCATTAGGATTATTCATAATTTCTCTTAAATATTTTATAGTAGTCTTGGACATCCTATAATATTTAATTCTCTCTTTATGGTGAATATTATTTTTAACATGATTCATAAAGTCACACATATCACTAGGGGATTATTTCATGTTCTTAAATATTTCTTTTTTAGTCTAGAATAATTTTTATACAATCATTAGAGTTGTGTCCAGCCAGTTTGATCATCCCACACAGTTTCTTTGAAATTCTTTGGTCATCATTTATTGAAAACCTCTCATGAAGTTTTATTTCATCACGTGGAATATTTTTTTTGCCTTTGGATTTTTATATTTCTTATAATCCATACTTTCTTATTGATCTTTCTAGGACAACTAGCCAAGTAACCAAGAACTATTTGAGAACATGTACCTCCAGTGTGGTTGTTTATCATGAAATATCAAGAATTTCCTCCACTATACCAATACTCTTATTTCTTTCTTGGATTGATACATTAATTTTTTTATTAGGATTTCTTCCATAAAATCTATATTATATGGCCTATTTTCATAATTCCATTGTGTGGCCACTTTTTCCACACAAAATAAAAAGCTTCTCTAATTTGGTGTATCCTTATTTTTGGACTAATTGGTGTGCTTGATTTTATATTATTTTCACTGTTTTATAACAAGGATAAATCATAAACCTTATTTATTGAATTTATGAAAGCTTTATTTTCAACATCTTTCTCTTTTAAATTTTCCATGATAGACTTTCCAACTTTTGGATCCTGTGGTCTTCTCTCCTTATTTTTTCTAGTTGTATTTTTGAATGTCTTACACTTACATGTTTTTTCCCTATGACCACATATATTGAAAATACCACAAATATTTCCATGTTTTTCAAAATTATTTGTGACCACATGTCCCCCCCATTATGTAGGCTTTAATTAAACTTCAGGAGTTGATATATTATGTCTAAAATCAATAGACTTGTGCCCAAAATTTTTGTAGAACCACAAATACCCCACAAATATTGAACTTTTGTAATGAAATTAAATCTTCCCACCATTTTATGTGTGCTATTTTTTTCACCTTCTTATTAACTGAATGGGTTTGTTTATGGGAACAACTCCTTTTACAACCTCTTTTATCCACCCTAGAGAGTTTTGTGGATTTTTCACCAGTTTTATTCATACAAGAATATTCATATTTTGATTTCATACCTAAAATTTTCAATAAAACATATTTAATACCAACATTATTTCATGTAATGGAAAGTAACTTTTATTTTGAGGCTATTATATATTGATCAGTAGGGGATCTCATGATTTTCTTAATACAAGATAGATGTATTTTATAATAAGAGACATGTTTTTTACTTTATGTGGAAATAGATTTCCTTCAAATTTATTGTGAAGACATGGATTGAGTAATTTCCAAATTCTTTAATTTAATTTCATACTCCAACCATTTCATATTGAGAATTTATTTTTTGTTCTCCACTTTCTTCAATTTTTATTCATCAGATTTTTTGATTTTATCAACCTCATTAACATGTATTTTATTTTTCTATTTCATTAATCTTTCAAATTTCTCAATATTATTGGAATTGACTTCAAGATGAACATTTTTGACTTTAATTATTGGATTTTTTATTCTCATAGAGTGCATGAAAATTTTATTTTAGGCTCTCAATAACCAACTATTTTTTAGGATTTCCTCTAGAAAATCCTTCCCAACTATGGATAATGAATCTTCAATCTTATTCATTCTTTTAATTTTGGCAGCAAACTATTTTTTGAGGTCTACACACATCATCACTTTCTATAAAATTTCCCACCTTCTTTTTTAGCTTCATATTCAAGATGGGGGATCTTCTTCTAAAAAACATCTTGTAAATTTTCACCGTAATATTTCCTACTTGTACTTAGTTCCTCTATCAGACAGTTTTTAAAAAGCATATTTGATACATCTTTATTAACTTATGATGTATAAATATAACCAATTTCTTTGGTATTAGTTTGGACTACTATTCCATATTCTTCCATGTAGATACTATATTTTATAGAAAAAAATCCTGAGAAAAAATAATTTTCTTCCTCTTTACATTATAAGGACAATTTATTCTTATTTTTTCAACTCTTTCTTACTTCCATTATCCATGGTATTGGAAGAGATGAAATTTTGATCAAAATATGGTATAATTCCTATAATATTTCATTTCATATTTATTTTAGTAGTGAACCCACCAAACAATTTAAAAAAAAAGAGAATCCGAGTGAGGTGTAACCTATCTCTATGATACCAATTGAAAATATCACATAAAGATGTGACCAAATTTTAAAGGAGAATCAATATTAGATAACCAATAAAAATTTTATCCCATTGTTACCTCCAAACGTTTTTAGTTATTGGATTTATCTTTCTCAATTTTTATCTTATATTTGGTTAGTGTAAATGAAAATATGTAAAAATAAAGGAATATAAGATAACACCAAGATTGTTAATGAGGTTCAACTACCTATGTATGAATACATATATGATGTATGGTGGTTTTTATCCCATGGACACAAAAATTCCTTCTTATGATCAAAGAAATAGCGATCAAGGGCATGTACTTGAACTTGTTATTCTAGAACTAACTAGGTACAAAGTAAGAGTGGGATTATAGTCTATTTGTATAACATATTAGGCTTGTACCACCTTTAATCAAGATCCCTCTTTGACTCGAGTCCTAATTAGACTAAATGAATTGATCTCCTTCTTCTCATACAATAATAATATGGACTACCTCAATTTTCTTCTAACTTATACAATATAGGAATATATTATTGGATAGATACTCAGATTTATCATCTTATTTAGTGGATAAAAAATTTTCTTAGCATGTTTCACTATTTTTGGCACTTCACTCTCTTCAATACTTTAGAATTTATAATTGATGATGTATTAGATATTTCTCTTAACATAAGAATCTTGTAAATTTGGAACCATAGTGTCAAAACTTTCCTATCTTCATCACCTATAAGAAAATATTTATTCATACAATATTCATGAATATAACTCTCATTAATTAATAGATATTGATTCCAATTTTAATATGGTAGACATAGAACTCTGAGAACCTGGATATTTAATCTCATTCACTCACCATAAAATAATATCTCAATTAATTTTTCCTAAATAATCATTCGTAAAATCATATGGATTTCAAATAATCACATGTAAATACTCCAAATAACATAAAATCAAACTCATATCAATACTTATCTGTCAAATATCTTCAAATATAAAATAAATCTTTACAGTCAATCACAGTAAGTGCAATTTTAAACTCAAAATTTAATTTCTTATAGTAATTAAATATTATCAGAAACTTCTCTCATTTATTTCTTCCAAATACATTTAATGAATTCATATCATTATAATTTATTTATTAATTCATTCAAATATCTCTATTATAGATTATATATTCTTTTATAGTTAAAATATCAAATGATTTCAAGTATTAATATCTAAAATGGTTTTTATATAACCACATCCTTATCCACATGGTCTATCATTAATACCAGCTTCATTAATTCCATTAGGAAACCTCATTATATCATCCATGGTTTATTCATTAAACCTCACATGAATTATTCACCAGTTTTGTGAAGTGGCTTCACCATTTCCTTTATAGTGTGAATTCATGATATTTCATGGAATGAATGCATGCATGAATCAAGATAAAATCATATCACAAACACAGTATATTGTATGAATGTGTATCAAAATAACAATTATCTTAACACCTAATGGAATATATCATTCATGTAAATTTCATTCAGATGCTCTATTTTTCTTATGAAAACTCGTTCTTATTTTTTTGTTTCTAAGTTCATCCACAATATGAATTCATGCATATTTCATGTATGATAGTTTCTGAAATCTCTCTTGATTGATCTTGGAACATGTTTTAATGATTTATTCTTCATCAAATGATCTTCTTCATATCGTTATTGATATTATGAGGGAATGGATATTATTCTATCTTCATGTAATAATTGTTTCATGGAACTATTTTCTTCCTTGTATGAATAAGAGAATGTGATTATATTTATCAAACTCTAAGGGTCTCCTCCTTTGATCGAAATATGATTTATGATGATCTTGTGATGTCTTCATCCTCTGGAAAATCACCTGGACCATCTCTATTGTATTCTGCACTAGTTTCGGTCTGAGAATTGCTGCCTCTCCAAACCTAGTCCAACCCAAAGGAGAATGACAAGGTCAACCATACAAGGCTTCAAATGGATCCATACTGAAGGTGGAGTGAGAATTATTGTTGTAAGAAAACTCCACCAAGGGTAAGTGCCTCATCCATGACCCTATAAAATCTAGGACATAAGAGCATAAAATATCTTCAAGAGTTTGGATGGTTTGCTCTGTCTGACCATCCGTTTTAGGATGAAAAGTATTTCTAATGCATAACTGAGAATCAAAAGCATGCTAAAGACCTCTTCACACCCTAGAGGTAAAACAAGGATCACAATCATAAATGATCATCCCTGGGACTCCAGGAAGTCTCACCACCTCCTCCAGAAACTACCTCGACCAAAATTCTTCTGATCTTGACTCCTTGATTTCTATGAAGTGGGATAATTTTGTTAAACGATCCACTACCACCCAAATAACATCATTTCCTCCCTGATCTCGAGGTAAACCGATGACAAAGTCCAATGAGATATCCTCCCACTTCCATTGAGGAACATCTAACAGCTAGAGCAGACCACCAGGAACACGGTGTTTGGGATTTACCTTCTGGAAGACCAAACATTGAGATACAAATTCTGCAACTGCATGCTTTAGTCCAGGCCACCAAAACTGGCTTCTCAAGGATCAATACATCTTTGTCACGCCAGGATGCACCAATAAAGGAGAACTATGGAACTCTCCGATAACCTCCTTACACATCATCAAAGGAACAAATATCCTTCCATTATACAACACTCGTTGTAGTTCATCCTCAGACCAACCATTAGGGGCTTACCATAAAGAACTCGGTCTCTCCAGACCTCCATCTCTAAATCACAAAATGGGACTCTTCTGCATTCTACACCAGAGATAACTGCACCGTCATTTGGGAAAGACAACCTCTTCCCCCAACTTCTCCCATATCAAGATGTAATACTGAATGTTCTTCCATTACCCTCTAAGAGTCACCAGATTCACGCACTGCATCACTATGTGACTTCTGTCTTAGCGCATCTGCTACAACATTCTTCTTTCCAGGTGTATATGATATTTCGAAATTGTATTCCTGTAAGAACTCCATCCACCGATGCTATCGTAAATTCAAGTCATGCTGGGAGAAAACATACCTTAGGATCTTATGATCGGTGAAAACCCCAAAGCGCTCACCAATGAGGTAATGTCTCCACTACTTCAGAGAAAACACTATGGATACCAACTCAAGATCTTGGGTGGAGTAATTACATTCATGGGGACATAACTACCGAGAACTATAAGAAACAACTGATCTTTGCTACATCAGAACATAACCTAACCCTAGATTCGAAGCATCATAGAAAAAATCAAACTGAACTCCCTCTATTGGAAGACAAAGTAATAGAGAACTAACTAACTTCTCATTTAGATACTAGAAGTCTCTCTGACACTGATCAGTCCATATGAATGCCTGATCCTTCCTAGTCAAAGTTTTCATAGGAGTCAAAACTTGAGAGAAATTGGCTAAGAACCTCCTGTAGTAGCCTGCGAGACCATGGGAACTTTGCATCTCTAACACAGTCTTGGGGGATTCCCAAGACACAACCTCTTCTATCTTCGATGGATCCATAGACACTCCTTGTTGGGAGACCACATGCCCTAAGAAACGGACTTCTCGTGCCCAAAAATCACACTTCAACAACTTTCCAAACAATTGATGTTGACGAAGAAATCCCAAAACGGCGTGTAGATACCCCACATGCTCTTCTTTAGATGTGGAGTACAAATTGATGTCATAGATGAAAACCACAAAAAACTTGTCTAGGAACTCATGGAACACAGCGTTCATCAATCCCATGAACACAACTGGAGCATTTTTCTCGCATAACAATATTATAAAGAACACATAATTCCCATGACAACAAGAGAAATCATTCTTTGGGATATCCTCAACCTTCACACGCATTTGATGATATCCTGACCGTTAGTCAATATTTGATAATCAACTTGCACCCTTCAGTTGATCAAATAAATCATCAATCAGTGTAAGAGGATAACGATTCTTTATTGTCACTTTGTTCATGCGACGATAATCAACACAAAACCACAAACTCTCATCAGCCTTCTTCACGAACAAAACTAGTGCACCCCATGATGACACACTCAGCCAAACAAAACCACACTATAACAGACCATAAATCTGTATACATAGCTCTCGTAACTCAGAAGGGGCCATCCTATATGGAGACATAGAGATAGGAGATTCTCCTAGTTGTAGCTAAATCCCAAAACCAATCTCTCGTCGAGGGGGTAATGCTACAACCTGTTCTAGAAAGACATCAGGGTACTCTTCTACGACCCTAGGAAACGCGAGTTACTGAACCTCTGAAGAACTCAACATCATCTTAGCCATCATGGATGATAAGGACTGAACATGCCTATGACCCATCTGAGGATCTCCCTCACCAACAAACACCACTGAATATCCTTCTGTATCGATGAAAATGACCTTCTTCTTGAAGCAATCCACGAAATCTTGCACCGAATTCAACCAATCCATGATGAGGATGACATCATTTGGTTGTATTCGTAAACATAGGTAATCTCCCCAAGAGCGGTGCTACCCCAACACTAGCTCACAGTCTATACAGACTTCAAACAAGTCACCTCAATCTCCAACTGGTGTAGTCAACGCCAAGGGCACTAGAAGCCTCTCTACCTCAAGTCCCAAAGCATGGAAAAGGGTAGGTGGTATGAAGGCGAGTGTCACTCTTGAATCAGAAAATGCATACACCAAGGTAGAAAACAAGAAAAGGGTACCTCGAATGACATCTGGATCACCTGGCGCTGGAAATTCTAAAGCATGAAGCTGACCACGACCTTCTCCATGACCTCTTTGACCCTGATGACGACTACCACCAGATATGAAATCTACTCTCTGAGGACATGGAGCATCACGGGGCTATCCTATGCCTGCCCTATCTACCCTCTGCTGATCTAATGTTGGTGCAACCTACTACTGTTGCCTCTTCTGGAACTGCCTTAATGGAGGAACCTAGAGCAGAACACCTGGTTCACAATGATTGCTCTAAAAGGTCAGGCACTCTTGCTGTTGATGACCTTGAACACCATAAGGAAAAAAAGCGCCTGATCCCTTGGCATATGCCTGAGATCCGTTGCCTTGGGAGAAACGAGATGCGGAGGGCTAGGACCTACCCCCGGCTGAACAGAAACTCTTCTGCCCTGAAAACTGGGAACCCCAGACCATAGCTCTAATTCATGAGGAATCATGGAAACTCCCCTCTTGCAATGATTTGGTTTTATCCAATGTCCTCTCAATGACCTCTGCCCTTGAGAGCACCTCAAGATATGTCATCAACATAAATGGGGTGACCTAGCACTAGATCTTTGGATGAAAATCCACCTCGAAATGCCTTTCCTGGCCTCCTCATATGGAAGTAGGTCTGATGAATATCATAAAATGTTTTTTAAATGGATTCCAAAATCTCACACACTGGAGCTCCCCTATCGAAGGGTTAGAAGCTCCTAGCGACTGGACGCCTTTGTGGTCGAAGAAAGAAACTCGACTCTAGACTTGTCTCAAAAATCCTCCCATGAGATCACTAACTCCTCATGATCCATGAGGAACAAGAACCACCACTACCTCACTACTCCACACAATGTCGTCACAACCAAAGACACCAAGTGCTCCTTTCGAGCATGAATTGAATGGAATCCAATCTCGACCTCCTCCAACCAGTCTTCTATGACTACATCTGAAATAGAGACCTTGTACTTCTGTAGACTCTGGTGCTGAAACTCTTGGAGTGTCCCCCTCCAAGTGTCTTCCTCGTCAACCTCTACCCTGTGATGATCTGCTTGCATAACCTTTTGGACATCATCTTTGTGATCCTAATGTGGACGTACACCTGGATCCATACATGAAAAATAACAAATAGTTAGATCACCTAAACCTATAATATGGAATACACTTCATTAATTAATTAATTATTTACTTTCATTAATTTTAGGTTAACCTATTCCAGGGTCTACCCCTTTAAACACATGCACAAAGAAAAATGATGCATGATCCTTTCCTAGGTCTCTACCCTGCAACTAGTATAACCTCGTTTATTAGTCATTGTAAACATAAAGGTCCATACATCAGATCATAGGGGTCCCTAAACTCCTATGTCTTAGCTGGTCTCCAGTGTTTACATCACTTGCTAAACTTGACTGACACTGTTACCCTACCAACCCATGCAACCTCACCTGTGCCTAACTCCAAACTCCATCCTATAGCTCAAACTTCCTCTGATACCACTTTGTCACGGCCCACTCCGCACAAAGTGTACCCCTCATGGTCCGACAATGTGAGAAGGGAGATAATGACCCCTGAGTCCCACCTCCAGTAGGCCTCAGGTCAGCGACTAGCACCAAGGGTATAGTAAACACACTGATAAGAGGCATTACCCTTTAAGAGAACACATGCGGAAGAGAGAGATAAGATAGAAACCAACCAAATCCAACTCAGACTGAAATATAAAGGAAAACCCAAGTGCACATATGAAATGTCATGCAAAACTACTACAACAGGAAGGGGAAAACTGCAAGTACCCAAAAGAAAGTAAAAATAGCAGCAAACACAAGCTCGAATAGCTCATGTAACCCCAAGCTAGTAGAAATCAACTTGATCTCCAACCTGCTCCAAGTGACCTGAAAAATAGTTTATATATACATAGGGCGAGTATAACAGTATACTTAGTAGGATCCTCCCTGAATCCTCTCATACAAAAGTAAGGAAAGCATGCTAAAACACAGTGAACAACAAGTGAAACTAACTCGTCACCTAAACAGGTATACTAAGTTCCCAACCTCACCATGCATACTCCCACCCAGTAACGCATACAAGAGTATATAATATAATAATGAATATCAAGGGTACCCCACTACTACTTCCCCACTAGTTTTCTACTTTTCCCCAACGTCGCACATCATAATAATTCTTCTCTAAAAAGGATTGCTCGCAGACACCTGGGTGAAGCACCACAACACGCACCTTGTGCAAGCAAACCACCACGTCCACACAAGAATATAAAAAGGTAGTTTATGGGAGCCACCACAACTCGTATAACATGTATCATACATTGATTATTATACCTCAATCCATTACATCCCATACACCGAGTGAGGATCCTCAATACATCACAACCTATACACGTTACACCTATAGTAGTCCATAGGATACTATATCTAGAATATATATGTGTTTGAATAACCACAAGCCATTACAAACCTCTATACACATATATGGGGAAAACTAACCACTATGCCTACCAGCACATGTAACTACCAAGAGAAGAGAGCGGGGCCAAAGGGGGTAGTCATCCATCCATCCTCCCACCAGAATGTTGGGGAAAACACCCCCAGGGCTCAGAATCCCCGGGGTGTCTGTTGCCCTAACTGAAGGGGTGGAGTAGCATATAGAAACACAAAAACTATAGAATATAATATATCTCACAACCACACAATGGGAATAACCTAGTCTTAGACTCAACTGCAGCTAAGGTCTCTCGGACTCCTGGATACCACTTCTAAGACTAGGTATCCTATAAGAACACAACCATTTAAATAGCTTAATTGCATTAATTCATTCCTTTTTTTTGTTAGTTCCACTTTATGTTAATTAATTATTTAAACATTAATTAACCATTAACAATTTCACATTATATTTCATTAGCGTAACACCCTAAGTCCACTATCCCTTTAAAATTGTAACCCCAACATTTCATTTCAAGAAGCTCCAACCCCATGGGTTAACATCATTTATTAAATTATTTATTTACCACATTACTTTCCCATATTCATAGGCATTCTAGAAAAACAATATATGATACTAAACACAAGTGGGATCAACATGGTGAGTAGATGAACTACCCATCGATTCTTTACCACCGATAGCAAGAGAATAGACCCATCCTCCCTTGAGAAGCTAGAAATGGAATGCACGTGGAATACCCCCCACGTCTTCACCCCTTTAGGAAGAAGGGTAAGCAAGACCAGATGCCTTGAGTGGTGGGGAAAGTAAAGATAATAACCAATCAAAGAAACATCAATAATCCAAACATTCACATCCAACCCGTACCATCACCCCTGGTGTCCTCTCTGGCACCCACATGCATAAACCAATGCTTGTTTCCACTATAGGCATCATCTGCTTCCACAACCAATTGGCCTCCCTACACCCACATATCACAATAGCCTTCCAGGATCACATCACAACACAAGAATCAGGAAAACAACCATCATATCAATTGGGCTCTTGGCCCTTAAACAAGCAAGAGGGTATGTCAGAACCCTACAATGAATTATATTTTATCAAACTACCAGTTTTTTACTCCATATTGGATTAACCGATTTATTTTTTCATAGATTCAAAATTCAGTAAACCTAATTAGTAAGCTATAAAAAATAATTAAACATGCTTACCAAACTGATTTAGTTAACATAAATTTACAACAAGAGGAACCAGATTCATTTACATGCCTCTTTATCTTTATCCAAACAATTATCAATTAATTTTGACTTTATGTTCTTTACTAATTTCCATCAAGAACGAAAAAGCTAAGTAAGCAAGCATAGATATCACACTATCGAGAAAACCAATAGGAAATAACATACGATCGATCTTAATTTATTTATTTGGTTCAAATATTAATTATTCCAATTTCATTGTGATCCAATGAGATAAAACATGATTACTCTACAGGTGCACATAACAGAAAAGAGAAGCAATGAATCCCCAACCTCAAACAGTTTTTAACATTCTTTATATGAGAACGATCCACAAAACGGGTTACAATCTGATCCCCCTGTGACAACTATATCCACCTGAGGATGTAGAGACACCACCACACTAGTCAACACCCAAGAAAAGTCCATTAGGAACAAGGAGATAACATTACATAAAAGGGATAGGGAAAAAAAGAAGTGATGAACCCAAAAGAATGACTATAGAAAATACCATATATCAAAGACTGATCGATATTGCTTGGTTTTATCAAAACAGAGCAGAAAAAATATTAGGAGGAAAGTTTGATTGCACAAATCCTATAGAAAGGAATGGGATGTTTGATCATATCACACCTGAGAACAAGGAGGAAGAATAAGGGAGTAAGATATATCATCCCTTTAGAAGATTTAATAGAGTAGTGGTTTAAGATACACTTGATTTTCCTTTAAAAGAAGATCGCATTAAACCATGCGGTTTGACCATGTAGAAAAAAACATCCCGAGACTTAGGAGAAATTAATATAGGAGTTATGACCTTTGAATCGGCCTTAGAGTCCTTAAAATGAGGCTTTAAATGCATTTTACGTCAAAGGAAATGTCAAAGGGGTGAAACTATTGGAAGCTGGAAACACTGTTCCTGAACTTGAAATTTGGAAATGGAAATAGAGGTTACCAATGGACCTCACCATTCTGGAAACACTATTCGCAAACTCAAAATTTAGAGAAGGAAATAAAGGTTATTGATGGACCTCACCATTCTAGAAACGTTATTCATAAACTTAAAATTTTGAAAAGGAAATAGAGGTTACCGATGGACCTCACCGTTCTAGAAACACTGTTTATGAACTCAAAATTTGGAAAAGGAAATAAAAGTCACCGATAGAAACTCACCATTTTGGAAACACTGTTCATGAACTCAAAATTAGGAAAAGGAAATAGAGGTTACTGATGGAACTTCGCTGTTTTGGAAACACAATTCATGAACTCAAAATTTGGAAAAGGAAATAAAGGTCACTGTTGGAACCTCACCGTTGCACTGTTCACATAAGGTTACTGATGACACTATTCATAGAATGTCACCGATGACACTGTTTACATAAGGGCACCGATTTCACTTTTCACATAAGGTCACCATTGCACTGTTCACATAAGCTTACCGATGAAACTGTTCACAGAAGGTCACTGATGAAACTGTTCACATAAGTTCACCGATGTCACTGTTCCGATAAGGTCACCGTTTCATTGTTCACATAAGGTTACCGATGACACTATTAACAGATGGTCACTAATGACACTGTTCACAGACGGTTACTGATGCACTATTCACAACAGTCTACCGTTGGAACTGTTCACTGATAGAACTATTCATAGATAGTTACCGAAGTACTGTTCACAATGGTCTACTATTGGAACTATTCACCAAAGGAACTGTTCACAGAAATGGAAATTTGGGAAAGTGTTGGGGATATGTCTCCTTGACCTCACAAAACACGTCATACACCTGATTTTCACAAAGGAATACACTAGAGAGGTCCGGGCATTGCACCATTAATAAGATATAACATTAATAACCAGAGGGTAAGAAAACACATGATATTTTTTGAGAGATTTTCTACAATATTTCATTAATGGGTGCATAATCATAAACAATCTCGATAAATGGTGAGATTATAACTATAAACCATTACCAATTTGGTAACTTTAAGTCATAAAAGAATGGAAAGAATAAAATTACATGAAGATAAACATTTCATGAAATGAATAAGATTCAAGATATGACATGTCAAGTGTATTATATACACCTCATGGAAAAATATTGCTGCTTAACATGGAATGTATCTTGAATAAAGAAAATTGAGACATAATTACTTTACTGATTTGGTAGCTTATAAAACATAAACCCAATGAAAGGAAGATTATAAAATGGATATTTACATATCCATAAATTTAAGTATAAGAATCATATAATAAATTCATTTTTATTATACACATCATAAAAAATAAATATGTGGTGAATAAGACATGTATCTCACATAAATAAAAAGTAAGGCGAAATTACCTTACCTTTTGTCTTAACTCTATTCATACTTATAAAAACCTCCTTTATAATAAATTTGTGTTAATTATAAATCCTTTTAATAATAATAATATTATATATAATATGATACATGGTTTTATTATGACTTTATGTTACTGCTAATTATCAATTCCAAGTTAGGGTTTTTCTTCTGGTAATATCCTCTTCGTTTTTTATATGTGACTTAATTTTTTATATTTTTAGTCCTCATAATTATATAATGATTTACATAATTTAAACCATGATATAAATATCATTATATTCAGTATATATTCATTTATAATAATCAATATAATATAGTAACATGAAATGAAATACACTGTTTATGAAGATGGTAGGCCGTACGTATGCATGAACGTTGTTTCTGTTTTTCTTTATAATATTGAATGAAAGAAAGTAAATGGAATATATATATATATATATATATATTATCATTAAAGTTGAATTTTTATGTAATATATATCATATAATTTCACCAAAACCATCCTTAATAACTTCCATATAGTGTGTGAACAAATCACATCGCTTTGAGGAGGCGTTAGTCCACACTTCTGCAAACGAAATTATCATATTTACACAAAATGGAATGCATGAAGGTATATATTATATATTAGTTAAAAAAGAAAAAAATATAGAATATATATCATATATATATTATAAAAATAGATTTTCCATCATAATTTCCAGCCATGGGAGGTGGTAAAGGAAAAAAATCACAACATCATTCCGTGAGTTGGTAGTTCATTGTACAAAAGGACGGTAAGTTTGTTACCCATTAGATGGAAGTGTGTGTAAATGTAGATAAAACTTTATAATAAAAAAAAACATTATATTGAGGATATTAAGGATATTTTTTATTCATGTAATAATAATAATTGTGGTAGTGGGAAGATAAAATAAAGGAAAGGATCTTGAGGATGTATGTTACCTCATCTTTAGGTAACTACTTTTGGTTTGCCCCAAAGGGATTCCATGGATGGATTTATTCTAAATAAGAGGTTTAAAGGAAGAATGGATTTATTTTGGTAAGTTAATTGGGTAGATATTGTCCAAAACTACATTTCATGATAAGTGTGAAAATTAGGGAGTGTTGGTGGCCTTTTATAGGGGAGGGAAACGACACACTTGGTATTTTAATAACAAGTTAGGTGTACTCATGTTTTGACCTATATAATTTCATAAAAAACCAAAATAACTCATTAATATAATGTTTATGGACTATATATTTCCAAAAAATGGGTTCTGGAAAGTTGATAGGTCTTTTAGGCCCTTAAGTTTAAGGTTTAGTCCCTTATTAAGATTAATTTTACCTTAATCGTGTAATAAATTTTAATCACATTCAATTGGTCAAAAATTAATTTTATTTTATTAGAAAAAAATATTATACTGATTAAAATAATTTATTTCAAGTTTTTGAAATTCAATTCACAAAAGTGGCAAAATCAAGTTTAATGCAAATCTTACAGACATGGCGAGAAAGCGAGTTTAAAGTGAGAATGTTCAAAAGTTCATTAAGATTTTATATCTTAATTAAAAAAAATAATGATTAAAATTACCTAAATTGTATTAATATATGTATAATTGACCTATTATTATTTTTAAACCAACTTAAAATATAATTTATCTATTTAAATATTTTTTTAAATAATAGTTTCTATTAAAATTTCCTCTTTTTAATATTCACCAAAAATTGAAATTTCTCAGAAAAATCCAAAAAATTCACCCTAAGATAATTTAAAAATTATGAATTAATAATTTTTTATTTAATTAAATTTATAATATTTTATAATATTTTCTATTTTTCACAGAATGACTTAAAAAAAATTCTTTTGATAACATAGTATTTCGAAACATAAAAATACTTTACCAAAAATTATATGTTATATCATCATTATATATTTCTATATAAAACCATTATAAATAATATTTTAATATTGGTTATTACTATTCATATTATTAGGTTCAATGTCAAAATTATAACTATCTCTTTTAATTAATTATAATAAAAAATTCATTTTTGTAGAAACTCTGTGTTGTGTGTAACACAAGCCAAGTTAGTGTTGCATGTAGTGTAAAATTATATTAGGGTATCGTATAACGAAATATTATCATAGTATAGATTAAAAAGTCAGAATAATTTGGCAGAGTCATCTAACAAAAGTTATATTCAGTTTTTCATGAAATAAAAAATATCAAAAAGATTAAATTAATTTTAAAAGTATTTGAAAAAATATCAGGGTGTCACAAAGACCAAGTTAAAAAACATTGAATTTCATAAATATTTGAGAAATTTATTTTATGATAATAATGGTGGTTCATATAGGAAGGTCAGTATTATTTTTTGATGCATTTAGAATCTTCTTAAGATATTTCCTACCAAGTTATGAAATACATGTAACTTGAAGTAAGGGATTGGAATTATTACAATATTCTCAATAGAATGGTGAGAGGTTGTGATTGTGTGAGATTCACTATGGGTTCATGTTTATACCCTTTTCATCACTTTCTTATAATATTTAATCCATAAAATAGGGTGAATAACCAATATCAATATAAAGTATGTACATACACTCAGGATGGGCCTTGAAAAAATTATGTGTACCATATTATATTTTATTTCCCATCATATTTAAGTAAATAAAATATATTTATTTTGATTTTATTGGATCTTAATTGCCCAAAAGGATTTATTTCAAATAAAATAAATTATAAAATGGTTCATAAATAATTCAACCCGCCATCATAGTGGCACAACCCATTAATGCAGAAATTTAAGTGGTTCCATGAAATATATTTTCTCACTATTAAAAGGATAGTATAAATTATTTGAATAGTGTATATTTTCCCAATTTAGATGGGAAATATATCAAAAATGGAAGAAAAGGATGTTGCGTTATCTTATGTCACTTGAACTTGAAGTTAAAGATGTTTTAATAGCATGGGTTTCCACCCATTTAGAGAAATTATCCCACTTACATTGCTAATAAGAAAAATTTATAAGTTGATAGAAATGTCTAGAATTATTTTTCAATTTCTCTAGTAGAAAAGGTTTACAAAAAAGCTATAACTATTGAAAATTCTAAAGAAATATATGATAAATTGAAAAGTAGTTAGGAATGAAATGTGAGAGTTAAATATATAAGGTTTCAAATTTTAATAATTAGATTTGAAGATTTAAAGATGGAGTATTAAGAAAAAATTGATGAATAGTTTATAATATTAAATGAGGTTATCAAAAAAATCCAGGGATATGGGGGAAATTGATGATTATAAAATTATAAAAATATGATTAGAAAAATTCTATAATGTATTGACTCAAAAATATTAGTATTAAAATTTTGATAGAATACTACCCTTGATGAGTTTTACAACATTAAATTTTATTATGAAATGAGAAATATACCAATATTAAAAAAGAAGGTTAAGGAGGTAATGGATTTTGAGTCCATATTGAAACTAAAAATTTGAGATGAATAAGTTTAGTAATCAATTGAATATGAAGATGGGGAAGAGGGTTAATAATTGAAGAGAATTATGTATCTTATATCAAAGAATTTAAAAATTGGATAGACTGAATTACAAAACAATATCACTAGTGCTATAAATGTGGGGAAATGGTATTTTTTTTTGAATTTTCCTATAAAGAATAATATTAAATATTTGGAAAATGAAAATGGAACCTCAATTTTTTTGGGTTAAAAGATCAAAAGAAGTGAAAAATATGGTGATAACATAATAGTATATCAAAAATAAATATAATCAGTTTAAGGAGTAAGGAAGAATAAAATTTCTCTTTAATAGCTATCCAATTAGAAGATAAATATGTTGTAAAATTTACTATCTCCATGTTTCATGTTTCTAAATGTGAAGAGGTCTTATGTAATGAATAATGATAAGGTAAGGCAACATATATGGAACACATGAAGAAGAAAAAACATAAAATTTTTCCTCAGTAGAAAAAAAATCTAGAATGAGAATTTTATTTTTCAGAAGGATGTAAGAAATAATGCATATGAAAAGAAGGAATAAATGAAAGGTGAAAATTTTTATGTTGATGAAATTAGAAAATTCAAATTAATTTTTTATGAGAAAGCTAAAATGTTAAGGAATATTAAATAATAACTTTCTTTGAGATAAAAAGACTTAAGAGAGAAATAATTAAATTTTATTGAGCATAAAATCGTCTAAATAAGACCAGGGAAGACTTCAATAATGTAGTATAATTCATATTTGAATAATCACATGCCATATTAAAGAGGATTTTAAAGTTCCATGTGAATTATACATCTTGAAAATATTAAGATATACGAGTGAACACTAATAGTGTTGGTTCCAAAACCAAATCTCGGTCTGTTTGGAAAATGAAGACTGATAATAAATCTACTTTAATATTAAAATAAGAGATGAATATATTGTGAAGATATTTTTTCCCATGATAAAAACCTTCAAAGTGAGTGATATTTTTGGATCAAAATAGAAACAAATATTGTTATTATTACTAGGGGGGTTAATTGTATTTTAAAAACATTAAACAAAAAAAAAACAAAAAACATCTTTAATTAAAAATATTAGACCTAGACTTTGTCTAATGATCAGAATGTTTGAATCATAATAAAAAATGATCTGATTACATCTTATTATGATTTTATCATTATTAAAAATACATGGATAAAAAAAATTAGAAGAAATATTTTTAAAAGAAAAATTCTATCATAATATTCAAAGTTGAATAGAGACTTGTAAAAATAAGCTATAGAAAATTTTATAAAATAAAAATGAATTATATGATATATTTTAAAAAATAAAATCTTTTATCCTTAATAGTAAAGGTTGTTAAAAACCTTGATTATAGGTTTCCAAAGTTTTATACTTACTATAAATTCTGCCTTTCCTTACTAGGAAATCCCTCTATAAAGTGATTAGAATACTCTTTGTCTTCCGATCCTTAGAAGCCATTGATCACAATAATGATTGATGTTGGTTTTCCTATACCCAGAATCCCTTGATCAGATAGATCATATTCACCATATTCCTATCCCCAGAATAAATTCATCATAACAATGATTATATGCACAATAAAATATAAGATGTTCTTAAGAATATAATATTGACAAAGATTTCTTAGAACAAAAACAATCTCAAGAATTATAAAGACTAAGAAAGAGAAGTTCACACTAAAATAGCATAAAAATATTTGATTTGTAAAAAATGCATCATATCCAAACTCTTAAAATGACCTACTATTTATAGATTAATCTCCAGTGGTCATATTTTTGAGTTTGTTGCAATGGCCTCAAATAGCTGGCACTTGACTATTCATCTGTAATTGAATGTCCGACATAATTTTTTTATCGCCATTATAATGATAAAGTGTATTCTTTATGATATAAGAAATTCTTATGGACATTGATTATAAAATATAGTCAGTCGATAGTCATCCTTACTGACTATCAATCAGATTTTTGTTAGTCTGATGGTCATTACTTTTGTCAATCAGGTAGACAACACATAAATCTTACCATAGGTTCAAAAAAGGGTCATTTAGATAGATTAGACACACCTTCAATCTAATAGATCAGATTGAGTAATATAAATTTTATATTCGTAATACATTATAGAAATTTATATGTATGATATAAAGTAATTTTTACTATAAAAACATTATAAAAACACTTGAGGAATAAAAATTTATGAAACATATTTGTTAGGAGGTGTTTGTGATTTAAAAAACTAAAGGAATAGAAAACTAATAAGTAAAAATTCTGAATCAATAATCTCCCCTTTTTCAGAAAGCACAAATAATGACACTTAAATGAAAAATTTAAATTAAAAAACATTCAAAAATATGTTTTTAAGAACTTTTAAAGATATTTTTTATAACTCCCCCTGAGTTTATAATCACTACAAGATATAATAGAAGGTTTTAAAACAACTTTCCTTTAAATAATATTCCCCCTTAAGAATACATATCCACCAAATAATAATATATTAACTTTATTAAAACCTTATCCCCTTTTTTAATTTTCAAAAAATAATGAGAAAGATTCCAATGTTCCTGAAGTGTTATAAAAGGTAATTTGTGAAATGATAAATTTTGAACTAACTAATTATCCATGAAGTAATAGAATGAACATACATAAAAAATTAATTGGAATAACTTTAAGAAAAATAGTATTTATATGACAGGATAATAACATTTGGAAAGCATTAAATATTACATTGGTATTTAAAATATAAAAAGTATTCAATCCTTCTTTATGAGTTTTTTAAAAAGACTTTATCTTTTTAACCACCTCTTGATCCTTCCTAGGATTGAAGTTATTCTCTTCCATTACAGCCTATATCCAAGCATCAGTCATTTGACTTTGAACTTCACACTTTATAAGGATCAATTCTAGTTTACAAGATCTTTGCCGGAAATCTTACAATTTCAGACAATAAACATTTTCATTCAAATATTTCATCTCCTTAGAATTATCATTAGTTGAATATATGGATTCTTCAAAAAATTTACACTATCAAAAACATCAAGGGATAACTTACTGAAGGAATATTCTATTTCTAACAATTGTTTCTTAGTTCCAAAAATTGATCATTGTGTTCATGAATATAATTATTCACTTGGTTAGATAACTTCACAATCTTATTGTATGGATTCTTTTGTGTATTAATTTTTATTAATATAATTTCAAATCCTCCTTGATCTTGATCAATGATTCATTCAAAACTTATAATGATTTAGATTTCCCATTCAAAGATTCCCAAATCAACATTAATCTTTCCTCTATTCTAGGTAGATAAGGAATATTCTCCCTTAAAAATTTAAAGGTAATACAAATATAATCAAAACCATTTTGAGAAACCTTATATTATGAGTTCAATTGATCAGGCTAAACTTGAGGAGGTTTTTGTCTTCTTGTTCCAAGATTAACAGATTTCCCTTTCCTTTAAACTTTCTTCGAAACTATCTCTGTAACTTATTATGGACCTATTATAACCTCTAAAACATTAATAATAAAAGGATATTTTTCTTATTCTATATTATTATCCTCTTTGGTATTTGTTTTTTGGTGTTTTTATTCTTCCTTATAGGATGAATCATCCTCTTTTTCTATTGATGATTTTTCTTAATGAGATATTTTCATGTTGAAATCCTTATCAGATTGTAACGGTTGATGTGTCGAGGATGGGGAATAACCCTATGATTAATTTTACTTCAATTCTTCATTAGCTTTAGTATTTTATTTATAAATTTCTACCTCTTGTTCTTCTTTTTCTTCTTCCAATTTTACTTAGCCTTAAAATTCTTCATATTCAACCTCTTCTTTAACTTATTTTTAATCTTAATTTTCAAATTATTTATCAAGATAATCTTATTATTGCTTATATTTCCTTAAAACTCCATTTCCAAGTGATTTAGATACTAATTAATTCACAGGTATGTCATGAAAAAATTCTTAAAAAAATAGTTTTTATTTTCCTTTATCAACCACTAATGGAACTACTAATAATATTTCATATGTTTTATAAAAAACAAGTCTGACATCAGGAATAAATTGATTAGTATGAGAAACTAGAATAATATAATTCTAAAAATTCTTTTCAACACCCATTAACAATTTTCTCTAAATTATTTCTTCATCTAGAATTTTCCTTTGCTACATTATTTTCTCTTCTTCTAACTGTACAACTATTCAAATTTTCAAGGTCCTTTCCTTAGTAAGATCAAGAACAAACTCAAGATTGCCTGGTTTTTTATGACTTATGTAATATCAATTTATTTAAATAATCATTCAAAAATATCTTTAATTTATTTTTTTACTAGTGTGAAGGATTTATCCTTTCTCTTTTTCATAACATCATCAACATTCTTTGATGGGTTTTCCTCTGATGTAGCTCTTTAATCCTTTTCAAAATCAATTTTTGATCTAGAATAAAAAACCAATTTCATTCTTGAAATTGTGTCTTAAAAAAATGAAATATTTCCTCTTACAGGGTAATAATTGTTTTATAATTTGAGAAGTTACATACATTATAAAATTAACTTTCAGATGAAAGAAAGAAACATGATAATCTTCAATGTTATATAAGATCTTTTAATATTCTCCAACATAATGAAAAAAAATTCACTTTGCAAATTTTCCTCATATTAATAAATTAATCTGAACTAAAGATATCATGAATTTTTAATGTATCCCTATCACCCTTCCTGGGGATTATAAAACCTTACATCCACAAATTTATTACTCTATTTTCTAGTGATAGATATGAAAACTTTCTATGTTTCTCATAGGATAAAAAAATAAGCTTTAAACTTATTATTCTCAAAAGTTTTTGTGTGGCTGATAACATGTGTGAAGGTATATATTCCTCACCATTGGAAGGAATTTCTACTAAGGCTACTACTATATTGAATGAAAGATTAAATCTCTTGACAAACACGGTAAGATATACTTTATCCTTACCTTAATATTTAGAAAAATGAACAGAATCGTAAAATTCACTAATCATTTTAGGATAATACAACTCAAAATATTTACCTTGGTTCTCTACACAAAGCCTTTCCAAACCTTGGAAGGAAATGATCTTTTTGAGTGTAGTAGCTTACTTATCAATCCAATACCGTTTAATGAGCCTTTCTATAAAAATAATCCATTTTTAAAAATCTCGTTGGTTATCTTCATAATGAGAACTAAGTTGAATATTAGGTAAATGAAAAAATAATTAGCTTGGTGGGTTTGAAGGGTAGGAGACCTCATGAAAAAAACAATGAGAAATAATGTGGGATATGGTTTGTTCTACCTTATATAGGTGACAGGTTTAATAGTTTATCTTCAAAAATAATTTCAACTGTTGAGATTAAACCCTATCTAAATGAAGGATTGATATTTAATCAATGAATATTTTAAATGTTTATTTAAACATTCAATGTTTTTAAAAACTTTTAACGGAGTGGGAATCATTCCAATTTAAAAAGCATATATTTTTTTAAAAACAAATCATTATATTTATAAAATCTAAAAGAATAAGTAATCAAAAACAATTAGAAACTAACTAATTATATTATTAAAAAAACTAAAATAATAGAAGAGTACCTTTTAGAGTATAAAGTCTCACCGGTATGAATATCATGTTCTTCTTGTTTTCTTAGCATAAAAAAATTATGATTGTTTTATAATACAAAAATATTATGATAATTTATAAATAAAAACTAATAATGATTATTTTAAAAAGAAAAAATTATTATAATATTTTTTAAATAAAAACAAATAAAAATTGTTTTAAAAAGAAAAAATGATTATGGATGTTTTTAAATAAAAACTAAAAATAATGATTTTCGAAAGAAAAACTGATTACAATAGTTTTAAAATGAAAAACTAATAATCTGGAAAATTTTCTAACAAAATTTTGAATCCATAAAATATATGATAATTGTATATTCCATAAAGAAATTTGAGTATTCTTACTTCAAAAAATTGATAAAAGTTTGAGTCTCAAAAAATCATTCTGATAAAAACTTTTGAAATTTTTTAAGGATTTTGGAAGGTTTTTTTTAGAAAATATAAACATATGTAATTCCCCTAAGAAAAGGAGTATAATAATATATGGAGATTGTTAAACAAAAATTATATATGAATGATCACTTAATAATTATCATTCTTAACTTCTGTGTAATGTATTCAAATCTACCAATACTAAGGGGTTTAGAAAAAATATCAGCAAGTCGTTCTTATATTTCGATGAACTATAAAATAATATCTCTTTTTAGTATGTGATCATGAAGGAAATAGTATCTTATATATATTTGTTTACCACATGTGTGATGTGATGGGTTTTTACTTAGTGGAATCACAATTCTGTAACAATAATTTATTTGAGTTTTAGTAAAAATCATGCTGTAGTCTTTGATTACGTGTTGCATCCACAAACATTTGAGTCAAAAAAATTCTAGATACCACATATTTGGCTTATATAGTGGAAAGTGATACTGAGTATAATTTTTTATAAGAACAAGAAACTAAAGTGTCACCTATGAAATTACATGTTCTAGAACTACTTTTTCTATCCATTCTACAACCACCAAAGTAGAAATGTAAAATAAAATTTCTAAAAACATTTCCAGAATAATTGAATAATCATAAATCCATAATTACTTGAAGATAATGAAAAATTAATTTTACATATTTAATATGAGACTCATTTGTATTTTCTATAATTCTAGAAAATAAGCATGCAGAGAATATTAAACCTAGATGAATAGATATTAAGTATAGTTATCTTCCAATCAAACCTATAAAATTTTTATGATCAAATTTTTTCCCGTACTCATCCCTATATAATGTATTTGAGGTAAAAATAAGGGTACTAATACTTTATGTATTATTATACCAAAATTACTTAAGCTAGTATTTTATATACTTTTTTTGATATATGAAGGAACCTTATAGTTTTTTTTGATATTTGAAAACTAAGAAAGTATGTTAACTCAACCATCATACACATTTCAAAATTTGGCTTCACAATATCTGAAAAGGAATTATTAGTTTTTTTTAGTTGAACCAAATTTAATTCCATCAATATAAATTTATACAATAATTATGTTTTTATTTATAATTTTATTATGATTTGGATCTGTAACTCTCTTAATTTTTTTGTAACAAATATCCAGTTAACCTATCATATTAAGCTCTAGTGGCTTATTTAAGTCCATAAAATGCATTTTTAATTTATTAAAATGTTTGGATGTTTTTTATTTTAAAAATAGTGGTTTTTAAACAAAAAAATACTCTTGAACATATTAATTAAGAAATTAATACTTCACATCCATTTGAAAAAGTTTGCAATTAAAAAATTCTACAAATGATATAAGTATTCGAAGAGCTTAAAGTATTGATTCCATTCAATAGGTTTATTCATAATATATTCCATATTGTTGGTCAAATACCTTGGCAACATGTCTATTTTTATTTTTAACTATTATTCCATTTTCATCACATTTATTATGAGAAACCCATCTCAGTCTAATTATAGAAGTTTCATTAGGCTCTTTAACTAAATTTTGACTTGGTTCATTTAAAACTCATTGAGTTCATATTACATTTAATTTATCCAATCCTCATAACCTAAAGCCTCATCAGGATTCTTAGGTTAAAATGGGAATAAATAATCTAGATTATCAATTTTATTTCTGTAATATGTTATATATCTAACCATTTGATCTACATCACTAATGATACTATCCATAGGATTATTCCTAAGAAAAAAACAATTTATTGGGTTTTCAAAAACATGTTCTTAAAAAATAGGTATAAAATATTCTTAATGAATTAATTCATAAATAAATTCTTGAGATATTTTCTAATGAGAAGAAAATTCTAACAAAGGCTGAAAATCAATTTTAGAAATAACATGTGAGGATATAGGTTGTGTTTTTTTAGAAATAAAGGGATCAATTTCATCAAACTCAACATGTACTATTTCCTCAATAATGTAATATTTTTTTAAAATCTATAAAATCCAAACTAGTAGTGGAATAACCTAATAATAATTCTTTATTAGATTTTGGTGTAAATTTTTTTAAATCATATTTAGTATTAAATATGATTAGTATGCATCTAGAATCTTTGAAGAAAGAATTTTTTTGTCTTATTCCTATCTATAACTCATAAGAAGTTTTATTAAGAAAATGACTAATTAAAACTTCATTTATATTATAATAGGATGTACTAACCGATTCATTCCAAATATGTTTAAAAATTAAATATTCACTCGGCATGGTTCTCGTAATCTCATGAGGAACTCTATTCATTCTTTTTAGAACACTATTTTTCTATAGGGTTCTAGGTGATGAAAATTTATTTTTAATAACAATATTACTATAAAAGTTTCAATTTTTATTCAAATTCTCCACTATGATCAGTATGAATAGTTATCAAGTATAGGGGTTTCTCATTTTTAACTATTGATACCAAAGTTTTAAAATTACCAAAGGCTTCAGATTTCATTGTAAGAAAATCCACCAATGTATATCTAGTGTAATCATTAACTTGGATATATAAATTATATTTTCCATGAATACTTACAGTTTTTTAGAGCTAATTAAATCCACGTGCACTAAATATGAAGTATCAAAAGTTAAGACTTCATGAATATATTTAAAACATGACATATGTTGCTTAACAAATTTACAAGGGTCAGAATCTTTTGAAGTATTAAACATATATTCCATTCTTTCTTAGTCAAATAATATAAGTTTATAAGGTTACAATATCCAATCATTCTATGCCACAAGAGAGATTGATTTTCCATTACACAGAGGCAAGGTACGTCTTGGCTCATATGGTCTTCTACGTTTAGTGTATAAATGTTCCCATGCTGATTCATAGAAAAAATAAATTCATTCATGGAACTATGTACTATACATTTATTATTCCTAAAGTTCACAAGTTAACCACCATCACATAATTGACTTATGCTTATAAGGTCGGGATTAAGTCCTAAAAAAATAAACCATTTGAAATTAATTCTTTTACAACAAGTATAATGTTACCACCTATATGAATGATTTCCCCTAGATCATTATTTCTGAAATTTACTTTTACATATTTTATATTGATAATATTTTTAAAGAAATTTATGTTTCTAGTCTCGTGGCTGAAATATCAGCTATCCATCTACCAAATGCTTCTATAGTTGGTAATATACTACTTTTTAGAAAATAATATTTAGTATTTTTGAAACCCAAACCTTCTTAGTTCTGATTTTATTAGAATATAGAATTTTAGGAAGCCACATTTTATTAACATTACATTGTTGAGTAAATTTTATTTTCTTAAAAAATAATATTTATGAAAACCAAGAGACTGAACTTTATTTAATGATTTTTTTTCTTCCAATATCCATAATATTGTAACTTTGTGAAAAATGGTGCACTTTCTGGAACAAAGTAGTTTTTACAAAAAAAGTTTTCTATTTTTATAAGCCATTAATGAATTATTACCTTGTGGTTAAATATTTTTATATATCTTATCAATGTTTTCATTCCCTAAGGTAAAATGTAACACCCCAATATTTTTTTATGTCTCTCTTAAGATCAAACACCTTTGGAATTTTATGCTTCATGAAACACTGAGTTTAAAACAATAATAAACTATTAAATAAGAGCATTGGAATAGTCATGTGACTCTCAAGAATAGTAATCCATCCAATAGAATAATAACCTCCTCAATGATAGTATAAATACAATTTAGGCTTCTTAAAAATGAAAATATTATATATTAATATCTTTAAATAAAGGTAATAAACGTTTTAAAAGTTACAAATTGAGTGTAGATATTTTTGAAACAAAAATGTTTATTTATAATTTCAAAAAAATAATATTGTGATTTAAAAGAAAATTTAGTTTCATTAAATAGAACCATGAAGTAATATTTTTTTATATTATGAATATGAGATGATTTTAGGATACCTAAATTAATTTTTCAATGTGTTATAAAATCAATTATAATTTTAAAATCTCTATTTTTTGAATAAATGAATTTTTTAACTAAAAATCAATTTTATCTTATTTAAAAAATAATTTTACAAAAATGTAGTCAATTTTTAAATTCTACATGTTAGATAATGTTCATGGTAATGTTTTTCTATTTTTTCAGAAATAGTTGAATTTTTGGTGAATAGTGTAATACAATAATTTTTTATATTTAACATTTTAGTATAATACATGAATTATTGAGTCATGGATGATGTATGGATGAGGTAAGAACCCATTGTTTAGATATAAAATGCATCATTTAATGTATTTAGTTATAAGAATCATCACTATTCATAGTCTTGGGCCAAAATAATAAACAATTGAATTAAATAATCAAAACACCAATCTCCTCCACTATAAATACCACCCATCACTACCCCTTCTCTTCACATCTCCAAAGACTTGTTTCTGGTCTAAATTAGGACCAATAACTCTCCAAAAACTCTACTCCATGTTCTATTATTACTGGTCTCACCACAAAAACCCATTTCAAATATCCTTAAGGTATTTCTCAAGGAGAGGAATTTAAGAGGAAAAGTCTCATTTTTTTGTTTTAAATTTCATTCAATTTATTTTATTTTATTATCCTTTACTTACCTCATCTATAGAAACATGAATTATAACTGTAGTATCTTATATATACTATAATTTTATTATGATAATGGGATATCTACCATCAATTCTTTCCTCTCCCCCCTTTTATTCTAAAAATAAAAACATCGTCCATGATGTGTTGATTTACTTACTTTATGAGCTATGTGTTTTCATTTTATAATATTGACTTCAAGGGTGGTCCTAAAACTATTTTTATGGTTAAAATATTATTTAATATAATCTATCAAAATTATTAAATTTTCTTGAACTATTATATATTCATAATATTAATTCATAAGACAAAACTAGTTCATGACGATAAAAAAATATCCAAAATAATTTATATGGTTATCATTAACAAATTTTCTAATGAATCATACCAATATCTAAAAAATGATATGTAATACCATTAAATTACCTTTACATTCATTAATAACATATAAATTCAATTCTGGATAACTATTACCATTTTAAATGATATTTCTTCATGTATATAAGTTAACCAATCATTACATCCAAGAAAATGAACACTCCCAAATGACGAAATTGAATATTATAACTCATCAAAGATTCTATAAAAGAAAATAATAAATTAATAATAAACAAAATAAATGTTTAAGAGGCTCTAATCTAAAATTTTAATGAATTTAATTTCATTATATGGTATGTCAACTATAAGTACAGAACACTTTCAGATACAAGTTAAGGGTGTCTTATCGAACCTCTATTTTTTCTTTTGGGATGTGATTTATCACTCTTTACCCCAATGTAATTACTAATTATTTTTAAATCCTTATTATATATTCTGTATATATGTTAAAAGATAATTTATCTAGTTTAGTTCATTTATCATTGATGGGGAAATACTTATTTTAGAAGGTTCCTTTTTTATTCCACCTGATAAGAAATCCCAATTAAGGGATACTTTCCAATTTCTTACCCATTTTAAAGTAAAATCTCTAATTTGATTTAAGAGAACAATTTTTTTCTTAAATAAATATTTTAATCATGAAAAATATCTTATCCCTTCTATAGTTTTATGTAAACAATTAATCCTTTATCCTCTTTAAATATTATTTTTTGTTTTCCCTTAAACAAAACAGAAGTGTCCTATTTATAAAGTTTATTAAAAACAATTTTTTCATTTTTACACATCAGTTGGAAACAATTTCAATTTAATTACCATATCTCTTCTAGTATATACATGTCAAAATATAATTTTTTTGAAAAATACATATGATTTTTCATGATAAACTTCTATTTAGTAAAAATTGGACTTCACTGAAGAATTCCTTGATGATTTTATTTGGGAATTTTAATCTATTTAAATAACATATATTAAATATTATGATTAATTAGTGTTGATATTTCATGATATAAACTACCATAATTTTATAAATGGTTTATGGTCATTTTGACTGTAGATGTTCTATCTTGATACCATTCATCATGTTACTCAGAATGATTAGTGATTATGTTTACTGATTGGGGAAAGTTATTTATATTTCATATGATAGTTTTAATTTGAATGTATATATTGATTATGACTCACCAATTTCATATGAGGAATACATTATAATTATTAAGTGATGGGTGGGGCTCTCCACTGCACCTCGACGCATCAGTAGGTCTCATGTGACAAACTAGATCGAGTTTTTACCCATTTATGTATGGTTTCCTGGATGAATCCCTTAAGACATGTTTATGATGTTAGGAATTATGCATTCCCTCATTATGATATTAGTAATTGATATTACATGTGATTATTCAACCAGTATAATATCCACGGTTATGTTTCATTCTCATATTATTATTTATATGGCTTCATTTAATAAAATTTTATCCCTTCAATATTATTTCAAAGATCATATTTTAATGGAATGTGTTTTTAGTTAATCACCTAGCATTATTATTTTTTGAATATTTATTTTATCTTTCACTATATTTCATACCTTTACCGAGCATCTGAGCACACCCCTTTCTTATGTTTACTTTTCTCCATATGTGAAGATATATATTATGAACGACTTTTATGGTAAATTTAGAAGAATAATGGTATTTCTAGAAGGATTATACATATTTTAATTCATGTTTTAAATTGTAATATAATGTTCATGTATGTAATATGTCTTCCAAAACTACTAAACAGATTGATCCCTTGGGATTCGAGTCTTGTATATATGCCAATGTAATAAAGTGAGGCACTGGCTCCAGGCTAAGGGGGTCAGGGTCTTTGCATAAACATGGATATAAGATTGTTCAAACAAGATATTTCATACTTTAGTTCTATAAGTAAATTATTATCTTAATCTGGAATTTTATGAGAACTTAGTTTAAAAAAAATCAATTTGTAAACTATTTTTCTCCAAAATAGTTTTATGAAGTTATTTGGAAATACTATATTTCTCAAAATTTGTTTTATCAAGATATTTAGAAAGATCGATATTTTATTAGTTAGAAGAATAATTATCAAATCTTACATTGTATGTTTTTCTTAGGAATTATCAAGTTTTTTACAAATTTTACAATTTTCATTTTTTAATGTTTTTAAAATCTAGAAACTTCATCATAAGATAGTAAGGTAATATCTTCTGTTGAGGAAGATTCTTCCTCAGAAGATGTAAAATTTTCCTCATCATCAAGATAGTTTCATTTAATGACATATTATTTTGGGATTTGATAGTGTGTACCATTTCAAATAGACATTGATTTACCATAGGCACTTTTTCAAATAGTCCAATGTTCCTCTGTCTAAACCCTTCATTTTCTAAAAAATTTTCTAATGAATCTACACCACCATCACCCCAAGTGTATAAATATTTTAAAATCATGTATCCTTTTGACTTATAATACTAATTTGTATTTTTATTAGAATTAATTTCATTTCTAGCATTCCTTTTTAATTTTGAACAATCAGGAAGGATGTTCCATCTTCTATTACATTCATAACAAGTAACCTTAGAATACTTATTTTCACTTTTATCCTTATAGACATTCTTATATTTGTACTGGAAATTATTATTCCCCAAAATTTTATTAATCCTTATGGAAATATTAGTTAACTAATTTTCAGAATGTTTTAGTAAACTTAGATTATATTCAACAACAAATTTCTTCTCTTTTCAATAATTCACAACTTTATCTACTGACTGAACATTAGTTGGAATAGTAGATTTTGTAAAAAATAAACACCTCCATTTTTCTTTATTGATTTTTCAGAATCTCTATTTAATCTTCTTCCATATTACATGTGGTTTTCAATAAGATCATAAAGAGTTATATTGGTAATATCTATTATGTATTCCACAATATTTCTTTTATATTCCCACTCATTTGGAATTATATCAATTATATTTTCAACCAAAATATCATCATAAAGACCTTTTTCACCAAGATACTCTAAAATATTTAAAATAATCAAAACAATTTGGTGCATCTTGGAAACTAAATCATCAGGTAGAAAATAAAAGGCTTGGTAATCATCTATAAGCATGGATATTCTAGTTTATATAACCTTGGATGTATGAAAATGTATTACTTACAAGTTATTCCAAACACTATCAGAAACCTCACTGGATGATATATAACTATAGATATTACCTATCATAGAAAATAATAAACTATTTCTAACTTTTTAGTTCAACTGATATTCCAACTTCATATAATTAGTAGAATTATTTACTTCCTTATGAGGAATCAGGTACTTCCCAACAAGCATTAAGAAATTATCAACTCTAGAGTTGATCAAAAATGTTTTCACTTTATATCTCTAATTTTAATAGTCATTCCCATGAAATATTGTTGGTGAAATAAGATTGAGATTATCTAGAGATCTAATATTTATAATTGTAATCTTAAAAGAAGAAAATAAAATCTTTTCTACAAGTACATGTTATTGTAATTTTTTTATAAACATTAAGATTTCAACGGGACTTTATCAACTTGAAATTAAAAAAGAAATTAAAAAAATTAGAAACCTGCAGTAGTAGAACCTTCTCTAAAACCAATTTTTGGATAAAAATAGTAACCATGACATCTATTATTATAGGGGTGTTAATTGTATTTTATAAACATAAAAAACCTCCTTAAGTAAAATGATTGGGCTCAAACTTAGTCTGATGATTTAAATGTTTGAATCGTAATCACAAATGATTCGATTATATCAGAGTATGATTTTATAATTATTACAAATACAAGGATAAAAAAATGATAATAATGATTTTCGAAAAAACCTTTCTATCATAAAATGAACAACAGAATAAAGACTTCCAAAAATGAAAAATAAAAAATCATATATGGTATTAATAAATTAAAAGCTATATTTAAAAGATTAAAATATTTTAACCTTATGATAAAGGTAGCCAACATTCTTGACTAGAGGTTTCCATAGTTTTATTGTTACTATAAATTATTTATTTCCTTTCAAGGAAATCCGTCTCTATGATGATTAGAATAATCTCTGTATTCTTATCCTCAGAAGCCCTCAATCATACAATGATTGATGTCCATCTTCCTAGCCTCAAAATACCTTGATCCGATGGATCATATTCACTGTTTTCTTATCCCCAAAATCCCTATATTGTAACAATGATCGGGCAAAAAATAAAAAAATCTAATGGAAACAACCCTATCATGGTTTCCTTAGAACAAAAAATGTTTAAAGAATTACAAAGACTAATAATGACCAGTTCATACTAAAAAATAATTATAAGACAAGAGTTGTGAAAGAATGTATCATCTCCAAAATCATCAAATGAGCTTATAATTATTGGTGAATCTCTAATGATAATATTTTTTAGTATTTTTCAATGATATCAAATATTTGGATCTTGATCAATCATCTGTTACTTAATGTCTGAAATCATTTTTGTTTAGCACCATTACAATGCTAAAATATATTCCATATGATAGAAACAATTATTAGGTACTCTGATTATAAACATTACTCTATCCTATATACTTCCTTATTGACTATTAGTTAGATGAGGGTTAGTATAATGTATCAGTAACTAGGTTAGTCTGATAGTAATTTCATTTTTTAGTTGGGTAGACATGACAAAAATCTAACCACTGGTCTGAAAAATGTTCATTCTGATGGATTAGACACACCTTCAATCCAATAGATCAGATTGGGTAATATAATGTTTATATTCATAATAAATTATAAACATTCATATAAATGGTAGACATTAATTTTTTCTATAAAAACATACAAAAAAAATTAGGCAGAAAAATTTGTGAAATATATTTTCAAGATGGTGTTTATGATTTCCCAAACTAAAGGAATGGAAAAGTAAGAAGTAAAAATTCTCACTCAACTGATAGGACAACTCAATAATATTACGGACAGAATTTTTATCGTTATCAAATCATAATGATTAAAGGATTACGCTGGTGTTGTGAATTTTTTTGAATAAAATCCTATACATGTTACTCCTATATGAAAAGAACAGGGAACATGCACGAGTCAAGGAGGAGAAATTCTAAGGTGATGAAAATTAAATTTCAAAGGAAATGATATTTGACCAAAAATTCATTATCTCTTCCAACAAAAAACATTTTTAGTTTCTTGGAAGATATCATTTGTCTATAGTATCTATGGGGTTACTGTACAAAGAAGTGCATGGTTATCCCTCTTGGAAAAAATTCTACGGGTGATAAAGGAAAGAGAATTTAGAAAGTGAAGGAATAAAAGTAATGTTTTTTTGAAGTTATGTTGAAGGATTTCAAGAGAATCAAGTAAAAGAGGGGCAATGAATTTTATTAAAAAAAGTTCTCTAAAAATTCAAGGCGTCTACATTTTTGAAATTTAACCTCGAAACCTTAATTCAAAAGATATGTTATTATTTGAAGGATGGGGAACAATATTTTGAGTATTAGATAAATATAAGATGGTGAACATTAGGTTATCATTAAGAAATAATTATGCACTATGAAAATAAAAAAGAATGGAAGGATCCCAAATTAGGTAAAGAGAATAAGTGGTAATTTATTTATAATTGATGATCCCATTAATTACATTTATTTGAGTGCTAAAGATAAAATCATGTTTTATAACAAGAGACTTTACCATCTTTGTCAAAGGATCATGAGTAAAATTATAAGGTATGGTGTAATGAGTGACCTACCTAAATTGAATAAAAGAGAATGATATGGAAAGTGAAATATATCAAAATGGGAAATGGTTCAAGGAACACATGATATAGTAGAGATACAATACACTAGGACACTTTAACTAATATATGTTGACTTATGTGTACCTACATGACACAATTTTACCATTGGCGATTTATATTTTATCACATTAACTGATGAATTCACCTAAATGACCAATGTAATATTTATGAGGATCAATTATGAATCAATTTATACATTTATAATATTTATAGGGTAGGTTGAGAAGGAGATGAGAATTTATGTTTGAAAATTTTTATATGATAATGGAAATAAGTACACCTATAATAATTTTAAAATCATTCTTATAAATCTTGGAATTAGTCATCAATATATTATACCCTATAATCCAAAATATAAGGTCAAAACAGATAGGAATAATTGAATATAAGTTGAGATGATAATGTTTTTTTTCTAAAAATTTGATCTCCAAATTATTCTCTAGGGAATCTTTTTTTACAACTGTACTAATACAGAATATGTGATTGCTGAGACTAGATATACACATGAAATTATATCAGAGGTGTTTCAAAATCAATCCAATAGTAAAGTAATTTAATGTTTTTACTATCCCTAGATTTATAAAAAATTATCCAAATATATGAAAATTTATTGAAAAATAAGATGAATAAATCTTAATGGGATACTTATCAAATTGAAGAAGCTAGAAATTTTGGAATAAGTGGATGTAAAAACTAGTGGACTACTTTTATATGAAGATTATTGAGAATCAATACACAAGAATTGTAACAAATAATGTTTTTTTTAAAAATTATAAAGTACAAATCATGTTTATTTCTAAAAATTGAATGAAGTGGAATTTGATCAAGAGCCAATTAAAACTTATATTAAATCTAAATAGTATAGTAATGAAGATAAATCTACTAGAAAAGAAAATTACAAATATCAGAGAGTGAGGAAATATATCAAAGTTGAAAGTATAATTTTTATCTAAGAGGATCCAATGCACAAAATTCTAAGTTTAAGTATTGAAAGGAAAACTACTCTCATATCATAGATTTAACCAAAAAAGTTTTGTAGAAGTAGATGAATATGTGGAATGGATTAATGAAAAAAATGAAGCATTGGATCAGATTGATATAAATTCAACTTACAATATTTTCCATAGAATAAAAATAAATTTTAAATTGGGACCATGTGGATATTTAGGAATTAATTGAATGATAGAGGGAAAGTATTAAGGAATAATGCCAAACATTTATTCAAAGGATATTCACAAGTGGAAATAATTCACATTGAAGTAAACTTTACCCCAGTTTCAAGGTATGAATCCATAAGAACAATAATAGTATTTTTTGTCAAATGTTATCCATAATAGATAAAATGGATGTGAAAGCTATCTTTTTGAGTTGAGAGATTTAAGAAGAAGTATTTATTGGGAATCATGTAATATTTTTAAAATATAGTGATTGAACAAGGGTTTCTGTGATAAAAAATGATCTATTTGGGATTAAAAATTCCCATATATTAGGGTTCTCAAGGATGGATTGATTCTTGGGAAATATGAGGATCACAAATAGAAAATTGGACAATTAACTACACATTAAGTAAATGAAGGCAGACACTCTAATTTATATTCAATACAGTGATTTCATTATTTTTATAGGTGATCGGTAGTTGTGAATAATTTTTGAAGTAAATAAAGAAAAAATTGGTGATGTCTATGTTTAATGAACTTTAGGGGATTTTATTTTCTATAAAAGGAATAAATTATTTTTCTTTATAAAGAAAAATATGCAAGAGAATTGTTGAAAAATTTTGATATGGAAGGTTCTAAACCAAAATAAACACCTATAAATTTTGGAATAAATATTGGGAAGGATGATAAAGGAAAACTTGGGAAAAATAGTGTTTATAAGTCTAATTAGTAGTTTATTATATCAAACTACATCAGGTCTTAATATTTTCTATTCAGTTAGATTTTTTACAAGATTGAAAACTAATATAAAGGGATTATATTTTTTTAGTCAAGGATAATTCTTAAATACATCAATTGGGATTTAAACTATGAGTTGATTTACAAGAAAAGAGATCGAATTTATCTTCCTGGCTTTTTTTTGTTGACTAGGAAGGTGATAATGATTAAAAAGGATCTACTTCAGGTTTAGTTTTTATATTAAAAGAATTTTTTTTATGTTAGAACATAGATAAATATAATTTAGTGAAATTACTTACTAAAAAATATGAATATATAGATGCTATAGGTGCTTATACCTAGATGATTTATATGAAATGATAATTTATAAATTTATTAGTTAATATTGATAAACCTCTTAGATTCCATTTGATAATCAATCTGTAATTAAATTCTATAAAAATCATATGCAACACTCATGATCTAAGAATAATTAAATCCCTTTTTCACTTCATAAAATATATGATAACAAATAGAGATATAAGATTAATGTTAATTATAACCTAAGATTACCTTACTAATATAATCTACAAGACAATTAACAGAGAAGGAATCGATACTTTAAGGTTGAACAAGAAGGTTCAACCCTTCCCTCACAATTTACAAACACTATTAATTCCCCCACTATATTTTATATGTGTTGTAAAAGTTTGAGACGTTATGAAGCAACTTGGGCTTCCACTAAACTAGGCACCTAATCTAGTCCATACCATAACCTAAAGGGTATTTTTAATCCTCATGAGGTGGAAACTAGTTCTTGGGTGTCTAGTATATGATTTTTGGAATAATTTTTTGAAGGGATAAATCAAAAATGTGGTTTGAACTAAGAAACCAACATGACATTATTAGAATTTGGTGATCCAAGCCCTAAATATGTGGTAAGAAACATGAAAACATTTCATGGGAAATAAAAAATAAAAAATATTTATCATCATGGGATAAAAAAATGATAAGAAGTGTACAAGGATAACCATCAACCCAGAAAAAAAGTAATGGGATGGGAAATCAAGTTGGTGGAACTAATTACATGTCAAAATTAAAAAAAAACAAAAATCAATAAAATAACTGAGAATCATATATGTATGACAGAGGGTATCTTCCCACTTCCATGTCACCACCATATACTCAGATAATTCTAGAATGATTAATCATCACTTATAAGATGTACCTTTTCCTTTACTACATGTATTAAAACATGGTCTTATACACCCATTGTTGTATATCGGTTATGAGAAATGAACTTAGTAGGGTCCCACTTAGTGTTACATATCAAACCATTGTTAGAAAAACATATCATGCTATTTTTTAAATAATAATATAAAATAATCTTGATATTTCTAATAAAAATAATAACATTAAGGAATGAAACTAACAATGTTAAGGGTGAAAGATGAATCATTAAAATTTTAGTTTCTAAATAATATCATGGGACGAGACCCAACAGTTATCAAGGATATGGCATAAAGAAATTCTTCATCACTAACTAGGGTTGTGAACTCGATTAGTGGAATGGGTCTACTACTATTTCATTGGCTAGTGGGTATTCCACATACCATGTCACTAGAATTGGTAGCTTTAGGGTAACCTAGTCCCATATTTGTTAGCCTACCCAAATACCAAAGTATTCCCATGATAATAATTTAATTCCAATTTATCAATAAATTATTCTTTATAATCAATGATTTATAATAATTTCCACTTTATATATAAAATAGTCATTCCCAATTTTAAACTAAAAAAGAGGAACATCCCTTATAAGGGATGCATTAAACCACTTTCATTTACACATATATATATAGTGTCATAATAAGACTTTAAAAATAAATTTTAAGAAGGGAAATCATCATTAGAAAATCCAAAAAGTAAAGAATTTAGAACCACCTACCTTTATTCAAGCCAACATGTGGAAACTATTGGCATCTGATATAAATTAAACTAGAATGAAAAAAGTAATAATATAGGGGTAATAAAAACCATAAATACTAAAAACCACACCTATAAAATTGGTTAATTGTAACCCTTAGCCACTATGAAATTGGGAAGAAATAAAAAAAGAATAAATGAAGATAGATCTTAAAAGAGAGGATAAGATATGTTTATTTGGTATTTACCTTGAATAATCTTTACGAAATTCACTTGAATCCAAGACTATAAAAATTAGAGAGAGTTTCTTGTGTGAGAGAGGCTAGAGGTTTATTGAGTAGAAAAATTGAGGGTTTGAAATTTATTTTTAAATGGGATAGTTTAGAAATTTATATATTTTTAATTACTTTATAGACCATGTGGTTTAGCCATATGGTTTTCCAAACTATGTTCTATATATGCATGAGAGACTACCTTCACCTGGGAACTTACATGGATAGTCCCTATGATATAGAAAAATATACACCAACCATTTTAAATGCATATGTTAAAAGCTATAAGTGTTCTTCATGGAAGCTATATAGTTTTCATTAACCATTTATATAAACCATATTATAGCTCTAGGTTTTCTAATTTTTACCATTTTCAAAGAAAAAGACATCATAATGAAGGATAAAATCCAAATAAATAAAATAATCCAAAATTACCTTTAAATGAGGTCATAGACGTGACAATTCTTCCCACCATTTCACTTTATACAACTAGAGATTCAACCTAATTTTATAATGAAGAAAAAATAAGGCCATTTCTCCCACATATGAGATTCACACTCACATTTCTCATTTAAATAAAATAATTGATAGTAGAATATATGAAATAACCAAAAGGATTTTACACAAATCACATTACCATGGGAGTTAAATATATGAACTAGTATCTTTGTAATCAATACATCCAAATCCAAATCATGCCCTTTCCAACTGATCACTTTTTGTGGGTTCGTATTATAATAATTATATGTAAAACATGGAATAAATTATCGATTTCCATTAACTGAGGTAGAAAATACAATAGGTAAGAAACCTTTCCTATCTAATCAGTGATCTCAAAAGGACCAACAGAACTTGGGGAGAGCTTCCTTTTATTCCCCAATTACTAAAGACCCAAATGAGGTGACACCCTTAGAAACACTAGATTAGTTGCAAATTTTTTTATGGGGACATGAAAGTGGTCAATATAATATTTTTGGGGAATCTTGGTAATTTCTAATTGATTCCAAACAACCATTATCTTTCTGGTCATCTTTCGGAAAAGTCTAGGTTATACCAGTGATGTCTCACCTTCATTTTTCTAACTCAAAGTATAAAAACATATCCATTCATATATTTCTTTGAATGGGGTCATTGAGATAGAAAAATATTAGCTATTATTATAAGTAAACAACACCAATCGTAGATCGGTATCCCACACACCAGTAATGTCGACGACACACACCAAGATTATATTTTTCTAAAACCTGATAGCCCCTTTCATTTTCCCATATACCTTGGTGTGGTAAGATATACTCAAACTTGGTTATATTTATCATAATCTTGAATTAAACTAGGTTATCCTATCAAATATGATGGAGGAGGTAACACCATGTACTCTCATAACCTTGAACACATTCAATTTTCTAGTTTTCTCCAATATTTTCATTTCCTTTTTCAATATGAAGTTGTTGGATTTATCCAAAAGATTTATCATGAGAAAAATGTAATTTTATTCTTGAGGCTTTAAAGGTAGTATGATAATTAAGTCCATGAAATTCTCATCCTACTTATTGGTAGGAATGGGTAGAGGATAAATAAAGATAGGGAGCGTTCTTACTTTTCCTGTAGAAAAGTGTAACACTGAAACACCAATTATACTATATATTTCCTCATGCTAAAACATCATATGTTTCACTTAATATTAGAATAAATCATTATAGTACAAGAATGGGAAACAAACTAGGACTTTTTGATGTACTCTAAAATCAAATTCCTCATAGATAAAGGGACCAAAATCCTGTTACTAAAATAGAACATTTGAGAGATAAAAATATCTCACTTGTGATCTCCCAAATATATAAAGCTCCTGTAAATCACAAAAAATCTCTATCCAACTTCTTCTCTTTGAAACTTTTATCAATAAAGGAAGGATTAAACTATAAACTACCGAGAAACAAAATATCATTCTCCCCTCTCACCTTCTAGTGAAATTAAACCATGAGTTTTATGAGATTCCACTCCCCACTAGATTCTTTCATGGGTTGATATAGAAACATTCTATTGAAAGACTCAGTGACTTCATCATCATTTTGTGGCATATTGGAGAGATCAAAGTCAAATGTATAAAGTTACTCTATCTATAAGATCATCTTGATGTTTATGTCATTCAAAGATAAAATGTAACTAGAAATTTTATGTTCAGTGAACACTTTGAATTTATCACCAAATATGAAAATTCTACAACATTTGAGTGCATGCGTCATGGAAAATTCATAAAGGTTATGGGTAGGGATACTCCTCTCATGTTTTTGAAGCTCCCAAGAGTTATAAGTAACCACATGATCTCCCTTCATCTAAGTATAATCCTAAACCCATGCCTGAGGCATCAAAAAATTCCACAAAACCCTAACAGACCATAAGAAATATCAATATAGTGGTTGATATAAAACAATAATTTATATCATAAAATAATCCCTATCAATTTAGAGACCATATGATGAATACTCCCTTTAGGGTTAGTGTTATCAAACGTGATGCAATCCTAGATAAATCCATGATGAATCACCAGTAATAACCTAATAATGATAGAATGATCAGACCCTCAAACACAATCTTGGGATCCTTATAAGACATTGTTGACACCCGCCAAATAGGCATCGTCATAATCATAAAATAAAGAATACCTAAATATGGGTATTATATCCCACAAAAGTAAAGGACGAATAGGATGGATGAGACTTTCATGTCACTTAAGTATCTAAGAGACTTGTGATTGTTGGACCATTTCAAGGTCACGTGCAGGCTCCAAGCATGGTGCATAACCCACAAGAAGCCCTGTCCTTCAACAATGCTACCTACTCTTGCAACGCCCCCAAGATAATCAAATTAGTGCCCCCAAGCTACAAAGTTTTTCATTGGAATATTCCATACAAACTATTTGAAATCCTTCAAAAAATAAGGATGGATGATATTCAGTGGAAGAGACCTGAAATTTTCACAAAAATCACATGCCAAATCATAATTGGGAAGCATAAAATCCCTTGATGATATTCAATCCAACTCTCAATAACTCTGAGCCATCCTCACATCAAACAAAGGAGATAAAGGGGAGGAGGTTAGAGGGGTATGTGGTCACTGAGAGACTTGTGATGTGCACCCTAAGCGAACCGTGAGACACCACGAGTCCTCTATGACATGTCCACCTCACCTCTCTCATACCCTCTAGTTTGTTAGCCTCACCACATAGAAGTCCTCAGACATGTCCCAAAACCCCACGATGCTCTAAGTATAGGACAATAGGCTTTCCCATGACCTACATGCACAATCCTCATATAACGCATATTGTTCACACAAGGAATCATCCAAAAATTGAGTAAAAATCCTAGATTTCACTACTGAAAACATGAATAATCCTTAAACATTTTAAAATAAAATAAAGGGTATCAAAAAGGAAGAGTTGAGAGGAATTCGTGGTCACTGAAAGGCATGAGACATGCCCTGTAGGACATTTCATTTCCCTAGAAACCTGTCTGACATGTCTCACGAAAGCCCTTTGGCTTGACATACCTAATACATGGAATTACTCAGATATATCTAGAAAAATCCTCAGTGCGTCAAGGGTGAACAAATAGATTTTTCCCTGATGTTCTATACTTTGTTTGTATGACCCATATTGGTCACACGAAACATTACCAAAAAATAGAATAAATATCCTGAACAGCACACATGCAATCTCTCATGACACCCATGGTTTTTTCCTCAAAACAAAGGGTATAAAAAATAGGATGTGAGAGGTACTCACGGTTGGTTAAGGGCATACGACGTACCCAGAACACCTGTAAAACTATCCCATGAGACCCCAATATATGTCACCCAAGGTCTTGTGAGTGTCTTCAAATAGGCACCCGGATCTTGCAAGGACCCTTGGACCTGTGAATGTGACAAAAATTATGTCATTAGATAAGTCCTCATGATCAAATAAGTCCTCAATAATAAACAAATAATATGATAAAGGAAGAGTTGACAGAGGAGACTCATGATCGATGAAAATAAGCTAAAACTTCAAATGAAGTCCACAGAAGAGACTCATGAAACTACGTAGTGAAAAACCACTTCATTGGATCTAGGCAGGTCTCATGATAGATGCTTCACACAGACTATAGATTATCTGAGGGGGTGAGACCTATAAATTCCCTACCCCAACAAGAAGAATGGGTTTGATTCTTGATTCCCATACTATAGGTTCCGGGTGTAGCGGAAGCACGTTGGTGGGAGTTTTCCCAACTTTAATTTTAGTGTTAAAAAATATTCAATCCGAGATCCGTCACAATTTAAAACACCGAATCTTCGGAATAGAACGAAGAACAAAAAACTTAAGAGGGAATCCCAGAACCATAGAGATATGATCATCATATGTTGGTTATAATTAATTTAATTAATTCACAAGAATTACCTTGGTGGAATTATTTCTTTTTTGATGTCTCCATTCATGATCCGATGTGATCCGTCATTGCGTCATAGAATCCAAGTGTAGGATTCCTCTAGCAGTGATCAACACATGTGCCATGTACCTCCAGATGTCACCGAAGGGATCTCTGGGTGTTAGAGCTGAATAAAATTTTCTTGCAATGTCCGCCTTTGATCACCTTGGTCTCTCGGTCTTGAGAGCGTTCTTGGAGGAAGAAGTTCTTTTAGCCATGAAAGAATTCTCCAGAATTGTTGTGCACAACGATTGATTGAAAAGTGTTGGGGTTTTGAGGATATTTATAATCATGTTTGAGGTCATAGAGTTATGACAAAAAATAAACGCGTTACGCATTTTATTTATTTCATTAACCCTTATTGAAAACCCCCATGTCGAATGATTTGTTCCTTGACATGCGCCCACGCTGATTATAATTAATTTCACAATAATGATATTGTTTCCTCAAAATCTCGACTAGAAAAACTACACGTCGTGAAATCATTAATACATGGGGTGTACTTGTTTTCCATAAAACTACACGTTGTGTATATTAAATATACACGGCCTATACTTTTATTTTCCAATTTTCTTTATCTCCTCCACCAAATTTATTAGAACTTGAGTAATGGCTATTTATTTCTTAAATAAATTTAACTACATTACTCGCCAATAAATATATTTTATCGCCCACAATATATTCTCTTGAATAACTAGTGTTGATATAAATTCAATCAGGCATGCTTAAATAATTATTAAACCACAGTCGGGAATAATATTTATTTAACTTGTTAAATTAATATTTAACTGAGATACATGGACACACTTAGTGTGTGACCCTCTAGGCCTCTTTCTTGTTGGAATTAACCGGGCTTGCCTAAAGTCCAAGATTACTATCTAGAAATAGGTCAAGGCACCCAATAGAAAGAAGTTGACACCTCATTGACGTGTCACATCATTCAAATGCTTACCGTGTAATATAATCCCTTTACCTCGATATCTCTAATCAAGAAGGTTTCATGATAGTTCCATCAACCCATGTGCTCGATTATTCTTTCTTTGACTTTCAAGAATTTGAACTTTCCCATACTTTACCATGGCCATGGATTTATTGAGGCTATATCAATTCCATCAAAGGGCCTGAGATATCTACTTCTGTTATGGAACAGAAGGGAAAAATCCTTTCTCTCATTATCTATTAATGCAGTATTACTCGTGACACACCCAATGTATCCTACCTCGTTACGAACAGTGTTTCATCACTGTTTTCGTCAATACATCTAAGTGCGTGAGTTGTAATACCCATTAATAACAATCATAAAGTCTAAGGACCAATACACATGTCCCTAGATAGGAACATCCAATGACACTATGACATTTGGATTTACTACTGACAGGTCTCGTTCTCATAATATCCTCCTGGATATTACCAAGGGCGCACACTATAAGAAGGTGCCTCAATGTTTTATGATTCCTCACCCCTAATGGCCTATATTATTTGTGTCCCTCAAATAACATTATCCTTCCATAGAACATATATTCAAGAATAGTTTTATGGTACATCCGGGTTCTTATCATAGCAGGGATCCTCTATGAAACTTTAATGAAACAACTATCCTTATGACATTATCACATGAATTGTCACGTAGCAGAACAATCAAGATGTGATAAGGCTTTTATTTAATGAATAAAGTACAAAGTAGTTGGTTCTAGGCCACCAACTCTAACAGACTCCAACTTGGACTAGATCAAACTGGTAACAACCTTTAACCCGCTAGCTCTCACATGATATTTATGCTTCTACTGAGATAAGCCTTTAGTCATGGTACCACCACGTTCTCTTCTGTAGAAAATCTGCTCACTGCAACTTCAACCCTTTTATATAAATCCCTCAAGAGGTGATACTTCCGGAGTATGTGCTTTTTCCATTGATGTGACCTTGGTTCTTTTGCAAGAGCCACCGTTGCATTATTATCACAATACAATATAATAGGATATTTACTACTAGGAACCACATCAAGTTCCTAGACAAATTTTCAAATCCAGATGGCTTCCTTGGATGCACTAGAAGCCGCTATATATTCGGACTCCGCTGTAGAATCAGTAACAACTGGCTGCTTTGAACTCTTCCAGCTCACAACTCCTCCATTGAGACAAAAAACATATCTAGATTGCGACTTCAGATCATTCTGATCTTTCTGAAAGCCAACATCAACATACCCTATGATGAAAAGCTCCTGATCTCCTCCATACACCAGGAACATATTCTTAGTTCTTCTCAGATACTTAAGGATAGTCTTAAAAGCAGTCCAACAATGTTCTCCTGAATCTGCATTATATCTGCCTACTATGCTCAGTGCACAGGCAACATCAATCCTGGTACATAACATGGCATACATGATGGATCCTATAGCTGAAGCGTATGGGATCTTACTCATTCTATCTTTCTCTTTTTGTGTCTGAGGACACATTTTCTTAGAAAGATGTAGGCCATGTGACACTGGAACCAATCCCCTCTTGGATTGTTCCATACTAAATCTCTTTAGTATCTTGTCAATGTATGCTCTCTGACTTGGTCCAAGAAGCCTATTGTATCTATCACGAATGATCTTGATCCCTAGAATGTAGGATACTTCACCCAAGTACTTCATAGAGAAACACTTTTTCAACCAGTCCTTAACTGACTGTAAGACTGGTATGTCATTTCCAATAAGCAATATGTCGTCAACATATACTACTAGGATAAAAATCGCATTCCCATTAAACCTCTTATAAACACATGGATCACATTCGTTCTTAATGAACCCAAATTCATTTATGGCTTCATCAAATCAAATGTTCCATGACCTGGATGCTTGATTTAACCCATAAATGGATTTTTACAACTTTGAAACCCGTTTGGCTTCACTTGGTGTCACAAACCCTTCCAGTTGTGTCATATAGAAATCTTCCTAAAGGTTCCCATTAAGGAATGCTGTTTTGACATCCATTTTCCAAATCTCATAGTCATGGTAAGCTGCTATGGCAAGTATGATTATTATGGATTTAAACATGGAAACTGGTGAGAAGGTTTCATCATATTCAATTCCTTGACGCTGTCTGAATCCTTTAGCCACTAGCCTTGCTTTATAGGTGCTAACATGACCTTCCATGTCCAGTTTTCTCTTGAATACCCATTTGCATCCAATGGGATTTACATCAATTGGATCATCGACCAGAACCCAGACTTGGTTCTGATACATGGAATCCATCTCAGAATTTATAGCTTCTATCCATCTTGCAGTTTCTGAGCTTTATACTGCTTCCTTGTAGGAGAGAGGTTCATCATTATCCAACAATAATGATTCACCATCCTCGGTGACTAGGAAACCAAATCTCTCTGGTTCCCTTACCTCTCTTGAGCTCCTACGCAGTACTTGTGTTTCTGGAACCTCTTCCATGGGGACCTATGGAACTTTTTCCTATACCAACTCCTGTGTATCTTGAGCATCAACTTCATCGAAGTCAATCTTGCTCCTACTATCCTTCATTAGGATGCGATCCCTCTCAATAAAGACAGCTTGTCTGGCGACAATCACTTTCTTGTCTGAAGGGTTATATAGATAATATCATTTCATTTCCTTGGGATATCCTATAAATATACACCTCGTGCCCCGGGGTGCTAGTTTTTTTCCTAAGAAGGCCTTAACAAATGCCTATCATCCCCATACACGTGTGTGCGACAAAGTGGGTTTCCTTACATTCTATAACTCGGATGTAATTCTATTTTCCTCCTCAGTTGGTACTCAGTTTAATGTGTATGCTGTAGTTTGTAATTCATATCTTGAAAAGGATAATGAAAGAACTACATGACTCATCATCGACCTCACCATGTCCAACAAGGTGCGGTTCCTCCTTTCACTAACACCGTTCCACTGTGGTGTATAAGGAGGGGTGATCTGAGATAGAATCCCAGACTCTCGTAGAATATTGATGAAATCTTTGTTCAGATATTCTCCACCTCGATCTGATCAAAGTTTCTTTATCTTCTTACCAAGATGATTCTCTAATTCATTCTTGAATTCCTTAAATTTCTCTAAGGCCTCTGACTTATACCTCATTAAGTAGACATAGCCATATCTACTCAAATCATCAGTAAATGTAATGAAGTAAGAATATTCACCTCTAGATTCTACTGGAAATGGTCTACACACATCCGTGTGTACCAGTCCTAGAAGCTCTGTGGCCCTTTCACCCTGCCCACCAAAAGGCAGCTTGGTCATTTCCCTTGTAAACAAGAATGACATCTATCAAGTGGTTTTAGCTTAGTAGAGTCTAAATAGCCATCTTGGAAGAGCTTTTCCAAATGCTTCTCATTCACATGATCGAGACTGTGATGCCAAAACTGGGTGATGTATGAGTCATGTGAGTTTGTTTTGTTATCGATTTCCAACACTTGTTTTTCGTAATTTAATACATACAAACCATTATTTAAATCTACCATATCATAACATACATTGTTCTTATAAAAGAGACAACCCTTATTTCCAAATTGGAAAACAAATCCATCCATATCCAAACAAGATACATAAATTATGTTCTTGGTAACACTAGGAACATAATAACAATTGTGTAAAACCAAAATCATCCCAATCGGCAGTGAGAGGTGGTAATCGCCAATAGCCAACATAGCCAGCCTTGCGCCATTGGCAGCTCGAAGATCCACCTCTCCTCTGGCAATCTTTCTAAATCTACTTTTTCCTGCATTTTAATACAGATGTGATCCCCACAAGTTGTATCTAATACCCAATGTGTAGAAATAGAGAGATTATACTCCATAACGAACACACCTTTAGCATCCCCACGCTTCTGGGTGCAGTTCCTATTCCAATGGCCTTACTTTCCACATGCAAAAAACATCGCCTCCCATTCCTTTCTCTACCTCTGGATCTTCCCCTTCTTGGAAGGATGGTGCTCAGGGGATTCAGACCGTTTATAAGTCTTTGGCCCCTTTGATTTGTCCTTCCTTTTCTTGTTCACCATAAGGACTTTGGGTTTGTCATTCCCCATGTCCTTGTCTACCTGGAGAATCAAGGTCATAAGCTCCAATAGACTCTTCTCATTGCCGCTCATGTTATAATTGAAAATGTAGGTAGAGAAGGTCTTGGGAAATGATGATAGGATGAGATCTGTATGCAAATAATCCGGGAATTTAATCCCTAAGATTTCCAGGTGTTCAATGTAGCCAATAAGCTTGACTACATGAGGACCAGATGGCGCAGACTCTCCAAGATTAGTTGTAAACAAAGCATTGAATATCTCATATCTCTCTCGTCTCACCTTCTCCTGGTAGAGATATTTAAGGAGAGGCATCATGCTATACACGTCCATGTTTTCATGTTGCTTCAAGAGCTCATTGGACATGGACGATAGAATGAAACACTGGACATCTGTGGCATCATCCATGTGTTTCATATAGAGAGATAATTCCTCATCACTGTCTCTTTCCCAGGCACAACTGGAATAGGCTCTTCCAGCACATACAATTTCTTTTCATGGCGGAGGATGACGCGTAAACGCCTCTGCCACTCTTGGAAATTGGTGCCGGTGAGAAGGTTTTCCTTCTTGAGTGTGGTTCACAATGATATGTTTGAAGTCATTTTATTTCCGTTTCTAAAAATTAAAATGAGAAAAGGTTTAATACTTTATTACAAAACTGATACAAATAAATAAATTAATACTTATTAGTCTCCCACTATTTTATCAAAATCCAATAGCCCTCACCATTGACTTCAGAATATTCTGTTGCCTTGAATATTCTAGTGGCAAGGATCCATATTTCCCTTCACATTACCCCAACTAGGGTTAGTCAAGAAACTTGAAGGGTTTTAGGTTGGCATTCCAAATGCCAACTGCATTAACTCGCAACTTCTTGATCTGCTGAGTGGACTCCCCAATCCTGAAATACTTTTATTTTGGATTTCCTCAACCTTTGCCTCTTAGTCACACCAAGTACTGCTGTGACAGTTAACCCTTGATGAGAACCAAGTCAAGTCAACCCAAAACCTTGAATTATAATTCCCTGATAATTGAAAGCACCCCAACCAGGGTTGGTTAAGCACTTTGAACTATGGTTCGATTCTAACCAAGATTATTGAAGGCTATTCTGACTTAATATTTCTTTGAGGGATTTTATCCTTAGAAGTAAATTGCAATTTTATTATCTTTGATTACATGCTTGTTAATATTAAGTGGGATATACTTAATTGATTAACCATGTCTAAGATAATATTTACTCATAAGCCGGTTTTTATTTTAGTTCCATCTTCCATGCTTGTTTAATTCATTAATTGTGTGATCACAACAACAGACCCAGAAAAATAAACCATGAAACTGACCGAAATAAAATAAATGGAATGATCATGAACTTTTTCTATAGGTTAGTTTATCCAGTGGTTGATAAACTAACCCAAGACCTAGGGGAGAAACACCTTGAACCTTTTGGGTTCGTGTTTACAGCTTTCCACCTGTCCACCTTTGTATCTCCTTGGATAGGTTTCACATTGGCTCCTGACTTGAGCCACCTCCACTAGCTTGAGAGCTCCATCCATTACATATGCATTTATCTCACATGCAGGTGAGGGGTAAAAATGGTTTTTTACATAAAATAATCCTTGTGCGCACAAGCCCTACATATTAATGAGGAGATGGCTCGCAGGCCAACAAATTTAATTTAAATAAATAAATTAAAAGGAACCATTCACATACAAAGGTCTCAGTCTAGCTCATGATCATCCATACATACAACAATATTTACGCATAAATAAAACTAGTATTTAATTCTTTAATCATTCTTGTTCAAGATAAATCACGCTCGAATCAATTAATTATCTTTAATTAATCAATCCTTTTATCTTAAACCCTTTTTCTAAATTTCCTTGAGATTCTCATCCATAATAATTTTAAAAAAATAAATTCATTTAAAATTATCTTTGTACGTAACTTGTATCTTGGAGGAAACCCGGTGAATTCCCACTTATTAAGAAGATGTTAAATTAAACACACATATATAAAACACCTATCACGTGTTGTGCCTCAGCTTTACGCCTACACTATGGTACACGTCTCAAGGGTTTGTATAATATAATAATAAATTTTAATAAATCTGCATAATTTGGGAGAGTACACGGCATGTAGTTCTGAATACAGGGCGTGTACTTTTTCTTCACCGTCTATCCGAAGCACACACCTGGGGACATGGCGTGTTAATGTACTTCTGATATTTTTGGAGTACACGATGTGTTCAGTGGGACACATGATGTGTAGTTTCTGTGTTTACATGGTTTCCAGTTGGGAAAACCATGTACGGGGTACACGGTCCAACCGTAACCCGAAGGGACTACACACCATGTTCAGTTGGACCACACAGTGTGTACTTCCAAATACACGCCCTGTATTCTAGTGTTGTACGACCAGAAATGTTTGGATCCTCTGGATGAGTTCCTCTATTTTATATTGATCAAAATTAAAAGAAAAATTAGTTTCTGTGAGGTGAACGAGAAACGAGGGAGGAGGAACAAATCTTGAGATTCATATTTATAGAACGATTAAACTTGAATTGAAAACAACTAAATTATTTAATGCATAAATCACCAACGAAAAACTAAATAATTATAATAAACGATATGACCCCTCTGATACCACTTGTATGTTCCGGGCGCAGTAGAAGCGCATTGGTGGGAGTTTTCCCAACATTAATTTTAGCGTTAAATAATGTTCAATCCGAGATCCGTCACGATTTAAAACACCGAATATTCGGAATAGAATGAAGTAGAAAAAACATAAGAGGGAATACCAGAACCATAGAGATAGGATCATCATATGATGGTTATAATTAATTTAATTAATTCACTAGAATTACCTTGGTGGAATTCTTTCTTCGTTGATGTCTCTGGTCACGATCCGATGTGATCCGTCATTTCATCGTAGAATCCAAGTGTAGGATTCCTCTAGTGGTGTTCCACATGTGTTCCACGTATCTAAGAACGTCGTCGAAGGGATCTCTGGGTGCTAGCGTGGAATAACCTTCGCTTGCGATGTTCGCCTTTGATCACCTTGGTCTCTCAGTCTTGAGAGTGTTCTTGGAGGATGAAGTTCTTTCAGCCTTGAAAGAATTCTACGGAATTGTTGTGCACAACGATTGATTGAAAAGTGTTGGGATTGTGAGGATATTTATAATCATGTTTGAGGTCATAGAGTTATGACAATAAATAAACGCATTATGCATTTTATTTATTTCATTAACCCATATTGAAAACCCCCATGTAGAATGATTAATTCCTTGACATGCACCCATACTGATTATAATTAATATCACAATAATGTTATTATTTCCTCAAAATCCCGACTAGAAAAACTACAGGCCGTGTAATCATTAATACCCATCCTGTACTTGTTTTCCATAAAACTACACGGCGTGTATATTAAATATACACGGCGTGTACTTTTATTTTCCACTTTTCTTTATCTCCTCCTCCACATTTATTAGACCTTGAGTAATGGATATTTATTTCTTAAATAAATGTAACTGCATTACTTTCCAATAAATATATTATTTCGCCCACAATATATTCTCTCGAATAACTAGTGTCGAAATAAATGCAATCAGACATCCTAAAATACTTATTAAACCGCAGTCGGGAATAATATTTATTTAAATTGTTAAATTAATATTTAACTGAGATACATGGACACACTTAGTGTGTGACCCTCTAGGCCTCTTCCTCGATGGAATTAGGTAGGCTTGCCTAAAGTCCAAGATTACTATCTAGCAACAGGTCAAGGAATCCAAGAGAAAGAAGTTGATGCTGCATTGACGTGTCACCTCATATGAATTCTTACCGTGTAATGTAATCCCTTTTCCTCGATATCTCTAATCAAGAGAGTTGCAGGCTAGTGCCATCAAACCAGGTGCTCGATTATTCTTTCTTTGACTTTCCGGAATTTGAACTCTCCCATACTTTACCATAGCCATCGATTTATTTAGGCTATATCAATTCCATCAAAGGGCCTAAGATATCAACTTCCGTTATGGAACAGAAGGGACAAATCCTTTCTCGCATTATCTATTAATGCAGTATTACTCGTGATGCACCCAACGTATCCTACCTCGCTGTGAATAGTGTGTCATCACAGTTTTTGTCAATACATCTAAGTGCGCGAGTTGTAATACCCATTAATAATAATCTTAAAGTCTAAGGACCAATACACACGTCTGCAGATAGGAACATCCAATGAAACTATGAAATGTGGATTTCCTACTGGCAGGTCTCATTCTCATAATATCCTCCTGGATATTACCAAGGGCGCACACCATGAGAAGGTGCCTCAAAGTTTTGTGAGTCATCACCCCTAATGGCCTGTATTATTTGTGTCCCTCAAATAACATAATCCTACCATAGAACATATATTGAAGAACAGTGTCATGGAACTTCCGGGTTCTCATCATAGCAGGGATCTACTATGACACTTTAATGAAACAACTATCCTTAGGACATAATCACATGCATTGTCACAAAGAAGAATAATCAAGATGTGATAAGGCTTTTATTTGATGAATAAAGTCCAAAGTAGGTGGTTCTAGGACACCAACTCTAACACATACTCTACAGGGACTGCCTATCGACTTCTATGAACTTATCAAAGCGATCAAATGACCAACCCACTTTCCATCAGGTAATATACTGGTTGGTAGCTAGAGTACTCAATTATTAGGCGTAAATAACTTAACGAGATCATGTGAGACTCAAGACAAATTGAAACTAAACAAAACAAAGGTATTCACAATAAAATGGTGAGAACCAAGATTAAAGGATGATGGTTTAATCGAAATACATTCTCACTACTCCTATGTGCTTCGCGTGTTTCATCCAAATATATGAGACATCACCCAGAAACTTCACCCAAATCTCGCAACAATCCTTTAGCATTCTACCTAGGACACATCGCCCAGATATTCCAACACTTCCTTGGCAAGTCAACTAAGATTCAGGATGACCTCCCGACATGCTGGCTAGGTCTTGTGATGTCTCCTCGATGTGTCATCCAAGGGATGTGACACCTCTCATACTATGCCACATTGGCTCTTGTGACACCCTCCATATGCGTATAGTTAGGTCATGCGATGGCTCCTAGGATATAAAAACTATGTTTTGTGTCACCCTCCAGACAAGAAGGTCATATAATTAGGGAAACCTCTGTGTGTAATCATTGACATATGTGAACTATGAGAACTCTGATTCATGCTATAACTGAGATACATAGGAAGCCTTCATATGGCCCAAGCTCTATAACAAACATCCCAAGGACAATTCTGATTTAAAAATGCTATATCCATATTCCATATGGCAAGTCATTCTCTCCCCCTTGTTTCTCACCTCGAGCATATCCCACATGAGCTTTGGGGGATGTAACGAATACCTCATAGGCATTAGAAATCCCCTATATCTAGGGAAATATAAGTGTATATGACCCAACATAAAGGGAACTATGTTGACTCTAAATCATTCCAAACTCAAGATACATAGACCACCACTCCCTAAGGATCGAGCTCTATATTGATCATCTAGGAGAGCCACTGTATGTAAGCCTCCTAATATAAAACTAACTATGAAAACTCTGATTCCTTCCATACTTAGGATACGTAGGATTCCTTCTCAGGGACCGAGCTCTATACCAGACACCCCAAGGACTATTCTGATACCCAAAATCCATATCTACATGTCATGAGGCTGATCAATTTCTACCCCCTTGTTTCTCACACCGAGTATCGCTCACGTGGGATTAGGGGGATGTAAAAACATCTTATTGAGCATCATGAGTATATATTAACCAGTTAAATTGTATGGAAAACTCTTATACAAGGGTATATACCTTACGACCAGTCTTAAGGACATGAACGGACTATGTGGGTTTTGATTCCTGTAATTACTAGGATACATAGGATGCCACATAATGGCTCAATCCCCCCCTTAGAATATTTACTACCTCCTTACATAGAATCATATTATGAAGAACGTTGTTATATGGCCTCAACATAAAAGCAACCAACTATTACCAAAAAGTGATGGTGAACATCGAATACATACTGACCAAAGAGATCCCTATATTATTTATATAAAATATAATTAACTTATAATCATTTATTTGGGGGTAACCGATCCCATATTGGGATTAGAAAAAGATTCATGAACATATCTTAAATCCATAACAGAATCCCTTAGTATGCAAAAAATCCCCCTAGAAGGGTGAGATAAATCTTACCTCTCATCCTTTCGACCAATGTGAATCCCCAATAGTCACTAGGACTAAAAAACAAGATGAACACCATCCTTTGGAAATCAGGTTTATACCTATCTTTGAATAAAGGAAATGTTGGGAGTTTCTAGGAAAGATAGAGTAAATGAAAAACCTGATGTGCATGATTGAATGATTCCATAAAATACCCCTCAATCAAACCATAAAATGGAATACCATTCCATATTCCCCATTGAAAATTGAAGAAAAAAAATTGTAAACCCAACATGAATCTCTCTCATTAAAAATGATTGGGTTATAATCTGTTGATCCATGTTTCATTTCCACTACATGCAAACAACACTGATATGATCAATAGAAATCTCTTATGTGCATTGTTTTTGAAACTTCATACAAACAAAGTAGTAATACCATCAAAAACTAGGATTCATTTAATTCCATCCTCGTTCTGACAAGTCCACGCAAATAGAATGCCTATAATTGGAATACATGAAAATTGTTTTGACCATGCATATCTATTTGATCATTTCCATTCCTACTATATAAGACTGATCAATAACCATATTTCTTATTGTATTCATTATTGTAGCATCCCAAACTGAGGAAATGTCTTTAATATTCAGCACTTGTTCCGGTACCTAATCCACTACTGTAACCTATGTGGGTCATAGAGTGATCTCAACTTTTAGATGGATAAAATAACATTTAGTGAATAAAATGATTTGGTAGTACCACCAATTTGGTACAATCCAAACTATGGATGCTTCCCATGAGATCCTTTAAGCATGAAAATTAGCGAGTTCACATCGCCTTGGGAATGCTGCTACTAATCCTGTATTAAACAATACTATAACCAACCACTTCAGGAGATTATCCCTAGAGCACAACAACCACCACCTTCAATATCTGATGAAGGTGGACTAGGAAGCCCAATATGGATCCCTTTAGGTGTAGATACTATCGAGGGGGGTGCCTGCTGATCATTGTCACCAACATCATCCCGCCGGTACCAATCAATAACCTGTTGGGGGTACTATCTGACACATAGTTTCTTATCATGCCTATTAATGGGATCCAAGGGAGACTCATCTGAGTATGATGGTGTGGGATATTCAGCAGATGGATCATATTCCAACTCATTCTGATGATGCTTTCCAACATACTCCGATTGGAACCGGTAAACAGGCTCATATCCCTATTGACCCAAAATGAGTCTATGTGCATATTACCACAACCATCTAGGAGAGGGATCATATCCCCTCACCTACTAACAACACATTCTAGTATACTATGGTAGGGACTATTAATCTGGCTCATAGCCCTACTCACTCAGAACAAATCTCTGGGCATATTCCTGTAGCAGGCATGGGGGAGGATCATACTCCTACCCCCGTATCTAATGTCCATCAACATACTTGGATGGCACAAGGGGACGAGGTGGGTTCATATACCTACTTCAATAAAAAGATGTTTTTCAATAGATAGTGGGGATAGAAAACATATTGACTTATATCCCTACACACACTTTGATAAAATGCAAATATATTTTAGAAAAAGATGAAAATATCTGCTAGTATATCCCAAAACTATTGATGATAATGGGACATGTGCATAATCCCATCCCTACATCCATGAAAACTCAACACTCTGATCATCATTATCAAATGGTTTTACTAGAGTTAGTACCCATTCTCGATCCTGACCAAAATTATTATCTACATATTACGATCAAGGGAAAGGCATTAGACTGGGTACATACTCCCATTCCGACTGGGACCAACTAGGTGAGTGTGGCACATGCCACAGGATAGGGGCACATGCCTATCAAAAAATCATGGGTTCATGCTCTAAAGGCCTAGTATAGGGCATATATCCTCGTTCTAGCCAATACTAACTAGGTGAGAGTTGCACAAGACTTAGGACAAGATCATATTATTTTCAATTAATCTTCTCGGAATAATCTAGAAGATCACAGAAGTAAGGTTTGTATTCCTACTTCCACCAATGATCGACTGTAACAGCATTGTTCCAAGGAAATACAGGAGGCGATTCATATACCTACTCCAATTCTAGAGGTCTATCAGCATATTATAGAGAGGAATTCATATTAATTCTGGGATCATACTCCCATTCCAACTAGGGCTCACCAGGTGAGAGAATCATACAACTCAGTTCAAGATCATACTCCTTCCAAGAAAGACCAGCGACATATTCCAAAGGCTCTAGATCAGGCACATACTCCCATCTTGGATAAGGCTCACCAATTGAGAGTGGCACATGTGTTATGATAGGTTCATATCCATGTCTATAATAATCGAAATTATCATCATATTCCAATAGTCCCACAGTAGTGGGACCATACTCCCACAAGAACTAATAGTTATTACTAGTTCCATGAAATTTCACAAAATAGGCTCATATCCCAATACAATCAAAAAAGGTAGGTCAACATATTCCCAAGGTAATGCAGAACATGGATCATATTCCTAATCTTCTCAATTCCAGTATCCTTGAGGTTTTTTGAGAAACATTATAAAATACACAAGGGTCCATCATCGATTCTATAAAAGATGAAGCAGAAGTGGGTTATTACTAAAAAGTCCTTCTCATGGTAGTGTGAAGATGGTTTGCATGGAATCTACTCCTGACATCCACTGTGGTCAACATATCCACTATGATATCTCCCATGGTCAAGGAAGTTCTAACATTGACCATACACCTCTAGATAGAGAGGTGAAACAACCCACAACACTTTAATATAGAGAGTTTCTTGAAAAAATGTGGTCAACTGTATATAGTTCCCCATCAACTTCCAATAACACTCCATTCCTTTCAGAAGACATCCATCAGATCCATCTTATTTGTTCAGAATGGATGGTGGTGTTTATGTCTGATGAGAAGGAATCCGACATCAATATATGGATAGATTTGGATGGAGACAACCTCATAATCTTGTACTATCCCCTCACTAATTCCATATATGATATCCCATGAGATAGAGAAGTAGTTAATTCCTTATATATGAAAGAATATGTGAGATACTAATAATTGAATGATGGATCAATATCCCCATTATCCAGGATATGAGTGTCACCTTCAGAAAACTAGGATACTCTGTTTCCAGCTCAACCTAGCTACTATCTCCATAGACTGGGATCAAAATCTAGAAAAGCATAGTGAAAATCTGCAACATGCTTGCTGCCATAGCGTTATGATGCTTCAAAAGTTAATCTCCAAATCCATGTCATGAATCCAAATTTGAGGATGGGGTAAATATAGAGCATTATACTTTTTTGCACCCCTGGAATAGTAGATCCCTTCAAATATGGTGTCCTGCAATGTTATGGTCTCTGGTGAAATCAGGGGCCTGGTTAAGGGTCGAGAAAGTTGGTCACTGCAAAATAATGATCCCACTTCAATGGTTCCCATGCAACACAGAAGGGAAGGGAGGATAGCTAAAAAGATCTGAAACTGGCCCCTCCAGATAATAGGAGAACATTATATACCTGGTAATCAAAGTTGAGATCACCCGGAAAACTTACCGTAGGGAATAAATCTCACCATGGGCTGCTATCACACCTATTCCCCATGTGAGAAAAACAATGCCACATCACGGAGACTGTAGTAGCATCTTCTATAGTGGCCTTACAAGAGAGGCGTTAGACCCTTAGGGTTGGATAATAACTTTTACAGCCTCCAACTTTTGGATCATCAATTCTTGAGTGGATTTAGGACATACCTTCAATAGCCACAGGTGAACCCCATCCCCCTGGGATAGAGTAATTTATATCTCAATCACCATATCCAGATTCATTATCCCCTGAGATGACCCTGGATTCATCAGTAGTGATTTTGGATCATCCCCAACTGATTGGGATGGGGGAATTTATATCTTCATGTATGTCCATGGAATCAACAACTCTTTGACCAGAGTCAATAGATCCTCAACAATAGGACCAATTAGTTCCAATAAAGACCCCAAATGACCTCCACCCCATAGGGTTGGGGTAACTTTCATCATTACCAACACCATAGAGGGAATCCTTATTCTCTAGGTTAGGAGGAAGGAATCAACTTTCGGTGTCCTGATAGTTCCTCCCATCACATGATAAACCACTGTTGGATGGGAATCACTCCAAAATCATGACTAGAAAATCTCTCGGAGGTTACTATAAATGAACTAAGAGGAAAGGAGCATACAATAATGGAAATCAGACCTCGTTAGTGTCACAAGACAAACTGACCCAATAAGGAAAACGTTTCGAATAACAGCCTTGATAGAAGACATGCATGATCAGATTGTTCCATGGAAAGAAATGGAACAACCACCATTGATCTATATATCTGGATGAATGTCTTTACTGATAACATGGAAGACATTGTTCAAGATGCAAATGCAAAGGGCCCCAACACAAAAAAATTACCCCAGGAGGAGGGTGATTTGGAGACACCAAATGAGGTTGCATGAACCTGAAACCAAAGAAGGATACAAAATTTAGCACCACAAAATAACGAGTGACACCTCCTTAGAGAAATATTAGAAATGATAAAGGGAAAGAAAAACGTACATCTCAGTTTCAACCAATGGAAAAATAGTTGTCATGACATGTGAGTGAAATACAAGCTCTCCGACAACTCAATGTGGAGATTCTCTAGGGAAAAATCCCCATTAGATGTCATCTCCAACTAGAGATCAATATTCTCCATACCATTTCTGATACACCAGCAGGAGCAGTATCTAAGAATCAGATTGGATCTGGATCTAGACAACCAGTATATATAAACGAGGAAGCTGAAAATGATATAGACTTCTCTCTTTTGCAGCAAAAACCCCTCCCTCTCTTGGATAATCACCCAGTCATAGGAAAAATCAAGGATCAATGGGAGATGAAATTAGGACCACCTCATCGACCCCCATCCACTGCCTATGGGCGGGAGGTTCCACCGGAAGTCGTGCCCCCAGAGAAAACCACCACCATTGAATCCTTTTCTAATCAGATGAAAGCCATAGAGGGGTGACATGCGCCTATGAAACCTAAAAGGAAACCATATCCTGAATGGGTTGATAACACCCCACCTCCACCCAACTTCGATAACCCTATCTTTTCTACCTTCGAAAGTAACGGTGATCCCGAATAGCATCTCAGACACTTTGTATCCCAAAGTGGGTTAATGATGGGCCCCATAGGTAAAAAAGAGGCAATAATGATGTGGTGTTTCATATAAAATCTAATAGGGTTAGCCTTTATTTGGTTTAGAAATCTTTCGGTATGATCTGTCGTAGGATGGGAAGACCTTCTTCATTTTTTTCTTTATCAGTTTAGTACGACAATCATGGAAATGATGATAGTTGACCTGAAAAACTATAAGAAACATGAGAATTAGAGGGTGTATGATTTCATATAAAGATGCAAGGGTTTAACCTATTTCTCATAATTCCCCTCTTATAGGAACAACTGCTAGAAATATGTGCTGCAAATATTAGGTATGAGTTGCAGACTCCCCTAATACCCATTAAATATCTTGGTTAGTTATGAGATTTTGTTGAAATAGTACAATTTCATGAAGAGGCACTTCAGTGGACTCGATCCAAGTCCCAAGTCACCCCACAACATTGGGGAAAATTAAATGTTGATCAAAATCTATAACTATCATTCTCAATCCCACAAGGGTACCCATCCAAGAACCCAAGCAAGCTTCGAACAGAATAGAACATCCTATCAAGAAAAATGAACCACATAATCTCCCTTGTCCAGAAGTATAGATAAATCAGGGTCACCTATAATCACTCATGGAATTTTGGATATTTGAGATGGGATCCCATTGTAAAAACTCTTTTGTGATGGGGTCCCATTACAAATAGCCCATTTTAGAAAATGGCGTCGCAACTAGTTTTTTTTACGATGGGCCCATTGCAAAAAAACTACTTGTGACGGGAAGCGGTCCCATCGCAAATCGATGTTCGAATAAATACATTATATATACAAAAACCATTCATGATGGGCCTGTAGAAGAAAGTATTTATGACAGGATACTGGCCTCTCACAAATAACTTATATGTTATCAACTTGTTGTGACAGGCCTGTTGCAACAAAGTTATTGTGAGGGTAAAGCAACATGTTGCAAAAACTTTTTAAAAATATAAATATAATCTATTTTTTTCAGGCCCACTTCACAAAATTCCCTTTCGAAAATAATTAATAAAATAAAAAATAAGAATATAATTATGATTATGAAAAAATAATATTAATATTATTAAAATAATAAAAAAATAATAAAAAATTAAAATTCTCAATATTTGAAAATACTTATTAAAAAAAATTAATATTAATGAAAAAAATAATTTTAATATAATTAAAATAGCCAAAAAAATAATAAAAAATATTAAAATTCACAATATTCAGAAAAAAAATATAAAAAAATCATAAATTATTATTATTATTATTATAAAAATAAAAAGACATTAAAAAATATAATACTAATAATAAATAGTAAAATAATAAAATATTAAAAGTAAAAAAATATGTAATATTCACACCAATATAAAAGACAAAAACTGTAAATAGTTTATATTACAACAAATGTTCTAGTCAAATGTTTTTAATAGAATAAAAAAATCACTGGGTGTAGTCTTCTGGAGGAGCTGGAGGAGCTGGTGGAGATGGTGGAGGAAACTCCATCCCTAAACTACAAGTCAGATGACACTTGTACTCCATCTGCACGTGCTGCTGCTGCTGCTACCATTAACACATGTCCTCCTCATGTTGCTGCTGCTATCGACGCATGTCCTCCTCATGTTGCTACTATTGCTGCTACTACTGATGCTGACACATCTCTTCCACCTACTTTTTCAAACTCTCTTTAATCTCAGTTTGTGCTTGTAACTACTCCTAATTATTTGCTAAATATTGCGAATTGTTGCAAATTATTTCTATTTGTTCCTAATTATTGCTAAATATTGAAAAATATTTCTATATATTCCTAATTATTTCTATTTATTCCTAATTATTGCTATTTATTTTTAATTAATTCTATTTATTCCTAATTATTTCTAATTATTACTAATTATTTTAATTATTTCAACTTATTGCTAATTATTTCTACTTATTGCTAATTACTGCTAATTATGGATAATTATTGCTAATTATTGCTAATTATTGCTAATTATTGATAATTATTGCTAATTATTTCTAATTATTCTAATTATTACTAATTATTACTAATTATTACTAATTATTATTAATTATTACTATTTATTACTATTTATTACTAATTATTACTAATTATTACTAATTATTACTATTTATTACTATTTGTTACTATTTATTACTAATTATTACTAACTATTACTATTTATTACTAATTATTACTATTTATTACTAATTATTACTAATTATTACGGATGACAAAAAAATTTAAATCTAACTTAATTACAAATAATCAACAATAATTAAAATCAATATAAAAAATGAAATGAATACTAAATAAAATAAAACATAAATACCTTTATACTTGATCTCTTATAATTTTAGACGGATTCACAACTTCTTCGTAAAAAAGAAACTAACTCTCAAAAAATTTCACTCTAAAATTAGAGTTTAGAGAAGCAGAGGAATAAGTACTTCAGGAGGAGGAAAGAGAAAATAGATGGGGGTATATATAGGTTAGATTTGTTGCGACATGCCTATTTGTGATGGGATTCCCATTGCAAATAGTATTTTTTGTGACTGGACCCGTCGCAAATACCTTTGGCTGCATTAATTACAATAGGAGGTTAAAAGATTATTTGCGATGGGGCCCATTGAAAAATGTAACCTGCAGATACACTATTTGCAATGGTCCAACATCCCGTCGCAAATAGGTTTTTACGGCCATTGGTTATTTGCAACGGGACCCAGCACAAATACCCTCTTGGGGTCGAACTAGTTGCGATGGGGGATCCCCCTTCAAAACTAGGTCTTACCACCTCCTGACATTCGCGAAGGGCGATTCCTACCCGTCGTAAATACCCTTTCGTGCAATTTGGCGCGCAAACTGTGCCAATCTATGCGTACGTTTTTGTGACGGAGCACCCATTCCTATCACAAATAACCTCTTCGATGAACTATTTGCGATGGGAATAAATCCCGTCCCAAAAAATTGTTTTTCCCGTAGTGAATTTCAGGAATGGATGAACCATGTATAATCCTTCCAAAATGAACAAGTCCTAGGATATTTCTTTGCATCCATGGATAATAACCTACTTCTGATTCCGCAGCCCAAGAGGCTTGATAAAGTTGTTGGAACCATGGATTTTCTTTTCTATAAATGGAGTATGGTTTGTGTCTGTTGTCAATCTTAATAAGGAAGATCTGGGATTTGGTAAGAGAATTGGGCCTTACCGTTCAAGCAGATAACATTATTGAAGGTGGCATAGTTTCCTAGTGTTTGCCAAATTTTTGGGGTCCAAAATTTGGTGGATGTATTTAAATGTGAAAAGTGGAATTTCTTAAAGGCCTTATGAAAATATGAAAAATCATTATTTTTATGAAGATGGGATAAGAGAGTTGTGTTTTTTGAGGGCCTAAAGAATTCAGATAGTGTGCTTTGAGATTATGATGGGCATTACGAACAGAGACAGTGTTCTTTGTGATTACGAGAATTGTAGCTTTGTAGTCATTGATAGAAATATCTGCAATTAAGAAGAGTACTACGAAGGATTTTGAAAGAAAGCTCCATGATTATGATGAGCATTACAAATGGAAAATTTCAATAGTGATTTACGAAAGGAGGTGCACCTTGAAGATATTATTAAAGGATCCAGAAAATGTGTTGGAGGTGGTGGAGCTTTTTGATCGACCAAGCCTATAAATATGAGGCTACCCCCACTTCAATTTTACATGTTGTTCAAGGATAATATGAAATGCTCTGATTTCATGAAGGAAAGGTAGGTTTCTGAATCTTGTTTTCTCTGCAAGCTTGATCATCATGAAAAGATTACATGTCTTGATTGATGTTCAATGCTTTTGTTTAAAGGGTACTTCACAATGGCGGGTTATTCTACATTGACTAAGTGAGCTTTGCAAAGATAGTTTGTTCCACAAAGTCAAGTGAGATTCACAAAGATAGTTAGTTTCATGAAAACATAGGTGATTTATGGAGACAATTTGTTCTATGAAGGAAATTGAACTTTACAAAGACAATTAGTTACATGAATAAAAGTGAGATTCACGAAGGTGGTTTATACCATGGAGGAAGTGGTTCTTCATAAAGGATTGATCTTCAAAAAAGAAAAATATTGATTATCATGTTTATGTGGATAGGTCTTTTCGAGTGCATCAAATCAAGACTGCGGTGCAAGAAGAATCTCATGCTGGATAGAGACAAAGACTTCGATGCCAATCTTTTGAAGTGACCTTCAAGTCAATAAATTGAGTAAAACTTCTCTTATAGTAGTGAACTAAGGATAGTCGACAAAACTATTCTAAGGGATGAAATTATATATCCCTGAACCACTATAAAGTCAGTGTGCCTGGAACAGAGTGACTGTGTCCAAACATCTTTATTCCACAGTTAGTGAGGATTAGTGGATTTTGGTATACCCAACACACTATTTGCGTATACACCTTGGATGTAGCACTTAGTGGTGAACCAAGTAAAAGTGATGAGTTATCAATATTCTTATGATTGTTTTATTATTATTCTAATCCATTATACAGGTTTAATGAGTTCCTCAAAATATGGGAACAATATCCATCACCTTAAAAGAAAGGGTCTACACCCAGATTCACCCCTTCCCTCTTTGGGTGTTTGGGGGTCCTTTAGAAGTCAACCTCACCAGCCATTCTGATTACTACCGTTTCCATATAAGGTTAGGTTATAATATCTATAATTTCTTCCTATTCAAGGAAATCCTTCAAGGTATGGTCAAATCTAGATAAGTGACACTAGAAAATTCAGTAGCATATGTGGCTTTAATAAATACACTTTGATCAGATGAAGAAAAAGGTTGGATGAAAGTTTTGGCCATGTGAATGCAAATTTTTTACAATTGTATGACTCAAAAAATAGGTGATCAAGGTCATGGTGCTCCAAAAGTATAGTTGTGAAAACTTGAAATAGGTCCCCCACCCAAGAAGGATACATTATGTGTTCCTCCTAAGGGCGGGCATAACCATCAGAAGAAAGAATAAATACTGGAGGAAGAGTTTTATTCTTCTTTGAAGTAAGTGTTGAACCTTTCAGATTTCTTCCCTTAATCATATGGGGCACATGAACTTACCCACAAAATGAAATCCTCATTAGAAGAAGAAATCATAATTTATTGTGTCAACACAATACACTTAAAAAACCCCTTCTCTAACGATGAGTATTCCCCCCAAAATATGGTTTTACAACATATAATAGGGGAATGTGAGGCCACATACACCAGGGTTGAGGATAATGGGGACACCACATATGAGGAAAAACCCAATATTCCATCAAAAAATCTATGAAACATACATATGCAGCTAAGAATCATTGACAGGTTCTCCAACGAGCCCAAAATGGCTAGGGAGTTGTCTAAGAACCCTCTAACAGTCCCCCACATTGAGGATAATGGGGACACCACATATGAGGAAAAACCCAATATTCCATCAAAAAATCTATGAAACATACATATGCAGCTAAGAATCATTGACAGGTTCTCCAACGAGCCCAAAATGGCTAGGGAGTTGTCTAAGAACCCTCTAACAGTCCCCCACATCCTATCTTCTTGCATTACCACTTAATGGGGGGGGGGGGGGGGGTTATTATGATCAATGCAGGAAACATGGAAGGAATGTGTGACCTATGCCACTAGTAGTAGATACCCCTCAACATCCTGACAATATTCAGTTCCGTCTACATCAGCTTCTTCAACTCCTGAGCCACATGCTCTAGTCCCTAAGCCACATGCTCAAGTGTATCTCCACAATGGGAAGCGATGAACTATAGCACAAATGAACGATGTTATGAAAAATATAGACATATTCCTAGCCAATATCTCAATCCTAATGTGCTTTGACTTTCAAAATAACTTAGGGAGGAACGTTTTGAGGCCCTATAGAGGACACACGAATTTGAGACAGAAGTCGCTGCTGCCAAGGTATATCGAGTGGAGACTATGTCCTTGGGATGTCATTTCTCCATCTCATTCATAGATAAAGATCAAGAGCATTCCGTATAAGGGAACATCAATCCCTTATACATTTTAGGTAGACTCTATAATGTCAACTTCCAAAGGGTACTGATTGATAGTGGATATGGGGTAAATCTCATCCTCGTTTAGACTCTACAATGTTTGGGGTAGTGATAAGAGGACTTATCCCTTAAAAATTTGATCATTTAGGGATATGATAAGCATGAGAAAAGGCCTCTTGGTAAGATCAAGCATGAGGCCCAATTTGGAGAACTAATATCTAAGGATGAGTTCATGGTTATCCAACAAGACACTGCATATAATTTCATACTCAGAAGGCCCTAGATCAATATCCACTTGGTGGTACCATTAATATTCCAGCAATGTCTCAAATACCCCATCAACGGAAAGGTCATCATACTACATGGTGATAGTCCCCCTTTGATACTTCTGATTCCATATATTATGAAGCAGATGTCAATAAGAAGGGAGTTAGACAACCAATGGTGGATGATGATATATAAGTTGAAGCTCCTAATGGATTATAGAAAACCCTTTTCAATCCTTGGGGAATGCTAGACGATGATTAGGTGCTCCCCATAAACACGGTCGAAATAGCTTATCCAATTACAAAAGTTCAAGCCTCACCTATCCTCAGAAACAACAATCAACTATGATAACTCTCTTCAACAACTCAGATGGAAAGGGGTGATGATGTCTCTTCTAATAGCCTCCCTTACCCTGATATTGACAGAGAGGCCCCCATATTTCCATCTTCAGCTGACTATGTCTCAAAAAACTGAGAAATGGATGAGGATGATTTTATAAATTCCCTTACATTATTGGAGGAAGGTGTCTCCACCACCATATATGTGCTCGGGCAGATAAATTAGGGGGTAGAAGAAAATCCACGAACAACATTGATTATTTTATCTATGCCCCTCAAGGATAAAGGTATGTATATTGAAATTCTAAAGTAGAACTAATATGTGTTTTCCTAGAATTATACAAATATGAACAAAGTGAATCTAGATGTGGATACACACCATCTCAAACTACTTGATGTGTATGAAGGCTTCAAGCAGGAATCTGAGAGGATACACCACTCTCATGATAAAAATGTAGGGTTAGAATTTAACAAATTCATCAAAGACAATTTTTTTTGGGAAGTGTAGTAACCAAGATGGATTTCGATCACCATCCTTATTAAGAAATAAAATGGGTTGATTAGGGACTGCATTGATTTAAGATACCATTTTCAGTATTTCCTGAAGGATGATTTCCCATTTACGATCACCAAACTCTTGATCGATGCAACTGCTAGCTTCTAGGACGTTTCCTTCTTGGATATGAACTTAGGGTACAATCAAATAAAGATGTCCCACAAGGATGAAGAATAAACTGCCTTCAGAGTTGGCCAAGAGATCTTATACTATCAGGTCATTCCTTTTGGATTAATGAATATGAGAACAACATATCAACATGCCATGCATAAAATATTTAATACATTTATGGGAAGGATAGATGAGTGTTATGTTAATGAACTGGTAAATCTAGTCAGCGATGTGATGACTTGACAAACCTATGAGAAATAATCGACAAGATCTGCCAATATAGTCTAAAGATGAATTCACTAAAGTGTGATTTTGGGTTGACATCATGCATGTTTCTAAAATTTGTGGTATGAAACTATGGCATTGAGGTAGACCCAAAGAAGACTAGTGTTATCCTAGCCATGTTTCCCTTAGAAATATAAAATAACTAAGGAGACTCCAAGGTAACCTCGCCGATATTCGAGGACTCATAGCCAACTTGGCCGAAAATTCTCTCTCCTTCATGAGGATAATAATGAAGAGAGTCACCTACCAATAGGAAAATTAATGTAAAAAAACCTTAGAAAATCTTGAGCATTACTTACTTCACCCACCAGTTTTAATACCTCTGGTTGAATGGAGGCCACTCATCTTATAAGTGGCTGCTGTGGAACACTTATTGGCCACCCTCCTCACTCAAAAGAATGATGTGGGAAGTGATAATATTCTCTATTACCATATCCAAACCATGATAAGAACTAAGACATGATATGATTATGTAGAAAAGAACTTTCTTACACTCCTCTTCACAGTGAAAAATATGTTGCATTACATGCAGCACCACAAAGTCCACCTGGTCTCTTTTATTTATCCACTCAAGTACATCCTTGGATTCCCTATGTTGACCAGGTGCTTGACCCGATAAAAGGTAATTCTTGAAAAATATGAAATCCAGTTCATATCCTAGAATTTGGTGAATGGGAAAGCCTTGACTGACTTCTTGGTAGCACATCCTACCCCAAAAAATACACAGAGGACACTAAGATCTCAGATAAAGAGGGCTTCTATTCCCATGCAACTTCCTGTACAAGGGAGATGTATTTTTATGGAGCCTCCCAGATTCCCATCAGCTCAATAATGGAAAACCCAAAACTCAATTGGGTCGATCTAGGTATTTTATTTGTCTCTATAGACAAAGCAGTTTTTCCTCCTGTTTCTCACTGTCCAAAGGGTTCAAAAATAATGACGGAAAATACTTTGCCCTCATAGTTGGATTGGAACTCACCCTATAGCTGCGAATCACCTAACTAAATATCAAAGGGGCTAAATACTAGTGATAAATCATATAGTTGGTGAATATGCCATAGAAAAGGAGGAATGAAATCCTTTTACTCTCTATAGTAGGGGATTGATTTCATAATTCCCCATCGATCCCACACTAAATTATGTTCCTAATTCATATAATTCTCATGTCATTGCATTGGTTAACAAAACCATTTTCCTTTCCAACCCATAAAAAAAGGAATCAAAATTTTGGGTCAAACATTGATGAATGGTCTCATTGATCATCATATGTGATATGGAGGAGTTCAATCAGGTCAACAATGGCCCATTGTGTGATGAACCATTAGACAACCCTATATGGATAGACCCTATAATTAGATATCTTTGAGATGAGACTCTCCTAGTGAATCATCCTAGAAGGGAATAGATCCAACACTGGGTTGAAAACTTCACCTTTTAGGGTGACCCAAATGAAAAAAACTGCGCTATAAATGTTACTTTGATGAGATTCTACTCAGGTTCATAACAGAAGGATACTTTCTCTCTTTCATGGAAGAAGTCCATGTCAGCTCTTCTAATGCAAATAAATCTAGAACAAGGCCTACCCACTAAATTATAAGGATGCAATATTACTATAAAACCAGGATACAAGACTATGTAACATTCACCCGAACATGTCATGCATGCCAGATTCATGCAAACTTCATCCATCAGCCCCCATAATTTTTTCTCATGGCTAGATATTCAGGGTCATTCACTATCTGGGGGATGGATGTTGTTGGGACATATCCCTAGTCCAAAACCAAGCAGTTTAGGTAAATCCGTACTGCTATAGACTTGTTTTCCAAGTGGGTTGAGGTGATACACCATAGTGAAGTTGGGATGAAGAATATCATCAACTTCAAGAAGTCCCATACCATCACTAGGTTTGGAGTACCTCACACAAAATTGATTTATAATCACACCAAATTCTATTAAACAGAGTTGAAGAAGCTTTAATATGAATAAAACATTGAGTCTAATTACTCATCCTGCTATCATGTAGTGGTAAATGTATAGATAGAGGACTTAAAATAAGACTTTATTGAACATAATCAATAAGATGGTAAACAAGGATAATAATTCTTGTCCAGAAACACTCCTCTATGCTTTATGGGACTTTCATACTACCATGAATAGTGCTAAAAAAGCAACACCATATTCACTAGTGTACGAGACCAATGTACAATTACCCATAGAGGTCCATCTTCCCTCACTCAGAATATCCATTTGTGTACAACTCTGAGATGATGACCAGTCACAAAAGATGATGGATGAGTTGGAACAGTTAGATGCGAATAGGTTACACACACTTCACAACCTTAAGATCTCCCAGAATCGAATAAAAAAATCCTTCAATAATTTTTTTTCCTCAGTTCATTTCAACCAGGAGAACTAGTACTGGCCCCCAGAACCCCAATGATACTAGGGACGAAGCCCTCAAAGTTGCAAGCCAAGTGGGAATGACCTTATTTCATACATAAGGTCTATCATAATAGATCATATTCATTGGAAACTAGTGATGGGGAGAGTTTCATGCCACCCACCAATGCAATAGTTCTCAAGAAATACTTTCCATAACTTCCAATAATAGGGCATCAACATTGGTGTAAGTCCCACCAAACATGCTCACTGCATGATGTTAAACTAAATGGTATGTCTCATCCTGACCACATGATATTAAATTATATGCAAGTGTCCTAACCACATGATGTTAAATTGTATGGAGTTCATCCTATAAGTAATATGTTCAAATGCATAATAACTTTTGTACTCACTGTAAGATGCTAAACAATATAAATCCTTACTACATGACATAAAACTTCACAGATCAGTAATTCCCCAATATATTCACATTAAGTCACCCACATATTTGACACATGACATTAAACTAAATAGTATTTATAGAAATACGTATGACTTGATTCCCATTTCCAATGAGATATGTAGTGATTCCTTGATTCTATGTCTTCTTCCAACCACTACATGTTATAAAATGCCTTTATCAAATCCCTTTTTTGTCTCTAAACTATAGGTAGATCCAAAATGTGCCTTGTTTTTCCCCTCAATCATAATTCCCATGAGATTATTAATTGCAAAAAACACTTACCATCACAAGCAAGTCATAAAGCTTCATGAAAGTTCCATTTCCATCCCAAATGAAAGACCATAAAAGGCATACCTTGGGTCCTTACCGCATGAAATTAAACTAAAAAAACTTTCCAGGACTACATGTGTTTTGATTCTCACCCTTATGAGATACGTAGTGACACCCAATCCTCCACTCCTAGGCCAAACTGCAATTCCACCATCAATCCACAATGGTTCTCTTCCTTCCTTACTGCATGACGTTAAATTGTATGGCTTCCTAGAACTATGTGTGGTTTGATTCCCATTTTCACGAGATTCATAGTGATTCCTAATCTCTAACTTTGGGACCAACCATGACATTTACATTTATTCATGATGGTTTAACTACATCTTTATTGCATGATGTTAAATTTCATGGAAATACATCCTTACTGCATGATGTTAAACTGTACATAGATGAACATCCCTGCTACATTACAATAAACTGTGAAGACCATCTTCCATTTTTTCATTCCTTATAAAAGGGACTCAAGAGACTTAACTTGGTCAACTAGAGTATGAGGTGATTCCACTGTCCTTTAAGAGCAATTCAGACCCATATACCACACTTCATTTCTTGAGCATCTCGAGACACCGACAACCTTCCATGGCCCCTACAAAGGATATCATAATTGAAAAACCCTTTTCTTGACTATCCAAACATGCTCATGGCTCATGCATATGGACCTATGAAGTTTAATCAAATGCGTCACTCTAAAAAAGGACACTCTAATTATTGTGAGGCTCGACATCATCATAGCATCACTAAAAACCATATATTGTCTGAAACACTTCTTTTATGACTATCCCAAATTATTAATCATCACTTGAGAAAATAAAGATATTATTTAGGACATATTAACCTTTCTCTTAGAAGGAATTTAGAGTACTCTTGACCCTAGGTATCCAAATCAGGATCTTATGTAACATCTTCCATACTAGGTCCATGGAAGTCCTGACCCTAAACTGTCTATGTTTTGGTCAAAGATATACAACCTTACAATTTATCCCATAATGGTCCAAACTACAAGACTCGTAAAATTCTATCACAAGAGACACAAAACCCATCAGACTGAAAACTCATAAAGGGTGACCAAAGGAAAAGTCAAGTCTCTGCTCGCTAAAGTCCCCAGTCTTAGGGTTAAAGAAAATATTAGGGTGGAAAAAATAAAAGGCACAAAGTTCATAGGGTCCATAAAACAATTAAAATCCAAGATATGATCACTAGACCCAGCTGTCTATGAAAAATTTAGGGTCGTATTTGTCACATATCTTCACCGTGTGAATACTTTCGCTAGGAAGTGGAACATATTTTAGGTTACTCGGACCCTCATTGGATTTTTCATCTTCCAAAAACTACACATCGTGATTTTTGGTGAATCGAATCGTAATATATTTTTATATCCCTTGGAAAGGATATCCTGATGTATGTTCCCTTTTCTTAACTATGAATACATGACCAAAGATCCTACATGTGTTCATATGGCCGTCAACCAAATGCATCACTCTGAAAAAGGATGTTCTGATTTTCATGAGCATTGACCCCATCACAATAGCGCTCAACATCTCAGTATGTCTGAACCACTCCTTTTATGACTATTACATATCGTCCTCTTATCTTGAGCACTCCAGATCATGATTTATAGTCCACACACCAAACTATCCAAGTAGATTCAATATCGTCAATGCTACATCGCCATGTTTCGAGCCCATCCTCAAGAATGGGCGATGACACTTCATTGAATAACCTTTGATGGACCACATCTCATGATTAAAAACCATAAGACATAGAGATCGAGCTTCAATTTATGACCTAACTATCCTAGGGTTCCAGAACCCCCCATGGATATCTTTTTCCCACAACCATTTTCATCATCTAGTTATTTGAGTCCTAACAAATCTTCCATAGCCATCATAAATAAGTAGAGATCATCTTTTATTATCCAATCTAACTATGCATAAGTTCCCTGAACTGGCCAATTAATGCATATTCTCTTTTCCAGAAAGGGTCATCGATGCATGTGAGTCCTTATAACACTATAACCCAACCTAGAATTTTAGAATGTCATGGGACATACCCATCATGTCTGAACCTTCCCATATTGTGGGACTCAAACTTTCGGGTTATGATTTACATCATCCATACTCCAACTATCTAGGTGGGCTTGGTATCCCTATTATTCCATCTGCATAAATATTCTATAAACCTTGGAAAATATACTCAGCTTCAAGGACCCTGTACTTGACTATACATACATTCCCATGGCTCCTGCATATGCAACTATAACCGTCGACCAAACATGTCACTCTACAAAAAGGAAATAATGATCATCATGATCCTCATTAAGATCATGGAATAATATAGCACCTCAGAGTGTTTTTGTTCATTCCTAGAATGTTTGCACTATATCACTTGACCATAAAGAAATGTTTGAGATAAATGTCCTTAAAATAAAGTGATAGATGCTCTAAGATAAAAGACCCTAAACTAAATAAACCAATCGTCTGAGCTAAAAGACCATAAAATGAATAAATAGATGGTATAATATAATTACTTAAACTAAAGAAAAAAATAGTCAAAGATAAAAGACCTTAAACTAAAGTGAAAGATATTCCAAGCTAAATGAACTTAAAACTAAAGAAATAGATGGTCTGAGATAAAATACCTCAAACTAAAGTGATAGATGGTCCAATATAAAAGACCTTAAACTAATGAAACATGAGGTTCATGCTAAAAGACCATAAATCTATAGTGATAAATGGTCTGAGATAAAAGAAAATAAAATAAAGTGAAGGATTGTTTGAGCTAAAAGACCCTAAATTAAAGAAATAGGTTGTCTGAGCTAAAAGACACTAAACTAAAATAGATAAAAATTATTATGAGGCTCACTACATGGACCTATAATGATTGAGCTTATTTAAAAAGATATGAAAATATCTCAATATTCATGAAATATCTCCTACTTGTATGATCCCTTGACACATCAAGCATTCACACTCATTCATCACAAATCGAGGGATGAGTATCAACAAAAATTTCAAAAACAACATTTAAATCAGAAAATTCATCCATTCATAGTATTAAAAAGAAGAAGGAATATCTAAATTTTGGTGTCTCTCTCTTTAAAACCTAAAAAATGGACTATAGTTCAAAATTATGGGATGTAGTACAAAAAAATGGAATCACAACAAAATATGGTCTGTAGAGAAAGAATGACCAGCAAGAGTCTAGAGGGAGGTGTCAATTGAGAATTGGAGTGTTTCCATACCCACTTCTTCTGCCTCGACCTCATGATGAATACATTTGACCAGAGTAGTAAACTATTTAACCATCCTCTGAGATATGTCCAATGAGTTCAATGATGTAGATAGGTTAGAATTTAAATGATAAATCATCACATCATAACTCTATATCTACACTGTCCATGAATCCATTTGGGTTTGCAGTTCAGACAACAACTGATGACCCTACTCAAGTGCCTCCATCATCTCCCTAATTTTGTTGAAAAGGGAGGACATACTTATAAAGTCATATATGACCCTTTCCTTTGTGGAAATGTCTCTTTGGGTCAATATATTCCACTACATTATTTCATACAAAGGCTGATGATTGAATCTATCTGCCCCTATATCATGAAATAATTGGCAAAGCTTCTCCCCTTGATAGAAGAATTTCTACAGAGGGTTCTCAATAATTAAGGCATGGATACATCCATGTACCAACTTAATACATTGATAAATCTCACCAACTGATGAATTTGGTATAGTTGAAGGATCACTAACTAGTTGAATCAATGATAAAATGGGAGAAGAAGCCTCATATGCCTTTTTATCAAAATGAAAACCATCTATAGCCTATGTAGGAGGACTAGTATCCTCAACAGAATCTGACTTACTGTCCAAATGACTATCATCAGAGTGAGTTAACTTCCTTGAATGCTAACCTGTATACTCAATGAATTGTATCAGTGACATAGATAGGGTAATTGGTGGTGCAAGAGGCCTGCCCACATGGAAAACCAATTGGCCTAGCACCCCATTGGGATAAGCTATCACCAAATCCTAAGCATAATCCTGGGTGTGGAAAATACGAACATCGGTAGGTATAAATTTGATCATAGATCCTATATCTTCAAGGGATAATATCATCCAAAATTGGAGAATGATGCCATGATGTCTCTCCCCTGAGATGTTGGCTAATGGAATGGGGGAAAGTCCCTAAATGCATCCAAACTGCCAGGAATATCTATATGGCATGTACGACTCATAGATAATTAGGTCGTCTCCCATAGCTATAAGGAACCCATCTTAAAGAGAGTTCATATAAGATCTTTCATTAAGAGATCCAATGAATACATCAATAATCAAGTCTCCCAGTGCACAGAATGTAGCTATGTCAGTATGGTCAGGCTGACATAGTGCACCCTTGACCTTTGTTGGGTTTAGAGACATAGGTCCAACCCCAGTGATTTTCTGAAATCTAGTATTGGATACAAGGTCTCAGATCCGAGAGGTATTTTAGTACTTGTAACAATGTAAATACTCCCCTATCCATCCAAATAGGAATTGGAGAGGACCATTGATCCTATAGGGAGTTTTGACTTACTGGATATGACCCAACATCTGGTAGATTCATGTATGAACTGGTACTGCCACATTAAGGTGATTCCCTTATACAAGTGACACCATCAATACTACTATCCAGATGTGTATTAATGAGTATTTATCCCCATCTTGGAAGAGACAACCATTTAAGAATATAGCAAGAAAACCCACTAGTCTAAGGTATAACAAAACATTTAGTTTCGCTCAATATCCCTATGAGGTATGATCACCAGCTTCCAAAATGGACCGATATGGGCCAAATATCTTCTGGAATTGTTGGGAGGGGCACCCATGGGGATGAATAATATTTTGTTTAACTTTTCTGCCATATAAGAAAATATGGATCCAATCAGTGAATGAAATAAGAAAGCACACTATTATCTCTCTCTCCAACTTATTATTCACAATAAAAAGAATATCCTTTTCTTGAATAGGAGTCTATTAAAGATTATCCTAAACATTTGTAGTAGGGGGAAAATCACCAATCATATCTACTAGAGGAAGGATATCTGTCAGTTGATGGATAACCCATAAAATGATACCCCATCATCGTGTGGAAGATGGAACATTTTGGTACTGGGAAACTAGAATCTAATCATCTCATGGAGATATTCAGGATGGTGATAAATGATAAATTGATATATCCACAGGTATTCATTAAGATGAACTCTATATATATCATCAAAAAATTCTGAACAAATCTACCTCACCTAGTATGGCCATGCCCATTCATCGGAGAGATTTACACTAGGGAAAAGATCCCATTTTGAGTACCAAATGATGCTATAGGTATCAAAATAAGAGGAGAGTATGATTGAATAACTCTAGGAAATTGGTTGTTGAGAAATTTCATCACCATCCGCACTCATGGTAGAATGGTCCAACAAGTAGAAAAACCTTGTCATTGGGCTGTAACCCATAGATCATCCTCAACAATTATCGTCTAAATACATTTAGAAGACCTACATACCCAGCAATATGGGTGGTTAAATTTTTGGGGACATATAATAGTGTCATCTAGAAAGACAAAATCGTACAGTGGAAGTCGATGAGATGAGGGATAATTCTGAATACTAGTTGAAAGGAACCTCTACAAAACCTCATTATCAGTATGCACATGATAGCGTGGATCCATATTGCAATTCTTGGAGATCGTGGAATTTTAATTGGAAATAGTTGCGGAACCTCAATAAGAACTAGAATCCATATGAAAATAAGTAAGTGGTACATGTTAGACAATGAAAACATAAAATATTTTCAATAATAAAGATATAAATATCATAAAGGTATCCTATGTATCACATGATTCAGACAAGGGTACACAAAAAACATCAATGAGTTCAAGAATCACCTGATATTTGGAAGACTAGTAGGGCGTATTACCCCTGAAAGGAAACACACACATCACTTAACCCCCTAGAGGCTCGCAATCATGTGACATGAACATTGTCAGGAAAATAAAAAATGATTTGACCATCGAGTTAGATAATATTGTGAATCTCTCAAGGATAACCATGTACCTCATGGCCAAAATTTGAGGAATTACTAACAAATAGATTTCAGTTGAGTTGATCAAGTGTCTGAGCAGAAAGCAACCATGCACATGAGCTTTGTAAGAATAGACTCACAACACAGACACGATGACAACGTTCATGATCAGAGTTTACGACAAGGTGTCATGATGGGAAAAATAGTAGGAATGCTCTAAAATAGAGGCAATAAGTGGAACAGATTTCCCTATGACCCCTCTTATATGTAGGCATTTCACAGAATACCAAAGTTCTCCTGATAAACCAAATGTCTCCCAAAGCACTATTTCACGATACTACTAAGGACTCTGGAGGGCATTTATTTTTCATCATAACTGAGTCCTTGTCCCCTTTGATGATGATCTTAAGGAGTGATGGGATTTTTTGAATCCTTCTAAATAATCATTAGAAAAATCATAAAATAATAAATACCTAAATATGGGTATTATTTCCATGAAAAGGAAAAGGAAGAAGAGGAACATTGAGACTTGTAAGTCACTTAATCCCCTAAGAGACTCATGATCATGTGACCATTTCAAGGTCATGTAAAGGCTGCATAGAAGGTGTATAAGACACATGAATTCCTGTAGAGTCCCCTTCAACAAAGCAACATGGTATTGTGAAGGACCCACAAATAATCAAATGAGCGCCCCAAGCCGCATGATTTTTCATTGGCTAGTTTCTGAAAAACCATCTGAAATCCATCAAAAATAGAAAATAATGATATTAAAATGAAGGCACCCACATTGGTCACAAATATCACTCACCAAATTATCATTGGGAAGTATAAAATCCTTTGATGATATTCAATCCAACTCATAAGACCTCTAATCCATTTTCAGTTCAAATGAAGTAGATAAAGGGGATGAGGTGAGATGGGTTGAAGGTTGCTGAGAGATAGTTGATGTTCACACCGAGCAATCTAAAAGACATTTCAAGTCCCTGATGAAATGTCTTATTCACCACATGCAACCCCTTTGGTTTTTATTCCACACCACTGGGAAGTCCTCTAATATGTCCATGAAAATATGTGACTCTCTAAGGAAAGACGAATGGAATTGACCACCACATGCTTGCACACTCCTCATATGACCCATATTGGTCATGAAAGGCATTATCCAAAAATTTAGTAAAAATCCTATATGTCGCTCTTGCAAACTCGCATATTCCTTGAAATTTGTAAAATAAAAAAGGGGATCAAAATGGAAGAGGTGAGAAGAATTCACGATCACTGAAGGGCATGTGACACGCCCCAAAAGACACTATGAGTCCTTGGAGACATATCTGGAATATATTGCTAAATCCCTTTGGAATGATGGACCTAACACATGGTAGTACTTAGTAATATCAAGAAAACTCTATGGCACATCAAGTGTGAATGAAAAAATTTGTCTATGAATTGCTCACGTTCCCTCATATGATGCATATTGGTCACGCGACGCATCACAAAAAATAAAATAAATATCCTTAATAGAACACATGAAATCTCCCTAGACCCCCAAAAATTTTCATATGAAACAAATGGGATCAAAAGAGATGAGGTGATAGGAAATGATAGCCACTGAAAGGCATGCGATACGCCCAACGTACCCACAATGCTGTCTTGGGAGACTCCAAGGAATGTCACATGAGGTCTTGTGAGTTTCTTCAAATAGGAAACCAGTTCTTGAGAGGACCCTTGGACATGTCGGCATGAAAATAGGGAGGTCCTTTGACACATCTGAATGATCAAAAAATTCTTAAATAATAGAAAATTTATCCGATAAAGGAAGAATTGATGGATGATACTCATGATCACTGGAAAGTAGGTGATGCACCTAAAGCAGTCTACAAGAGACTCTTGTGAAACCGTGTGGTTCCATGCCCCTTCATTGGATCCATCCTAGACTCATTCTAGATACGACACACAAACTGGTGAGTATATGAGGAGAGAGGACTATAAATTCCCAACCCCAAGACCAAGAAAGGGTTGGATTCCTCACACCCAGACTCTGGAGGATTCGAGTCTTGACTTCTATGGACTTCTCGAAGTGACCACATGACCAAACCGCTTTCTTCCAGGTAATATACTAACAGGAAACCATAGTAGCCGTGTTCTAGGCGTAAAGAAGTTCACATGATCATTCATAGATCATGTGAAGGGACTTTGATTTCTTATACAATGGACATTCCACAAGCCCACCAGGTCATGTGGGACTCAAGACAAACTGACACTAAAAAAAATCAATGTATTCACAATATAAGGGGGAGAACCAAGATTAAACGTGAAAGGATTAAGAAGAAGACATGATCACTACCCCTATGTACTTCGTTTGTGTCATACAAAGACATATGACAACAAAAAAGTACATCTCCATGATCTCATGGAAATCATTTGACATGCCACCTGGGATATGTGGAATGCTCGATACATGTGAGAGTGAGTCACAAAGCTCTTCTGTAGATAAAAATTTGATCTTGCGGACCCCCTAGTTCAATCAACCAGATCTTGAGACGCCCCTTGTACTCATCACCATACTCATATAATGATGCTCACCCATGTCAGATGAGATTTTTGAAAGCACTTGGACATGACATCTAAGGCCTCATGGCACTCCCTAGGCAAGTCAGTAAGATTTTCAATGTCGTCTAGACTTTTTAGACAAGTATCATGATATCTCCCTAATGTGTCAGCTGAGACATGTGATAGCTCATATAATATTCCACACTAACTATTGAAATTACCTCCATACATGTCAAGCCTAGTCATGTGATGGTTGCCAAGATATGCCAATTGGTTCATGCGACACCCTCTAGACAAGAAGGCCATTTCACAAGGAAACCTTCGTGTGTATTCCCTGACATATGAGAACTATAAAAAATATAATTCCCTCTATAAATGAGATACACAGGACACCTACCTAAGGCCCAAGATCTATACGAAACATCCTAGAGACTATCCCAATATTCAAAACCCTTATCCATAAGCCATAAGGATATTCATTCACTCTCCCTTATTTATCACCTTGAGAATAGCTGATGTGAGTATAGAAGGATGTGATGAAAACCTCACTAGAATTAGAAATCCCCACTATCCAGGGAAATCTCAGTGTATAGGACCCAACGTAATGTTAACCATGAGGACTTTGATTCCTGCCATACTTAGGATACATACGCCACCTCTCCCTAAAGTTCAAGCTCTATATTGATCATCCAGAGCATCCAGAGCATGTAATCCCCATACTATAAACTGAACAATGATGACTCTAATTCCTACCATAGACATGATACATAAGATGCCTTATACAACCCCAAACTCTATACTAGACACCCTAAGGACTATTCCAATACCCAAACTCCCTATCTACAAACCATGATACTGATCACCTGCTACCCCATTATTTATCACACCATGCATAGCTCACGTGGGATTAGGGGGTTGTAACAAACACCTCATTGAGAATCATGAATATCCATTAACCAGGGAAACAATATGGGAATCCCATATACAGGGGTATATACCTTATGGATATACCCAAATATGTGAATGAACTACATGGGTTTTGATTCCTATAATAACAAGGATATGTAGGAAATCACAAAATGTCTCAATTCACTTCTTGGAATATTAACCGTATCCTTATGAGGAAGAATATTTCGAAGAACCTGGTTATATGGCTTCAACATATAAGATTCCACCCATTATAGGAAAATGATGGAGAAACTCATATACATACAGATGGATTCACTAAATAGATCCATGTATTTTTCATATAAAATTTAATTCACCTACATTCATTTCATTAGGGTAACCAGTCCAATATTGGTATTAGGAAGAGTTTCATGAGTTTTTTTTTAAATATTTAAGAGAGTCCTAGAGTTGGAAACAAATCCACCCAAAAGTGTGCAATGAGCTTGACATCCTGTCCTGTCAACCAATGAGAGTCTCCAAGAGTCGTTGGTCCTAAAAACCCAGATGACTGCCGACCTTTGGGAAAATCGTCTACAACCAGATATGGATAATGGAACCATTGGGAGTTTCTTGGGAAGAAAAAACAAATAGAAAAACCAATGTGAAAGAATGAATGAGGCCGTGAAATAATTCTAAATGAATCCACAAAAAGGATTCCCATACCACATTCGATGTCAAAATCCAATGAAATAGACATAATAAACATTACTTTCTTAGAATCATCAATAATTCCTTGTTCAGAGAACAAATTCCATAATAATTTCACTCTCCCAATCTATAAATTACTCTTATAAATCCAAGCATAAGCCTAATGATTTATAAGAATCCAAAAAATGGATACTAAGGATTTCCAATTCTAATATTGAAAATTAGAATAAGATAGGACATAATCCACAAAAACTACTACAATTAGATCAAAATACTGATGAAAAATATGGTTTATAGGAGCAATAAATACCACAAGAGTATTGGTCAAACTTGATGTCATTACAAGGTACCTATAGTGGGAACACCTAATTTGGAAAGACATATTAGGTATTTTAGACTCTTTTACCTTATGTTGTTCATACCCTGACCAAAGTTTGATCTTAGAAAACCAATGTGCCTCCTTTAACTGATAAAATATATCATTGATATGATTTATGGTATGTTTATTTTTTGACTATAACCAGATTAAACTTTTAGTAAATGATATATAATTATATAAAACCGTTAATCGTCTTAGTAAATTACATGAGTGCCACCCATATAGACACACTCGGGATAATAAACTCTTTAGACTATAAATATCCCAGTCGGATTTTAAACTCTCTTAATTAATCTAGATACATATGGTACAATGAAATAGATATGGGTTGTGTTCTAAAAACCAGGTTGATAGACTACTCAACCTCTTTCTCAGGAGGCAACCCAAAAAGATACTCTAAACAAACATTAAAGAATTACCAAATCGTGGGAGGTAAAATACTACCAAGAATACCCTAATTGGAATCCCATTTCATAGAAGATACTTAAAATAAGAGTTTACCCACTTCAAGAAGTTTATTTCCTATTCAGCCAGTTGTGGGATCCCATTCTCCTTGGAACCGATGAACATTCCCATTTGGGTCAGCTAAAGACACCATTTTGTTATAACAATCTATACATTCCTTGAAATTAATCATCCAATCTATCCTAAAAATGATAAAAATAGGTATTATAATGGAATAATGAAATATAAGGACACTTCTAATTTGGATCAAAACAAGACACAATAATGGAATAGGATTACTTTCCTGTCCTTCATCCCTAGAGGATTTGAGATTAAAATAATTTAAGGAACATGATTCAAAAACCATTTAAACATATAAAAAGTCCATGAATAAATAAAATAGTTAGTGGAACCAGAATTAAATAAGTAAAAACCCATAAATTATCGTATAATAACCATACATCTCACTATAGTTAGACCAGGGTCAAACTCGATGAGGGAATTCTCCACTACATAAAGCTATCTACTCCCTTTTGGTGGATGAGTTTTATCACATTATGGAGGTTTTAATATCAACTGAGTCTACCCATGAGATAATCCATCTTGACATCTATGAATTTAAGAATGAGATACAACTAACCTTGGTGCTTCATATAGAGTTCAAGATCCTTAAAAAGCTATGGATCCTACACCAATTCTTAAAATAAGACTCATCCTTAGATACCAATTAAGATGAATTACATTCCCACATCGATTTAAAGTCTTTTATATCTCTGGAAAAAAAGGATTAATATGGTATGACTTGCAATACTAGTGAGAAATGAGTTTCCTACCCCCAATGGGAGAAGAAGAGGTTAGTTGCGATGGAGTCTGAGAACCACCATCACTACCAATTCTTGTATTATCCCTCTTTATATTCATTTTTAAGAATATTTATTCACTCTTTATTTGGAATAAAAGTAGAAAATTTTGGATAAGGGATTGACATATTCTACAACGATATTATTTCTCTGCCGAAGGCTTATGAACTCTCTATATTTTAATAGATCCATTATTTTAGGATAGAAATGTTTATAGAGGAATTCGTTGAAATCTTTCAATTCTATATTTTCATGTTTCAAGCCTTTAATAAATGAGTCCCCCTCATCTCCCACCATGCCTCTAAACTTTAAAAGAAGTTCATTTCAAATTCATTTAGTTGGGACTATCCAGAAACACAAATATTCAATAAATATTTCCCAAAAAATACACATATTCCTAAGGATCATTACTTCCTTTGAATTAAAAAGGCTTAAATTCAATAAAATCCTAATATTTATCCTGATTTAGAATGATACTCACTTCTCAAGCTTGATAAAGGCTATAAATAGCTCTTTAATCCCTAGATTGGACCATATTTATAACTGTATCAATCAAGTTTTGTCCCGTGGGAGTGTTTTCATGTAGAATGTTGTATACCTATCCCAATTGATGGTTAGATGGGGGCCTTTTTGGAGGTATGGTTTCACATAACTCCAAATAAGGAGGAATCCATTAAAATAGATAACAAAAAAATAAATCATTACTATAAAAATTTATTTAAAAATCTTGTGAAATATAAGAAATAGTAAAAATAAACACACTCTTCCATAAACATGGCCTATGTGTATGGTATGGGACACATGAACATGACCAGTAGGAAGATTAAATCAAATCTGAATTTAAAATATTATCCCTAACATCCCATGGAAACTTATGGTGGGGAACTAGGTGTGTTTTCTAGAGACCCCTTCATAGTAACTTTTATTGGGTCCCAAAAATCCCTGAACCTTTCACGAGGGTATCCTAAGAAAAATAGATCCAAAAATAATTTCTTTGATGTAATTTATTCATTGAACAACCTAGTATTCTTCTATCCCAATCACCATATCCTATCTGTGACATATCCCGAAGGGGACACTCGAACCGCACAATATGAAAACTAGTTCCTGATCATCTTAGATATTCCAATATAAATTGTTTTCCCAAGGGTTAAATTGACCATGGGGTTCAAAAAAATTAATATTGATGACCTCACCATAACTTGGAGATTCATTCCATAAATAGTGTCACCAATATTGACATATATCAAGAATAATAAAAATAATATGTATATGTAACAACATGGAATAAAAAAATGACAACTAATATAAAAGAATAATGGTGAACCCAAAACAAAATCAACAGGATGGGAGATTGAGTTGGTGATAATACATGTTAATTGTTTAAAAAATATAAAAAAATAGACTAAGGAACTGGGACCCATCTTCATGAGGAAAGTGGTATCATCCCACCTCCATGTCACCACTATATAACAGAAGAAATATAACATGACTACCCACTATTTCTAAGAGGATCCTTTCTCTTTACCACATTAGGAAAAAATGTTTCATACACTCATGGGTGTATTTTGGGTATGACAAATTATACAGGAAGGAGACCACCAAGTGTATTGTATCAACCCTTTTTTAGACAAACTTAATCTTCTTACTTAACTTAATAATTAAAAACAATCACGATGTTTACAATAAAAAAATTATCAAGAATTAATGTTACTAATGGAAAAAACGGTGTAAGAATAATATACAGAAGTTAATTTTCTAAATAATATCACGGTAATACACCCTATTATTACCAAGACTAGGGAAATTATAAATTTTACATCACTAAATGGGGTTATTTCTACAATTATTGAAATGGGTCTAGTACCACATCACTGATGAGTGGGGGTAAAACATACTACATCGATAACATTGATATTGGTGGGGGAACCTTATCACTTCTAAGATATCCTATTTAATTACCTGGGAATCCCATGAGAATCATTCAATACCAATTTATCAATAAATGAAGCATTTTCATCAACTATTTCAAAATACATTCCTATTTTTATAGAAAAAAATAAATTTCCATTTATAAAGCCTAAATGTTGAAATTACATTAAAAGGGATCTAGTAATTCATTTGAAAATGAATATATATATATATATATATATATATATAAAATTTCATCATGAGATATTTGAAATCAAATTGAAAAAATAGGAAAGAATCAATAGTTTTGAAAATAAAGGAAAGCATATTATACCGCATACCTTTAACCTATCCATCTAGTGGATACCACTGGCCTCCAGTTTAAATACACATAGAATGTTGACAGGAATATTAGAGGGTAAACAAAAATACAAAAATATAAAAAATCACATCTATAAAATTTAACAAGAGAAACCTGAGGGCACAATAGATTTGGGGAGAAATTAAAACTAATAAATAATCAAGAAGAAAACAAAAGGTGAGGAATGGAGTAGTTCATTTAGTTTTTACCTTGAATAATATTGAATAAAGTCACTTGAATCCAATATTAGAGATATGTGAGAGGGAGTTTAATGTGTAAGAGTGGTGGAGGTTGAGTGAGGATAAAAATAGAGGGATATGGATTTATTTTCAGGGGGTGGGGTATTTTAGACATTTAAAAAAATTTGATTTTTGGGTTAGTCACAGATTTTATTCTCCTTAGTTTGCTAAATTAATCACCAAATATGTGGGAGGAACTGCCTTCACCTAGTAACAAGCACAGCGGGTTAACTCGGGTTTGTAATCCACTCATCCACCATGTGAAATGTATAGATTAAAAAATGTTTTCATTATTCATGGTTTCATTATAGTTTCCCATAACAATGCACTAAAACCATGCAATAGTTCTAGTTTTCCCAATTGCCATCATTTTCAAAGAAAAAAACATAGAAACAAAGGTAAAAATAAAAATAGTGAATATAATTAATAGAGTTTCTTAAAATGAGTTCATTAGTGTGATAGGAAAAGAGGCACAACAATAATTTTTTATTATGAATATAGATTTTTTATAGTGGGAAAATGGGGGATTTAAGTTATAAGTGGTGAGTGTATGGATTTAGGGGGAGATCAATCAAATTATTTTGCCTATGTTTTTTTATCATCAATAAATTGAATTCATTAAAATTTAAAACTTCATACCAGAGTGTGGTGTCAATATTATTATCACTTAAGAATGTTTGTGATTTTATAATTTTTTATGAGTTGTTGTGTTCTAAAAAGAGCTAACTGAGGTTGAATCAAAATAAAAGGGTGGAGATTCATATTCCCAATATAATTGTGTAATAAGGTTGTCTTTGTTTTCAAAAATGTAGAAGAATAATTATAAAGAGATTCAAAATTATTTGATTTGACTTAATGTATTTTTGGGGTAGTTGAGAAGTCCATGAGATGAGTATAAGTGGATTTTAGATTATTTGTAGAAGAATTTTTTTTGAGTTTGATAAAATATAGATAATTACATTTTTATAAGAGTAATTTCCACACGAGTCAACCTGAGGGTCTCATTTAAGAATTTTTGAAGTCTGGAAATTTTTATTGGGGTCATTGGAATATTTTTAAGGGTAATTTTATCTATGTATTAGAGAATTATAAAATTCTTGAGAGTTACATATGGTTCATTGAGTATTTAATAAATGTGATATGGTCTCTATAATGGTCATTTTAATTCTATATGAGTCATTGATAAATCTATAAGTTTTATTGTTGAGGAAGATAATTAAAAAAGGAATGTATATTACCTATATTCCATAAAGGTAATTTGACTTTCCATAGGAGTCATTTCACACTCCATAGGGGTCATTTCACATCTTATATAGGGATAACACTTTCCATAATTTAGAGAATATTTATTTCCTGATAACATTATTGGAACTTAAATCATACGATAGATGGACTTTAGATATCTAAAATAAAAAATGTGGGAGAAATATATGGTTCAAGGTAATATTCACGGGATTTTGAATATTGTTTAAATGAGTATATCATGTGAAGAAATTAATAGAAATTTTAAATTAAAATATTTGGAATTATTATTCATGATCAGAGATGCTATTTTATTGATGATTTTTGAAAAAAATTATCATGAAGTAGATAATAAAAGGGTGTTTCTATATTTTATTATATATACATTATTCACATATTGTTTTGAATATAATAATTAATAAATAATGAAATCAATTGTTATTTAATGTTGTGAATAGGTGTATCGATTATTTTTAGAGTCCCATGACTGTTGTATCAAATAGTGATAATGAAGAGAAGTGTGACTAGTGACAAATATTACCTTGATTATCTATGTTGAGGTAAGAAGGTATATTGTTGAGGATCCATTGTCTTATTTTTTAATAATACAATAAGGGATGGGGTTAGATCATTTAATGTCCTGAAAATGTGATCAAAATATTTTTTGATCATCATGAAGGCTCATGGGGTAACATCATTATCAGTAGTTGGAGAAACCATAATATAATTATGATCTTTTTTTAAAAGGTTTTGAAATAATTTTAATTAGAAATTATAGTCTGTTATTATAATGATTTTAGGGGTGGAAATTTGGGAGGATATACTTTCTTGAGATGCACTGTGTTTTTAGCGAATACACATTATGACAATTTGTATTTACAATGGAAAATATTTGACTCAAGGTGAATAATTGTTCACAATAAAAAGTAGGTACCCACTAAGGGTTGAAACTTGTTAAAATTGTGTGAACCACATGTTATTTATTTTTGTTTCACATTAAATTAAGGTTTATAGATTTATTTTGAGTGGTCATAACCAAACATTTCAAAAAAATTAATTTCATTGAAAATAAATTATAAAAGAGAACACCACAGATTCAACCCCCTATTTTTAATGGTGAAACCCATTCATAGGGTACTTGATACCCTATGTTATGGATACCTATTTAATAATTTATTTTATTTTATATCTTAAATTACATTGTGACTCATTTAAATTTATTTTCATTTTTTTTGTATTCAGTTTGAAAATTCATTTCCCAGTTTTAGACTCACCCATGCTACCAATTGAAAATTAAGTGGTTTGAAAAGAAAATATAACTTATCTTATCTTTCCTTATGAATAGATTAAAAAATTTTACATTATAATTTTATTCCAAAACTATATTTTAGGAATATTATATATGAGGAATTATATGGATTCATAGTGGTATCCTACTAGGTGCGAGCCGACACCCAAATACAACACCCCATTGTGTATGTATTTCGTATTCTCTTGGTCTATTTTTCAAGTAGTGTTATATATTTCTAGGAGAGGTCTGATTACTCTTTTTTGGAATATGGGGTGGTGGAATGTGGAGTTGGCCTCATAACATGTTGATATATATTTTTTCTTTTTAAATTTATATAATACTAGTTTTGTACATATTATTAATTTGAAATTGAGATATTCAGTTTATTATTAATAGTCTTGTTGGATTGGTTTCAATTAATTTATTCTTTATATCATATAAATAATAAATCCTTCTGATCATACATATGATATAATTTGGAACTTCTTTCAGCCTGGGGAAATCATAAACATTCCCTAGCTATGTGACCTATCAGTTCAGGTATAGTGGATGGTTATCTCATTTGGTCTGTTACAAGGGTTTTATAGAAATAGAATTGTTAAATTAATATTTAGTTGTCATAATAATGTGAATTTAAAAATATATATTATAGAAGTATAAGAGGTTTTGGTAAAGAAAAATGAAAATAATTACATAATATAACCACAATGATCTCAAGGGAATTTTTTTATTGAAATAGAATTCTACAAAAATGACATATGAAAATGGGTAGCCCATTGATGGATATTGGGAAATATGAATCCAATGAAAAGGTTTTACCATAGGTGTATGTGTTTTAATACCAAATGAATTTATTCCTGTTGTGATATTATAATGTTGGAAGGCTGGGAAAATGTGTGAAAGACCCAAGAAAGATCTATGACCATATGTGAATGTTGTCTATGGTTATTGGAAGAAGTTGTAATGATGTTTTCCAAACTCCAAGATCATGGAAAATTCCAAAAAATGGATATTTATAAGGGTATTCCTTCCCATGTAAATAAGAAATTCTCATTAATACCTAATGCGATGATTATCTACACTTGTAATAATTGACCTTTGGGGGAAAGGGATACCACCATGGATATAGATTATAAAATATGTACTCTTCATAGGAACTTCCAATCTCAATGGGTAGATAAGATCATGGAAATATTTTCTTCCTTGGAAGTGATACGACCATAGGAGTAAATTCCTATAGTGGCATCCTGATGTAAAAAGTACCTACTTCAATGGGAACACATGCTTGTGATAATATATTATTTCTTTTAACGGATAATAACATGGGTTTGGATACCTATGGTTATATACCATCATGAGAAATTCTAATTTTCATGGGAACTAGATCCCATGTAATTATCACTTCAAGGTAAATTTTATTTCCTTGAGAATTGATATCTGTTACAAAATATCCTTTCCCGGAATGGATACAAGAATATGTATGGGTTCTCATGTCTATATCCTTATTCTCGCCATGATGAAGAATAGTTTTTAAAACATATAATAATTATAACTTTAAATTTTAAATGTTATATATATATACACTCACACTTGTATTAAATTTTATATAATTATATATAATGTTTATAATGGTGTTTTGGTAGTGACTTGAGGAAAATAAGAGGTGGGTTTTTAGGGTTGAATCCACATACCTATATTTTTTTAGAATTATTTTGTCTATGGTTCTGTCACATATGGAGGAAACCCTATGGTGGCCATTCATGCCGCCATAGGTTTTCACCCAGGGAGATATACCATCTACAGTCCCATGTGATGTATGTTGTCATCTTTATACTAGAGAAATCCCTAAATATATATCCATTTTCAATGCCAATGGAAAATTCCATGAATAATTTTTCCATTACTTGATCAACCAAATATTCCATGCTTATGGTAATAACACATTTTTATAATTGTGATAGTTCAAATAATGATGAAAATGATGACATTAGAAAGAGTTATAAGTTAACAAAATAAGTTATTAACATCATAAAATTTGATGTTATAAAGTTAATGATTTTTTAAAATTATGAAATGGGTTTAACATGAGGAATATTATTCCTAGGTCTCATAATTATTCAGAAAACATTTCATCATATATGTTAGTCATGAAAGAGTTTAGTTGAATTATTTTGTTAGTCAATCAAATAGATATATTTTAGTAATTACATAGAGATGTAATGAGTTTGAAAAAAACATTAAAAATACAGTAAATACATGGTTCATCTGGTGGTATATTATATGTAATCCGATGATAAATTAAATTAAGCGTGGTTTTGTTAATATTATAAAATAAGATTAAGAAAAGGAAGATTCTATATTTTCATTATTTCACATTGGCTGTAAGTATTGCATAAAGTAAAGTGACAATTAACCTATCAAATTATGACTTTGAGTTATCCAAAATATATTTTCATCTTGTGGTACTATAGGTTGTGATGAAATGTTAGGGTTTTTGTGAGTATGTTTTCATATGAAGATATTGAATATGCTCATTAGGCACAACATGAGTTTTGTGTGCATGATAACTCCCCAAGTATACCACATCAATTTTCATATACTATTTCTTTGGTATATTAGGGGTGTTTTTTATATACTGGAATATCTCTATACTAGAGTATTGCGATAAAATTAGATTTATATCCTTAATACTTAAATTTCTTATACAAGACATGTGGATTATATAATAATGTGGTGGTTGGGAATGATGCTTATTATGTCTTCATTTAGAGAATATCCAAGATGGTATTTCTACTCTCATATGATTTGTATAAAGTATGATCCCCATATTGAGTTAAAATAATGATGTAGATGATTGTACCTAGGTAAGTCATATTATGTGATTAATTATTGGGTGAGGAGAATGTGACGTTCTCATCCCTTAAGGTGAATAACATGTGATATATTCATCGACCTGGTCAGTCTATACTCAGAGAAAAAAGAACATATGAGTGGTTATATATAATTTATGAAATATCTATCCCTTTGTTAGTTGGTATCTTAGTAAAAGGTATTATATAAAAATACATACATTCATGTGATGCAACTAGTTGAAATAGGTATATAGATACATGTTTTGGATATTGATGATGCTATATATCTTTATAGATTGAGTAACACTGATGCTTTTATAAAGAAAAATATTTACATATATTTATGTTTTTAGGAATTAATATATTTTTCAATGATATAAATACCCATGGGGTCGTGGTTTGTTATTGGATAAATGATTATTGACTTTACTAAACTCTGAGAGAATCTCTAAATGGGTTTTATATATTATCAAAAATATTTTTTGGATGGGTACTCACAATATATTTCATATAATTTAATTCAAGGTAATGTTGATCATATAATTTTTAAAGTGTTTTGGATATATCCAAAATGATTTTTGGATATGATTTAAAATGTTATTGCATATGATATCATATTAGGATAAATGGAACAAGGTCTATAAGCCTTTTTTGTAAGTTAGATTTTGATTAAGATATTCCATAATGCTTAATATGAATATGATACATGATGGACTATATCATATGTTAGGATATAGGAATGTTATATATGATATTATATAAATCAATATCCTCTTCATATTAATGTCATTTATTTCAATATAGAGATATCATAATGAACTTCCTTGACATATCATATTCTATGATATGAGTATATCATGATGAATTGAATTCTAACACCAGATCAATGTGTCTATTTATGAATTTTTTACAGCATTCAATAATTAAATGTTAAATGATCATACTTATCTTCCACATAATCTATCATGAAATATTACATAATATGAAACACTCGAGAGGATTAACATGTATTCACATGATGAATGGATGTATAGATGAAGCATTAACCTATACATTATTTGAAATATGTGATAATGAATTTTCACTCAAGGATAATATTTGAGGGATAAAAAATGTGGGATCAATCCTAGTAATTGTTCATGTGAACTACAAGAAATCCTATGGTTGAAATTCACTCTCTCTATGAAGCTATTTTATAACACTATTCCTATTCCTTGAGAGATACTAGCATATAATGAGATTAAGGAGGGTCCCCCAAATATGATGGGTGGTTCATTATGATCCCCTAAATACAACATAGAGGATGGCTTACTTTATCTACCTATGAGAGATTTTATTTAATTACCAAATTGAAAACAATTTTAGTATCTATATTTGGTGAAAGTTATGCATAATTTTTGTCATTTTAGTTATGCATAGTTTTGGTTCAATTAATAGTGGATATTGGATATCAGTTTCTTATTTTATACACTATATTGATTAATGAAATGCATATATTGTAATATATTTGTTGGATTAATTTTTGATAATATTTTATAATAAATAATAGTTAGTTATGATACCACCCCTATGTGTTCCCATCCATAAATTACAATAGAAAATATATGATCCCTATGATAGGAGCCTCTATTTTCATTGCATGAAATTTCCCATCAATCCCATAAAATTTCATATACTATATGCTATGAGGAATTTTTTTCTCCACCTATGATATTTTATATCAAATGTAGAGGCCAAATCATAGATTACAATTTACCATGTCATATAGTGATCCAAATAAAATATTCCCTAAACTTTTTAATTATAGGGAATAGAGAAACAATATAGCATACACATTTATTCATTTTTAAGCATATTTTCATGAATTAATGATCTTGGTATAGATATGATACATTTGATAGGTTTTTAAGGATTTTTTAACACTTAATTAATATATGGGAAACAAATAGAAACATAAATTACTACAACCTACCCTGATTGAAAAAAAACCTATATAAATAAAAATCATCGAAACATGAGTACCATTCAATGTATATTTTCCCTATCACTATCTCCCACCAAATGCCTGATGATGATCTATAAGTTGTATCCAATGGATTTCCTCCTGTGTGGTGTATCCGTTAGAAGAAATTAATTACTCATCTTATGGTAAGGTTCCTCCCTAATCCTGTGATATTGTGGTATCTCTCAAAGAAAAGGAATATAACGGGAATATGGATTTATATAGAAATAAATTTTTATCCATATTTTTTCTCTAGGTTCACATGAATAATTATCTTGGTGCCCATCCCCTTATATAATCCCTTGTTTCATTCATGGGTATCTAAAAATGTACTCACTTGTTACAAAACACATGATTAAAGATTCATGCATTCTTAAATTGATCATATAAATTCATAATAAATACTCTCAATGTTTCATCTGATGAAAAATTAATAGTAAATGATCACCCATATAGAAGATCACTCGAATGATAACACTTATAATTAGGCTACTTGATGAATCATAAGATTTAATAAATAAAATAATACGATTGAATAGTCCTTAAATTTTTTATGTCTTACAGTATGACAATAAAAAATAGGATTCTGATATTATATATCATTCTTAATGATATGCATATATAATAAAATATAATATATCCAAAACCATCTCATGGATTTAAGTAATATCTTCAATATTGAGTTTACTTACTATAAAAATTTCACATGTATAGACCCTGATAACTTTCACTCAAGGGAGTTGTGTAAAATGATGTGAATTTACTAGGTTAATGGATTAACCCCTATCCATGTGAATGTTTTTGTTTGTAATGTGCATGGATAAAAAATAATTAATTTTTAAATTTTTTTGGAATAACTATAACTATTGGTTAGAGGATACATATTAAAGTGGGAAATTCTATAAATTTTGAGGTATTGTTAAGAGGTATTAAGTTAATATAGAATGTAATATGCCAAGACTTATAAAAGTATTAGTTTTCATTTTTGGGACATTTGAGGGCTTCGTAGAATGTTAGAGGAAGGAAGTTGTTGCTAAAGATGATATTTTAGCTGACATAGGTGTGTTGTGACATAGATATGATAGTTTTATTGTGAATGTTTGGATTGAAGATAGGGAAGTTCTATATTTTGGTGAATCTCTTCATGAAGGGTAAAATCACAACAAGGTTTCTGTGTTTTGGCATGGGGTGTATGGCATGCCAGTTTGGTACTATGTTTTGTTGAGGATGTTTTTTAGCTACGAAAAGATGGGTGTTAGAAATGGTGTTATGGATCTCTTGTCATTATTATATAGGACTTAAAGGTTGATAAATAAGTTTTTTTTGTGTTTTCTGTTACTATAATGTATGATTATATCATTTTGTAAGGATTTTTTTTGTTATTGTGTGAAGGGTCTCGATGATTTCTTAATGTTTCCCATGCGTGACCATAATAACATGGTCATAGCTATTACTGTGTGAATCCATGGGTTGTTGATTTTATGGTTCTACCTTTGGGGTGTTATTGTGTGATGGTTCACCCATTTCACCATGTCTTGATTCCTAGTTACAATATGATTTCCTAGGGTAAAGTATTATAGCATGATAACCTTGGTTTAACTATGTTCTTCATTGGACGTAAGGAGTTACAATAGATTTTAACATGAGATTGGGGGGGGGGGGGTGTAAATAAGGGAGATCACAAGGAAATTGCCATTCCATTCTTGACTTATCCCCATTACATCTTGACTAATACCACTTATTTTATCATTATTTAAGTTTCTAGTTTTGGTATAAATTTATAATGACATTCAAATTATTCTCAATTTCATCATTCTCCCCAAACCATAAGTGGCTAGAGGTTTGTTTTCAATGACCATTGAGTTCCACTTAATAGGATTTGACCCTCATATTCATGATATCAATCACATTTATATTCATATTGAGGTTCTATTGTCATATTTTTGGATTGTCCACAATTTATTTCTTAGAGGTATTTTGGTAGTAATTTTATTTTAGTTATTTTGGCCATGATTCATGATTTTGATGGATGTTTTTTATCCAATTTTATGGGGTTTTCCTTTTATTATCATTGATATTGATCGTTGACTCCACTTTGTTCTGGTGTAGTTGTTTTTGATGATCTAATTAAGGTTGGGGGTTCATGATCCATCTTTTAATACTGTTCAATTATAGAATTAAAATTCTTCAGTTATTAATTATTGGATATTATAGTTTAACCTAAGAATTATAATTATCATATAAAAGAAATTTAAGGTGAGGAAGAGGTGTGTTATGGTGTACTTAATTTTATTAGATGAATCTAGCCATAATACCTTGACAAATATTACATAAATAACCCCAAATTGTGTTTTTAGGTTTAGTGTCTATGAAACTTGGTACATAATGCACGACATTCATGGAACATAAAATAAAAAAAATAAAAATTTTGAATCTCTTAAATGGTATCATTAATATCCCATATTAGATAATCTCACTCCATAGAATTTTTATGGGGAATATATAAAATTAAAGTGGTAAAAATAAATCCCATTAAGGGATAGAAAATGTTATACAACATAATTAGTAAAAAATATGTAATAAGATAAGAACATGTATGTAAGTACATCAGTCAGAATGTAATAACTTGAACATAATAACATGAACCATAACATGGAAATGTGGCTACAACATAAAGATGAGAAATTCAAAAAAAATAATTAAAGTTCTTCACAAAGGTTTTATAAAATATTTTACCTAGGATTTTGACCATGGTATCTTATAAAATTACCAAGGTATGCTTCCAAGGTACCTTGAACATTCAATTTCAAGATATTTCTTCATAACAAAATTCATTGGAGTGAAATCATGGGGAGCCCTTTATATTTGAAATATTACATGTGCCACATCGATACAAAATAATAAGTTCATATCACTTATAACCCATGAGTAGGGAATTTGGTTTTGATACATGGATTTATATAACCAGCTGTCCAATGATACAACTAAATGAATACCCTTTAACGAAAAAAGGCTTGGCTATTCATGGCATGAAAATAAAGAAAATTAAAGATTATTCCTGGGATGATACCAGGTATAAAAAAGGGATATTATAATGGTTTTATTGAGAGGAAAATGAAAAATCTCACGAAAAATACACAAAATATAAAATAATGGAGTTTTTTATAAATAAATTAGTACATAATAATCTTGGAATAAAAATATATATACAAATAATATACTTGAATTGAAAAGGTCGAGGAATAAATCCCTTACCCTGGGAGGATGCTTCTTAAAACTAGAGAGGGAGAATCCTTAAAACCTTAGAACCACCTTATAGAGACTTTTGAGAGTGATATTATGAAATCATTAATTCTCAATGGATTTGGTGTGGATATTTAGGAGGTAATGGGTTGGCATTTTCACTTTATAAGGGACAGTTTTATGGGATAAAATAATAACAATTTTGTTATTAATGATAACAACTTTTTTTTGTGGAATTAATTTAAATTAATTATATTGATAATTAATTTTTAAAAGTTTTTTAAGGATGTGATGTACTTAAAGAACACATTTAAAGGAGCCTATTTTAGTTTTCATATATATATTTACCATTTAATTTTATCCTTTTATATTATTTTACCATTTCTACTGTAACTCTTTTTTTAAAAAAATTATTTTTTCATCCTAAAAAATTAGAATTTTAGTGATTACCTAAAATATAACTTCTAATTATAAATATTTAATCCATTTTACTTTAAAAATTTTATAAAATTGATAAAAATTAATTTAAATATGATTCGTGTATAACTAAAAAATATATTTTTTTAGAAAATATAAAATCATAGTCCCAACATGATTAGCACATGTTTGTTAATTTAATACATTATATATTATATTTATTCTATAAATTATTATTTTTTAATTATATGGATTAATATATTTTAATTCTTGATCATATCATGATTACGTCATTAGATTTTTGGTATTAAAAAAAATGATATTTTCACTTTTTCTCCCAAAGAGTTTATTTTTTAAAAAATTACCATAAATGAATCCGAAAATAAGTTCAATGTTTTGTTTCCAAAAATTGATATTTATTTTTTCATATAATTCTATAAATCTATTAATTATATATTTTAAAATTAAAATCATTTTTATTAAAAATTTACAATTATTTATGTCATAATAAACATTTATATCATTAAAAAAATTACTTAGGACTTCATTAATTTATATTATAATATTAATAGTGTTTTGTAATATTATTTAATAAAAATAATGTTTATTTATGACTTGAAAATTTATCATAAAACATATTTTTATCATATGTTTACCGTATTTTTAGTTTCTAAATTTTTTTTTTGTATTATAAAATAATTCCCAATGGTCACATTATTGTGTATACAAAATTAAAAAAATAATGACCTACTGTATTATTGATAAATGGTCTTAATTACCATCAGTTTGTTGATATTAATAATTGTAAACTACCATATTTCTACATAGATACACCATTATACTCACATCCTTATTCACTACTTCACTGAAAATGTTTCTTAAGTATCATTTGATAATGTCTATTATTTAACAAATTATTATCTTATTTTTATAGTCATTATTTCAGTAGAAATTTTTATGAGGGAATTTGAGCCTATAGAGTTCCTTTTAGGGATATTTCTATTCTTCTATGTTTATATCACTTATTATTCCTAGTTTTAATATTCTATACTGACACATTAATTATAATGAAATTTAATATTTTTCTACGTTCCAATATTTAAAAAACAAATTATTGAGAGGTAAGAGTAATTTTTTTAACATTTTGTGCACTTAGATTCCCCCTTAAGAAATTTTACCATAGAATTGTTTTCCAAACTATAATGCAATGTGAGTATTTATCCTTTATCGATTCTTTATTCTCCCATATTGCTTCTTTATCTTGTGATATCTCTAAAAAAGAATTTATAAGTTCGGTTGTTAGATTCCTAAAAAATTTCTCCCCTTCATCAAGAATCAATATTAGGCTTTCTTAATATGAAATTTTATTTTATAATTTTATACCAAAATTTTCATGTATATATAATGGGTATAATGTATACTTTCCTAGAAGTGAAACATGGAAGACGTCATAAATGTTGGAACGATTTGAATGTCAAGTTAGTTGATATGAAATAACTACAATATTCTCTAGAAACTCCCCTAATTAAATGTACCTTGGAATAAGTTTCCATTTGTTTATAAATCTCATGAAACACTTACTAGGAGATATATTAAGTAACACATGATTTATAACATGAAATTACATGTCCTTTCTTCGATTGTCTTGATAAAAATTATGTCGACACTATGAAGCCTTGATATGACTTGAGATCACTTGTATCTTTTCCGTAGTATCGTTTATAAGGTATTTCCCCCATTTTTTTCACTATAAAACTTTATACCAACATGTTGGAGTTGTGAAACTCTTCTCATAGTACTCTTAGAGTATGCATCAGTTTGAGGATGATAGGATGTGATTTGATTTTTTCATGACCCAATATTTTATCAATGGAATTCTCTTATTATAATTATTTCTTATAATATACTTACTTATAGGGAACAATAAAATCCTAATAAATAGTTAATGAGTTAAATAAAATGTAACTTTTGAATATAAGGAACATATACCAATGAAATAGTAATTTGAACTTTGGAATAGTAATGTGACCCTTACGAATAATAAACCAACCAATATAATAGTAACCACACCAATGAAAGTAAAAATAAAATTTATCAATCTTATAAGTGTCACTATGATATAATTATATAATTTTATAAATAAAATAAATATATAAAAAATTATTAATAAAGTATTGGGATTTTTGTAAGTATTATATATTTAATTACAATTTTATGATTAATTTAATAAATTAAAACCAATTTTATTTTCAAAAAATGAATTAATAAATTATTTTTTTCTGTATTATTATCATAAGATAATTTTATGAGACCTTAATTAATTTTTAAAAGTTTTAGAAAAGGAGTTTTAATTTCAAAATTTGTATTTTTTTAAATAAATTATGATTTTAATTAAAAAATAAATTTCTCATATATAGAAAATTATTTTTGAAAAATTGACATCATTTTTGGATTCTACACATCAAAAAATGGTTAGGGGGAAGTTTCAGGTTTTTTTTGATATACTTGAAATTTTTATGAATAGTGAAATATGGTAATTTACATTATATATACATTATGAGTTAAGTACACTATTCCTAACATCATGGTTGATGTAAGTACCCTTGTTTCGATCTCACATGATCTTGTTACAATTTTTGGTCACAAGAATCAATACTGTTCACATTCTTGAACAAAAATATTAAACTAATGATTAAAATAATGGGAAACCCATCCCCTCCTCCACTATAAAAATAACCCTCACCCCCTCTTCTCTTCACTCATATAAAGCCTTGTACCTTGTCTAAATTGTGATAAAGTATCCTCCCTATCCCATATTTACATAAATAAGCCCTTGGTCTCTTCAAAAGACCAAAACCTCTCCTCTAAAGAGGCTCTCAAGGAAGATTTATTCAAGAGGTAAATTCCTCATTTCATTTATTTTATTTTCATTCAAGTTCCTTTAATTATTTTTTATTTATTCACCTCCTTTCATAAAAATGTTATGATAAACCCAGTGCCTTACATGTTTTTGATTTTTTTTTATAATTGAATAATTCATCATCATCACACCTTTACCCACTTTTTATACCAGAAATCAAAACACCATCTGAGATGTGTTAATTTATCACATTCAAGGATACTGGGTTTTAAATTTCCCTTAACATATTCAATTATATTCATGAAACCATTTTTATGGTTTAAAGAGACTATAATATATGTATTATATCTTATTTAAGGTTCTGGAATCTATTTTACACATGATATTAATTTATAAATAAAAATGTGTTCGTTGTGATAAAAAACTGCCAATTAACCAAAATAGTAATCATTAAAGTTTTATGTAATTATTCATCTTCCCTATGAACAAAAAAATTAATTTTATAATCATGTAATATTTTATATTATCATTAATAAAATATAACTCCAATTCTGGAAAACCATTCTCATATGGCATGCTTATCCTCACATGTATACAAGTATACCAATCATGAAAACCAAGGAAACAAACACACCCAACAAACGAAATTGAACCTCTTAACCCATAAAAAAGGCCATGAATGAACTTAATAAGGCTATAATATCAAGTTAAGGACACCATCAGACCTAAGGTAAGGGACTCTAGTCGAACCTCAATTATTCATTCAGGTTGGTCTATATTTCTTTTCACACAAAGGAAGTTAAATTTTCTTTTAATGTACGTGTTATAAATGTTTTTATATGTTCCAAACTCATGCTTCAATATCCATTCATCATTATATTTTTGGGATACTCAAATTTTTATGTGGTTCCCCTCTCAATTCTTCCCGATAAGCAGGCCTGATTTAAGGGAACTTCCGGGATTCTTACCCAATTTTCATGTTCACTCTATAATCGTTTTCAAGCCACTATTTTTTTTATTAAATATATTTTTTATTTTAAAAACTTTATCTATTCACTTCTGGTTTTATATAAAATATAAGTCCCTTTTTTATTTTAAATTCTCTTTAGTATTTTCATTAAAATTGCTCTAAAAATGTTTTAGTGATAGAATTTCTTAAATACTCTTATTACATGTTTTCAATTCTATTTGATATCACATTCCATGATATATTCTTATTTTACCTTATTAGTTTCCATGTATGTTTTAATTCCTTTCTTTCATGGAAACTTGTATGATATGCCTATTCATTATGCTTTATGACATGATTATGATACCAATTTCTTTCCAGGGGTACCGTTTAGTTTATGTATGATTCATTATGTGAAAAAATATTCATGAACATGTTAAGATGGGTGTGAAAAGATATATGATCAATTAATTGGGTAAATTTGAGTCTCATGAGACGTTATGTGCAACGGTCATGGCATTTAGCCTTGATTCATGCTACCAAGTGGAACATTTTTGGTGGTTAACCTTGAGTTGTGATATTTTAGGTGAAACCTACCTTAAATCATGCTAAAGTCATGTTTTATGTTTCTTACACATTACTATGACTCCATTTTTATATTATCCCATGTTTATATGTTATGATTCCATATGTTCGATGGATTTTAATATCATTTTTTCATGCCTTCTTACCCATGTGCTAAATATTTATTCTCATGTTTATTACCCTACTGATCTTTTAGCTCATCCACTTGTTCATGTTATCCCTAGGTAATCCTATGAATATCAATGAGATCAATGGATTTTAGGATATCTTTATGAATATATAATAATGAAATGTTTTTTTAGTCCAATGTTTTCAGTTTTATGTACCTAGTCTTACAAGACACTAGAATTTATGAACCTTTTCTTGTAATTTGAAGTTTTATTATGTTTATAATAATGTAACAATATATGTAAAATTAAATGGTCACTATATTTGGTATTTGAGGATGTTATAGTTGTTTATGGAGATTTATAATAGATAACTTTAGTAAGAACCTTAGGTGTGAGACTAAGTATAAGTAAACTTCCTTAAATTTTGGTAAGCAGATTAAGCAGTTTATCAAGAAAATATATCCCTGTATGGATAAAAACAAGTAGATGTGGCTCTGGAACAGATGTATCTAAGGGTAAAACCCCAAAATAGTACTTTGATCTATACCCGAATAGTAACTGGTGCATGATAATGGGACTTTCTTCACTCCTAGTTTGAATATACCTATGGCTATGCTTTGGTAAATTCATAATCTTAGTATAGCCCATTATAAAGTGAACAAACAAAAGGAATCCCATAGGAATAAATATGAGGAGATAGATCATGGGTAACCTATATTGAAACATAGGGAATCAAGAGTTTGGATATAATTTTCCTTTATAAGTTTATTCTTTTATTTTTAATGTTACATTTTTATAGTTAATAGCTATGTATTCAAGCCCTCTAATTGTAAGTTCTTCTTTGAGGTCAATTGTGGGAAATAGAAGAACACATGCAAACAATCAGTGTGATAAGAAATGTGATGATTGGCCTAATGATATTCCTAATATTATTTGAACAAGTGTTGAAAATTTTATGTCAGTACTTGCTCATCTGGCACAATTTTTGAATAATAACTTGAATCATATGGAAATCCCTCCTTCTCCAAGGAAAGAGAATATTTCTATCGAATCCTCTATTTGGAAAAGGTGTCCCATGTTTAGGGGATTTTATGACCCCCTCCTCATGGAACAATGAATTACATCCATTGAAAAGATATTCTATATCCTAAATTGATCAGAAGATGATTATGTCTTGCTTGCGGTCTATCATTTTTTTGGGGAGGATAATCAATGGTGGGCACTGATCAAGAATACGAAGTCCCAGGAGGAAATTGATTCAATGGAATGAATTTTTTTTAGGAAAACGTTTTTCAATAAATATTTTCCCCAAAACTTCCATATCAAGATAGAAATAGAGTTTCTAGAACTTAAGAAGAAGGAAGATGGGTCCATTGTAGCGTATGAAGCAAAATTCACAAGGCATTCATGAAACAACTCTGGATTTGTCATGAACATCAAAATCAAGGTGGACTACTTCTTTAGCAGACTAAAGATGAGTCTACAAAAATTGTTGGCAATTTGATACTTCTACAGTTTTGAGTTGATTGTCCATTGTTCCATCAAGGATAAAATAGAGATCAGAGACTCTCAATGGTCTCATGGGCCCAGTGAAAAAAGGGGAAAATAAATTCTAATATGGATGGCTCGGAAAATAAATCCCACGATGGAAAGATGATCAAACATCTCAAGTGTCAAAATTGTTGGAAGAATCGTCCTGGGAAATACCTAAAGGGAACTAGGAATTGTTTTAAATATATAATAATGTGACATATAGATAAAAAATACATAGGGGTTATAGAGAATCGAACTAATGTGGAAGAATAATGGAAGGTTCATATTATTTCTCATATAGTAGTATAATGTTTAAAATACAATGAATATGGGCATTATGCAAACAATTTACCTAAGAGAAGGGTTTTCAGAGGTGATCAACGACAACCTCTAAGGAAATATGGATGTGCTTATTCTATCACTACTACTGAGGGGGAGCTGGAACACGATTTGGTGATAAGTATGCTAGTTATTCATTCAAGAATAGAAAAAGTACAATTTGACTCTAGTTCTACGCAATCATTCGTATCATGAAAGTTTAGTAGAATAATTCAAAAAATACCATAAAATTTGGAGATTGAGTTATTTATGATAATAGAAAATGGGGAAATTATTGCATATAATGTATATAAATAATCCCCAGTCAATGTTTGTGGATTGAGCCACCCAAAAATTTTCATCATACTTCATTGAGTTAAGTTATATGTTATATTGGGCATGTATTGGCTATCTTTATATAAATAAAACATTGAATGTCAGGAAAGGGAGTTCTCTCTTCACATCCAGAGGCATCCTCCAATTAATTAAATGTGTTAGGAGGAAGTTGAATCTCCTTTAGAATCATTGTATCAAGTGTGGATATTACCACCTTATGATCAAGCATGTCTATCTCAAATGATTGAGACAAAGGAGTGAATCTTGTTCGAAGACATGCCGACTATAAAGGACTCCAATGATTTATTTAATGAAGAATTTCATGGTGTTACTCCTGTTTGAGAGGTAGAGTTCCCAATTAATCCTGTTCTTGGATCTCTACCTATATCAAAGACACCTTATAGAATGGACACCATATAGTTAAAATAGTTGAAGAAGTAGTTAAAGTAGAATCTAGAAAAGGGTTTTATATTCCTGAGTGCTTTACCTTTGGGAGACGTAGTACTCTTTGTCAGGAAGAAGGATAGATCAATGCGTATTTGCATTGATTGTTGTGAGCTTAATAAAATCTTGATAAAGAAAAATTATCCCCTACCTTGTATAGATGAATTATTCAATATTCATCATGGGACTAGTTATTTCTCAAAGGTGGACCTTCAGTCGGGATATCACAAATTAAAGATGTAGATGGAAGATATTCCATAATACTTCCTTTAAAACAAGGTATGTAAACTACGAGTTAATAGTGATTGAATTTTTACTCACTAATTCTCTATAAATTCTCATGGATCTAATTAATAGTTTCTTTAAAGATTACCTTTAAAAATTTGTGGTAGTCTTTATCAATGATATTCTAATATACTCCAAGAGTATGGAGGAACATGAGGAGAATTTAAATACTATGATAAAGACTTTATGAAGGAATAAAAAATATGAAAAGTACATTAAATGTGAGTTTTGTATGGAGGAAGTATCATTCTTGGGAAATATTGTCACCAACAAAGGGATATCCATAGACCCTTCCAAGATAAATCCAATCGAAGAGTGGACCAAACCAACATTTGTAATGGAGATCTATAACTTCCTTGGTCTAGCATGGTATTACCGATCATTTGTGAAGAACTTTTCAAAAATTTCAAACCCAATGACAAATTTGACATGCAAGGGGGTGATTTTTTTTCTATACTCAAGAATGTGAGGAAATCATTAAGGAGCTAAATTAGAGTCTTATCACTGTGCCAGTACTCACACTCCCAACAAGTGGAGATTGCATTGTTTTGTATAGTAATGATTCAAATAATGAATTAGGCAGTATAATAATTCAAAATGATAAATTGATAGTCTACGCCTCGAGAAAATTGAAAATCTAATAGCAAACCTATCCCACACATGATCTTGAGTTGGAAGCTATGATCTTTATGTTGAAAATCTAGCCGCATTATCTCTATGGGAAGAAGTGTGATATGTATATCGATCACAAGAGTCTCAATTATATATTCACATAGAAGGTCCTTCATATGTTCTAGTGAATATGGTTATATATCATCCTTGACTACTCATCAAGGTGGAAGTTTCTCTAAGTATAAAATATCCCGCATCTTTATCAAGGATGAGAGTTGAGAAGGATCCAATATTCTTAGATTTTCATAGGATGGACATGGGAATGATTAAAGAAGGAACAAAATCAATCCTTTATCAAATAGTTTCTAAACCATACATCATGGGGAAAATAAATTAAGATCAAAGAAAATATGAGAAAATTATAAAAAGGGTGGAAGCTATTAGAATTGGAAAATCCTCTGAGTTCAAGATTGATGAAGAAGGATTTGTAAGATTTAGGTCACGATTATGTGTACCATCTGACGTAGAGATAAAAAAGTAGATTTTTAATGACACACATAGATCAAACTTCTCTATTAACCTAGGTAGAATACAAACTAATTGAGATCTACAAGAGAAATTTTGGTGGGAAAATATAAATAAGGAGATTGCAGAATGTACATCAATGTGCCTGGTATGTCAACCAATGAATACTGAATGACAAAAGTCTAGGGGGATGATGCAACAAATAACCATACCAACAAGAAAGTGCGAGAACATTACCATATATGTTATCACAATACATTGATGGACATACAACGGACATAATTAAATATAGATCCTTATGGATCATCTTATAAAGATATCTCACTTTATCACAATTCTAGAGGACTTCTAAATGTATCCACATGAATGGATATATATCAAATAAGTGGTAAGTCTATATGGAGTACCACTATCTATTTTATCCGATCAAGATCCAAAATTCACCTCAATGTTATAGAAAAGTATCCAACATTCTCTAAGCACTATGTTTAACTTCATCACAACCTACAATCCCCACACTGATGGCCAATCTGAGTGAACTATTTATAAATTGGAAGATATATCGAGAGCATGTTTTACGGACTTCAAAGGAGGGTAGGAACGACATATTCCACTGGTGGAATTGTTTTACAATAATTGTTTCCACTCCAGCATTATAATGGCATAATATGAATCCTTTTATGGGAAAAGGTGAGAAACACTAATATGTTGGGATGAAATCAATGAGAATAAGCTACCAGGACCCGAAATGGTAAAAGAAATGGTGGAGAAGGTGAAAACCATTTAGAAACACATCAGGGCAGCCAAAATTCGAAAAAAGTGTTATGTAGACAATAATTGATGGGGCCTTGAGTTCAAATTTAGAGACATGTAATTCCTCCACATATCTCCCAGGAAGAAGGTTATGAGGTTTGGGAATAAAAGAAAGATAAGACACAAGTACATCGACCCCTTCGATAATATTGATCATGTTGGAGGTCTGGCCAATCAAAAACACTTCGACCTCCAATGACTAAATTATATGATGAACTTAATATATCCCTCATAAATGAGTACATACCAAATACTTCACATGTACTCTCTTCAGAGGTGGTACAATTGGAGAATGACCATTTTTACGAGGAGCATCCAGAAAATATATTGTATTGTAGAGATAAAGTTCTACACAACAAGACTAATCACCCAGTGAAAGTACTATGATAGAACCATAATTACAAAGAGTCATATTGTGAACCGGAGTAAGAAATTAAGTAAAACTACTCACACCTGTTTATGGCTTAGAATGTAAAGTGAAATTTCAAGGGAGAAATTTCATAAGTGGGGAAGAATGTAATGACCCACAGTTTTATCAATCGAATCCCTTCTTATAATTTTTTATTATAGTATAACTAATTATTGAACTTAATACCAACCTTATAAAAGAAGAATGAGTGAAGTAAAAAGGCATCTCTTGATTCTAAAGAAAATATACTAATGAAATAGTAACTTGAACCTTAGACTAGTAATGAGACCCTTATTAATAGTAAACCAAACAATGTAATAGTAACCTCACTAATGAATGTATTAAAAATATTTATCCATCTTATAAGTGAAACTATGATATAATTATACCATAGTATAAATAAATAAACATTTTAAAAATTATCAATAAATTGTAGTTATTTTTTGAAGTCATTTATAATTAATTAAATTTTTATGATTAACTTAATAAATTAAAAAAAGATTTATTTTCATAAAGTGAATTCATAAATTACTATTTTTATTCCTTATAACCATAAGAAAATTTTATAATACCTTAATTAATTTTCAAAAGTGTTAGAAAATCAGTTTTAATTTTTAATTTTTAATTTTTTCCATTAAATTGTGATTTTAATTAAAAATTAAATTCCTTTTATTTAAAAAAATATTTCTGAAAAATAGATTTAATATTTTCATTCTACATGACAAAAAATGTTTTGGGTGAATTTTTTGTATTTTTTTTGAAATACTAGAAATTTTAAAGAATAGTGAAATTCGGTAATTTACCGTATATATACATTATGAGTTAAATACACTATTTCTAACATCATGGATGATTAAAGAACCCTTGGTTGAAAATAACATTATCTTTTTACTATTTTATTCACTTGAATCATGACTATTCATAATATTGATAAAAAATATTAAACAAATGATTAAAATAAATGGAAACCCCTCCTCTCCTCTCCTATAAAAACGACACTCACCCCTTCTTCTATTTACTCCCCTCAAGCCTTGTTCCTTATCAAAATTCCAATAAAATATCTTATATATATTCTCCCCATGTCTATAATCCCTTTCCCTCTTTAAAATTCCATAACATCTCCCTTAAAGAGGCTCTCAAGGAAGATATATTCAGAAGGTAAATTCCTATTTTCATTTCATTTATTTTCTTTCACATTCCTTTCTTTCTTTCCATTTCCTCACCTCCTTTGATCCAAATGTTATGATAACCATAGTACCTTAAATGTACTATAATTGTTTTATGATAATGGAATAATTCATCATCATCTATCCTTCACCCATATTTTATACTATAAATGAAAACACCTTCTGAGATGTATTAATATATCACATTTAAGGACGATGAGTTTTCAATTTATATTAACATCTTAAATTTTGGTTATACAACCATTTAATAGTTTAAATATAATATAATATATTTATTATATCATATTTATGATTTTATAATATTTTTTACACATGATATTAATTTATAAATAAAATTTTGTTCATTGTGACTAAAAATCACCAATTAAGAAAAACAATTATCATTAATGTTTTATATAATGATTCATTTTCACTCCAAATAACCTAATGAATTTTATAAGCATGTATTTTTTATGGATTTTCAAGAATTACATATAACTAAAATTTTGGAAAAAAATTCTCAATTTACATGTTTATCCTCACATGTATATATGTAAACCACTCATGAAATCCAAGGAAAGAAACGCTCCCAAACAATGAAATTGATCCTCTTAACCCATGAAAATGGTCATGAATGAACTTAATAAGGCTATAATAAATCAATTAAAGGAATAATAGGTTCTATTAATATTAATTAATGAATTTAATTTTTCTATCCAAGACATTAATATCAAGTAACCGACACCATCAGACTTAATGTAAGGGATTTTTCTGAACCTCCATTATTCATTCAGGTTTCTCTATCTTGATTTTTACCCAAATTAAGTTTTATTTTTTATTTACATTTTATAATATTTATATATATTCCAAACTCATGTATCAATATAAATTCATCAGTCTCTTTCATTATATACATATTTTTAAGCGGTCCCCTTCTCAATTCTTCCCGATAAACTAGCCCTTTTTAAGGGAACATCCTAAATTCCTACCCAATTTCAAGTGCACTGTATAATTTGTTTAAATCCACCATTGTTTTTATAAAATCATTTTATTTATTATTAAAAATTTATTTGTTCACTTCTAGTTTTATATAAAATTTTATACCCTTTTTTATTTTAAATTCTCTTTAGTATTTTTTTCAAAACCACACTGAAAATTTTTAATGATACAATTTCTTAAATACTCTTATTACATGTTTTCACTTCTGTTTGACATAAATTACCATGATATATTCTTATTTTCCTTTATTAATGTCCACTTATGTTTTAATTCCATTCTTTCACAGACACTTGTATGATATTCCCATTCATTATGCTTTATGAGTTGATTATGATACCCATTTTTTTCCATGGGTACTCTCATGTTTATGTTTGATTAATTATGTTAAAAACATATTCATGAACATGTTAAGATGTGTGGTCATATATATTGCTCCAATTAATTGGATAAAGTTGAGTCTCATGAGACATTATGTGCAATGATCTTGGCGGCTAGTCTTGACTTGTAATACCATGTGCAACAGTCTTGGTGGTTAACCTTGACTTTCTATCCTCTCTGTGAAATATGCCTTGAATCATGTTAAATTCATGTTTTATGTTTCTTCTACATTAATATGACTCCATTTTACATGATACAATGTTTATATGTTATGATTCCATTTTTTCCATGCCTTTTTTATATCATTATGTCATGCCTTCTCACCCATGTGCTAAAGATTTATTCTTAAGTTTATTCCCTTGTTGGACATTTTAGCTCATCCCATTTTTCATGTTATCCCCATGTTATCCTATGAATATTTATGGGAATAATGGATGTTAGGAGATATATATAAATCTTAAATAAATAAATTTTTTATTTTTTCCCATGTTTTCAATTTTATGTACCTAGTCTTCCAAGACACTAGACTTTACGATCATTAACATGTAATTTGAAGTTTAATTATTCTAAAAATCATGAAATAATTTGTGTAAAAGGATATAGTCACTATAGTTTTTCCTCTATATTCATATCATTTTGAAATATCACCCATAACTTAGAAGTAAACCTTGTATAATTGTCGGGAAAATTGGAAGAGGGACCCCATGAAGTTCACCGTTTCATGAATATACAAACGAGAAAGTAAATAAAGGGAGAAATCATATTAGATAGAAGTAAAATGGGAAAAAAAATTTAATCTATGAACGATGACCCATATGAATTTTTTTATCTGGGATGTCTTAGTAAGGCTATTAATAAAGACACCAATGATGTTTTTTCACTACCATAATGGTATTGGAAGTGGTTTTATCACACCGTTCATAATTTTACACTCTTCCATCACTCAATAACATAACCAAAATATTACATTATAGTATATAATATCCCTTTTCATGTTTTTCAACAAAGAATGATTTATCAAATATATCTTTTCATCTTGGTGCTATCAGGATGTGTAGATAATACAAAGCTATGAGCTTCATCTTGTAGTTCATTCTTAAAATCCAAAATATTTGGATTCATAGCCTAGTTCTAAACCTCAGTACTCCATATTGATCAATATATATCTCATAAAATGTTCATATTTCATAACCTATATCTTCTTTTATATCATTTATATCATCTATTTGTTTATTTTTGATCTTCTCCAACAATGATAGTTGGGAAATCATTTGGGATATGATTGATAATGTCCCTTACATTAGGAATAATATTTTTATATTTTTATAAGTCCTTGATTAGAGGATTTTCATAAATACTCAAAACTGTAAGACCTATGAGTTACTTCCTATATCTCTAATCCATGGGTTTTTACATTTGACAGAATGGAAATGAATATAACAATTATAGTCATTTAGAAGCTCCAACCATCAAATTTTTCTCAAGTTAAATTCCTCTTGTGTGAATATATATTTCATACTTTGGTGGTCTCTTTATATACCAAACTTCTCAACAAATAGATAGTGAATCCAAATCCTTTTCAAAATAATAATCATAGATAAATCTATGTCTTGGGTATTATAATTATTCTCGTGAATCTTTAACCATAACAATGTTTGAGAAATGAATTTATCATTCTACATGATTACACATCCTATTCCATTGAAGGATTCATTATTATAAATGAAAAATCCTTCTTCATTACAGGGTAATGTTATCATAGGTGCACTAACCAGACTTTTCTTCATCTCTTTAAAACTTTTACCCCTCCTTTATCCCAGTAAAAAAAATCCTTTTTGAGTTAACATGGTTTGTGGATTAAAAATAAATGAAAAGTTATCTACAAACCTTATATAGTACACATTTGAACTATGGAAATTATGAATCTGGGGCACTGTTGTTTGATGAGACACTCCTATACTATATTAGTATTACTTGGATCCATTAATATTAAGTTACATAATAAAATGATTCCCTAAAATTCTACTTGTTGCAAACAAAACTAATATTTACTAAATTTACCCAAAATATTATATTTCCTTAGTGTTTTAATTGGGCCTTTATGTGTTCCTCATATTTTTCATGAATTTTGTAATATATCAGAATATCATCAATAAATAGTAATTGAAATTAATTTAGTTAGAAAATAAATAATATATGAATCAAATCCATAAATATCGTTGTATAATTAGTCAGAACAAAGGGTATAACATTGAACTAATAATATCTTTACCTTGTTCAAAAGGTTGTCTTTAGGATATCTTATTTATTTACCTACAATTTATGTTAACATGATTGAAAATAAATCTTAACAATTGAGCTTCATGAATCTGGTTGAATAATTCCGAAATTTTTAAAAGAGGGAATTTATTCTGTACTATGACCCCATTAATTTGAATACAATTAATATGTTGTCACATTGTTCCATCCCTCTTATTTAAAAATGGAACAGATGCTCCCCAAGGATACACACTTGGATGGATAAAACCCATCTCCAGAATATTACGACATCACTTCTTCAATTCTAATAGATATATGAATTCCATTATAAGTTATTTCCTTAATATAGTTTTTGATCCAGCTATGAGTTTAATAGAGAATTCTATATTTCATTGTACGAGAGGTCTAGATAAGTTTTACAAAATACATCATTACATTCCAGAAAAATTTGTTGAAATCATATATTTTTTATATTAAATTTATTCCCCTTATTTTATAATCATTTCAATAAAGTAGGTTATAATATATAGTTCTTAACAACACTCCTTCAGGGATATCAATCCCTTGAAAATGATTTCTGGTTTCCCCGTAAGACAACGAGAATTTCCTTACCTTTTTATTTAACCTTGGAATTATAATTTGAGATCTAATAAATCTACAATATGATGTTAAATTCCACCATAATAATTACTACTAGACTAATGATGAGACTATTCATGATTATTTTAATTGGGGAATCACTATATAGTCATGTGGCTTGAATAAATCCTCTAGGTGTTTTAACTGATAACAATACTTCTAATAGATCCAGGTTTGATTATGGGTTCATTATAGACACAAAACAAATAAAGAAATTCATTAAATTATAATAAAATAGTTTGTTAAAAATAATTTATTGAACAAAAAGTGTACCTTATACGTATTCATTTTTATAATCAATTTTAGGCTTCATGATTGAAAAGGAATGAACTTGATTCCTTGGCCTATTATGGGGACAATTTTGGTTTCATTCCACCAATCTTAGATATGGGTAATGGTTGGAAAGGTGATCAAGCTCTACCCACTTGTAGAGTTGCACCATAGGATAAACTTATACTATATTTTACTTATCATTATCGTCATTATCATCGAGATGCTGAGGCTCTATATATACAGAAAAATTTCATGCAATGTAACCAACATTTCCACATTTATTGAACATCATACATCCTTAAAGATAGATCCCATTACTCCTTTTTCAACAATAATCACACAAGGGAAGTTGTAGTTTCCTCCAGTCCATATCATGTTTAGGATTCTTCCCAAGGGATTTATATATCCTTATCATTTATTTATTCTATCTGTGATACCAATTTTCATCCCTAAATTCCATCTCCATGTTGAGGGAACATCATATTATTTCCTCCTAGCATTCGTCCTGCATTTCCAAATATTTCAATTGTTTAGGTCTTAACCCCCCAAAGAATCAGTCAATCTTCTTATAAGAATCAACAAAAATAATTGAATCATAATTCATAAGCCATGTGAATTTTATATCATAAATTTCAAAATATTCAACTTCATTTTTTATTTAACTCAACAAATTTCATTTCAATCCTTTTTTCATAGAGTAGAAGGAAAAAACTTATTAAAAAAATATTTTTTGATATCTCCCCACTTCATAACATAAATTTATTCCTTGGACATGGTGTTTTTTATCAATTTACACCATTGATCATCTTCCCCCACTAAATCCTATACAACCAAAGTGACCTTATCAATCTTAGGATAATTTTTCACAAAAAATATTTTTCTGATTGTACTGATCATATATTTCAAAATCACAGGGTCAGAGGGTCTGTAAATGGTTGGTGGTTGTTGATGAATTAAGGATTCAATGGATATTTGTTCTATATTTAGTGAATATGGATACTCTACATTGTTCTTTTTATTATTTATAACAAGGGATAACATCATCAAGAAAATTTATACTCATACTTTCGTCATATTAAGAATTCTGTCATTTAATTTCCTATTGATTATATTGTTCACATGTTCCCTTCTTCTTCTATAAATTATCTAAAAATAAAATCACAAATAATAAGGAGGATATATTTTGGAATAATAAATTCCAAAGGTTAGTTTAATCCAAAATTAATTCTAACTTATTGATTCTAGGATCATATATTAGAATAATTTCTTTTTTAAATGAAAATATTTACACATTCTATGAAACCTTTCGGGTTGGTTTGTAAAAAGAAAATAATAACTAAATAATATAAATCAGGAGTGTCAATCCTGGTTTTAAAATACCTATATTTTATGTACTAGGTGTCTATTGGGTTAATATCCAACCTTACCATTTTAGGGTTGTCACTCCCATGAACAACTATGCTAGAGCCACATCCACATGTAGTGTCTAGAATGGGATTTCATTAGGTGGAAAACATTTTATTTATCCTTCACCAAAAACTAAATAAGTTTTCTCATAATTATAATCATCTCTAGGGGTATTACAACTATTTTTTTTTCTTAATTTCCAAAAATAACAAAACAAGTATTTGATACCAACTATGGTGACAAACATTTTATTACATTATTGTAACCAAAATTACTTGAAAAAATATTACATAAATAACTCATGAGGAACCTTTAAGGTATAGTGTTTTGGAAACTAGGTATATAGTAAATGACATACATGGTACATAAGTGAAAATATAAATGAATTTTCAAGTCTATTGAAAGGTTTCATTACTATCCCATTATAGATCATCTCACAACATATGATTTCCTCGAGAAATATATCAAATGAATGAGGTGATCCTAAAACCCTATAAGGGATATAAATTTAATATAACACCATATGGGAGACCTAAATCACATCATAAGAAGATTTTCATCATTACTTGAGGAACAACATAACAACATGAACATAATTACATGAGACATGACATGAAAATGTAACTACAAAAGAAACACGAGACATTCACAAAAATATCACAAAAACTCATCACTCTGGTTTCATGAAACATATTTCCAAATATTGTGACCAGGGTATAAAAAATTAAAATTTATTTAATCCATGGTATCAATAATATTCCTTCTCTAGAGATTAGTTTTTTACCCAAAACATTGGAGTGCTATTAGGGACCACCTTTCATATGTCTAAGTGTATGTATTCCACATAAATAATGAAAATTATAAGTTATTATCACATATAACCCAAGAGTAAGGAATTTCATTTTGATTTATGGATTGAACCAATCAATAGTTAAATGATACATCTAAATGAATGACCTTGAATGAAAATAAGTTTGGATATTTGTGACATGTAAACATAGAAAACCAAGGGTTGATTTTGAAAGAATAATAGGTATACAAAAAGTGACATTGGAATGGGTATAATGAGATGGAAAAATATATTATTAAAAAGAAATTAAATATACTATAATGGGAGTTTTTTCTAAATAATTTACAAAATAATATATTGGGAATCAAAAAATTTATATAAAATAAGTACTTGAATTGAAAAATAATAGTGATATATCCCTTACATTGGGAGGATTATTTTTATAACTTTAAAGAGACTCCATAGAACCTTAGAATCCCTTTTGAGAGCCTATTGAGAAGGATATTGGGATATTATTCATCCTCAATTTATTTCTTGTGAATATTAAGGAGGTAATGGGTGGGTAATCATACTTGAGTAGGAGTTTTTTTAAGGTATAAAATAAATATTATTTTGTTATTAAGGGTATCCACTTTTGGGTGGAATAAATTTCAGTGAATTTGGTTGAGAATTAATATTTAAATGTTTTATAAGAATGTGAAATAACTTTAACTCCAATTTAATGTTATTATTTTTAGTTTTCTTATATATTCAACTTTTTATTTTAAGCTTTTACTTTATATTACCTATATTTCACTAACTTACCATGATACCTTTTTTTGAACTAAAAACTAAATTTCCATTATTACCTAATTTAAAATTTTTAATTAAAAATATTCCATCAGATTTAATTTATTCAATTTATAAAAGTGATAAAAATAAATTCTAATATGATACTTTCAAAACTTATAAAAAATATTTTTTTAGAAAATATAAAATCATTGTTCCAAAATTTTAAGCATGTGTTTCAAAATGTAACAAATTATGTTTTTTATTACTTAAATAATTTTAGATCAAGAATAGATTTTATGAAATTTTATATCATGGTCATATCATTATTATATCATAGGAGTTATGGTATTCCATGAAAATGTATTTTCCTTTCTACCCCAAAATCATATTTTTTTTGAAAATTACCATAAATTCACTCTAATATAATTTTTACATTAAAATTTAAAAAATTATATTTATCATATAAAAATAATTATCTAAATTTATAATTTTATATTTTGAATAATAATATTATATTTAAAATTAATATTTTTATGACATAATAAAATTTAAGACCATTTATATAATTTCTTGTGACTTCATTAATTTATGTTATCATTTCAAATATATTTTATAACATTATCACATGAAGATAATTTTTATATAAAACTTATAAATTTGTCATAAAATATATTTTTTACAAATTTAAACATATTTTTAGTTTCTTAAAATACAATTTTAGTTATATGAAAAAACAATTCCCAACATTCACTTTATAATATCTACCTAACAAACAATAATAATGACTAACCATCTTATTGATCAATGGTCATAATTCCCATAAAGTATATTGGTCGATTGTTATAATTATGAATGACTGTATTTTATAATAAATATTCCATCAAAGTCCCTTCATCATCCACTATTTCACTTGAATTTTTTTATATATATCCTTTTATAATGTCGATTGTTTTCGTAAAGTATCCCTTTCTTTTTTGTATCCATTTTGGAGGAGCAATATTTATGGGGGAATTTGTGCATATAAAGTATCTTTTAGTGATTTTTTATTCCTTGCTTATATAAATTTACTATTCCTATTTCTGATATTTTATATTAACAAATGATGTGAAATGAAATGTAATAGTCTTTATGTGTGTCACTATTACAAAATAAAATAAAAAAAAGTTGATGAGAGGTAAGAGTTATTTTTATTAATATTATTTTGGGATGTTACATAGAATGCATGAGCATTATGTTTATCACTTAATGGTTATAATGAATTAGTTAAGTGAAAAATATAATTGTTGTGATGCTTCTCGTTTTGTATATATTGAATTAATATAAAGGCATGTTAAAAATGTGGGATTATTTATGTGATTTTTTTTATTTAAAATGGGTGGGCATTTATGAATTTTACTTTTTTTTGATTGAGTGGTATTATTAGTGTGTTTTTAGATGGAATTTAGTCCTTAGTAGTTATTGTAGTGATTGGTTGGTTTTTTGTAGTTATGTGATATATTCATGATGACAAAGAATATGGTCGGTGATAATTAAATTGATAAAGGGAAGTGGGATGGAATTAGATGAGTAGTGAATAGTTAATGAACATTTAATATTCGAAATGAATAGGTTTTGGATAGGATAAAAAAATTTTATGGATAAATAATGTTTTGAAATTAAATATGAAAAAATGTATGACCTAATGAATGTAGAATGGCTAGTAAAATGGAAAGTATGTAAATTGATAATGACATTTTTAAATAGAAAATCATGTTTTTATAGCTATTGTGTGTGAGATGCTAGGGATGGTTTGTGTTATTGAGATGGTATTGTTTTCTAGTGAATGATGGTAATAATGGGGTTATCATTATTCCCATTATTGGTGTTGCATTGTTATGAAACCTTTAGTTGGTATTATGTGTGTTTTCAATATATATATGTCATATTTTTTATTATCTATTATATACCCAATCCAAGTTTGATAAACTTATTGACACTCAATAAATTTGGGTTTTTATTGTTTTCCACAACTTCTAGATTAGCGATTCAATGAATCATTTACTAACCCTCTTATCTATCATTCCTTCTATGCATGGTATGAGCTGTGATGGCTCCTGTTAAGTATTTTCATATAGGTTGTAAAGGCTTAAGGTTTTTTTATATAATATACTAGATAGATTCATTATGTAGTTTTAGTGATGATATATAGTGGGGGACATGCATGAAAGGATGAGGGAATGAGGATGATGTATTTCATGTTAATATAACCCTAATATGATAAGGATGTGATATGTAGTTGTGGTGTGGTATTAGGTGATTATGTGTTTGTGGATATGAATTGAAATGTATTAGTTGATATGTGGTGATAATGATGATCTGGATGTGGTTTGTGGTATATGTTGTGATATGTGGTATGATGTGTGATGAAACAACCATGGAAGGGATAAAATCCTAAGACATTCGTGATAGGGTCATGAAAGAGAAAAATAAGTGAAATAGTGGTTACAAAGAAACGTTTTTACATATTATTTTGATAGTGTTATATTATTTATTAGATGCAATGTTGGGTGAGTAAAACACATTGAGGTTGGGTGATAATGTATTCTTATAGGAGTGAGTTGGTTATACTATTTATTCACTGAGTCATTATTATGTTTCTTCTAAATTTTATTGAGTGTTCACAAAAAGGATCTTACCAAGTATACTTGTCTTCTCATTCATATATACAAATCTATTTTTCATGTTTCTAGGAGGGATTCATTAATCGGGTGTTGGAACCAAACTACGGGGAGAGGAAAATAAATAACAACATGGAAACCACCTCCAAGGAGGTTGCCTCGTGAAGCCGGTTCACAGAGCCCCACAACATTGCAGCTTGCGAGAAGCTGCCCCTTTCGGGGCACCTCGAAGCACAGAGGTGGGAGGCGTCGCGATTCGAAAGATGTTTTCCAAGCTACCATGAAGCAAAGAGATAGGAGGCTCCACGATTTAAAACATGTTTGAGAAGCCACCATGAATCAAAGAGGAAGGAGGCTCTAGAATCCGAAAGATGTGTTTGAAGATGCCAAGAAGAAAAGAGGTGGGAGTATCTGCTATCTGAAAGACGTTTGCAAAGCTACCATTAAGCAAAGAGGCGGGAGGCTCCACGGTTATGAAAAAGCACCACATGGATTCGTGTCGAATGATTCCTGCTTTGCACCGCCTCATTTCCAATAAATACCAGGCTTTCCCCAATCCCAAAGGATGGATACTCTGACCTTTTGCCTTCTCAGCTCTCAAATCGAGAAGCAATATTTTCTCTGTGAAAAATGAGTTCTTCAAGGTACTTTATCATCATGAAGTGCCTTTCCCTTGGCTTAAACACAACCCCTCTCAAACATGGATACCCTTCGCAAAGCCCATCGGCCTTTGCAATGGAAGGAGATCCCTAAGAGGACTTATGTCTTTGAAAATAATTCATGATTTTTGAAGTACCTTGCATTTACCTGTGAACCACATGCTAAGTCAGGGTCACTGTGCTTCATTAGGTATACTACTTTAGAGTTCTATGCTTCATAAGGCACCCTTGCTTCACGAAGCCATACTTCACGAGAGCCTTTCTGCTTTGTGAAACACCCTCCATGTGCACCTATACCCTATGCCTAGGCTAGGAAACTCCACTTCACGAAGCATACCCCATTGCAAAGCCCCTCCACTACATGGAGAACTAGAGCTTCATGAGGCATCTTCCTATGGACCCCTTTTCTCTACAACCCCCTTTACCGTACAACCCTCTAGGTCTATACAAAGTGATTTTAAAGCCCCATTGTGTGATGCTTTAAATTGAATTTCTTAGCCTCATACTTCTTCTCATAGGCATGCTAAGGACTATTGCTTCTTCACATAACCACACTAACATGGTCCCCTCAGTGGATCACTCCACAACACCCCTTTACAACAGCATTGCTGATGCCTTTCCTTCCCCAAGGGTGGGTAGGTATCAGTTATGTAAGTCGTAGGGGTGTGGAGTGAACCTTCTTCATCTGAGTTGTAGGACGTTAAACTGTCAAGAACCCTTCTCCCCAACAGATGACATTAAAATTTGGCCTTGCCCCATGCATAATATATGTGGGGCCCCATCTTAGACATTCTATAAGCCCACTCGTCTCCACGGGAGTGAGATTTTACTCACATGGAATGAGTTACTCTTTTCCAGATCAATGACTATCCGGGGGAAGAGAAACCATCTTGGTGTAACCAAAATTACTTGAAAAAATATTACATAAATAACTCATGAGGAACCTTTAAGGTTTAGTGTTTTGGAGACTAGGAATATAGCAAATGAAATACATGGTACATAAGTGAAAATGTAAACAAATTTTCAAGTCTATTGAATGGTTTCATTACTATCCCATCATAGATCATCTAACAACATATGATTACCTCGAGAAATTTATCAAATGAATGGGATGATCCTAAAACCCTATATGGGATATAAATTTAATAGAACACCATATGGGAGACCTTAATCACATCATAAGAAGATTTTCATCATAACTTAAGGAACAACATAACAACATGAACATAATTACATGAGACATGACATGAAAATATAGCTACAACAGATACACGAGACATTCATAATCATATCACCAAAACTCATCACTTTGGTTTCATGAAACACATTACCAAATATTGTGACCAAGGTATAAAAAATTACCATTTATTTCATCCATGGTATCAAGAATATTTCATCTCTAGATATTACTTTTTACCCAAAACATTGGAGTGCTATTAGGGACCACCTTTCATATATCTAAATTTATGTATTCCACATCAATAAAGGAAATTATAATTTCATATCACATATAACCCAAGAGTAAGTAATATCATTTTCATATATTGATTAAACCAATCAATAGTTAAATTTTACATCCAAATGAATAACCTTGAATGAAAATAAGGTTGTCTTTTTGTGACATGTAAACATAGAAAACAAAATGTTGATTTTGAAAGAATAATGGGTACAAAAAAATTGATCTTGGAATGGGTATAATGAGAAGAAAAATATATTATTAAAAAGAAATATAATATACTATAATGGGGGTGTTTTTCTAAATAATTTACAAAATAATATATTGGGAATCAAAAGCCTTATATAAAATAAGTACTTGAATTGAAAAATAATAGGGTAATGTCCCTTACTTTGGGAGGATTATTTTTATATATTTAAAGAGACTCTATAGAACCTTAGAATCACTTTTCAGAGACTATTGAGAAGGATATTGGGATATTATTCATGCTCAATGGATTTTGTGTGAATATTAAAGAGGTAATGGGTGGGTTATCATACTTGATTAGGATTTGTTTTAAGGGATAAAATAAAGATTATTTTGTTTTTAAGGGTAAACACTTTTGGGTGTAATAAATTTCAGTGAATTTGGTTGATAATTAATATTTAAATGTTTTATAAGGAAGTGAAATAACTTTAACTCCAATTTAATGTTGTTATTTTTAGTTTTCTTATGTCTCCACCTTCTCATTTTATCCTTTTGAATTATATTACCTATATTTCACTAACTTACCATCATACCTTTTTTTGGCCTAAAAACTAAATTTCCATTATTACCTAATTTAAAAATTTTAATTAAAATATTCCATCATATTTAATTTATTCAATTTATAAAACTGATAAAAATAAATTCTAATATGATACTTTCAAAACTTATAAAAACTATTTTTCTAGAAAAAATAAAATCATTGTTCCATAATTTTAAGCAAGTGTTTCAAAATGTAACACATTATATTTTTTATTACTTAAATAAATTTGGATCAAGAATAAACTTTATGAAATTTTATGTCATGATCATATCATTATTATATCATAGGAGTTATGGTATTCCCGGAAAATTTATTTTCCATTCTACCCCAAAATCATCTTTTTTTTTGAAAATTACCAAAAATTCACTCTAAGATAATTTTTAAATAATAATTTAAAAAATTATATTTATCAGAGAAAAATAATTATCTAAATATATAATTTTAACTTTTAAATAAAAATATTAAATTTAAAATTAATTTTTTTATGACATAATAAACTTTAGGACCATTTATAAAATTATTTATGACTTCATTAATTTATATTATCATTTAAAATGTATTTTATTACATTATCACATGAAGATAATTTTTATATAAAACTTATAAATTTGTTCACAGATTTCCTTTGCTGCCAGCCCATAGTGAGGCTACGATCATGATCCCAAATCTTCTCTGCCATGAAGTCCCGGATGAGCATATGGGGTCGTTGGTCATCTACTCCCCCAGTGCATAGCTCACACATCTAAGAACAAAGCCTCCCCATCTGGTCTATACATTTCACTTGAGGAGTCTCCCTGATGAAGCACTTGATCATCTTCCATGACCGGCGATAGGCAACCTTACTGTCTTCTTCGTTTGAGGTTGTCTCATCTTGGTCTGTGGGATCGGTAGGCTCATATGTGGGGAACACCTCCATGAACTCATCAACAAGATCTACATTTGGTGTATTATTCAGTATGTAAGGTCCCATGTTGTCCAGTTGATTTTCGTTCTCAGATCCCACCTCATGGATCTCAGGCTCTGTCTTGCTGACAGTCCCACTAGTGATCAGAAGTGCTAAAACATGGTCGGTTCAGACATCTGCTTCCACGACCACCAGTGTTCCATTGGGAAAGGCATGACCAAGTTCTATAGACATCCTTTCCAAGGAATCCCATTCAATTTGAAGAACTATTCATACAAGAAGCACACACGCATCAATTAATCTGATTGGTGGATGGCAGTTATGTATTCTATGAAGGATACTTATAGAGGTCAAACTATTGGTCTCTATCCTTGGTATTTGTCATCAGAACCTCAAGGCATGGCCGTACATATATTTTTGGGAAGTCCAAAGGTTCCGACAGGACCACTTTGGCTATCATGGAACCTCCCAACACAATGATCATTGTAGCCATGGGCACAGATCCCGAGGTTCCTGCAGTGGCATCTACTACTAGGTGGGAGTGGGTTTGGCATATGAGGCCCTCCTGCACAGTTAAAATTTTAGTTGATAAGTCTTAAACATCCCGATTAAAGACTCTAGGGGAGTGGTTGGTATTTTACATTAAGGGCCTTGGCCAATTCTTCTTGCTCTCGGGTTTGAATCGCCGACCTCACCATCCTCTAAAGGGCTCCCTCCACTAGCTTCCTTTCCCGAGGAAGACTCATCTAATTCTTATGGCTGATGGAAGCATTATATTAATTCAAGGGATAAAAACTACAATGGGGCCATTTGATCTAGAAACATCTTTACCTGATCCTTCATTGGACGCAGAGCACCCTGGGAGTGGACATAGTCCTCCATCTCAGCTAATTATTTCTCCCCCACCGTCTGGAGTATTACAATGCCAGTCCTAATAGGGTCAATCCCTGAAAAATCCATCCTAGATGGTTCAGGTGTTTCCACATGTCGAAAAGGCTGAGGAATTTCCTGTTGACATCCCATATGTCCCATGACACTAGGAAGAAAGCATTATCTGGCATGTCTATATGGCAGAGCCGCTTCCCCAGATCTTGGGTGGATATTCTGCGGAACCCCCTGGGTGGCCTCCCCTCCTAATAACTCTATCCCTCTAGAACCGCTGGATCCACTGCTTCTAACTCCATTTTGAATGGTGCGTGCCTCATCGCCACTGAATCCCCACCACCATGAGATATCCTTGCCACCTTTTGGCCCCAGCCTCGAGGTTGGGGAGACACCCCATCACTGACTTGGACGGTTTACTTCTTCAGCATCTCCCCTTAGTAGGCCACTTCTCGGCTCTTGGAAAACTCCTTCACCAGCATGAAGATGGATGTGGATGGAGGTATCTCATTCCACATCTTCCCATCCTCCCGCATGAACATGAGCCATAGATGCCTCATCACACATCGGTGATCCTCGTGGCACACATCCAAGTAAACCCATGAGGTCATCCATTACATGCACCAAAATTGTCTTGAAAAATGGTTTGGGGTGTATGGCTCACATAGAGACTTGCTAACAACCCATGCCACCACGACTCCACCCCAAAAGGACAGGAGGTTGGAAGGATGCTCTTCCATTCCCTAGCTGTCATCAGTGAACACAACTGTCGGCAATAGGAACAGGTGAATGTGGAACTCATCCGCCATCTAGACCTGGTTTAGCACTAACTGTGGGGTAACCTTAGTAGGAAAGATCCCCAATGCATTTAGAATGGCTGGGATAAAATTTGATCCTTTATGGGATATGGGGTTTAGATATTCATAGATACCCCTAATATGTGCCACTATCCACCCATACAGAAGGTGAAATGACCTAAAAATCCTCTATGACTTCTTCCACTTACTGATATTCCATAGAATCTTATACAACATGGAAATAATTGGGATACCGAGGTTGAACTATCCCTCTGTTTCCAACCTAAACTCCATAATGAATGTGCTCAGTCGCCCATCAATGTTTGTGTCCCTAACGAGTAGCATCCAATCACAGATAAGAGACGTGATGAATGAAACTAACATAACCACCAGTTTCTACTCAATACTGACACTGAATCCCTAGGTTTTCCACTATCTATCCTCTATGATCTGCCTGTATGAGTGCTCCTTGCCCCGTTGAACCCATTTTGAGCAGGTCCGAGGCCCCACAGGGAACTTCCATTCTTCCAAGAAATTCAAGAATTTCTTGAAACACCATTTGAAATGGATTTCCAAAACCAACTGTTTGTCCTCCCATGGCACCAGGTCCATTAATTCCCATTCCAATGGTGGAATTTTCTCTGGGTCCTCCCATGTGTTCACAACAGGGAGGAAGTTATCATACATTTCCCCCATTTTCGGGACCACCGAGATATGGTGTAGGTCCCACTAGCTGATGCCGACCTCTCCATAGTGCAAATGAAAAGTGTTCTTCCTCAATGACCATCAGTTCAGAAGCTCTGAAATCAACTGGTTTGGCTAGTAGATATGGAATTGGGAAGCCCAAGCTGCCTCGTAAAGGCCCACTCTACTCAACATTACTCCGAACTCCTCACACGAGGCACATACCATGTTGGCCCATGACAAATTAACCGTGAAATTACCACCCTGGCACAAATCCCACTCATTGTTCCACCACTTATCCCGGTTCTCTAGGGCCTCTTTTAGGGTGGTGAGGTATAATGGGGGAGATTTATCTAGCTGCAACACCTTCCTGTCAACTTCATTCACATGGTTGTATAGGCAATCAGCATTAACAGGTGTGATGTCCCCCCAAATATACTCGTCGGCCGCCTTGAATTGTTGGTAATGGCACAACATGCTCTAGAACCAGTAAGTTAGCTCTTCCCTGCTCTCTTTTGAAATAAAGATGTCATCCCTCAGACCAAATCCATATAGAGGCATCATTTTGCAGAGTTGGTAGTTCTTCTTTCTCTCTGATGTCAGTGCTACCAGCAAATCATGACCTGAATGGATTTGAATGAATTCATTGATACCCAAGATATTCACCATCTCTTCTCTCTAGGAAGAATCCACTATTACCCCCTTGTATCTTCCAGGTAAGGAAATCAGTTTTCAAAATATGGACCGTTTTTGTTCTGGTTCTCGAAGCTCGTTAACGTAGCTCATTCATGGAGATTTTTTTTGGAGACTGTTAGCGGAGCTTAGTCCTATCCATAAATAGCAGAGGCCTACCCCCAACCAGGCAAACACAAGACATAGAGCACACCCTCTCAGAGTTAAAGGACTCACTGTGCGCCACGAAGTAGAATGCCCGATTTGCAGAGAGCAATCAGGGGTTGTGCAAGGATTTTCAAATCGAGAGATCTATCTACAAAATGTGGTGGTGAGAAAAGAAAAAAGAGAGGTTAGTATCCCCAATTTATAGGCAATAACCCCTTGTTCTTCATAGTATGTCCGACCATGGAGAGCTTCCTGACGCTCTCAACCGGTGTGTCCCTCATTCGCGAGCCTCATTTGCGATTGACCCAAAAGTTTTGACGATTGACACTCAAAATTAGACCCTCCTTTCTCCTTATATCCAAGTCTGATGGGGGAATTTGTTGGAAAAAAATACAGGGAGAAGAAAATCAATCACAAAGATTAAACCACCGCCAATGAGGCTACCTCACAAATCCTATTTTCTGAGCCCCACAACATCACGGCTGATGATAAGCCGCCACCTTTGGGGGTGCTATGAAGAAAAGAGGCGGAGGCTCCATGATCTGAAAGATGTTTGTGAAGATTCCATGAAGTAATGTAATGAGAGGATATAAGATCCTAAAGGTCTTTTTAAAGACACTACGAAGAAAAGAGGTGGGAGGCCTTGCAATATGAAAGGCGTTTGCGAAGCGGGTTTGAAGCAAAGAGGGTGGATGCACTGCGATCCGAAAGATGTTTGCAAAGTCTCCATGAAGCAATGAGACAGGAGGCTCTGCAGTTATCAAAAAGTCCCACATTTATTCATGTCGAGTGATCCCTAATTCATGCCACCTCCTCGCCTATAAATATGAGGATTATCCCGACCCCAAAGTATGGATACTTCGACCATTATCCTTATCAGCTCTCAAATCATGAAGCTCTTTCTAATCTATACAAAATTATATCTTCAATGTACATTATCATCAAGGAGTTCCATTAATTTGTCTTAAACACAACCTCTATTCAATAAGGGATTCCCTTCGCGAAGCCCACGATCCTTCACAAAGGAAGGAGATCCCTAAGGGGACTCAAGTCTTCACAAATCACTTATGCTCTGCGAAGTAACTTCCATGTACATGTGAACCAGATGCAATGGCAGGGTCACTGTGCTTCACGAGGTATACTACTTCGTAATGCTATAATTCGCAAGGCATTCTTGCTTCACGAAGCCCTACTCTACAAGAGCCAATCTGCTTTATGAAGCTCCATCCATGTGCACCTATGCCTTGTGCCTAGGCTAGGCCACTCCACTTCTCAAAGCATACCCCTTCGCGAAGCCCCTCCACTACAAAGAGAACTAGAGCTTCATGAGGCCTCTTCCTATGAACCCCTTTTCCCCAAAAACCCACCAGGTCTATATGAAGTGATTTTGAAGCCCCTTGGGTGATGCTTTACATTGTGTTTTTTAGACTACTGCTTCTTCACATGTGCACTCTAATGAATATTTCTTCTTAGTATAACCATGCTAACGTGGTCCCCTTAGTGGATAACTCCACAAAACCTCCTCACAATGGAATTGCAAATGCCTTCCCTTCCCTAGGGGTGGGTGGGTATCACTTATATAAGTCATAGGGGTGCAGAGTGAACCCACTTTGTCCGAGCTGTAGGACGTTAAACTGACAAGCACCCTCATCCCCAACACATGACGTTAATCTCTGGCCTTTCCCTGTGCATCATACGTGGGGTGCCCCATATTAGAAATTCTCTCACCCACTCATCTCCATAGGAGTGAGATCATCCTCACATGGAATGAGTTCCTCTTTGCCAGAGTGGCAACTATCTGCGGGGAAGGGAAACCCTCTTGGTGTAATCCCCTAGACGTTCTTGTAGGATATAACATCTCTTCTCTTCCTATATTCTTATGTGCCAAATACTAGAAGAGAGATGGGCACTGAGACATTCGTTACCCCATACCTCTCCCTCTAGTTTTTTCTCCATCGGGCCTCCTTCCTGGAGTGAGTCCCAATATCCCTCTCCCTAGGCCTCTAACCATGAATAAGACCCTATTTCGTCATTGGGATGCTAACCACATACAACAACTCACTCAACTTTATGAAAATGCTAATTCCGTGATAGGATCTTCAAGTCTTTTCTACCTCTTGTATCTCACACTGAGCATGATTGACGTGGGCATAGAGTAAGCATTGGCTATAGAATCCATCCTAGGCTACCTTAGCGTGTAATCCCCAAAACCCCATTCAGAACTATGTAGACTTTGATCCTCACCAAGACAATGTACGTTGGAAGCCTCCCTGAGGTTCAAGCCCAACAACCATCGGTCCCAACCCCCTTCATGTTGGTACACCTTCATCCCACATGATGTTAAACTATATCCACCATTCCGAACTATGTGGACTTTGATCCTTGCCAAGGCAAGGAATGTAGGATGCCTCTCTGAGGTTCAAGACCAACACCTACTGATCCTAAACAATTCACGTCTATTCACCAACCACTCCGAAATATGTAGACTATGATCCTTTCCAAGGAAAGGTATGTAGGAAGCCTCCTTGAGGTTCAATCCCTACACCTACTGTTCCTGTCCCCCTTCACATTGGTTCACCAACCACTCTGAACTACGTAGACTTTCATCCTTTCCAAGGAAAGGTAAATAGTAAGCCTCCCCATGGTTCAAGCACAACACCAATTTGTCCTGACCCTCTGCACGTCAGTTCACCCTCATCCTGAATGATGTTAAATTGTACACCCCTTTTCATCCCACATGACATTAAACTTTACCCGTTCGAACTACATGGGCTTTGATCCCTGTGTCTGAGGCACAGTACGTAGGAAGCCTCCATGAGGTTCAACCCATTCTGACCGTAAGCTATTAGGATCCCCATCTAGTTGTAATCCATTGTGACCCCCATCTGGTGGTAAGACGTTGTGATCCCCATCCGATGGTAAGCCATTGTGATCCCTATCAGACGGTAAGCTGTTGTGATCCCTATCTGACGGTAAGCTGTTGTGATCCCCATCCTAAGGTAAGCGGTTGTGATCCCCATCTGATAGTAAGATGTTGTGATCCCTATTTGGTGGTAAGACATTGTGATTCCTATCCAACATTTATCCATTTTTATTCTCAACCATCCGTAAGCCATTGTTATCCCTATCTATTAGTAAGCCGTTGTGTTCCCCAACCAGTGGTAAGCTGTTGGAACCCCCTTCAGTGGTAAGTTTTCAAATCCCGACATTCGGAAAGCCATTGGAAACCTGACTAGTAGTAAGCCGTTATCATCCCCACACGAAGGTAAGACTTAGTAAGATGAACTACATACATTTGGTCCTTGTCTCCTAGACACGATACATAGGAAGCCTCCTTGAGGTTCAACTCAAAAGACTGGTAAAAATTGGTGTCCCATTTATTGGGACCCACATCTATTGTACGCCCTTCAAGCCTCAGACCAAGCCCGGGCTGCTAACCATGAGTAAGTCCCAATACATCATTGGGTGATTATCCAATGTGCACACCCCAATCCTATACCCCAATCTTGAACTACATGAATATTGACTCCAAGATTTGAGGATATGTAGGAAGTCTTTCTAAGGTTCAAGCCTAACACTACCATCACCTTCGTGATGGTTACATCTCATTATCCATCCACTCTCAACAATCCATATCTATCATGATTCTTACCTGAGCCACCACATCTTGGGGATATCATGACACAAACTTTCTCACTACTCCTAGTAGAAATCGGGCTACTAACTATGAATTACCCCAAGCATGAGTGTTCCCTCCAGGAGTTTCACCCATATTATCCACTCCCTCCTGTGTTTTATGAGTCTGATCCATCTCCTATAGACATTAATCTCACGACATACCTTGTGTTAAAGATGGGATGCTAAGGGAAACCTAAGAGACATGCCTATGGCATAAATTTCCCCACATTCGACATGGGATTCCTTAGGCTTCCATGCCCTCAAGAAGCCCTATCATAAGGGGAAGCAACCCAGACGCATCAATGTTCCATCATCTAGTAATTCCAGCGATTTCCAACGCGAATACTCCATCTACTGAAGGTTATTTCCCTAGCTGGACCCCTTGTAATTTCTAGATAGAAGAATTGTAATTAACCGACGTCCATGAAGACATGGCACTGGGAAGAGTTTCATGAACAATGTCTTAGGTCTACGAGGGAGACCCGGACTAGGTGACGAGTTCCAAGGACGTATACATAGAAGGAGGAATCAACATCCCATCATCCCATTTTGATAAAGGATCAAACGTCCTGGAATAAGAGACAGATGCCACCCACCTTTGGAAAGTGGGAAATATGGGGCAACAATTAGTGCGTCCTCCACAGACGGAAGTGTGCCCCTGTGAAAGTGTCAAAAACATCGGGCTTGACATTACTAGTATTGGGTTAGAGTTTTTAATGGATTATTTCCATAGGATTTTTCTTTTGATATTTAATTTTAGATATGTGTTTCTATATAACATTACATTAATTATGTGATATTTTCTTTCATATTATTTACAATGTCGATTGGTGTTTTTATTTATATGTTTTTTATATTAATAGGGTAATGCCTCCCTTTTATATGTTTTATTCCCTTAGTTATTATCTCCAAACCATATCCTATTTTAGTCAATTATCAAGGGCCACACTCGACTTCACTGCTGGCCTAAGAGGGGTTTATAGTGGGGGTGGGTCATGAAACAGAGGGAATGCTTCTTTTTTTGTTACTTTTCATCCTTAAATTTTTTTTATATAATTATTCATATAATTTATTTTATTATCTATATTGAGGATGTGTGTTTGAATTATAATTTAAACTATTTTTTCTTCTATATACTAGGTCATGGGATTAAAAATTATACCTCATTGTTTTATTTTTATGAATTTAGGAATGTTTAATTTATAGATACGACTTATCATATTTTTATTAAATTGGGAAATGAATATTTGGAGAATTTATAGAAGGTTTTGTATCTCAAATAGTTTAGTTGTATCCCTCAAAACTAGTTGATAACCAACAACATAAAAATATCAGTTCTTGAGATTATGTGGAAATATGATATGAAATAATGGTTGGGTATCAGAGTTAGTTCATTAAAAAATGTAATCATAGTAGTTTGGATTTTAGGAAAAATTCAGTTTGAGGTAGATATAGGTTTTTAGGACATGAAAGGTAGTTAGTTTGTGTTCTTGACCAACATATTGGTGATTCAATGCCAAGTTAACAATGGAGTTTTTTTTATTGAGAATAGGGAATATATGTATGTGTGATGTTTTTTATAAATAACTATGAGGTATATATAAGTAATTATACCTTGTCATTTTAATTAATAGTGATTCAATCTATATATTTTTCATTCTCCATGATATTACCCTGTATTGGGGAAATATACATGAATGACTTGACTATGATTGAATAGTGTGTCCAAAAAAGGAAAAAAAAGATTCCATAAAATTCATTAAAAATTATTTAAGGTATTATTAAAAAAATTATTGGTTGTGACTCAAATAATTTTAATCATAATAATTAATTTCTGATTTGGTAGCGAGTATTTCACTAGTATAAGGAAAAATGTTTAATATTTTTTTTGAGAATTTTATGAAAATATAGTTAATTGTAATAGAAAATTTATAAAATGGTATAAGCACTTTTAGAACAATTTTATGGGTAATTTTTTCCTTCAAATTATTATATAAGGTTGAATATTTATAAATTTTTATATTTTTAGAAGATATAGAAACTTTAAATTTTTAAATGATTTTAAGAGAATAGTTTAAAATTAAAAAACATATTTCAAAAATAATTTTGAAACTCTTGATTATAAATTTGAGGAGTTTTAAAAATTGATTAGTAAAATATGGGGTTTGAGGCTTTTGGTTGGTGTGTCAAAATATTTGAAGGTTCTTTTTTTAAAAAAAAATCATTTTTATGAATTGTTTTTTGAAAATACCGATAGAGTTCTTTTAAGTAGTTTAAAATTATTTTAACTAGATTCAAAACTTGAAACCAATGGATTTAAAACTAGTACACTTGATATAAAGTAATTGGTGCTAAATAAAACCTGTGTTTTTAATTTTGTTACTTTATATTAAGTGTCATCGATCCATTGTTGATATTTTTTTTTTGAAATTAACTTTATTGGAAGAATAAGATGGAATTTTAAAGTTTTATCTTTATTTAGAGAGGGTTATAAGTTTGAAAATATGGGAGAAATATCCTTGATGATGTGTTTTTGAAAAGGTGCAACTAGTATTGCTGTTTAAATGAGTGTGGACAGGGGTTAATCGGGGACAAATTTTTATTTTATCACAACGTTTTTTTGTAACAACCATCACCACATATTAAACAATTATTACTTTAATGGAAGGAAAACATTTTTACATCCATAGGAACATAATAATTTAAAAGGTTCACTATTTAATAAGAGTATCTGATCATTATCATGGTTTTGAAATAATCTAATACTACATAACACACTGGAAAAGAATCCTTTTCTTTGGATAAAACAAGTAAGAAATACCATTACACCTGTGTAAAACTATGATCAATAAATTAGTGAGTGTTATTATTCTAGAATGAATGATATAAAACAATTTTGTGTAACATATAATGAAATATTCAAAAATTGGTTAAAAACTAGTTATTTTGATTCCTTATCAACTTTCACTTTTATAAATATTAAAAACAGACTTATTCACTTTCCAACCCAGTAGCAGGTAGAGACAAAATTTCAATAATTTTGACAAAAACTCAGTCAGATGGCTCAATATAATACCCGAGTTCCATTATTCATTTTGGAAATTAGATAAGAAATAATTCTCTGGAAAAAATTATGAACCACTTCAAACATTCCCCAGAAACCTGTGTCCAATGGCTCAATCCAAAATAGTAACTCTTTCTTATTCTTCTTCATCTATCTTGAAAACTTCCTCAGGTTTACTCTATTTGGAAAATTCATCCATATTACAAAAATTTTCATGATTTCTATCTCTATCTTCACATATTAATGGTACTAAATCATCAAAAAGTACAATGTACTTCATTCTATTTATTGGTGCACGAAAGGTTTTACAGGTGGGACTCTAAGATTTTTTTCCCGCCCAACCAAATTTATAGAATCATGAATTTTACATTAATTTCAACATGAAATTTTACTATTACAGTGCCTCTCAACTCTTCCCTATTCTTCTTAAAAAATTATTGAATCTTATGAAATCGTCATACTTCTTTGAACATACAAATGCTTCTTCAGTATGATATAATTTTACAATATGATGAAAATTTTCATTATGATAAAACCATATGGACACTCATATTTTCTTGTACCAAATTAAAGCACATAACAACTGAATTCTACTCATTAAAATTATTCATATCTACTAGAAATAAATCTACTCATTCTTGTGCTCTATAGAATCTAAAAATAAGGAAATATTTCTACCATAAACATTACTGAAACTTATATAGGCTGAAACACCTCCTTAAAATGCCTAAAAAATATCTTCAAAACAAAACTTATTTATTAAATTGACCAAAAATACTCCTATTGATAATATTACATCTGATATATTCCTCCATCCAATGATTTATTGGTGTTTTTATGAATCTGATAGATCTGTATCAATTTCCTTCTGATGAATTAGAATCAACTCCAGTCTGATGAGTATTCATCAACATGAAAAAAATAACAGTTATTTTTCCCTTGAAAAAATTGAAGGAAAATTTTTTTTTCTTTCTTTTTCTCATGACGCAATTAAATAAAAAATATTTGTTTTATGAAAATGGTTGATTAAATTGTTGTGATTTATCTGCTTGATCGGTCTCTAAACTCTTCCCATTCAGCAGTCCAAACAACTCCAACTTAATTATCAGATTCAAAATTACTATGTTGAAATGGTGTCACACCACAATCAGTGGACCAGTGTTAGTATCATCTTCTTCTATTACAGACATTATTTAACTGAATAATGATCCATCAAATTGCAACTTTTGGTGGATCATAGAGTTTGATTAATCAGTTAGTTCGATGGATAAGTGTTAATGAAAGAAAAAAAAACAACTCAATATTTCTTCTCCTAAAACATATACTTGTATCATGATGACTTCATGACTTTGAGAACATTAGGATTAGAATACCATCGAATAACATAACTTAAAAAACTCAACATCTCCCACCTCCTTTCATAAACCATTCATCTGAAGTGTTTCAGAAAACAGATGATATTTTAGAACTAATTGAACTTAAAAAAATCATCATATTTACTATGGATACATCTGAATAAACATTTCCTCATACCAAATAATTCTTTCATTCTAGTCATAGTGTGTGTCTTGAATCCACATCACCCAAAAAACTCCTCCAGAACATAAAACTGTTGCAAATTTATTTTCTTATGAAATTTTTATATGGTTAACTGATTATTATACTCCTTTATTATGATCAACAACTCATAAAAAGTTAATTGTTTTTTCTTAATGAAAAAATACAAAAAAATCAATAGAAACTTATTTCAGTATCCAAAATCAACTTCCAACTGACTTGGTCCCAACGATCTCTTCCTTTGGATTTTCTTTTAAAATAGGGATCCTAAATCACAGATCTTTTTAACTTCAACATGTATATCACTAATGAAAAATTATAATCCTACATGAGAAAAGTTATTATAGGAAACACGAATCTTTGAAAAAAAACCATGATTTTTATAAGTAGTGAATTAAGAACCCTTTCCTCCTGAAAAATCAAAACCTTTCAAACATTCCATATCCTCACAGCTTCTTTCTTCCTAGAAATAGTTTCCAATGAAAACTTCAAAAAACTTTTAAAATAGATCACACACTTACAAGTTTATTTCATAGACTACACATAAGCCCCCCTAGAAAACAATTTTCATTAAAATTTAAGCACATTCAAATGGATAGATTTATAAAACATCATTTTTATCCCCCTTTGAAAAAACTATCCAAAGATAATATGAGAGAGGGGACATAAAAGAATGGATAAAAATTTGAGGGAAAGATCTTGGAATCCCATGTTCAGCATTAGATTAAAAAAGGATTCCTTCAGTAATGGTTTTGTGAAAATTCTAGAGACATGTTTTGATGTAAGAACATACTCCATCTTTAGTACATTATTCTCTATAAGATATTTCATGAAGTGATATTTGATGTCAATATATATTGAATGATAATGTTTTAATGTAGTTCTTATAAGGTTAATGGTACTTTTATTATCACAACCTAAGATGAGAGGTAACATTACTTCAAAAAGTAAGTCTTCCAACTGAGTGTTCATTTAGATAAGTTGTGTGGTAGCTTGAGTGAAAAAAACCTACTCAGTTTCATATGTTTTTAGAGTTACTAAATATTTTCCATCAATATTCCAACCTACACAACCCCCCCCCCCCCCAAAAAAAAGAAAACCTCACCAGATTTGGATCTTCTATCATCCACACTTCTGAACCAATTAGCATATAAGTTACTAAAAAAAGCAATTTGTTATGATCTATCATACCTGATTTTGAAATCTGTTGTGCCTTTCATATATCTAAGAATTATTTTTTCTAGTCGATAGATGTGATTTTGTTATAGAATTTGGGATATTTCACATAAGGTAATAGTATTATCAATTTATGGTATTGAGGTAGTCGGAAACAAAAAATTTCTAATTAGAATCCGAAACTGTTTAGAGTCAACTTATTTACCTCATCTATTTATTGTAAACACGGTTCCCACTGAAATTGGTGTAAAAATAGGTTTTAAATTTTTCTATTCAAAATTTATTAATATGTTCCTTATCCTTAGAAATACATATGTGTTACTTTTTTTTTGAGATATATGTAACCCAATAAATTATTTCATTTAACTGAGTGTGGACAATTTATATAGCTTCTTCATTTATACATAAATCCTTTACCCTTATTCCTGTATCATTCCTAGAAAAGATAATATCATCAATATACAGAATAATAATGAGGAAAATCTTAGGAATTTATTTTATGTGCAGATTACTATAAGCCCTTCCTTTCTTAAAGTTCCACTTTTCTAAGTAGGTATCCAATTTGGAGTACCATATCCTTGAAGTATTCTTTATCCCATACAAGTTTTTCATCAACTTTATAACATAAATTTCATTATTTCCTATAAAAAACAACATTCTTGTTATATATAATTTTTTTCTTAATTTTTTCCATCAAACAATGATGACTTCACATCCATCAGAAAATTTTTATAAATTTTTTTTGTGCCATTAGTGCAAAGAGGATTATAATTTTTTTAACCATTACAATGGAGAAGAAGTATCATCAAAACCTTTACCTTCAATTTTTGAGTATCTTTTTCACACTAATATTTTTATGTTTCTTATCACTTCTGCATCTTTATTCAACTTTTTCAAAAATACCCACTTTTTACCAATAACATTTATATCATTTGGTATAGGTATAAGATCCAAATTATCATTCTTTTGAATAAAATATGAATCGTCATTCATAGTTTTAATCCATTCTATATGATCATAATCTTTATTCACATCTTATAGGTCATCTTTTGAATACTATAAGTATGTGTAATAATTTTTTTTAATTCTATGAAGGTTTTGATGTTGATCCGCAAAAATGTATTGATATTCAACCTATTTCCTTAGGATATGAGGATATATAATTTTTTTTCCACATCTATGGAAATTGATGAGTTCAATTATTCCATCTGTTTGGTTTAATTTTTTTTGAATCCTTCTCACCTTTCTTAAGATAAATTATTTCTTCTTCCAAATCTCCCTCATCTATATGAGATTATGTAACATCATCTCATCCTTTTTAGTAAATTTTAAAAAAACATAGTAAAAAATAATTATTGTTTCTTTATTAAATAATCTATATCCTCTTCTATTGAGAGAATAGCCATGAAATATTCCATCCCCACCTATCTGATCCAACTTTCCAAGGTTTCCAACTTTTTTCCTTTTGATTTAGGGACTGATAGAAACTATTACTTGTTTCGAATGTGTAGTTTTGTTATAAAAAATATCATAGGGTGTCGTATCAAAACAAGTCATCTCGAAACACTGATTTGAAATATAGATGTTTATGCTTATAGCTTTCCTCCTGATGTAATTATAAATACCACATTCAAGAAACATAGTACACTGCATTTCATTGAAAATTCTATTCATCCTCTCATCGACACCATTTTTTAGGTATATATGGTGTAATGAACTCATATAGAATTCTATTTTTATCGACATAACTTCTGAACTCTTTATTATTTTACACACCACCATTTTCAGTTATCACTTCTTTATAAAATACCCATATTCATTCCCATATATTATTCTAAAACTCTTAAACATATTCAGAGCTTTTGAATTATGTTTAAAATATTAGAAAAAGTAGTGCGAGTTAAATCATCAATAAAATAAATGAAGTAAATATCTCCTAAATTTGGTTGTTTTATCATTAGAAAAAATATAAGAATAAATAAGTTATAGGGTTCAATTTAAATGAATATCAAATTTCTTATGAACATAGCTTGTAATCATCCCCTTCTAACAAATATAACAACAACAATCAGTTCTTCTCAGCATATAAGAAATATCTCATACATAATCATGATTTGATAACTTTATCATGTTACTTTGACACATATGTCCAAATGTTTTATTCCACAAAAAATTTTCTTCAATCATGATTAAGTAACTTGAATTTTGAATTAAAAAAACATGATTTTTTTGGATTTCTGTGTTGGACTTTTGTAATAAATTTTCCTTATTTTTGTTTTTTCATGAAAAAACCATCTTTCCTATAAAACATTATTGTCTTCATCACAAAGTTGAGAAAAACTTTACATATTGTGTTTCTACCTATCAACAATCAAAGATTTCTCAAATTTCACATTTTCTTCCTCAATAATAGAGGATCAAACTTCTTTTATTTTGATAGATTCATCATTTCTAAACTCCACTATTCCTTATTTGAAATTATTAAAATTCTTTAAAAATTTAAAATATCAAATCATGTGTGAAGAACACCCACTATTCAAAATCGAGGTTCATTCTACATTTTTATCTTTGAGAGTGGTTTTTGAAAAAATATCTTTTTCTTTCCCTTTATCTTTCTTCACAAATTGATTTTGTGATTTGTTAAAAATAATTTCTTATATTGGAAATAAAACAGGTCACCATTTCATAAGATGTTCTGGTTGTTCATAGATATTAAAAATAGTTCCAAAAGTTTGAACCTATTTTAAAATTTCAAAATATCATTCTTAGATTTATTTTTTTTGGAGAGGATTGACTTCCCCCTAATCTTTTCCATCTAAAACTCATGAAAAAAATATTGTATTGTTGATTGAACTAACAAATATTTTCTATAAGACCAAATACACTAGAATACCAGTAGTACCCATAAAAATTATACTTTCCTTTATTGCTTCTATACTGTATAGAATTTTTAACATGTTTCTCAGTAACATTCTTATCTTTTACATCAGAACTTTATTGAGTCAAAAAAATTATATCATCAACTAGAATATTATTCTTCGATTTGGATTTGTTTCAAATCGTATCGATATGAGAAGTTGTTGTAATTTTAGTTTTGGACATAGTATGTTTAGAAACTTCTAAACTTACAACATTGTTGGTTTTATATACACATATAATTTTCTCATCCTTATTAATGTCATGAACATGTTTAACTTTATTTCAAACCATTGAAGGTAAATTTTGATCTTTCCCTATTTCAAACTTTCCAGAACTTTAACCAATATCATGGATATGGTTCTTGAAACATGGTACTCTATGTTCATCTTTAGAAAACTTTTGTTGAAAATGTTCCAAAACATCTTTATTTTCATTTAAATATACTTTATAATGTTCATTATAATTCATTTTCATCTATATATAGTTCTTTTAATAATCAAATTATTCCAAAAACATATATTTATTTTCAGTAAGACATTCTTTAATATTGTTTTAGGATATTACTTCTTTAAATCATTGATCTCTCTTTCGAGTCTTATGATATTTATAAAAAATTATTTCAATTATATTTTTAGATGAACCTCAATATCAGCATATTATTATTCAGAACTACTAATTAGGAATTATTTATCATTCACTATAGAAATGAATATATTTTCTCCAGTATGATCAGTAAACTTATAGACGTAAACTTCACTATCTTCCTCTTCATCATCTTTAGAGATAAATATTTTCAGTTTGGAATTGGAGAATTTTTTATCCTTTACCTTTGTAATGAATTTGGACTTATCACCATGTTTCTTTGAAGACATTATTTTCCTTCTATGTTTTGTATCACTATATTCTTCATTCCTTCATTTAAGAAAATTATCAAAAGTGTCCAATGACTCCACATCAAAAAAAAATTCAGGGGAAGTGTCTATTTATATTTTTATACCTTATTTCACATTTCTATAATAAAAGGATAAAAATTACTCAAATTTATTACATACCCTATTTTCAGATTTAGAATCACCGTCTTCTTTTTTCTTCAAGAATCTTCTTAGTCTTTCATTTCTTCGCATCCTTGAAAGAAAATTCATATTCAAATTTTATTTTTCATTTTATATATTTCTTCCAACCCATTTTGACGGTAATGAGACTACTATGAAGTTCATACCGATATGGTGTTTCAGGATCTATATTTTCCAAAGTTGAAACTTTTCCATAAAATGTTTCAGGAATAATTACTCAGATATTTTGAGAAGATGTTAAGTTTGAAAACATCTAACCAGGAAATATATTGGTGGTAAACATGTCATTTACCCTTCTAAAAAAGTCACCATTAGATGCATACTCAACCATTTTGATATCTTCATACTTCAGACTCCTGATTTGTAACTTGAAATTTTTATTCTTTAATTTCCTTTATGAATGTTCTTCAAATTCTACAAGATAAATTTTTGAAAACAAACACCCTTAACCTATAGAAACTCACTTTTAGGATGTGATAAGAGTAAAATATTCTTTTCTTTTCCATCATTTTCTATATTATTCTTGTCAATATATGTTATAATATCTTTTTTATCAGGAGGATAAAATCCATATATAACTTCTTCCAAAAAATCATACCCAGGACACATATGATATGGAAAAAATCTATATTTCCAAATTTGATAGTTCTTTTAATCCAAGACTAAAATCCACTTACCAATCAAACAATTCATATTGTCCATGAGAAATTATCTTAATAAAATTCATCAAAGTGTAAATTAATGGAACTATCACTCTCATTCCAATTGAAAATGACCAACTTGGATTGATTTTTCACTAGAGGGAGGGTGTGAATCAGTGATAAATTTTTATTTTATATTAAATTTCTTGTGTAAAAACCTTCACCTATTTTTAAATAATTATCATTTTACTAGAAATACATTCAAACATTAACAAAAACATAAGTATTTACATGATTTACTTCTCAATTAGACTATCTGGTCCTTATAATTGTTTGTAAATAATCTAATACCAAAAACTCCACAATAAATAAATCCTTTTGGTGGATACAACAAGTAAGAAATACCCTTACCCTTGTGTAACACTATGATCAATACAACAATGTTTGTAATTCATCTAGATGGAATGATATAAATCATGTTTGTGTAACATTTTATGAAGCCTTCACCAATTGGGTAAAAAAAATATCATGCTACCATATCAATTTCCACTTGAATAGATATTTAAAAAATTCTTCAACTTTACACCCAATAGATGGTAGAAACAACCTTTTCTGGGATTCTTACAAAAAATTATTCCATCTACTTTTTCCAATTCCCAATCCTAATTATTCATTTCATAAAATAGATATTAAATAATACCGTAGAAATAATTATGAACCACATCAAATGCTCCAAGAAGAGATACATTTGATGGCTCAATCTGACCGAGTAACTCTTTCTTCTTCTTCTTTTTCTATCTGAAAAAATTCATTAGAAAAACTCTATCCAAAAAATTATTCTCTATTATAGAAATTCATCATACACTCTCTATTCACATGTAAATATACTCCATTATCATAAAGTAAATTTTTTTACCTACTATTTATAAGAGTTCCAAAAGTGTTATGGATTGGATTTTGAAAATGTTTTCCCAGTCAAACAAATGTCTATAATCTAAAATTTAACATTAATTTCAATTTCATATTAGACTATTTCATCACTTATCTACTCTTCTCAGTTATTCATGATTCTTATAAAAACCTCAGCCAATGTCGAACATAATAATGCTTATTCAGTCTAATACCAATTTACATTTTGATACCATTATTCATTATGAGGAAAACATATGATCAGTCATATTTTATTGACCCAAATAAAAACACATAACAACTTTAGAATTTTCATTACAATGATTCATATCTAATGAAAAAAACTTGTCATTCCTATGATTCATACCAACTAAAAATAGTGAATTCATTTTGGAATTAATATTATTGTTACTTTTGTAGGATACAATACCTCCTTGACAAGGATTCAGAAAATCTATTAAAAATAAAGACTATTTTTTAATTTTTTAGAAAACCCTTATATCGATAATAAGGTTTTAGAAAAAGTCTTGGGATTGATGACATATTAGCCTTGGAATTCATTTGATGCATCGATCTCTACTCTATTCAATTGAATTGACATCAACTCCAGTTTGATGATCCTTGAACCACTTGTAAAGAAAATTAGATTCCTTTTTCTCTTGATCCAATTGAGGGAAAAAATTAAATTTATTTTTTTCTTAACCCAATTGAATCATAAAAATATATATGTTCTATGTTAATGGTTGACTACATTGTTGTTCTCCATTTATTTTATCGGTCGATGAAATCTTGTCATTCACAGGTTCAAACAAATCCATCTTACTAATCGATGTCAAATTTTTTTTATTGAAATGCTAGACCACCACATCCAATAGACCAGTGTCAGTAAAAACCTTTATCATTCAATATTTTATTCAACTGATGATTGTTCATGTGAATTTTTTCTTTTGGTAGATCTGATAGTCTGATGAATTAGTCAGTCTGATAGATTTATTTTAGTGGAAACTTGAAAACATCCCAGCCTTTCTTAATCCATATATTATTGCTTGTATCATGATGAATTCACGACTTTAATAACATTTGTATTGGTATAAAATTGTCTGAATTATTATACCAACCAAATATTCCCACCATTATATCACAAGTATTACATCACAAGTGATTAAGATAACTTATGTTATTTGAGAACTAACCAAACAAGAAAGCATTATCAAATTTTGTATGGAGACTTTCAAACTTTGATACATTTCCTCATATATATTTAAGCATTATTTCTGAACACAATGTGAGTCTGGAAACCACTTCAGCCAGGAAACATCTATAGAATAGAAAATTAAAAGTGATGTATTTTCTTATAAAATTCGTGTCTAATCAACTTTTATAATAATCATTTATTCTAATCACCAACTATTTAAAATTGAATTGATTATTCATAATGATAAAAAAAATACAAAAACAACCAACACAAACTTATTTTAGCATTGAAAAACAACTTACAACCAACTTGGTCCTAGTAGTTTTTTGAAATATAAATTTGGGAGAATTTGGTAGACTATAACTCAAGTTGTTGAAGCTACAATAGAATTCCACTAAGAGTATAATGTGATATTCATAAGCACATAATTCTTGACTCTTCCATTATAAGTCGGATAAAACTGACCATATTTTTCATCTCTTAGATTGTTGAATAAATCCATTTCCTCAACCACTAAAAGAAGACAAGCAGAGGCCTAGTGGTAGACCACTATTAGTATGGAGGGATATGAGAGAGTATAGTGAGAAATACCATAGATAAAAGTGTAATATTAGTAATTTTTTAAACTATGGGAGTAATTGTAATTAAATAGTTTTCCATTTGATTTTCATAATGTTCTAGGGACTACATTTTAGTCATTTTAGTTATTAGAGACCCCATTCTCCCTTATCCTTTCCCTATCAAGATCTTTCATGACCCTTGGTGATCAGAACATTTTTTGGTATGGACCAGAGGTGATATATCTCATCTTCGTCCTTATCTTCTTTACCACATGTTATTATTTATACATGTGGTGATATATAGGGATTTATAGTTCATGTTTAGAAAAGAATAGTGAGTCCAATTTCATTTATGGGGATTTTTCTATTGGATGATCTGAGAGTCTTTTATTAGTAATTTTAATTCAACTATACTATGGATCAGAATTATTACATTTCTCAATGAGTTCATTATTAGTTTATATCATTTAGATATATTTTAAAGATATTATGATATTAAAATTTGTTGATAATATCATATTAGGTTTCATATTAAATGGGCATTGTATTTATTTATTTATTTATTAAATTTGAATTGAGGTAGGCGACCTTGACCCTATTGAGTTTTTTATAAATTTTTAATGACTTTTAAGGCCAAATTATAAAATATTTATAAAATATTTTTTTTATAATTATTAATAATTTTTGGAGTCAATATAAATAGTATCAATTCTTTAAGGAATTTACATGATTCTAAAAAATTATTTGTTTTCAATAAAAAATATTAATTAGTGAATAAATATATAGCTAAGGTTAAATGGTTCATTCCATGAAAACTTAATTTTTAGGGAACCATCAATTCACTTATAGGTAAATGTGATATGAATAATTTCAAATGATTTTTTTGAGTTATATAAAGTGGAATGATTAGTTATTTTAATATAATTCGATGTTATTTTAGTGTATAAATATTATTCTTAAAAATATCTTGTTTATGGAATTATTTTTGGTTATTTTTAATACTAATATGGTAGCTTTTCTTCCATAAAAAAGATGGAATGTGTTAAAATTTGACATTTTGTAATTATTTTTAAAATAGTTTAATGGAAAATATTATTTTTGTTAACTTTTTGATTATAAATGGATTTAATTTTAAATTAAAATGGTTTTTGTTTTTTATATTGAGAGATTGGAAGTGATGAATTTTTTCCCTAAATAGAAGGATGCATGATTTTTTAGAAAGTTGTTAGTTTTGTTAAACCTTATTTTAAAATAATGGTCTGGGTTTTAAAACATGTTTTTGTCATATAATTTTTTTATAATGGAAAACATTTCTTGAATCAATTTTCTTGGATTTATTACAATGAAACTGGATCTTACAACTTTTCATGGATGTTTCTTCCTTAAAGGGGATAATTTTTAGATCATCTGGTAGTAATGAGTTATGTTGGGAATCTTTTAATAGTTTTTTTTGTTTTTTTGTTTTTCTAATACTTAGGTATGGGTTGTTGAATTTTGGATGGAATTTAGTTTCTCCATTACTTTTCATGAAGAGATTTGGCATATAAAATGGAGAAGTGTGGATGTTTAAGTAAATTTGGATTTCTAGAAAAGAATGCTTCCATGGTTTACCAAAGGTACTTAGGTGGGTTATGATTCTACCTACACTTATAATTATTTCTCATGTATGAGTAATGTTCTGGTTTTTGGTTATGGTTGCGTGATACTCAAAAAATGTGGTCCGTGATAGGATATTTTACTATGGTACGGTAGACCCGAGGTTGAGATATTCTACATGGATTGGGAATTCCGAAATATTTTATACTAATATTGGGAAGGATATTTGATCCTTGGGTTGTTTTTACCCTAAGAAGGGATGAGAGACACAACTTAATGGGTTTATTCATGTGGACTAGTGTGAAATTATTGTACTCTATAATTTACCTAAGAGTTAATAAAAATGTGTGTTCTTGAATTTCACTAGGTTGCTAGTTCCCATAGTTCATATGGGGGTTTTAGTTATCTCTAAACTTGAAGAAGGTTTTTATATCCCATATTATAGATGAGGGTGTATTCCTATTTTGGAATATCATTAGGCATATCTAATCCATAGTTTTGGTTTGTGTTAAATAAATAAGAGACCCCTAGGGTTATGACTTGTGTGTGTGTGTGTTTATGGGTTGGTGGGGGGGGGGTGTGCCTCTCTCATTGGGAAATAGTTATAGAAATGGATATTCAATCCATTTTAGTATAGGAATGAAAATAAATATAGTGCAAATGCATAATATAAATGGGTGATAATGAGGAAAAACTTACATCTGAGTTCCCTATAGATTATAGAGTTTAGGAGAAAAGATAAATATGCGTGATTATGGGAGGTACAAACATGGGATATTATATTGTCCAGATGGACATGTCATGGACAACCTAGAGTTTTAGGTGTCTTGTGTTTCTTATATGGAAAACATATTTACAGGTGTTCTTTGACATCTAACATGTACCACATATCTCAACGTCTATATTGAGATGTATAAATTTAATTTTATCAATTTTTAAATTCTATATATGTATATATATATATGGTTGGGTTGAGTTTTCTCACCAATTAAATTTCACATGTTTCCATATTGATGAATTTCACTCAGGAGTGTTATGGAAAACATGGGAAACCCACAAGATCAGTGGACTCACCACTACCCATGAATAAGGTCTATTTTTAAGTGTATGTGGGTAGAAATTATTCTTGTTTTGTATTTAGATACATTGGTATGAATCCTAGTTGGAGGGAATGTATCGATCTATGTTGTTTCATCGATGATGAATAATCGATAAGAGATATCATGTTTTCCTTGAGGATATTTATTTCTTATTTTGAGTTATAAATTAAATTTGTGAGCTCATTTGATTATTTTTATATATATTGTATTGTATTCTGATTATTGAGACTATATGTATGAATTTTTATATTGATTATATTATATTTTATATACTAGACCGTGGATGTTCCACAGGTGGATCCCTATTTCATTTTACTATAGAGGAGTATATCCAATTTGTGGATGGTTCCTTCCATGTTTTCAAAAAATAAAAAAAATAAATCCTTAGATTTTATATCAATAGAATAGTCTACCCATTTTTTTGTTAGAGTAATCACTATTATATGCACTACATTAGAATTTGGGTAGGTGCACACGGGGTTATATATTTAAACTCAGGGTCATTTATTGACCCGCCTTGGGTACTAGTTCACATTTCAAGGAAGATTGATTGAATTAAGTCTCAAATCACTTAGTTGAAAAATGTTATATACCACCATTTTCACATTCTTACAAAGAAAATACTCCTCATAATTTATTAGAAGGGTCGATAGTGACCTTCAAACATCACCTTCAATATGATATGAGGTGTTGACTTACAACAAATGTATAAAATTCACTTAATTGGAAGCATTGTCTGTTTTATTTAAAAATAACTAAACACCATCAACCACACATGGAACCTAACATTACACATGGCTATATGAAACCACAAAGCATGGATGGTCACATTTATAAAACAAATAAATGAATTTAATAATAAAGTAAAACCCAAATAAAATCCTCCACACACTAAATGTAAAATAAATAATAAAAATTTCTTTTTCTGAATCTAGATAGCCATCATGTTCTTAGTGGTATTATGGTCCAACATAACCTCAAAATCAAACATAAAAGTATATAAATAATAAAATCAGTGTGATTATTCCATTATAAATAGTACCTAGTAATATTTCATGTTAATATAAAATAATATATATGGTTGAAATATAAAACAATTACCTTGACAATCCTAAGGTAAATCCAACCGTCACATATAATAGTGAAAAAACTGTATAAAATTAATAAAAATCATATATATGTATACCCATCATCATCATAATAATAATACAAGGTCCCCACTTCTCCCTTCCAGCTAAATCTTCCACTGAGGTAACACAATATATTCTCTATAAGTACACCAATAGAATAAAAAATCCATAATAGTTAATATAATATCTCATATATAACATAGGAAGTTGATATATGAACATCCCATAAAAAATAGAATTTTAAATTTTCCTGATTCCCAATACCACATGGATGTTAGACCTTAGAGAATCAAATTTAGTTGGAAGATAACAATAAAATGGAGAATACATAATTATTTATATCTAAAGTAAATAAAATATATTGATATTATCATATTAAATAAAATATAGGTGAAATGTATTCAATACCACATATTTCCCCTTACAATTTATATCGATACTATTCATTTAATTTAATTCATATATTTCCCAATATCTTTTTCACAGGTAAATGGAATCTTTTAATTTCAGTAGATGGATTCCTTATCAAGGTAAATATAATACACAAACAATAACATAATCCTATTCTCAATGGAAATCCAAGTAATAATTTCCCGTTCCATATATCAGAACTACATTATCCCCTCATATAATAACATCCCACCCACATATAATTCTATACCAAATAATATTTGTTGGAATTAAATATAGTATTAACTATTTAATTGTAACATCTAATTAACTTACATAGAACATCACATTCAATTTTTTTTTTAAATTCCACATCCATTCACACTTATCAGAATAAAAAATCCTATTATATTTTAAATCTCCATATCTATTTTTTTTAAATAATAAATCTATTTACCTATATAGGATACAACACAAGTTGAATTCATTATGGAATAAAACATATAGTCCATATTGTTCTTTCACCTCCCACATTCCTCAATTCTCACACATAAAGTCATTGTACAATAGTATTTAAATAAATAAATTATTAATTCAAAGACACACTAGAATAAAAAAATTATCCTTTATATTAATTAAATAAACACATTAATCTACCCAACCATAATCACAAAATCATGATAAAGGAAAAAAGAACACATAAATAGAAGGATCAATTTTTGAATCACCTTCCATATTAAGGATTTGATTCCTTTTATAATAATTCATTTAATTTTCATTCCAATATCTCAGAAACCTCTCTAGGATAAAATGTTTTCACAATACACCATTGAAACATTTATCAATAAAAAAATATAGAAATGTTCACTATGTCACAATAATAAATCAATCGAATATTTAAAATTTTCTTGATTCAATAAACTAATAAATAAATATATAAATGGCTGGAAAAGATCAATAGAATTATATCTGTAATTTTTGTGAGGATTTTACTATGATTGGAGAAAATTCACAGGATATAATATAGAGCTTTTAGGTGATTTATAATATCTTCAATCTGATTTTCCAAAAAATGAATCATTTCCACTAAAATAATGATGTGTTTTTTCCAATAAAAGCACAATGATATATATATATATACATATATATATATATATATATTATTTTTTCCTAATCATAAAAAAATACAAAACATTTTACCAATTTAGATTCACACATAGTTTATATCTAACATGAAGTGTTAAAATAATTCATTCCATGTTTAGTTAATTCCCTTAAAACTAAATCATGAAACCATTGATTTCCACCTTCTTCATATCAACCAGTTGAATCCTGAATATCTTCTTAATGATCTACCATAATGTAGTTTTTTTAAAAATTATTATGGTTATTCTATATATATTCAATTATTCTTATAAAAAACACATCAAAGAAACTGAATAATCATTGGGTTTTCAACTCACCATGTCTCAATCAAAAAAACCATATTATGTTTACCAAGTCCCATTGATTAACAACATCTTTAGTTTTTATCTTCTACAAAAAAATACTCTCTTATAATTATCTATCAAAACAAACCATCATGTTTTTAACACGGAACACATTATGGGTTTTCAGGAAATATTGAATTTTCAATAAAAATAAAAAATCTTATGTTATTATCACTTATCTATTATACCAAAAATTTATAATGTAAAATAGATAGAAAATAAAATCCTCTACAATGTATACCAATAAAAATATTTTCATCCTAGAAAATATAAAACAAATAAATCTCAAATAAATAATTAAATAACTAAAAACCTAAACCATCACATGAGATAACATTAAATATTTTCATTTCCAAAAGTACCAATCACATTTCAGATACAAAGTAATAAAGTTTATTTATTTTAGAATAAATATTAATTAAAATAACTAATAATATTTTAATGTCACATATTACACCCATTCTCAAGTATTTTATAATAAACCACTATGATTTAATAGTACATGTATTAGTTGACTGACATGTATACTAACTAACATCTATCGATGATATTAAATTTACACCAGTATTTAAAAAAACATAACAACTTTCAAAAAATGAAAATCAACATAATCAATCATATAAGAATCAAAATAAAGACACTAATGAAGCTATGAGATAAGAAAAATATCATGAATATTATCTAATATGAATTAGATTGAAATACAATATACTGACTCACAAACATGTTCAAATACACCAAAATGATTCATGATCCTTAATGAATTTTTAATATCTCACCAGATTTTCACATTTCACACCAATGTAAAAATTTTATAAAAAATTATTATTGATATCTGATTATAATGTTCTCTTCTTATAATAAATTTATTAATTTCTTAATCATTTAAATTCTCTATCTCATCCTAAAAAATATTTATCTTCTCTATAATATCCAACACTAATTTAGGTCTAATAATCAGTACCACATGAAGGATATTCCAACATAAGAGTGACCAATATAATTTATAAAATATTCAAATACCCGTGGATAAGTGATAACTATTATTATTTATAAACTCATACATTGGTAGTTGATCATCCAAAGATGAATTAAAATATTGAATTTAATCTATTAACTTGTTTATTGAAATCTAAATCAACAACTCAATTATTCCATTATTCTGGATGTAAAATGTTGTCATATGGCACAATTGTGTAGTAAAAACATATATAAATACAATAAAAATCATTGATATAAATTCTGTAACACATTCTAAAAAATAAACCATGAAACCCCTGAATATGTTTTTATTATCCTTATATGGCCTTTCTATGCTATCCAATAGAGTCAATTGTAAGATCAAAATTTAACGAGAAGACTCTATTAATCTTTCTATATTATCTAAATTGGTTTTATATCACTTAAATGAATGAGAAATATTTGTTAGAAAATTCAAATATAAATCTTTATATTTATAATAAATGAAGTTCAAATTATATAGAAATAGGCCAAACATGATGTTCAACTTTATTCCCATTGGTATATAAAATTCTTATATTTAAACTTACCTATATATTTCATTATCCCAATACACAGAAATTTCTCTTGGAAGACACAAGACATATTCCCAATGCCTCAATGCATTTCAATATTTTATATATTTGATACCTGATAAACAAGTTATCATATGTCATAAAGAATATATATCACGATTTATAATAATATGTGATTTTCCATATCCCCCACATATCCATCCATAAAGTGCATATTCATTGATTATTTTATGTATATATATCCACCTCAAGACCTATCAATTTGGACTATTCTATTTTTTGCAAAATGGAGTGTACACTATCTTCTAAATAGGAAACATGAGGTGACCCAATCATTACATATATAAATATTGAATTTTTTTAGGTAAAAATTAAATAAATTTTACAATAATTCATACCCAAATACCATAAAGGTTTAGTGTATTTAGATACTCGATACATAAGAATATTATTTCATGAAACACCATCAAGATCTCCCACATATTTCTTCTCACATATTATATTTTTTAGTCATAACCTTATTAAATTATTTCTTCATAATTAATGGAAATTAAAACTAGTAAAGTTTGAGATAAAATGACCAGAAAATGAAAAGAATTGATATATCAATCAATGATCATATATAAACATAACATGATCATAAGGGTATGATAATATGAACTTAAAAATCGAACATTACCCCAAAAAATTCATAGATTATAATTATGAAAAGTGGATTTGATAGACCATTAGAACTGTATCATTGAAGAATCAAAGATCTTGAGCAATGATATAATATTATTAGAATTAGAACATGTCATAGAGAGTGGAATAAATAGTGTTCCATAAAAATAACAATAGAAATAATTTTTAAATGATATCTACAAATACATTCATCACATATTGGGCATGATCTAACTAATAGTGTACCCTATTTGGGCTTGGGATAACAACCCATGTACCCTCTTTCAGGATTTGGATAACCATTGATGTACCCTATGAGATCATAAAATGTAAATATTACCAAATTAATTGGAATAATATAAAATACTAACCTATTACAGAATTATATTCCATTCATATTTAAGCCACAAGAAAATGAAAATATTAATGATTTATTTATAGTCTAACCCATTCAAAAGTAAGTGGGTTTCATAAAGATTTCATCATCATAATCAATAAATATCTAGTGTAAAAATATAGATGGAATCTTTGGATTATACCTCCATTGAATAACATTTTATACCAATGGATGTCTTCATAGATGGAAATACCATTAAAAAGTCACTGAACATTTCATGAACAAAAAAACATTTTTATTTTAAAATAAAATATTTAAATTCTACATATTCTTGAATATAAAGGAAAAATTTTCATTGAAAATATCCATGGAAAATTTTAATTTAATATTAAAAAAATAGTATCTATGATTGTTGAAAAAATCCATTCCAGTGTTATACAATAAAAAATATTTCATTCATACCTTAAGTAGAATGTACCCCATCGAAAAACGACAAGAAGATTCCTTTTCAAAATTTTTATAAAAAGTAAAATATGTGTAGAAAAACATTAAAAAATCATTATATAAAATGAAAAAATTTTAGATTATTTGAAAAAAATATGTACATGGAAAAAAAATTATTATCTAAACAGGGAAATAAATTTGGCTTCCTTAAAAATAATGTTTTGGTCTTGTGAGTACATAGAGGGATGAAAATAAATAGAAAATAGGTAATTATAGAAATAACCATAGGAGAATAAAAAAATGATATTTAAGGGAGATAGATCATATAATTCTATCATTATAAATCTAAGAATAAACAATCCTAATGAAAAGTGAGATTGTAAAATAAAACCCTTACTACTTTTGCAACTTGTGAGTTATAACCACCTTGAATTAATTAAATTTAAATGAAACTTTAAGTACAATGAATATATTGAGATTCTAGATATAAAATATCAAATGGGTTGAATAAATACCCAAAATAATATGTTTTAAAAATGGCGTATGTCTCACAGAAATAATAGAAAGACAATAAACCCTTACTTCATGACCAAAATACTTTTTAGGGATTTAATTATCATGTATAAATAATTTAAAATTTTTATAATTATATAACTGAATCATATTAGTTATTAAAATATCATTCATTGTTTAATTATAACATCTCATAACCCATTCATTAATAATATTTTTTTATCATTATTTTTGGGTTTTAACTACATTATTATTCATTCATCTTTCGATTCCACAGCTATGGAATTGGCATCTCGATCATGGATTCATCGTATCTATAATATTAATAAAGATATAAATGTAATATATATATATATATATTTATGATATAAATATTTAGAACAATCCATAAAAGGACGATAAATAAAATTTAATTATAACATTTATAAAGATGATAGTTTGTACATACACATTAACCATGGTTTCACGTTCAAAAAAAAATAGAGAAAGAAATATAATTAAAATTTTTCACTATTAAATAATTATTATATCATAAATATGCAAAGTATTTATTAAATCCATCATTATATCCATTGGTTTTTTTTGTTTTGATTGAAATTAAATAATATAGCTCTGTGGATGAAATATTTTGCAGGTACACTCGTACAATACGTTCATTTCATATTTTAATGTATATAAATTGAAAATAATGTTACCCAAGATTTTATTACATAGATATTTCATATTTTTATATGAAAATTAATTAAATTATATAGATATATTCTTGACGGTCATAAAATTATAGTGCATTTGGAAACATGAAAACATAAGAAATTGGTTCTTATATGAACCACATAATCTCCCCCTACGTTAATCATAAATAGAACCATTCTTGTGCATATCATACATAATAAATTTATTCCTAACTTGGTGAAAGGAATCATAATAATGTGGGATCTCAAATTCCTAATAAGGGTAAATAAGGGAGATACATAAGCATAACATGGTCATAAGTGTATGGGAACATGTGAAAAACAAGTGAAAACTATACCCTACATATCAATGATCATAATTGTGAGTCATGAATTAATGGTTGATAGTTCATTAGACATGAATCAAAAACGGAATAAAAGAACATGAATCATGAGAACATAATTTTATTAGAAGGCATGGATTTTTTATGCACATATTCAAAGAAAATCATATCTTTAGTAGTTCAAGGCTTATTGTCAAGACTATATTTGTAAAATGGGTTCCCTCCCCAAACCATTGTATTAGTCAAGGTTCACTCCCAAGACATTCATAGTGGAAAAATCACTATATTAAATTGGGTTAAATGCACATTCTAGTCTTATTTATCTCATGAGATATCAATCTATATCCATGTCATTGGAGGGAGATATAGGTCCCACCTATCACATAATGAAAATCATATATAAATGTTCTATAGGATCATAAAACTTTCATCATATCAGAACCCATGTAAATAAATAAAGTTTATAAATATCCTATTATTGAACATCCTATATAAATTAAAGAATCCTAATAATCATTACATTATTCCATAATATTATAAACTGTGAAAAAGAACTAACATTCATAATAATTCTATCATGTAATATCCCATGGAAGAGAAATAAGTTTCATAAACAGAGTTTCATCATAAGAAGAAAAAATAAGAGCATTATACTTAGATCATATCCTCATTAAATAATATGTAACATTCAAGGATGTCATATTTTATGGAAACATATTTTATAAAAAACACTTTGGACATTTCTTGTGGAAAATATAATTTATTTGAAAACCCAATTTTTAAAACTTAGAAATTTATAAAATATAGCGGAAATAATTTTGATTGAAAATTTTCTAGAAATATTATAAAAGAATATTCAATTTTTTTTTCCTGGTCTGGGTAAATAAAATTCATTTCATACCCACTCAAAAAAATATTCCTTTCACATTTTTTGTAAAAAACAAATGGGTCTTGTTTGGAAAATTATATGACGATTCCATTTAGTTTTTTTTGTAAAAACTAAAACATGGTTAGAAAATGTATTTATTTTAAAAAAATTAGAATGTAATTTTTTAAAAACATATAGAGAAAAAATTATTTTAGAATAAAATTGTTTTTGACTAAATAGAGAAATAACTTGGATTTTTTCATAAAAAACATTGTTTTGAATTATTGAGTACATAAAGTGGGGGAAATGATTAGGAAGCATATTTTCCCATAACATAAAAATAGGAAACAAAATTCATGAGTTTCTTGAAATTTTGGACGTAATATTTCATCATTAAAATCCAAAACATCAAAATCTTGATAAACGATGAGATTGTATAAAACATAATTACCAATTTGTAAGAATTAATCATAAGTCCCATGAAAGAATAACATTATATGAAACTTAAAATACCATGAGTGTAAATAAATTCATGATATTAAATTCAAAATGGGATGTATATACACATAAAAAATAATATAGGTTCATAATATAATTAATTTCCCAAAGAATCCAAAGTCATACAAAAATACCTTACCTTAAGTCTCGAATTACTTCATACACATTCAAAGCTCATCTTCTTCAAACAATTTTTTTTTGTTTTCATTAAAAGCCTTTATAGGTTGTATTTTTGACCAAAATAAGTATTCTGTAAGGATATGATGGAATTAAAAAAGTGATTTCGGTAGTGTTTTGATGAAATAATGGGTTTTTGGATGTGCGAAGAGGAGATGAGAGAAGGTGGTATTTTATAAGTGAGTTGAGTGGGGCACTTGTCAATTCTGAAATGAAAAAGGTATATCCATTATTTTAACATGAAACAAGGTTAAAAAATGGGCCATTATGAAACCTTATTGGTGATAAGGTAAAACTATTCTCATCCAATAGGTTTTAGACATGTTTTTTAGACATTTTATTCCATATCTTTTTAGTATCACCCCATAGTAAACTGATTTTCACTTTAACTATGGTAATTAATTTTTACTATTTTTAAAATTATTTATGGTAAAAAATTAATTTTTAATTAATAGATAATAATAAATATTCCAATTCCAAATATTTAATCCATTTTAAAAATTCCATTCATTTAAACAGAAAAATTTATGTTAAAATAAATCTGATGGACGCGACAAGAAATCAGTTTTCCAAAGATAAATTTTTCATAATATATATAGTTTTAATATCCCAACTTACTATGGAAATAATACTATTGACCTAAAATGGATTAATAGTTATATGATTAAACTAATATTACTTTTAAAGACATATTAAAATAATTTTTTTTTGAAAAAATATAATTGAAATGGCAATTCTTAATAAAAACCAATATTTTAGTCTATTCATTAAAACATTTATCTTTAAGAATATTATAAAAAATTTTCTCCAATATAAATTTTAATTTTAGAATTTAAAAATAAAGCCTATCTTTTAAAATTAATTATCTAAAACTTGTGAAAATTATTTTTTTTTTCAAAAAATTCTATAAAAACATTTTTTTGAGGAAATAGTTTTTTGGAAACATATAAAAGATTTGATAAAATCTATGTAATATTTTTCCAATATGAATTATTTACATAAAATATTTGTAATTAATATTTAAAATTTTGTAATTAATATTCATTCATATATGTTTAACTACTAGGTTATAATGGTCAAGTTTAAATAATAATATTAATAATATATCACAGTTTGTTAAAACATAGTGTTACATGAACAAAAGACAAACTATGTGTTTTGTGTAACATAAGATATTAAAACCCATTATTTTTTTTCAAAAATAATAATTTATTAAAAATAGGGGTGTTAAATTCTACCCCGCTTAAAATGAATTTATCCCTCAAAATTCCATCACTCTAATACAAAAAAACTGAGGATACTTCTGCCCCATTATTTCCTCATGCTCTTATATAGCATCTTGAAACAAGTGATTTCTGCAAAGAAATGTTGAACTGGGGAGTGATCTTGTTTCAAAAAACATTCTCTCTATGATCTAGAGTCTCCACCGGCTATTCCTTATAAGAATGATCTTGGTGAAGAGGTATGACCTTTGTGTTCTATACATGCCAAGGATCAGGTATGTTCTTTCTCATAAGGGATAAAATGAACACATCATAGAATTGAGAGAGGATTAATGGAAGAGGCAAATGATGGGATTCTATCCTGATACATTCAATTATTTCAAAGGGATCTACAAACCTAGGTCTTAGTTCATTGTTATTTGAAAATATCATTAATTTATTCCATGGATAAATTCAAAGAAACACCTAGTCATGAACATCAAATTCTAAATAAGGTTGGCTGTTGTCAATATAAATATATACCAACACTAACATGTAATGATGCATTTTTAATTCATCAAACCATCAATACCATTTCCTCAGGTTTCTCATTCACCAATATCTTCCTTTCTTCAACTTCATTCCAACAATTTATAATTTTTCACTTATTTCCATAGAGGGTTTTAAAAGGATCTATTTCAATGCTCGAGTGAAGGGTATTGTTATAAGAAAAATCAACTAGAGGAAAGACTTAATCCTAAACACCTTTGTGTTCCCTAAATAAAGATGTCAACATAACATATGGGGTTTTAATTATTCTCTCAGATTGACAATCTTTCCTAGGATGATTTATAGTGATGAAACCTAACTCTGTACCTAGAGAACATTGAATACTTTTCCAAAACATTGAGAGAAATCTTAGATCTTTAACATATATAATGGAATGTGGTACTCCATGAAAACATACAAAATTCGAAATGTATATTCTGGATAGATTATCGAGAGTTCTGTATTCTATGATAGTAATGAAGTGTGATGACTTTGTAAGGTGATCGACTAAAACCCATAAAAAACTATTCCATTTTGATATTTTGGGGAGTCCGATGATAGAATACATTGTGATATTTTCCCATTTCCATTCTGGTATGGGTAATGGATGTAACATACTTTAGACTTTTGTCTCTTAGAATTAACTTACTGACATTGTAAGCATCAGGATAAAAACTTTTTGATATCCATTTTCATGATATGCCACCATAAATATTCTTCAAATATCTATACATCTTCATACTTCCAGGATGAATTGACAGTGAGTAACTATGATATTCCTATGATAACTCCTTATTCAAATCAGATAATGATGGAACACATACATGGTTCATGAACATTATCATTCTATAGTTATGAAGAATAAACTCAGGAACTGGAACAACGTAGATTTTATATATATTATTTTTGGATATTGTATGGATTATTTTCATGACTATGATAAGAGACGACCTGAAATTTCAAGGCCTATTTTTCTGAAATAAATGTCTGAAATATAGTAGAGAAAACGCATACTCATTTTTCTTAAAAACTAAAATAAATTATAAATGGTTTCCTTGATCAGAAATACAAGGAAACCGTTGAGTTTAGAGTGTGGGATTTACCCTTGGTGCGACCTATCCTTGGTCAACATGGCTAGTTTGCAGATAATTCATCACTAGAAAGAAAATGAATAAAATAATGAAATAAATTATTTTAATTCTTCTCTTGGATGCATTGATTGGGGTGTCATTAAATATACTATTATTTTTGAATTACAGTGTTAACCGTATGAACTGAGAAATGTTAGAGAGTTGTTGGAGAGAATATTAGAGGATTTATCTCAGATGAAAAATGACTGGATCATGGAATGAAAATAGATCTGTAATATATTTAAAGGATCTGACTAATGGATAGGGTGTAACCCCATTTTTAATTAGTGATTTATTCGAATCTAGGTAGGGTGTTTATTTATTTAGATCTATTTCCCAATTATTATTTTCTATAATGATGACAAATAAATTGATAGCCGGATTGATTTTTGGATCGTGCTTTTTATAGGGTGAGTTTAATTATTGGTATTTCATTAGGATAATTCTTTTTGATTATTGACTCTTTCATTGTCCTTATAATGAAAATGAACTAATATCAACATGAACATTGATCAATTTCTATTTCTCTCGATTGTTCTTGTTATTTTCTCCCCCAGTTCTCCATTAATCATGCGCATTAATTTTTTGGACCAAAATTTGACATATCCTTGTGATTATATTTTTTTACCCCTGTTTATTGGAATTTTTTTTTCAAAATCATAGATTCTGGTTTGAAACAATTCAAAAAAATGAGAGACAGTGGTAGTAGTAGTGGATCGAATGATGTAGATACCCTATGTTTCGTTCTTCAGAGAACAAAATTGAATGAGGTGTAGATCAATTTTCCAAATGGATTTTATTGAAGGAACACATTTTTTGTCGATGGTGAGACTCATACATGAAGGAATATTGTTTTTCTTGGAATGGTGTTGCCAGATCAGTGGCCGAAGAAACAAAGATGATGCAAGGATCCCAATATGAGATTCTAGAAAATCCTACATTCCATGGTTTGTTAGTTAGATCTACACATAGCATGGCCCCCCCTCTATGGCATCTTGGGTTTGGAGAGATAAATATGTATCACATAGAGTGTGATCATATAACTCTGTGTGTAGTCCCTCCATGGATACTTAGAATGTTACTTAGAGGGTATACATAAATGGGTTGGAGTACATGGGTCAGAGCATGCCATGTTCTCCCTTACATGGACATATCCAGGACCAAATTTCATTGGATAATCAATGTTCTGGTACATGGGAAAGGGTACATGGGATAAATCCATGTACTGACAGATAGGTAGATTACATAGACATCCAACCCACCATTCACATCCACATGAACATAGACAAAACTTTAGAAATGAGCCGTTTATTAAGGTAGAAACTCGGGTCAAGGGACATGATGTTTAACCTTTCTATATACCATCTACTTTCATTGAAATGGCTTGGAGCCCTGTTCCTCAGCATATTGGGCAAGTTTCATTAAGGTGATTTCCCCTCATCCTTTCTCTAAGGGTTAGTATGGAATCATCTACTACTCTTAGGACTATGATCCTTTCCATATGAGTTCATGGATAGAGTCATTGGAATCCCTCTATGAGGACAAGAGTGTGATCCTGTAACACCCCAAGCTTCTACGGTACGTTTCCCTTCGAATAATGCGATAGCGTGTGTTGTACGCAACCTCGAGTTCTAACACACACCACAACTAATTAAACTAGCCGTTGTAAATAGTAATACCTACTTTTTGAAATCATATATATTTTATATTTCAAAATGGACTTCATTTTTGGATTCGGAATATCGAAATTATCCTAGGGTGAAATTTTGGTACTTTTCGGATAACTTTTATATTTTGATGAATAGTGAAAATTACTAAATTTTAATTAAAAACAACTTTTTTAATCAAAATAATTAATAGTGATAAATTATGAATTTGAGTGGTTTTAAAGTATATTTAGAATATATTTTTACCATTCAATTTAATGTTTATCATTGGACATAATTTTACAATTAAACCGAACATAAACAAGTGTCAATCTTTTGATAGTTATTATCTCTTAAAAACACGCTTTTTGTTTTGACAGCGGGATTTAATTTTAAATTAATTTCTGCCACTTCTGTGTTTTGAATTTAGGAAAATGGATTCCATATTTGGAATCAGGATGTTCAAATTATGTAAATAGGTAACTTTTATTTTTAGACATTTTGAATAATTACTGCGGTAAATATTTTATTTACCATGGTTAAAGGGTAAATCCGGTAAATAAGGGTTAAAAAAATAATATTATAATAATACAAAATTACCCTAAAACGTGTCCTAACCTTATTGGTGGACACATACCCGACCATGGGCATCCTTGGGTCAATTTGGGGACCCCTTGGATCCACTTGTATGTGGTAGGGACACATTATATTAATAAAGTTAAAATAAAAATAAAAATGGCATAAGCTTACATCTTTTATAAGAACAATTTTTACATAGGGTTATACATGTTGGATTTTCGATTATAAATATTCATTAGAAAGATAAAAAGATTTTCTACATAATGATGTTTTATCTATAATTTTTAGACATTAAATAATTTATTTTATTTATGACACAATGATGATGCAGTAATTACTAAAATAGTAAAAAAAATTAATATAATTGATATTATAAATACCCAAATAAATATAATATGAAACTTTTAATGAATTAAACTAATTTTCTAGGATAATATGATATATTAGGATTGATTTAATTGACTTTGTTCGAAGTAATCAATCTGTTATGAGTTTCACAAAAAATCAACTATTGAATAGTGTCAAAATTGACATAAAAGAGTTCTTAAAACAAATATTATATTATTAATTGACATTAAATTCCTAAAAATCTAAGGTTCGGCCAAGAGACTTATATTATGATAGGTTAATCATTAATGTATCACTTGGGGGTCGCTTGTATGTATATGGTAAGTCTATTAACCATATAATATAAAATTACAAAGAGACATTGTAAAAGTGAAACTAATTAACTTAGAGTTAATACTTAAAGATAAGGTTAATATAAGTACCCAAACCTGTCTAAATTCTATTGGATGAGTTGTTTTCGACCTATCCCCACCTCATCCTTTGAATAGTCAACTTTGGAGCCTTTTTAAACCGAATATGAATTTATTATAAATTAATATTTCTAACTTTTCCAAAGGTGCCCCTCACCGCTCTTATAAAAGGGAACTCCTCCTTATCATTTATTCACACCTTCAAAGCCTTTTGGTTCGGCCAAACTCTGCCCAAATACTCTCCCAACATCCCTCACTACAACCTAGAGGCCTTAGTTCGATCAGAAAGCCAACCTAAGGAGCCCTTTTGATCAAATCAAAAGGAAGAACCCGAAGAAGAGGTAATGATTTCACCACCCTTTTCTAAGTTCATTTCTTCTTCCACTTCTTCTTCCTTTGTTCTTACCATTCTGAAATAATAACTCCAGTATCTCACATATACTGTGATGTTATTATAAATATGGTACAATCATATTCAGTATTCTATCCACCCTTTGAATAACATGTCACCATACGTGCGTACGTACGGCTTACCGTCTCCACGTCGTGGTGTAATTGTTATTCAATATAATATTATTTGGATGGGTATAATAATGATGTGTAACTCATGTAAATAATAAATATAACATGTTAATGATTCTGTATATATGATATACCATCCATTAATATATTATTTTAATATCAAAAGAATGATATTGTCGCTCGTGCGTACGTACGGACTACCGTCTCCACGAACGCGATGAGATTCATTCTCCATCGTAACCATTAAAGCGTAATTATCATTTTATGATTTAAAAATGATGTTTAAGGACTTGATATCATTCTGGATATGAATAATATACAACCTATCCTTTACAAACATGTCTTACGTAACAAAACATATGAAAGAAAACAAGTAAGTTAACACCCGAAACAACGATAATACTAAGATATTATTATCAAATCAATATTAAAAGATCATATATGATATCATATTAATGTATATGATTATTGTATAATTTAATAACAATTATTTCACCATTATACAGGAGGTTAACCTACCACAACCAAGGAAAAGTACAAGGTAAGGGTTATTTCACAATCTCTTCATTATCCGAGGTTGTTTATATGTAATAATCTACTGGGATCTCTTTATCATCCACATCCATGTTTCTTAAAAATGTATTTCAAAACATTTTTACTATTTACAAGAATATGGGTTAAAGTCATTTATACCTTTTTTTGACTTTTTATAAGAGGTTTATAAAGGAATCTTTCCGTCGTTTTCAAAACAAGGTCCTTTTTAACCTTTTCGACAGAATTGAGGTAAGAATGTTTTTTTTTAACTTATACGGCGGGTGCGGTTATTTTACGCCGTTATAAAATCTTGAAAGCTTTCCTTACAAGCTTATAAGAATATTTTCAAAGAAAATGTTTTATTTTATATGGATCTTAAATGATTTCAAAATAAAAGGAGATATTTCTTTAAAAATAATTTTGATTTCATCTATGTCAACATCCTTTGATGGATTTTAAGATTATTTGAAGTTGATTTATTATGATACAAAACTTCTATATTGTATTGAAGGTTTTGTGATATGTTTGACTGTGGATGTGCTATTTTTATACCATTCATAGTTTATTGTGAAAGTATTGACATTTCGTATGCTAGTTTTAATACGAATGTTTATGTTATGTTTAAACCTTTTCATATGGGAATGCATTGGACTTAATAAGTGACGGGTGGAGCCCGCTATAGCTCCTCGATGCATCGGTAGGTCTCATGAGACAAACTAGTGTCTTGGCACAAGGCCTTGACAAAATCTTATTTGTAGTCTTGGCACGAGGCCTTGGCTATGTGGTTATGATAGTCTGGCATTATGCATTCCAACATTATGAAAGTGGTTATTTATTTTTGCATGTGATTATTCGATTAGTGGAATATCCATGTGAATAAGTAAATGGCATTATTTCATTTTATTTATGCCATACCATATTGAAAGTTCATGTTTAAAAGGGCTTTTGTTTTAGTTATACATTGCCTTAAATGTTTATTCTTATTGATGAAAGTTTCCGCTATATTGTTATCCTTACTGGGCATTTGAGCTCACCCCTTTTCTATGTTTTATTTTTCCCAGGAAGTGAAGATGTAAGTTATGAATGACCTGCAGGGATATTATGAGGGGATTGTAGTGTGGACTGTGGAAACATTATGTTGTTGTAGTAGTTTTTGATTTTATGATGTAATGTAAAACTTATGAATATATCTAGTGTTTCCAAGGCTACTAAACCAATCGGTCTTTCGAGATTTGATCTTTCTTGTGATCATGCCAATGTTACGAAGTAATGCACCGACTCTGGGCAGCTGGGGTCGGGGCGTTACAGTTGGTATCAGAGGAATTTTAGTACAAACCTTGGAAGCTAGATTTAGATAAACTCTGATTAGAGCACGTAGACCTAAGATGAACTTTGAGGATTAGTATAGAAGAACTTCCTAGAATTTTGGTATTGTAGAGACTTTGTGAGTTTTGCGAGCAATACATCCCTGTCTGGATACGAGCAGGTAGAGGCGGCTCTGGCACAGATGTACCTAGGGGTAAAACCCGAAAACACCGCTCTGAGCTAGACTCGAACGGGAACTGGTGCACGACAACGGGCCTTGCTGCACTCTTGGTTACGACACTCCCGGGGGATATGCTTAGGATAACTCTCACTTTCTTTACAAATCATTATGAAGGGTTTATGAGTATATACTTCCTCAAAGAAAACATATTTATGATTATGGATTATATCCATAGATAGTTCAATTTATGTTAAGTGTTTTATAAGTATGGGATTATGTATTTTGATTCATAAACTGATCTAGTTTATGCCATTGTTTAGAAATGGCGCCTAGTGGAAGAAATGGAAACCGTATCAATGCACGCACTCCATGTAGGGATTGCCCTCCTGCTCAAGATAATTATAGTGGGGCTGGTGATGCAACTGGTGCTGATCAGCTAATCACCGTACTGGGACAACTTACTCAGGTTATGAATAATAACCTTACCCGTATGGAGCACCCTGATCCGCAGCGTGGAGGATCAATGTTAGATCGATTCATGAGACAACAACCACCAACGTTCAATGGAAGTACAAATCCCTTAGTAGCTGAGCAATGGATATTTTCCCTAGAGAAAATATTTCAGGCTTTGGGGAGTAGTGAAAGGGAAAAAGTTACCATGGCAGTTTACCGCCTCACTGGAGATGCTGATCAATGGTGGTCATTGATTCAAAAAATGAAGGAAGATGATGAAGTATCAAACATGGAATGGAGGGAGTTCAAAGATCTGTTTTTAGAAAAATACTTTCCTCGCGACCATCGAGCAGATATGGAAAGGCAATTTCTGAGTCTGAGACAAAAGGAGGATGAGAATGTCACAAAGTATGAGGCTAACTTTACAAGGTTAGCGAGGTACGCTGGTGATTATATTCGCAACCCAAGAAGTAAGATTGATCGTTTCTTTGATGGGTTAAAACCATTTCTCCGTCGAGCATTAGTCTCACAATCCTTTTCATCGTACGAAGACATTGTCTCATGTGCTATCAAGACCGAAAAGGAATTCTCTAAGTCTTATGACTTTAAAGCAAAGCAAGAGAAGAAGAGACCTGCTGATCAATCTGGGAATGGAAATAAGGGGAAGAAGGGAAAGGTTGAATATCCATCTTGTGGTAAGTGCGGGAAGAAACACCCCGGTGCTTGCCTGAAGGGAATGGGAGTCTGTTACAAGTGTGGTGAAAAAGGCCACCAAGCTCATGATTGCAAGGGGAAGAAGGAAGCTACCAACGTTCAGTGCTACAATTGCAGGGAGATGGGGCATTATGCAAATGCATGTCCTAAGCGTCAGGAGAACTTACCTCAGAAAAGGCCAAGGGATCAAGGCCAGGCTTATGCTATCACTACTGCTGAGGTAGAAGCTCTGAAAGACGTGGTGGCAGGTAATTTAATGGTTTCCTCAAGTTTAGCAAATGAATTATTTGATTCTGGATCATCGCATTGTTTCATATCTTCCCAGTTTGCTAAGAAAATTAGATATTTCCAATTTGATTTAATAAGGGAGTTGTCAGTTAAAACTCCTAAGGGAAGTATCGTTGCAACAAAGTTTTGTGAATCAGTCCCCATTAGAGCACATAAATTTTCTTTATCTGCTGATTTCATCGTCATACCTATGATTGAGTTTGATATAATCCTCGGTATGGACTGGCTTTCGGACTATGATGCGAAGATTTATTGTAAGAAGAAAGAGGTTACGATTCTTGATGATAATGATAAGGAGCACCTTATTTTTAGAGCAGAATCGTCACCACCTAATTCTTATTTAGATCCACCCCCAGTAGCTCAACTTAATTCAATTATTGGGGAGGAAGAGAATGAAATAACTGTCGGTGAGGAAAGGAATGTTCAAATAGAGGATGTACCTGTTGTGAAAGAATTTGTAGATGTATTTCCGGAAGATTTACCTGGACATCCTCCAGAACGAGAAGTTGAGTTTTCTATTGATTTGATTCCTGGATCAAGGCCTATATCGAAGACCCCTTATAGAATGGCCACTGTAGAGTTAGTCGAACTAAAGAAACAACTAGAGGAATTGAGTAATAAGGGATTTATTCGCCCTAGTGTTTCTCCATGGGGAGCCCCTGTTCTTTTTGTTAAAAAGAAAGATGGATCTATGAGGTTATGTATCGACTACAGGGAGATCAATGCTATAACGATAAAGAACAAGTATCCCCTACCTCGTATTGATGATTTATTTGACCAACTGCATGGAGCTCAATACTTTTCAAAGATTGACCTTCGATCTGGATACCATCAGTTGTGTGTAAAGAAGGAAGACATTCCGAAGACAGCATTTCGAACCAGGTACGGGCATTACGAGTTTACTGTAATGCCGTTTGGATTGACTAATGCACCCTCTGTATTCATGGATCTGATGAATAGAGTTTTCAAGGAGTATCTCGATGAATTTGTGGTGGTATTTATTGATGATATCTTGGTATACTCCAAAACCTACGAAGATCATGAAAATCACTTGCGCATTATCTTGAAGACTCTGAGGAGGCATGGATTATATGGAAAGTTTAGCAAGTGTGAATTCTGGCTTCAGGAGATTTCTTTTCTTGGCCATATTGTCTCTAAAGATGGAATCTCTGTTGATCCTTCTAAGACCAAGGCAATCCAAGAATGGCCAGCACCTACGAGTATAACTGAGGTACGTAGTTTTATTGGCTTGGCAGGTTATTATCGACGTTTCGTCCAGAATTTTGCCCGATTGGCTAACCCATTAACGAAGCTCACACGTAAAGGGGTTAAATTTGTTTGGACAAAAGAGTGTGAAGAATGTTTCGAAGAACTGAAGAGAAGATTAGTCAATGCTCCTATATTGACTCTACCATCGGGGAATGATGGGTTCGTTATTTATAGTGATGCATCAAAGAAAGGACTTGGCTGTGTCCTTATGCAGAATGATAGAGTTATTGCCTATGCATCACGACAGTTGAAAATTCATGAACAAAACTATCCTACTCATGATCTTGAGTTAGCAGCTGTGATCTTTGCTTTGAAGATATGGAGGCACTACCTCTATGGTGAAAAATGTGAGATTTATACTGATCACAAGAGTTTGAAGTATATTTTCTCACAAAAAGAACTCAACATGAGGCAAAGGAGATGGCTTGAATTACTCAAGGATTATGATTGTACGATACACTACCACCCGGGGAAGGCAAACAAGGTGGCAGATGCTTTGAGTAGAAAAGACCATGGAGTTTTGAACAATATGAGAATTGAAAGGGATCCAATTTTCATGGATCTAGTGAAAATGGACATGGGAATAACCAGGGAAGGTGAAACATCAATGCTTTTTCAAATGGTTTCCAAACCATCTTTACTAGAAAGGATTAAGAGTTCTCAGACCGATGATGACGAATTCCAAAAGAAGATTAAAGCTGTGAATGATGGGAGATTGAGAGACTTTGTGTATGAAGATGGAATTTTGAAATTCGGGAAGAGACTTTGTGTTCCCAATATACCTGATCTAAAAAGGGAATTGCTGGATGATGCTCATAGTTCCAATTTCTCTATACACCCTGGGAGCACCAAAATGTATAGAGATTTGAAGGAACATTTTTGGTGGGACAACATGAAGAGGGAGATTGCTGATTTTGTGTCAAGGTGTATGGTTTGTCAACAAGTGAAAGCTGGAAGGCAACAGCCTGGAGGAGTCATGCAACCTCTTCCCATACCGGAGTGGAAATGGGACAATATTACGATGGACTTTGTCATGGGGCTACCAAAGACTCCTAGAAGGAACGATGCAATATGGGTTATTGTTGATCGTCTTACCAAGTCAGCACATTTTCTTGCTATAAGAGAAGATCTACCCCTGGAACGTCTAGCAAGACTATACATTAATGAAGTTGTGAGACTTCATGGAGTTCCCCTATCGATTGTTTCTGATCGTGATCCCCGTTTTACTTCAAGATTTTGGAAAAGTCTTCAGAAATCCCTGGATACTGAACTTCATTTGAGCACTGCTTACCACCCTCAGACAGACGGACAATCAGAACGGACTATTCAGACCTTAGAAGACATGTTGAGATCTTGCTCACTTGATTTTCAGGGTATGTGGGATCAATATTTACCTCTGGTAGAATTTTCCTATAACAATAGCTTCCATTCGAGTATATAAATGGCACCATATGAAGCGTTATACGGAAAGAGATGTCGTACACCAACCTGTTGGGATGACGTTGGTGAAAGAAAACTTGTAGGCCCAGAACTGGTGGAGGAAACGGTGGAAAAGGTGAAGGTAATCCAAAATCACATCAAAGCAGCTCAAAGTAGGCAGAAGAGCTATGCCGATAATCGAAGGAAGGATTTGGAATTTCATGTCGGTGATCATGTTTTCCTAAAGGTATCTCCGTGGAAGGGAGTCATACGTTTTGGTAAGAAAGGTAAATTGAGTCCCAGGTACATCGGACCTTTCAAAATTCTAGAACGAATTGGGGCTGTAGCTTACCGATTGGCAATGCCGCCAAGTCTCTCCAAAGTTCACGATGTGTTCCACGTATCTCTGTTGAGGAAATACATGCCTGACCCAACGCATGTACTCACCTATGAGGAATTAGAACTGGAACCCGATCTTTCCTATTGCGAAGATCCCATCAAGATTCTTGATACGAGAGAACAAGTGCTGAGAAACCGGACGACGCGTCTGGTAAAAGTTTTGTGGAGGAATCATAAGATGGAAGAGGCAACGTGGGAACCCGAGGAACTTATGATGAAGAACCACCCGAGTCTTTTTATGCAGTAATACCCTAGAAATTGCTAGGACGCAATTATTTGAAGGAGGGGAGAATGTAACACCCCAAGCTTCTAAGGTACGTTTCCCTTCGAATAATGCGATAGCGTGTGTTGTACGCAACCTCGAGTTCTAACACACACCACAACTAATTAAACTAGCCGTTGTAAATAGTAATACCTACTTTTTGAAATCATATATATTTTATATTTCAAAATGGACTTCATTTTTGGATTTGGAATATCGAAATTATCCTAGGGTGAAATTTTGGTACTTTTCGGATAACTTTTATATTTTGATGAATAGTGAAAATTACTAAATTTTAATTAAAAACAACTTTTTTAATCAAAATAATTAATAGTGATAAATTATGAATTTGAGTGGTTTTAAAGTATATTTAGAATATATTTTTACCATTCAATTTAATGTTTATCATTGGACATAATTTTACAATTAAACCGAACATAAACAAGTGTCAATCTTTTGATAGTTATTATCTCTTAAAAACACGCTTTTTGTTTTGACAGCGGGATTTAATTTTAAATTAATTTCTGCCACTTCTGTGTTTTGAATTTAGGAAAATGGATTCCATATTTGGAATCAGGATGTTCAAATTGTGTAAATAGGTAACTTTTATTTTTAGACATTTTGAATAATTACTGCGGTAAATATTTTATTTACCATGGTTAAAGGGTAAATCCGGTAAATAAGGGTTAAAACAATAATATTATAATAATACAAAATTACCCTAAAACGTGTCCTAACCTTATTGGTGGACACATACCCGACCATGGGCATCCTTGGGTCAATTTGGGGACCCCTTGGAGCCACTTGTATGTGGTAGGGACACATTATATTAATAAAGTTAAAATAAAAATAAAAATGGCATAAGCTTACATCTTTTATAAGAACAATTTTTACATAGGGTTATACATGTTGGATTTTCGATTATAAATATTCATTAGAAAGATAAAAAGATTTTCTACATAATTATGTTTTATCTATAATTTTTAGACATTAAATAATTTATTTTATTTATGACACAATGATGATGCAGTAATTACTAAAATAGTAAAAAAATTAATATAATTGATATTATAAATACCCAAATAAATATAATATGAAACTTTTAATGAATTAAACTAATTTTCTAGGATAATATGATATATTAGGATTGATTTAATTGACTTTGTTCGAAGTAATCAATCTGTTATGAGTTTCACAAAAAATCAACTATTGAATAGTGTCAAAATTGACATAAAAGAGTTCTTAAAACAAATATTATATTATTAATTGATATTAAATTCCTAAAAATCTAAGGTTCGGCCAAGAGACTTATATTATGATAGGTTAATCATTAATGTATCACTTGGGGGTCGCTTGTATGTATATGGTAAGTCTATTAACCATATAATATAAAAATACAAAGAGACATTGTAAAAGTGAAACTAATTAACTTAGAGTTAATACTTAAAGATAAGGTTAATATAAGTACCCAAACCTGTCTAAATTCTATTGGATGAGTTGTTTTCGACCTATCCCCACCTCATCCTTTTAATAGTCAACTTTGGAGCCTTTGTAAACCGAATATGAATTTATTATAAATTAATATTTCTAACTTTTCCAAAGGTGCCCCTCACCCCTCTTATAAAAGGGAACTCCTCCTTATCATTTCTTCACACCTTCAAAGCCTTTTGGTTCGGCCAAACTCTGCCCAAATACTCTCCCAACATCCCTCACTACAACCTAGAGGCCTTAGTTCGATCAGAAAGCCAACCTAAGGAGCCCTTTTGATCAAATCAAAAGGAAGAACCCGAAGAAGAGGTAATGATTTCACCACCCTTTTCTAAGTTCATTTCTTCTTCCACTTCTTCTTCCTTTGTTCTTACCGTTCTGAAATAATAACTCCAGTATCTCACATATACTGTGATGTTATTATAAATATGGTACAATCATATTCAGTATTCTATCCACCCTTTGAATAACATGTCACCATACGTGCGTACGTACGGCTTACCGTCTCCACGTCGTGGTGTAATTGTTATTCAATATAATATTATTTGGATGGGTATAATAATGATGTGTAACTCATGTAAATAATAAATATAACATGTTAATGATTCTGTATATATGATATACCATCCATTTATATATTATTTTAATATCAAAAGAATGATATTGTCGCTCGTGCGTACGTACGGACTACCGTCTCCACGAACGCGATGAGATTCATTCTCCATCGTAACCATTAAAGCTTAATTATCATTTTATGATTTAAAAATGATGTTTAAGGACTTGATATCATTCTGGATATGAATAATATACAACCTATCCTTTACAAACATGTCTTACGTAACAAAACATATGAAAGAAAACAAGTAAGTTAACACCCGAAACAACGATAATACTAAGATATTATTATCAAATCAATATTAAAAGATCATATATGATATCATACTAATGTATATGATTCTTGTATAATTTAATAACAATTATTTCACCATTATACAGGAGGTTAACCTACCACAACCAAGGAAAAGTACAAGGTAAGGGTTATTTCACAATCTCTTCATTATCCGAGGTTGTTTATATGTAATAATCTACTGGGATCTCTTTATCATCCACATCCATGTTTCTTAAAAATGTATTTCAAAACATTTTTACTATTTACAAGAATATGGGTTAAAGTCATTTATACCTTTTTTTGACTTTTTATAAGAGGTTTATAAAGGAATCTTTCCGTCGTTTTCAAAACAAGGTCCTTTTTAACCTTTTCGACAGAATTGAGGTAAGAATGTTTTTTTTAACTTATACGGCGGGTGCGGTTATTTTACGCCGTTATAAAATCTTCAAAGCTTTCCTTACAAGCTTATAAGAATATTTTCAAAGAAAATGTATTATTTTATATGGATCTTAAATGATTTCAAAATAAAAGGAGATATTTCTTTAAAAAGAATTTTGATTTCATCTATGTCAACATCCTTTGATGGATTTTAAGATTATTTGAAGTTGATTTATTATGATACAAAACTTCTATATTGTATTGAAGGTTTTGTGATATGTTTGACTGTGGATGTGCTATTTTTATACCATTCATAGTTTATTGTGAAAGTATTGACATTTCGTATGCTAGTTTTAATACGAATGTTTATGTTATGTTTAAACCTTTTCATATGGGAATGCATTGGACTTAATAAGTGACGGGTGGAGCCCGCTATAGCTCCTCGATGCATCGGTAGGTCTCATGAGACAAACTAGTGTCTTGGCACAAGGCCTTGACAAAATCTTATTTGTAGTCTTGGCACGAGGCCTTGGCTATGTGGTTATGATAGTCTGGAATTATGCATTCCAACATTATGAAAGTGGTTATTTATTTTTGCATGTGATTATTCGATTAGTGGAATATCCATGTGAATAAGTAAATGGCATTATTTCATTTTATTTATGCCATACCATATTGAAAGTTCATGTTTAAAAGGGCTTTTGTTTTAGTTATACATTGCCTTAAATGTTTATTCTTATTGATGAAAGTTTCCGCTATATTGTTATCCTTACTGGGCATTTGAGCTCACCCCTTTTCTATGTTTTATTTTTCCCAGGAAGTGAAGATGTAAGTTATGAATGACCTGCAGGGATATTATGAGGGGATTGTAGTGTGGACTGTGGAAACATTATGTTGTTGTAGTAGTTTTTGATTTTATGATGTAATGTAAAACTTATGAATATATCTAGTGTTTCCAAGGCTACTAAACCAATCGGTCTTTCGAGATTTGATCTTTCTTGTGATCATGCTAATGTTACGAAGTAATGCACCGACTCTGGGCTGCTAGGGTCGGGGCGTTACAGATCCCCTATCCCTCTTCATTCCCTAGGTGGTGTTCTTGTTATTATAGTGACCAACACTATGCGGGTGTCAATCCTATACTTATTAGGTTAATCAAGATTGAGTTTTTGGCATCACCACATGGACTTGGGTGTGATCCTCCTCTAGGTATCATATATCTTTAGACCATTAGTGTGCATTTATAATGGCGAGACCCGATGAGTACAATCTATTGAACGAACATTAGCAGTAATATCAAACTCATGAGTGTCTTCTCCAAGATGAGTGATTTGTGGAATCTTAAAGTGGGAATCCTAGGATGGTAAACTTTATCCATTACATACCTTTTAACTATGTATCCCTATTGAGTATATCTGGATATTCTTGTTATATGTTCTGTAGAAATATTCTTGTTTTGAGATGACTATATTTCCTTTTGTTGTATGCTTTGTGGGTTTGGGGTGTCCTAATGAGTATTGTTATACTCACCTTTTCATGGGGTTTTCCCACATGTGTCATGTATTGTATAGAAATTTTACATTTTTATAGTCTTAGATGGACTAGGACCATGATTTTCTTAGTGATAATGGAAATTCTTAGTTGCATTCCTACAACTTTTTTACCATAGTCCCCATCACTTAATTTTAGGTTGGACTAGTGATTCAAACTCTTTATGGTGGTCTAGTATTTGGAGCTATTTAATTTCATTTACTTCTTGTTGTAATCTGGTTGTGATATTTAGATGTATTCATGCATGGTTATTCAATTGTTTTTACCTTTTATCAGCATATTATATTGTAGATGTGTGCATGCGTACATGTACATAGGATAAGGCCACCCATGTAGAGATATATTCATACTCGGGGCTATTCACCAAACCCTGGCATATTAGATGCATGTTTTGGGAGTCATGGAATGAGTCGTACGGGAGTGGTATCAGAGGAGTCAGTTCTACCTTGGGAGAAGAGTCTATGTGTTTGGTTTGGGGGAATATTGTTAAGTGTTTCGAGTTTGGAATTTAGGATAGGGACTCTAGTCTTTGTGCAGTAGCTGAAATATCCAGAAACAATGACTCTGATCACCAGTGTTCTAGCTCAGTACAAGATAACACTGGTTGGAGGGAAAAAATTGTGTATGCATCATATAGGAATGGGTTTTGGTTTCCATGTCCTTCTTGAGTCATCTCTCCAGATATACTCATTGACTATGGTACACCATGTTTACTTTTAGGATGCCTCCATGACATATTCTTGAACGGATTTAGCGTCATGATCATGAGGATGATCCCTTTATTGATGAGGTGTTGATACATGAACTAGTTACTGAAATGTTACATCCGGGTGGTTAAACATCTATATGACTAACTATAGAGTAACTTGAGTTTCCAGTAGTACTAGCATATGAGGTGCGTAGGCTGAGCACACTTGATAAGTTCTAGTGATAGTTACCCCTTAGGTTCTAATGTGAGCCCTACCCACAGGCATCTGAGGAATAGATTGAGGTGGTGACATTAGTTTTTCATCAAGTTTGTAGACCAATAGATTAGATGGTGGTCCTAGAATTGGGATTTCTTCATTGATTAGCATGGTGACGGTGGGAGGTAAGTGACCCAATATTATTACGATGCAACACTTTTGTGGAAAGAGTTTGAGAACCTTTTCAGAGAGGATTTCTCACATGATTTTCTAAGAGATGAATGTATCCAAAATATTTTGTTTCTCTAGAATGGAAACAAACTAGTAGACGAGTATCCACCGAGGCTTACCAACCTCTCTAGGTACTCTATGTATTTTGTTATGAATCTGTTATTCGAGGCATGAATATTTGAGTGAGGTTTTCATTGTTACATCTAAGCTAGTGTTATCCATCTATGAATTCCTACATATTCATGGGTGATAAAATTATCATTGGTGGTTGAGAGTATCTTGTATGAGTAGATACAACCATTGGTTTCTTGTAGTGGGAGATAAGGAAGAGATAAATTGATAGTAGCGATCCGATGTCGGTCTCATGGACCAGGACACATGATATGTTTTAGGAGGAGGTATAATCGTAGAGGGTCTATAGTTTAGGACTCACATGGTGGGTCCAATAATCCCCTAACGAGAATATGCTACTCATGTTATGGTAAGGGATGTCTTGCATGAGATTTTGTGACCCATCATACTGGTGACAGAGACACTGTGGATGGGCCAATGAGGTAGAGAGAGTGGCATGAGTAGGTTGGTTTGCAAGGTGGGGGACATGAAATGGGAGATGGGAGAAAATAAGTAGGTAGTATAAGCTTTCAATTGTCACCGCCATCACCGATAGGAGGTCTATGCCAGGCTCAGGGAGCTAGAGGATAGGGGAGTGAAAAACTGCAGGTGGCCAATGCTTATGACCTAGAGGCTTTGAGAATGATTCGAGTTACGATCTATGTCTTTTTTTACCTTAGATGCAGTACTGATAGACATTGTTTCTAGTCATTCCTTTATTTCTATGTAACTTTTATGGTATATAGGGATTTTGGTTAATCCCTAGGCTCATCCCGGATGCTTGGATACTCCTACGAGAGATAACTTAGTGATCACACACTTGTGCCGATTATGTGACCTGAATATTGGAGGAAAGGGTTTATATTGGGATATATATTTATCATAGAAACGAGGCCTTATGACACCATCCTAGTTATGTATTGGTTATCCATGGTTCCTACCTAGATTTACTATTTTAGGGGAAGGTTGCGGTGTGTCTATAGTGATAGAACTATTTTCTCATTTTTCAGTGAAAATAAATCATATGAAACATAGGATTGACTGATGTATTGGAGGAAGTGGAATAATTATCATATGTTGGCTAGCCTGACCCTTGGTGAAGAGGATTTCAAAGGTTCTCTGTTTCCTATAGCAGTTGTAGAGTATGAGGACGTCTTACCTGAGGTTGTTCTAAGCTTACCTCCCCACCATGAGATAGACTTGTGGATTGATCTACACCTTGAGATGACATTAATATCTATGACAGAATATCAGATATCCCTCATAGAGCTTAATGACTAGAGGGAGAAATTGGAGGAATTTTGAAGGAATGGATTTTTTTGACCTAGGGTTTCACCTTTGGTAGCCCCACTGTTGTTTTACAAGAGAGTTGATGGGAGTTGAGGTTTTGTGTGGAATACTGGAGTTTGAACCAACTAATCATGAATAAAAACAATCCAATAACATGTACTGATAATATATTTTATCAGTTGAGAGGGGAATCATGGTTCTTAAAGATTGAACTTTGGTCAGGATATCACTAGTTGTTAGTACATGATGAGGATATACTGCAGAGATGACTTTACCATCCCTATGAGTACTTGGGTATTTACTTTGGCATAAATAATTCCCCAATAGTGTTCATGGGACACATGAACCATTTATTTTAGCATTTCCAACACAAGTTAATGGAATTATTCATCGATGATATCCTTGAAAACTTGGTGTTTGAGGAGGAGCACACGAGACACTTGGGGACTATTATAGACGTACTTCAAAAGCACCAAATTTATAGAAAAATTTCAAAGTGTTAGTTATGGATATATTTTGTAAACTTTCTAGGACATGTTATCTCATTAAATGGAGTAGGAGTGGACCCATCTAAGGTCGAGGCATTGTTATCTTGGGAGCCACTCGATATTGTGACAGAGGTGTGAAGATTACTTAGGTTAAGATGCTATTATCTAAGATTCATAACTAATTTATCAAGAGTATCAGTACCCATGACATTATTAACCCAAAAGGGACATCCTTCTTGTAGATGGAGAGGTTCCAAAATTCATTTCAACTATTGTGATAGATCCTAATAAGCACTCCCATATTTATATTTTCATAAGAGGCTGTTGAGTACATAGTGTTATGTGATACATCATGAATTGGGATTTTTTGTGTTCGGATGCCGAGGATGGTGGTGATTGGATATAGATCATGCCAGTTGATATTATATGAGCAGAACCACATGACCCATAATCTTTAGTTACTATTGATAGTCCTCACACCAAGGATATGGGGACACTACCTAATGTGTGAGTTGTTTATCATCTATTATGATCAAAAGAGTCTGAAGTATATATTTTAAAAGAAGGATCTCATATTGAGACAGAGGTGCTGACTATAGTTCCACTAAGATTATGAATTTTTAATTTTCTATACTTTTATGAAGAAGAATATAGGAAGAGATGATATCATTAAAAGATCTCGTTCGCTGTTGCTGAATGAGGAAATCAGAGCAATTGGATTTGTTGTTGTTATTATTTGTGGATTAAGATGGAAAATATTAACTCTAGTAGATGGGTTTCACCCCTACTCAATTTCATTGAGTCAGGGAGTTAAAAATAGGGGATGTCGATTATCAGACCCTATGTACTCAAATATCAACTAGACATGCATCTGATGGATTTTATAAAGGTGGGGAGTGTTTTATTCTTTACAAATATTATGCACGATGGTATCCTTGATGTTATGAGAGAAAGTACTATGAGAGTATCATATGTCACTTTTATTGGCACATCCATTCATGAAAAAGATATAATAGGACCTCCAAAGTAAGTTTTGGTGGCCAAGGGTGAAGAAAGTAGTTTCATTTTTCATCTATAAATGCCTTACTTGTTAGCAGTTGAAGCATGAGTACTATGTTATAGTGGGTTTGGATTAACCCCAAGAGGTGATAGATTGGATGTTGGATGGTATATACATGGAATTAGTGAATGAATTACCTGATATGTCCATGGGACAAGATTCTATCTGGGTGATCATAGGACGAATCACGATGTTGGTCCACTTATTAGAAAATATAGTAGATGATTTTAGTAGAGGGATTGATACAACTCTTCATGCATGATATTGTCTGAATCCATGGAGTCCCATAAATGATCATTTAAAATCATGAGTATCACTTCACATCCTAAATGTGCTAGTCATTGAATGATCCATTTGGGACTTAGTTACACATGAAAAAAATATTCCACCCCTAAACTGACAGCCAGACTCAACATATTATTCAGGTTCTGGAGGATATATTGTGAGATTTCCTAATATACACTGTCTATAGTTTTGAGAATCACCTAAAATTGGTGGAGTTTTCAAGTAAAAATAGATACCATTCCACCATCAGTATGGAACCATTGGAGTCTTTGTATAGGGGACCATGTAAGCCACCACATTATTGGATTGACCAAGGAGAGTCAACAATCAAGGGACTAGAGTCATTGTGATAAACTATTGAAAAGATAAATATCATCTATGTGGGAATGTAGACTACAAAGATCCATTGTAAGTCTTATAATGACAAAACATAGAGGCCTTTGGAATTCGAGAAAGGATACTATATGTTTCTATGAGTTTCACCTCAACAAGGATAATATATATTTTTCTAGGGTGGAAAGATATTTCCAATATTTATTGGACCTTTCCATATAATATGTATTGTTATCGTGGTGGAATACCACATATCTCTATCTCTACTGTTAGACTGGGTACACAACGTCTTCCATGTGTTGCAACTGTGGAGGTATGTGCATGACCCATCACATGTAATCGATTGGGGTCAGCTGGACATTGAAGAGGGATCTACCTTTGTTGAGTACCTGGTTGAGATTGAGGATTGGTAGAAGGGTATCATTCATGGGTGATTGATTCCTTTAGTTTATGTCTAGTGGAAACACAATAATTTTTAGGAGAGCACTTGGGAGTAGGGGGCTCAGATATTTACTCAGTACCCATATATCTTTTTGGAGCCATTTTTTTTGAATTTTAAGGATGCAAAACCCCAAGGTGAGGAGAATGTAATGAATAATATTTTATATGTATTATTTTGAGATATTTTATAGATTATTTTTTAAACTTGGTGCTGAGACATTGTGAGATTTCGAGTCCCAGTGTACCCATAATAAATGTTTGAAATATATTAAATTTATTAAATAGAACTGACATGTAATTTTTTCTAAAAAAGAGGAATAACATCTAAATGGGTTCCCCGATCAAGAAAATGATGAAACCATTGAATATAGACTGTAGGTTTTACACTTGGCATAAAATAACATTGGTCATCACGTGTCATTTGTAGAAAAGTCATTATGGGTGAAAAAATGAATAATATAATTATTTTAATTATTTCCATTGATGTAGAAATTTGATATTCTTTAAATATAATATTATGTTTTCATCCCAACGATATTATCATAATCCTAGAACCACTTGAGATCCTTTGGAGAGAACATTGTAGGATTTATCTCAGATGAATGATGAACAAATTGTGGAATTATGATCAATGCAGAACAGATTTAAAGGATATCGTATGTCACACCCAAAAACTTTGAAATTGTTTTATTTTATTATTTTCGTGGATTTGGATATTTGGGTTGATTCCTAGTTTTAATTTTTTGAGTTTTAGGATGTTTTGGGTGATTTTTGGCCGGTTCGTGGTTAGGGCACACAGTAAAGTGTAACCGTGTGACCTAGCCTAGGTAACCATACAGTTTTATTTTTGGGACATGGGTTTATCGCATAGCTTGCTAAATGTTTCATAAACAATGTGGCAACCGTGAAGATCTGTTCTATATTGGATAGTAGAATATTTCATGTTTAGAGCATTGGTCGGAGATTTTATGCCCAAACAAAACAAATTGTCTCCCTTGGATAGTTGGTTGTGAACTATTGGTGCACAATTTCAAAAACTATACATCCAAACAATGAAAGGTTCCAAGTCATTAAAATTATGAATTTACATCTTTTCCCCTCTGATGTTTTAAACTTATTGCATGTTTCTCCTCCCTCCTCTGACCTAGGCGTACTGGGGGGATAGTGGAGACCCTCCTCCCTTTCTCCCAATCACCTGTGGATACTTCTCCTTCCCATCTAATGTAATATCCCTTGATTATTTTGGTCGATTTCCTCATCTATATCCCTTCCTCTCTTGGTTTAGTGTTTCCTCTTGGTGGGGATCCTATTTAAAAAAACCTTAGATATTAGGGTTGATATTTTAGCTTTCATTTATTCAATTTTAGGGAATACAGATGTTTCCTTGTGGGGTTCTCTTCATTCTGTATGAGTTTCATCGCATCATCACTCTGTTGGGGTAGATGTTCCCATTTTTTTCTTTTCAAATCATTACATTAATTCTTGTGTAATTTTATATAATATAAAAATGTGTTTCAAATTCTTGTGGTATGCTTTTATTTCTTGTTATGATGTCTTCATTTTTCTAAAAATTAGTGAAAGTGGTTTTTAAAATGATTCTATAATTATGACACAGAGTTTGCACACTAGGTGTTTGTAAAAATTTCAATTGTTACTTTTAAATTAAATTGTGTGTCTTGAGTGGTGTTTAACATTTTTTATGTTTTTATTTCACCGCTGGATTGTGAACGTATCATTTTTTTGTATGGGTTGTGATGAATTTCTTGGTTTGGCACTTATACATGGATTGTTGTGTTTGTGGTGGAACATGTGTTGTCACTTGAAAATAGTTTGGTGGATAATGCCTGTGGTAATCCATTGGATGTGGCTACATCTATTTGATCCCTATGTAAGCACATTAGTGGCACAAAAATGATGATGGCCTTTTTTAACAAAAAAATGGTTTTCAAAACATGTGTATGTCTTCTTTAAACTCTTAATGTTTAACTGAACTATTTTTGTTTCCCAATGAGATGTGTGATTTCAAATGGGTGTTATATGAATATGACCAGTTTGGTTCTTTTTAAGATGGTTTTTTTCATGTGGTGTGAAATCTTAATTGGAATAATTAAGTGCATTGTGTGTTTTCATATTGGTCTTGAAATAATGTTGGAAATGAAATTGGGTTTAGCATAAAAGCCTAATTAGAATTATTCTCTTTAAAGTGGTTGTTTATAGTGATTTTGTAAATGTTTGGGAATTTTTTTTATGTTTATTTGGAATGAACATGGGGTAAGGTTCGGTTGAAAAATTATAATGTTTTGGAAATGAATGTGGTTTGAGAAATACAAATGCCTGGTTATTACATTAAAATGTTTTGAAGCTTAAATGATGTGATAGACCAATTGGAACATGAAAATGATTTTTATATGATGGTAAACCATATAAAGGATTTCCATATAGGGGGTATTATATAGGTGGTTTTCATGTTTGGATTAGGAAAGTGCCGTGACGACGGGTAAGGCGAGTCACGTGTGTGAGGGCCTACTACTTACACAATATAATATTACCAAGGGCTTCATGAGAATCATTTAGAGGGCCGAGTGATGGTTTTTATTAAACCCTGTAAGATGGGTTGGAACCCCCAAGACTTTATAGGGTTTGGTGGGATGTGCTGCTAGATTGTTCAGTTTGGGGTGGCCTGTTGGTTATAGACCATGAAGCTACACCATATGCAAGAGGGTGAGTCTGATTCAAGTAACTTTAGGGATCAAACTAGGGATGCTTAGGAAACACAAATGGCTTAATACTTGTATCTTCCTTTTTATATTATACTATAATTTTATTCTTATTCACTCTACTTGTTTATTTTTTAGTAAAGATTTGTATTGTTTGTTTAGTATTTTTGGTTTTGTCGCTTGTTTCAAAATGTTAAACCATTTTGAAAATAGTGATATAAAGCTTCCTGATTTAAAATGGGAAAGCATTGTTTGTTTATTTAAATTGAGAAAAACCTATTTTCATAATTTTATTTCAAACTAGTGTTTATGGACTATTTTTGGGAAATTAAATTTATGGATTCATTGGTGGTTTCCTACTAAACTTTCAAAATCATACCTTACTTGTAATATTTGGTGTCTATATACCCGAGCTATTTTGCAGGTTCAGGTTTTTCTAGTTTGATTGCTCATCATTATAGATGGTTAGCCAAGTAGTTGGTTGGTTTTTGGATGGTAGTGACCATGATGTCATATGGATATCGTGTCAGTGCTAGTTTGGTTTTGGTTTTTATTTTAGTTATCTCTATTCAATTGTATTTGAATCTAGATATATTTTTATATTTTTTGAGATTCAGTTATTGTTAGTTCTTCCACTTGATGAGTTTATTTTATTTGTTCCTAGTTATTGGGCTAAAATCATTCCCACATGAGTCATATTTGATTCCTAACACTAGTTTCTAGCCTGTGGGAACAGGAGGACCATTTGATCCATGTTTCAGACTGGGTCGAATGTCGGGTTGGATGAAATCCCAGCTTAGTTCATGAAAAAATGGAATCAAAGGTAGGTTCTTGTTATTTAATGTGTCAATTAGTTCATATATTATTACTTTTGGGACTCATAAGGTAGGAAAGGGAATAGAATCACGAACACTTTCTTATTATGATCCTCAAGTTTCCATGGGGGTTCCTAGTTTTGAGTCTTTGTCCTGGATTTTTAATTATTTTGGATGAGGAAAGAAAATGGAGGTAAGATGATTTTATACTAGGATCTCACATGGAGTAGCGACCCATGTGAAGTCCTAGTATATTGTTTAATCTCATACTATTTTTTGATTCATACATGAGGCATGAACCACAACCATGTTTCCAAGTTAGGAACAAACACTTGTTCCTCATTTTAGTTGTTCTGTGTGAGTTGTGTTTTGTTTTGGTTATAAATGGTGTAAGTGAGGTTTTAAAATGTTTTTTTTTAAATTGAAAATAAATTATTTGAAATAGTTTTGGAATTTTAAAAATGGATTCTGAAATAGAATGTGAATTGAGAAATTTGGTAAGTTCTTGGGTTTTGATAATGAAATAGTAAGTGTGTAACTTGTTATTCCTTAAGGAAATTCACAAATGTGTGGGTATTTATGGAAAGTGTATGTTGGAACATGTGCATAGAAGATATAAGTGGGAGTATATGGAAACAAATTTGAGGTTTTATAGGGTGTCGTGGGTGATTATTTTGAAGTAAAATAGATTTGTGATTGAATTTTCTTTGAAATGTAGGTTTTTATGTGAAAATGGTGTTTGTTTTTTTGGAAAGTGGCCTTGGGAGATGGGTGTTTTGAAATTAAAATGAATGTGATGATATTTTAAAAGAGTATTTTGGTTTTGTTTTCATGTTTTCATCTTGTGAGCCTATTGTTTTGGATCAATGTGTTTCACACAATTGTATTTTGGGTGGATGTTGATTGTGGTTTGTGTATTTCATGTTGATCAGAATATGATGCCCAAAAAAAATCCCCATTGTTTCTTGTGAGTCATGTATATTTTATGGTTATTCTCAAGTGTTTCCTATATATCATGGTGATCTAGGTCCATTAGAGGTAGTGAAGTGGCTTGAGGGAGTTATGAATTGCTTCTGATTGTTGGGAACTCCTAAATCAATTAGCGTCTGAGATGTGCCAGATCTATTTAAAGGTCTATATTTGGATGAATGTGAGTTTTTTTATCCACCATTGATGGAAGTTGGGATGATTTGGGAAGTTTTTTATTCCATATTCATATGGAAGATAATATTTGAGGAGGTTGGGATTAAGAAAATGTAAGATCTCATGAGAATTCAGTAAGACCATCGAGCTATAAAGACCTATGTGAACCACTTCAAGGAGATTCATTCTTTCTTTATGGAGGTGGTTCATAGGATCTATTTAATACTTCTCATTTAATTGAGGGTATTTATTTCAAGATCAAGGATAGAGTTATCTTCTCTAAGGATATTCATTTTGAAAAGTTGGTTGATGATGTGATTTTAGGTGAGTTTGTTTTTTGGAGCATAAGAAGCTGGTAATATGGTGTCTCTTGATTCTCATAAAGGTTCTTCATTTGAATTGGAGTGTGTTTCGGAAGAACCTATCTTAGTTGAGTCTCCTTTAATGGTCCTGAACTGTCATTCATATGAATGTTTTGTTGTATGCCACTAGTGTGGTTGGTTCGAGCACTCACAACCATCTTATCATAATCCCCCCAAAACATGACATAGTTGCAGCTATCCGGATTATCTAGAGAAGTTTTGTATAAAAAATTTCTTAAAGAATAATAAATTTAGAGTGAAGTATGTCACTGCATGACTATGAGTCATGATATAATTTATTCATTATATCTCAATTCATAGGTTTTGGAGTAAAGGTCACACTCAATCACAAGACTGCCAGGGGATGTGCAGGAATATTTGGCACAATTATTGTCTCTAAAATTTGGGTATGGATAGTTTAAGTTTCTATTGTATTTTATTTTCCATTTTGATTTTCTTTTATCTATGTAATAAACTTAGTGTTTTTGTTTTCTTCGAATTTTTGCCTTGTTTCTTTGATGTGGATATTTAAATGATCAGTCATTCATGAATTGTTTTGAAATTTCTTATTGTGCATTTTTTAGGGCATTGATTTTTTAGTTTGTGTCTGGGTCTGTTTCTATGTTAGAGTTATTTTCATAGGATTTTCCCCTATGTTGGGGGGTTTTGGCCAATATCTGGATTTTTTTTCCTGATGGAACTGTCCTTTATCTTTTGTTGTGAAATTGAGGTGAATCTTGTTAGGAGTTCCCTCATTCCCACATTGGCCACCCCGAGGTGTTGTTGATTTTGAGTTTTAGTAATGGTCATGTTAGATATGTTCTTGTGTGGGGTGGGGAGAACCATATTCTGTTCTCCACTTGTTCATGTGTTGTGGTTTCTTCTTGATCGATTGACTATGACTGGTTGAGTGAAAGGTCACACCGAGGTTTGAGGTTTCTTTTGGTTTTGATCAGTCTTGGATTTGAGTTTTTGTTATATTTAGGTTGGGTGAATTTTTGGGGAGGAAAAGTGTTTGTGGTGGGGAGAATTTTCAATCCTAGACATTTAAAATTCCATTATTTTATTATTTTCATGGATTTTTATATTTTAGTTGAGTCATGGTTTGAAATTTTTTATTTTTAAAAATATTCGTGTGGTTTTTGGCATTTTCACAGTTTGGATGCATGATTAGGTGTAACCATGCAATCAAACCTAGGTAACCATGCAATTTGATTTTGGGGATAGGGATTAAGATCTTGGCTTGTTCATGGTTTGGAAAATAGTGAGACACCAGTGTGGATCAGTTCTGGATTAGACAGTGGAAGATGGAATGGTTTGAGCATTGTTTGAATATCATGCAGGATGTCTCCCTCAGACAGTAGGGTTCACACATTTGGTGCACGATTTGGAAAATCATGTGGAAGAAATATATGATCTGCCTAGTCATTAACAATATAAACTTCCCTCTTTTACCCTATGACCTTTTAACCCCATTTTTGGTTTCTCTCCCCTCCTCCACCTAGGCACCCTGGGGTACCTTGGACACCCTCCTCCCTTTCCCCCAATTACCTGGAGATGATTCTCCCTTAAATATAAGGAAATATCCTTTTATTTTTTGGTATATTTCCTTATATCTCTCCCTTACTCTATTGGTTTATGGCTTTCCCTTGGTGGGGTTCCTATTTTTAAAAAACATAGATATTTGGGTCGAAATGTTAGCTTTTGTTTCTTTGGGATTAGGGTATAAATATTTATCCTTGGGGTGTTCTCTTCATTCTCCAAGAGTTTTGTTGCATTCTCACTTCGTTGAGGTAGGTGTTTTCATTATTTTCCTTTCCAACTCATTCTATTGATGCTTAAATATTTTTAAATAATATAAAAATGTGTTTCACATGTTTTTGTATGTTTTCCTTTCTTAGTAGGATATTTTCATGTTTCCAAAAATTTGTGGATGTGGCTTTTAAAAGTGTTCTCTAATTATGATACATAGTATGAAAATTATTTGTTTTCTAAAATGTGAGTTTTTCCATTTAAACAATATTTTGTGTCTTCATTGTTATCTAACATTGTTTATGTTATGATATCCACATTAGACTGTAAGAAAACCATTTAATGTATGGTTTTTGATAAATTTTATGGTTATGAACTTATGCATGGCTTGTTGTGTTGGTGGTGGAACATGTGTTGTTACTTAAAAATGGTTTGGTAGAAATGTTCTTGAGGTATGCCATTGGATGTGGGAACATCCATGTGTGCCCAATTTTCACAAATGGATGGGAAGACAAATGATGATGTCATTTTTTAGCCTAAGACCCAATTTTCAAAACACTTGTATCAATGTTTTAAACACTTAGTTTTTAAGTAAACTCTATTTTTTCTTAAATAATTAATTGTGATTATAAAAGGGTGTTAAAAAAATATAAACCATTCGTTAACTTGAAATATGTTTGGTTTTTAGGTGGTGTGGAAGCTGGTTTGGAATCTTTAAGTGAATTACTTGTTTTCATATTTTTTTAAATGATTTCATAAATGAAATTGGATTTGGTATAAAGGTCCTCTTGGAATTACGCTATAGAAAGTGGTTGTTAATATTTATTTTGAAATTTTTTGATAAACGTTATGAAAGTGTAATTTGAATGAACACGACATAAGGCCCGGTTGACACATTATGATGTTTTTGAAATGAATGTGGTTTGGGAAATAAAAATACCCGGTTTGAACTTTGAAATGTTTTGCAAAATGTTTTGAAGCATGACTGATGTGATAGACCGATTAGAACTTGTGAGTGATTTTTTTGTATGATGGGATTCCCTATAGAGGATTTATATATGTGGGTTATCTTTTAGGTGGTGTTAATGTTTGGGGTGTGCAAGTGCGGTAACGGTAAGTAAGGTGAGTCATGCGTGCGAGGGCCTCATACTTACACAATATAATATTACCATCGGTTTCTTGGACATCATTAATGGTTTCTTATCGACCCCAGTTAGACGTGTTGGTACCCCCTTGATTTTATAGGGCTTAGTGGGAAATGCCATTGGATTGGTCAGTTTATGGCGGCTAGTTGGTTATAAACTAGGAAGCTATACCATATGCCGGATGGTGAGTCTGATTCAAGTATATACATGGATCACTATATGGATGTTTAGGAAAGACCCATTGTTTACTATATGTATGCACTTGTTTACATTCTACTGTACATTTCTTCCACTTTCCACTATTTGTTAATTTTTCAGTAGGGCTTGGTATTGTTTGATTAGATTTTGGTTTGGGCTATGGTTTTAAACTTTTAAACTATTTTGAAAATAGTGATGTGGAAATTAATTTTTTTAAAAGGGAAAGTGGTGTATATTTATTCAAAATGAGAAAAACCTATTTTTATAATTATATTTTAGATGAGTGTTATTATAGTTTTTAGGAAAGGAAATCTATGGATTATTTTGTGATTGCATACTAAGCTATCAATGTCGGACCGTTCAAGTACCATTTAATATCGATAAACCTGAGCTTATTTATAGGTTCATGTTTTTTTAGTTCAAGTGCTCATCATTGGAGAAGGTTTTCCATGTGGATGGTTGATTTATGGATGGTGTTGATGATGAGGTCACCCGGACTCTGTGTTAGTGGCAGTTTGGCTTTGGTTTTTATTTTAGTTCTGATTTTTTTAGTTGTATTTGTATCGGGATAATTTTTTATATTTATTAATATCTAGTTATTGTTAGTTATTTATCTTGACTGGTTTATTTTATTTAATTTGGGTTATTGAGATGAAATCATTCAGACATGACTCATATTTGTTGCCTGTCACTATTTTCTAGCTCATGGGTACTAGGAACGCCCTTCGGGCTATGTCTTGGACCAGGTCTAATGTCGTGTTTGGTGACATCTTAGCTTGGTTCTTGAAATTATCAATGATCATGGTGCATTTCCATTATTCATTAGTGATTGATCTGAAATGAGGCAGAGCATTTTTTTTATTTGGATCTCTTTACTCGTTATTATTTTCTACGATGAACGCAAATCGTTAGACAAATAGTTTGGTTTTGTATAACATGTGTATTTAAAGGCGAGCTTTATTACGGGGATTTTATCTAGATAATTATTTATGTTTTCCTATTCATTGATTGTCTTTATAATGAAAAAACTGAGATCAACATGAAAATTTACCGAGGTCCGTTCCTCTTTATTGTTCTTTTACTTTTCTCCCGCGGTTCACCATTCATCATTTGAATTCATCGTTTGGATCATGGTTTGACTTATCCCAATGATTCATTTGTTTCACACCCATTTCATGGAACAACATTTCAAAGTCATAGATCTGGGATCAGAATGATGCAAATGAGGTGTGATGGTGGCAATAACAACAGATCAGATGACATAGACAATTTAATTCATGTCATTCTACTCACAATGAATAATGAGGTGTAGATCTATAATCAAAATAGATTCGATTTTTGGAATTCATTGTTTGTTTATAGTGAGACTCATATGAGAAAAATTATTGTTTTCCTAGGTGAGGCATGGTTGGATCGGTGGCTGGAGCACTGAAGAAGACATGTCGATCCAAATCAACGATGCTGGAAAATCCCACGCTATACAGCGTGTAAGTCATATCTACACACAGTGTGGGCCCCCATTGTGTAGGCGAGGGTTTTGGGAGATACTTAAGTATCAAACAGTGTGGGACCCTATCACATGACATGTGGTATCTCTCTAGAGACTCATTAGGTACCTTAGAGGGTACACTGACATGGGTTAGAGTACCCTACTTAGAGAATTCAATATACTCCCCTACATAGACACAACATGGACCAAAGTAGATGGGATATGTTTGGTATTGGTACATGGGCACAGGTACATATTCTAAACCCATGTACAAACACATGGGTGGAGTACACAGTCAATCTACATTCCATATAATTCTACATGGACATAGAAATAGATTGAGACACATGCAATTTACATGGGCAGAACCCAGGGTCAAGATAAATGATGTGTAACCCTTATATATCCATGTAATTTCCTATACATGTCTTAGAGCCATTTTCCTTCATATATTGGACAATTTTCTTTAGGGTGAGTTCCCCTTATCCTTTCCATGTGGTTTAGTATTGAATCATATCCTAGACCTATGAGTATGATACCTTTAGCAAGACTTCATGAATAGAGTCATTGGAATCCCTTCATGAGTATTAGAGTGAGATCCTTAATTCATCTTCACTCCATAGGCGGAGTTCATGGTATCATCATGACCAACATTACATGGACATCAATCATCAAATTAGAAAGTTAATCCATATTGAGTTGTTGGTATCACCCCATGGCCTTGGGTGTGATCCTCATCTATGTATTGTATCTATTCATACCTTTAGTGTGTATTTTTAATGGAGAGACCCATTGAGAACTGTCTCTCAGAGGGACACAATTAGTTCTAGAAGAAAAAATAGTGTTTTCTCCTAGACGAGTGCTTTATGGAATCTTCAAGCTAGAATCCTAGGCTGGTATACTATGGATGTGACTTACCTTATGACTGTGTGTCCCTATTGATTATATCTAGATATTATTTTTATTTGAGTTGTAGACATATACCAATGTTGAGATGATTGTATTTCTTTTTGATGTTTTATTTGTGGGTTTTGGGTGTCCTATTGTGTATTGGTATACTCACCCTATAATAGATTTTCCCATAGGTGTCATGTTGTTTTTTTATGATCGACCTTTTGAAAATGTCCTTGATGGACCAGGACCAGAGGGATCTTAGTGAGACTATACAGACCAAGATGTGTTCTTGTATATTTTGGAAAATAATCCCCAGTACTTACAATCAAGATGGATATTTTTTGGACTCTTTGTGATGGACAAGTATTTTCACTATTTACTTTCCTTTAGATCATGTCTTATTCTGGTTGTGGGATTTAGAGGTATGCAAGCATGGTTGTTTAGTTATTTTTATATTATGGAATTGTATAGGCTTGGAGATGCATGCGTGTGTATAAGTACATAGGTTAAGGCCTCTCATGTTATTGATATTCCTACTCGGAAATATTCCCCACCCCAAGCCTATTGGAGGCATGATTGGGGAGTTGTGACATGGTCCCCTATTGGACATGTTGTGACAAGAAAAATTATCATATAATTTTTCCTCTCTATATATTCTTTCTATGCCTCATTAATTTTCACTTGGATAGATTCTTGAACATTAAATTGTGAAAGATAATATTTCTCCACTTCTATCAATGTTACTAGATATATCGTTTTCAAATCTATATGTATGTGTTTTTTGATCCTCATTAGGGATTAGCTAGAATGGTCATTTCAACTAAAATCACCAACCCCCTTGTTTTCATTCCCAGGGTAGTAATTTATTGAGAATTCATAATCATTAATTATCTATACCAAACATCTCTAGAACATGTTCAACTCCTTCTATGTGAATATATACTTTATACTTTTGTGATAGGTATAAATATCACACATTTCATTTAAATATAATTTCTTTCTATAATTATTGGAAATATTATGACAACAAACCGGAAATCATGATTTGGGTAATTTTCTCAAGAACCATTAATTTTCATGAGGCACAAGTTTTAACCATGTCATTATGTATAAGAATTTGTCATAATCCCTTCCTTGACACATCATTATATATGAAAAACCCTTATCCACTACTTGGAAATATAAGAATAGGAATGCATACTAATCTTCTCTCCAATTCCTTGAAATTTTACTCAAACACATCTTCCTAGACTAACTCGTATCCATTTAAATTTAACATGGTGAGTGGAGTAGATAATCAAGAGAAATTATCATAAAACCATCAATAATATCCAATTAAACCAAGAAAATTATAGATCTCTGTCATCATGGCTGGTCTGAGACAACATTCAAAAACTTATATTTTTTATGAATATTTAGATATACCATCTCTTGAGATTATATGACCCAATACTGAACAATTTTTCTACCAAAATATACACTTTTTAAAATTTTCATATATACTATCGTTCCTTATGGTCATTAGTAAAATTCTCATGGGATCATCCCGCTCTTCTTTACCCTTTGAATAGATAAGAATAAAATATATCATAGACTACCAAAAACTAATCTAGGTAACCTCTAAAGAATCTATTCATTATGTCCATAAAGTTAGTGGGGGAAGTGGTAAAAAAAATGAATTCACTATATATTCATAATGTCTATTCCTTTTATATAATGTTGTCTATGGTATATCTAACTTCTTGATACTCAATCAATGATATCCAAAATGAAGGTAAATCTTGGGAAAGTATTGCTCTCTAAATAGTTGATCAAAAAATTCAATAATACATGGTAGAAGGTACTTGTTCTTAATTGAAATATTATTAAGCTCCCTATAATCAATGTAGAGTAAAATTGATCCATCTATCATCATGATAAAATAACAAGTTCACCCCAAGGAGACACACATGGAAAAATTAATCCCTTGTCTAGGTTCTATTATAGTTTCTTCTTTATTTCACAATAATCAATTAGTTCCATTCTATATGGATTCTTTGAAATTGGTGTAGCATCATGTATGAGTTCTATTGAAAACTCAACTTCAAAATTTAAGGGAAGTCTTGGAAACATTTCTAGAAAGACATTAACAAATTTTTGAAAAAATAAAAATATCATCGATGTCAAGTTTCTTCCAAACCATCTAAAATAAAACTAAAATATTAATGAGAATCAAGACCAATATAATTTATGTAATCTCCATCAAAATTTTATACTTGTCGTCACACTAAAATAATTTCATATGTTTTTCAGGAATATCTAATGTGACTTCCCTTCCTTGAATTTTTTTCTGGGATTTATATATAGAAATACAATCCATTCATAATATAACATCAAATTCAATTAGGGGAATAAAGATAAAATTTATTAGAAGAAACATCCCACAAAATTAAATCAGAGAAAAATCATATACTCAATATTAAATCATCATACCATTAATAGATTTAATTTATAACTTAATATCTAATTATTTGGGTGGAATCTTGATAAAAATAAAATATTCTTCATATATATAAGAATGGGTTGTTCCAAAGTCGAATAAAATGTTATCTGTTATAGAGTGTTTGGTAAGTGTACCTTTCACCATATGGTTATCTCAACCCTCATTATAAATAGTGATCACATGATATATCACCATGTCACTCAGATTTATAATTTACTAGCCTAAATCATCAGAATTTAGCTTTATATTTAGGTACTATATTCTATAATTCCCATAATACATGAATTTGAAATAATGGAGTGTAAGTGGTCAAATCTGTAGATATTTCTCTATATTTTTATCATTATCTAACCTCTTCCCATCAATTTTGAGTTTACTTTAATGATCACCTTCCTTTTTACACTTAAAAAATTTAATATTCCCATTAAAAAAATTTACTTTTTGTTTCTTTCCACACATAATTCATGAAGGAAGGATGATCATCCTCTATCCTTGGTTTTTGGAGTTCCTTTGAACTCTATCTTCATTTTCTTGTCAAAACAGTGAGATTGATGGGTAAATATGATCTCTATTTCCACTATGAGAGAACATTGAATGATTTATTCATAGCTATTAAATCCCCTTGTGGATAATACACTAAATAAAACTTGGTTTAATGCTACTGAAGATTCGATCATCCTCACATTCAAGTTGGATGATAATGCTAGATGTTTTCCTCACAAGCCGTCTAATATTTTCCCTATAGGTACCCTTAAATCATTCATCCTTCTACTTTGGCTTAATAAAACCATTTTATATTTTTTAATAAAGAATGGTAGGGAAGTAATTATTGAAAAATATAATCATAAACCCTTCCCACTCCAAGGATTCAATTTCATCATGTTTCCTTGTCATCTTGGTGAGATTCCACCATTGATCTGATACTCATTCCAAAAGATATATTTCCAAAAAGAAATTTTCATGTTTTGATCATTGGAGAATGGAACTTATATTTTTACTGGTACTCATCCATTTCTATAATGCCCCGACCCTAGTTACCCAGATATGGTTCATTATTATATAACATTGGTATGATCACAAGGGATCAAATCCCAAAAGACTGATCAGTTAAGTTGCCTTGGAAGTACTAGATAGAAACATAAGTTTTACATTACATTATTAAATGAAAAACAACAACATTGTGTCTCCTTTTGACACATTCATCTCCCTTAGAATATCCTTGTAGGTTAGTCAAAATATAATTCTTCACATCCTAGGAAAAATAAAACCTAGAAAGGGGTGAGCTCAGGTGCACAATAAGGATAACAATATAGCAGAAAATTTCATAAATAACCATAATACTTTAAGAAAATGTATAAGACTAAAAAAAAATCCTTTTAAACATAAACTATAGAATAATGAGGAAAAGATAAATCAAATAATTCCATTTACTTATTAACACAAATATTCTATTATTCGAATAATCACATGTAATATCAATAGCCAAATTTAGAACAATGGAATACTTAATGTCGGGCATCATAACCACATAGTCAAGGCCTCGTTCCAAGACAACCAATTTGATTTTTCAAGGACGTGTGCCAAGAAACTTGTAATTCTCATGATAACTAATGATGCATCGATGAGCTATAGCTGTCTCCACCTGTCACTTACTAAGTCCAATTCATTCCTCATATGAAAAGATTAAAACATAACATAAACATTCATATTAAAACTTCCATAAAAATATAAATAATTTAACTATAAACCCTGAATCATATAAAAAAATCACATATATATTAAAACATATCACAAAACCTTCCATATAATATGGAATATTGTATCATAACAAACCAACTTCAAACAAGTGTAAAATCCATCAATGGATGTTGACATAGATGAGATAAAAACTATTTGAGAGAAATATCTCTTTGTATTTTGAAATCATTTGAAAATAACATAATTATAAAAGAAAACCTTTATATTGAAAATATTCCAATAATATTACAAGGGAATCTTCGAAGATGTTATAATTTCAGAAAATAGCTACATTCGCCGTATAAGTTAAAAAAACATTGCTTCCTTAATTTTGTCGATAAAGTTGTAAAGGGTCTTGTTTGGAAAATGATAGAAAAATTCCTTTATGAACATTTTATAAAAATTCAAACAAGGGTATAAATGACCTTAACCCATAGTGTAGGAAATTTTAAAAATGTTTTGAAATACATTTTTTTGAAACACATATGTGGATGATAAAGAGGTCCCCATAGATACTCACGTATAAACAACCTCAGATAATGAAGAGATTGTAGAATTAACACTTACATTGTAATTTTTCTTGATCAAGGGTACGTTAAACTCCTTTATAATAGTTAAATAATTTTTATTAAATTATAAAATAACTACATACGTAAATATGATATTGTATATGATCTTTAAAAATTGCTTTGTTAATAATATTTCAGTATTATCACCATTTCTGAGGTTAAATGATTCATTTTCCTTTATATGATTGGTTATGTAAGCCATGTTTGATATGGAATGAATGTATTTTATTAATATCCAGAATTATATTATATTTTTAAATATTATTTTTAATCAGGAAATGAAAATTATTCTTGAATTGTTGTGGTGGGGAATTAATTTCATCGCGTTCGTGGAGACGGTAATATGTTCGTAGACACGAGTGACAATATAATTCTATTGATGGTGAAATCGTATGTAATTTGAAGTTATATAATATATAAAGAATTATTAACATGTTATATTTATCATTAAAATCAGTTATACTCATTATTATACCAATCCAAATAATGAAGTGTTTGAATAACAATCTACACCATGATGTGGAGACCGTAAGCTGTACGTACGCACGTATGATGACTTGTCATTCATAGGATGGATAGAATAATGAATATGGTTGTACCATATTTATAATAATATAACTATATGTATTAGGTATTGGAGTTATTATTTTTTTATGGAAACAAAAAAGAAAGAGGATGTGGAAGAAGAAAAGAACATTGATAGAGGTGGTGAAATTATTACCTCTTCTTTGGGTGTTTCCTTTTGAGTTGATCAAAAGGGCTCCATAGGTTGGATTTATAACAATTCAAGGATTATAGGTATAAGGGAAAGTATTAGGGAGGAAAATTGGGTAGGGTTTGGCCAAGTCAAATGGCTATGGAGGTGTCATTTTGAGATAAGGGGAAGTATCCTTTTTAAGAGAGGTGAGAGTCACTTTAGGAAAACCATGAAATATTATTTTATTAAACAATCATATTTGATTTATAATTGCTCGAAAATTATTTATTTTTAAGATATTGCGGGAATGGGTCAAAAAACTCTCAACCAATAGGTTTTATATAGGTTTATGTCACCATATTGACCTTATCCTTTAGATTTAACTCTTAGTTAAATTGTTTGACTTTTACTATGTATTCTTGTATTATTATAATAAATAGATAATAATATTACTATAAAAATCCAAGAAAACCCCAAGGGGTTCATTATTGATTTATCAAACCTTATCTAAGTCCTTTGGTTAAACCTTATATTTTTAGGAATATTATATCAATTAATAATATAGTATTTGTTTTAAAAACTTAATTATTTCTATTTTGACACTATTTGGTATTTTTATTTTTTGAAAGTCATAATAAATTTTTCACTTAGAAAAATTTATTTGATCAACCATAACATGTCATATTAACCTATATTTTTTTTAATTCATTAAAAGTCACAATTTACAATTCTATTAATATTTATAAAATCAATTATTTTAATCTTTCAATAATAAGTTAATTACTCCATCACCATTGCCTTATAAATAAATTTAATTATTTAATGCATAAAAATTATAAATAAAATACCATTATGTAAGAAATATTTTTATCTTATTAATTAATATTTATAGTCAAATTTATCTCATTTACAACCCTATATTAAAAATGGTTTAGTTATTAAACATTTAATTTAATACTTTTAACTCTTCTTTAAATAAAATAATAATAAATGTCCTAATCTAATCCATGTGGAACGAAGGGATCATATTTTTCTCCTAAGGTTTATTTTGGTAGAAATAAACTTATCAAATAGAATTATGACATGTGTTAGAGTTATTATAATATCATTTTTACATTTAATTACCCTATTTACTTTCATCCGTGGTAAATAAAAGTCAAAAGTTACTATTCAACAAAAAATATTTTCATCTTATTGAACCAAATTTTACTTACTGATGCCAAACGTGTCTCTTGTATTTTTTAAATTCAATTCACAGAAGCGGTGAAATTTCATTTTATGAAAATTTGCTGACAAGCCTAGAAGGTGGGTAAAAGACGTTAAAAAATTCAATAAAATTTAATTCATCTAATTTTATTTAAAAATGAATCCAATAAACTACATTAAAATTTTATAGGTATTATTTACCTATTTTGACCTAAATTAAATTTAAATAAAATAAATAATTATTTTAAAAAAAGTAGGTTTTGAACAGTAATGTTGTGTTTTTCACTATTAATCAAAAATTGATTGTTTTCAAAAAAATACCAAAAATTCACCCTAGGCTAATTCTGATATTCCGAATCAAAAAAAGAAGTTCATTTTGAAAAATAAAATTTACTAAATTTTAATAATTTGATTTTAATTTTCATAACGGCTAGTTTGATTTGTCATGGTGTGCTAGAACTCGAAGTTGCGTACTACACAATCTATTATATTATTCAAAGGGAAACGTACTGTGGGAGCTTAAGGAGTTACATTCTCCCCTCCAAATAATTTCTTCCTTGAAATTTCAAGAATATTTATGCATAAAAAGATTTGGCTGGTTCTTCATCATAAGTTCCTCGGGTTCGCACGTTTCCTCTTTCATCTAATGGTTTCCCTATATAACTTTTCCCAGGAGAGTCATCCGGGTTCTCAACACTTGTTCTCTAGTATCAAGAATCTCGACAGACTCTTCATAATAAGGAAGATCGGGTGTAATTCTATTTCTTCATATGTAAGTACATGTGTTGGGTGAGGCATGTATTTTCTCAACAATGATATGTGGAACACATCATGATCTTTGGGGAGACTTGGAGGCATTTTCAAATGGTAAGCTACAGCTCCATTTCATTCAAGAATTTTGAATGTTCTGATGTACCAGGGACATAATTTTCCCTTCTTAACAAATTGTATAACACCATTCCATTGAGATGAATTAAAAAAACATGATGTATTAAATGAAATTCCAAATATTTCATTCAGTTATCAGAAAAGCTATTTTGCCTATATTGAGCTGCTTTGATGTGGGTTTCGATAAACTTAACCTTTTCCATTGTTCCCTCAATAAGTTCTGCGCCTATGAGTTTTCTTTCACCAAGAAAACCCCAAAATGTTGGTGCACACCATCTCTTTCCATATAATTCTTCATATGGTGCCATATGAATACTTTAATGGAAGATATTGTTATAGGAAACTTCTACCAGAGATAAATATTGTTCCTACATACCTTTAAAGTCAAGTGAGTAAGATCTCAACATGTCTTATAAGGTTTTAATAGTCCATTTTGATTGTATATCATCTTGAGGGTGGTAGGAAGTGCTAATAAGAAGTTTAGTATCCATGTAATTCTAAGGGATTTTCTAGAATATTGATTTAAAATGGGGATCATGATCAGAATCAATCAATAGGGGTAGTCCGTGAAGTTTTATAACTTCATTAATATATATTATTGCTAGAAAATGTGCTGACTTGGTAAGATGATCAACAATGACCCAAATTTCATCATTTTTTAGAGGAGTCTTTGGTATCCCCAGGGGAAAGTCCATCTTAATATCATCCCATTTCCACTTAGGTATGGGAAGAGGTTGCATGACTTCACCAGGATGTTGTCTTATAGCCTTAACTTGTTGAAAAACCATACATCTAGACACATAATCAGCAATCTCCCTCTTCATGTTGTCCCACCAAAAAATTTCATTCAAATCTCTTTACATCATAGTTCTAGTAGGGTGTATAGGGAAATTGGATCTATGATCATTATATAACAAATCCCTTTTTTGATCAGGTAAATCAGAAATAGAAATTCTATTTCCAAATTTAGAAATTCCATCTTTATATATGAAATCAATCAATCTCCCATCATTTACAGCTTTAATTTTCTTTTTAAACTCCTCATCATCTATCTAATAACTTGTTGTCTTTTCTAGTAAAGATGGTTTGGAAACCATTTGAAAAAGTATTGATGCTTCACCTTCCATGATTATTCCCATATCCATTTTTACTAGATCCATGAATATAGGATTCCTTTAAACTATCATCTTATTCTAAACTCCATGGTACTTTCTGATCAAAGCATATTCCACCTTATTTGACTTCCCCAGGTGGTAGTTTATAGTCCAATAATAATCCTTGAGTAGTTCCATCCATAATCTTTTCCTCATGTTGAGTTCTTTCTGTGAGAAAATATACTTCAAACTCATGGATCAGTATATATCTCACATTTTTCACCATAGAGATAGTGTCTTGAAATCTTCAAAGAAAATATTATAGCTTCTAAATCAAGATCATGAGTGGGATAGGCTTTTTCATGAATTTTTAGCTGTCATGATGTATAGAAAATAGCCCTACCATTCTGTATAATGACACAACCAAGTCCTTTCTTTTATGCATCACTATAAATAAAAAACCCATCATTTCCTGATGGTAGAGTCAATAAAAGAGAATCGACTAATATTCTCTTCAGTTATTAAAAACATCTTTCACACTCTTATTTCCAAATAAATTTAACCCCTTTACATGTGAGCTTGGTCAATGGGTTTTCAAATCAGTCATAATTCTGGAAAAAATGCCGATAATAACCTACTAAACCAATAAAATGGCATACCTCAGTTATACTCATTAGTTCTGGACATTCTTGTATTGCTCTTGTCTTAGAAGGATCAATAGAGAATAAATCCCTAGAGACAATATGGCGAAGAAAAGAAATCTCATGAAGCCAAAATTCACACTTGCTAAACTTCCAATATAATTCATTTCATCTAAGTGTTTTCAGAAAAGTGTGAAAGTGATTTTCATGATATTCATAGGTTTTCAAGTATACCAAGATATAATAAAAAAATACCACTAAAAAGTAATCAATATATTCATTGAAAACTCTATTCATTATATCCATAAAAATAAGGGGTGCATTAGTCAGTCAAAAAGGCATTACTGTAAACTCAAAATGCCCCTACCCAGTTAAAAATGTTGTTTTGGGAATGTCTTCATTCTTCACCCACAACTAATGATATCCAGATCGAATCTCAATCATTAAAAAATATTGAGCACCATGAAGTTGGTCGAATAAATCATTAATGTGAAGTTTGGTATACTTGTTGTTTATTATTATAGCATTGATATCTCTGTAGTTAATACAAAACTTTATATATCCATCTTTCTTCTTAACAAAAAGAACATGGGCTCCCCATAGAGAAAATCTAGGGAGAATAAATCCTTTATTACTCAATTACTCTAGTTTTTTCTTTTGTTACACTAATTCCATAGTGGCCATTCTAAAAGGGGTCTTCGATATTGGTATTGAACCAGGAATTAAATCAATGGAGAACTCAATTTCTCATTCTGTAGGATGCCTAGGTAAATACTTTGGAAACACATCAACATATTCTTGCATAATAGGTACAAAATATATTTGAAAATTCTTTTCCCCACTCATAGTTATTTTATTCTATTCCTCCCCAAAAATTGAATTTATTAGTGCTAATGGGTGTGGATCTAGATAATAATCATATGCTGACATTCCTACTCTAAAGATAAGGTACTCCATATCATCATGGAAAATTGTAACCTCCTTCTTACAATAAACTTTCGCATCACGGTTCGAAAGCCAATCCATAACAAGGATTATATCAAATTCAATCATGGGTATGAAAATGGAATTAGCAGATAAAGAACATTTATATTCCCTATTGGGAACTGATTCCCAAAAATTTGTTGCAATGATACTTTTCTTAGGAGTTTTTACTTAAAAAGCCTTTGTTAAATCAAATTGGAAATATCTAATTTTCATAGAAAGCTATAAAGATATGAAACAATTCGATGATCTAGAATCAAATAAAGCATTGGCTAAACATGAGGACACCATTAAATTACCTTCCACCACTTCTTTTGGAGGTTCTACCTCAATAGTAGTGATCGTATATGTTTTGCCTTTCTCCATAGGCCTTTTCTGTGGAAAGTTTCTTTGTCACTTAGGACATTCATTTTCATAATTCTCCATTTCTCTATGAGTTGTAGCATTCATCCTTGAAAACCTCTTTATATCCCTCGCAATCATGATCTTGGTGGCCTTTTTCACCACACTTATAACATACTCCCATTCACTTCATGCAAGTAATGAGGTGTTTTTCCCCACATTTATCATAGGATGGAAATTATACTTTTACCTTCTTCCCCTTATTTCTATTTTCAGATTGTTTAACAAATCTATTCTTCTCCTTATTTTATTTAAATTTATAAGACGTAGAGAATTCCTTTTTGTCTTGGTAACACATGAGATAATATCTTCATACGATGAGAAGGATTGGGAGACTAATTCTCAATAGAGAAATAGTTTAAACCCATAAAATAATTGATCAATATTACTCCTTGGGTTATGTATATAATTTGATTCATGCCTTTCTAACATTGTAAATTTAGCCTCATACTTTACGACATTCTCATCCTCCTTTTGCCTCAGACTCAGAAATTGTTTTTCCATATCCACTCAATGGTCATGGGGAAAGTATTTTTATTAAAAAATATCTTTAAACTCCCTCCATTACATATTTGATACTTCTTCATATTCCTCTGTGTTTTGAATTAATGACCACCATTGATCTGCATCTCCCATGAGGCGATAAACTACAATGACAACCTTTTCCCTTTCGCTACTCCACAAAGCATGAAATATTTTCTCTAAGGAACTTATCTATTTTCTTAGCTATAAATGAATTTTATAACCATTTAATGTTGGTGGTTGTTGCCTCATGAAGTGGTGTAACATTGAACTTCCGTGTTGTGGATCAGGGTGCTCTATACAGGTAAGGTTATTATTCAAAACTGATGTGAGTTGTCCCAGTACACTGATAAGATCATCAGAACTAGTTGCATCACCAACCCCACTATAATTATCTTGAGTAGTATAGAAATACCTACATAGATTAAGTGTGTGGATACATTTTCCATTCCTTACACTATGCACCATTTCAAAAAAATGGCATACACTAGATTTGTTTATGAATCGCAATACATAATTCCAATCATGTAAAACAGTTAACATAAATTGAATAGTTTATGGATATAATCCATAATAATAAAAATGTTTTCTTTAAGGAGTTATGTACTCATAAATCCCTCATAATTATTTGTAATGAAAATGTGACTTATCCTAAGCATATCCCCTAGGATTGTCATAACCAAGAGTGCAATAAGGCCCATTTTCGTGTACCAGCATACCCCGAGTCAAGACCGAAAGACCTTGTCATAGTTTCAAATCCTAGGTACATCTATGTTAGAGCTTCCTTTACCCTCTCATATCTATATAGGGGTGAATTTATTGGAAAATACGAAAAATCTCTACATTTCCAAAATTCTTGGAAGTTCATCTATACTACTCATCAAGGTCTATCTTAGGGTAATGTTCTCTAATAAGAGTTTTTCAAAGTCAAGCTTCCAAGGTTTGTACTAAACATCCTCTGATACCAACTGTAACACCCTGATGCTAGTTACCTAGAGACGATTATTTTTACATGACATTGGAATGATCACCAGTGATCAAATCCAGAAAGACCGATCAATTTAGTAGCCTTGGAAGTACTAGATACAAACATGAGTTTTACATTACATTAGGAAATGAAAAAAAATATTGGGTCTCCATTTAAAACATTCCTCTCCCTTATAATACCCCTGCAGGTCATTCATAATATACATCTTCACATCCATAAAAAAATAAAACATAGAAATGGGCGAGATTAGGTGCTCAGTAAGGATAACAATATAGCAGAATCTTTTATAAATAAGCATAAACATTTAAGGGAATATATAAGACTAAAACACAAGACTTTTAATATTAAACTTCAGTATAATATGGAAAAGATAAATCAAATAATTCCATTTACTTATTCACATGGTTATTCTACTAGTTGAATAATAACATGTAATATCAATAGCCAAATTCATAATTATGGAATGCATAATACCAGACATCATAACCACATTGTTAAGGCATTGTACTAAGACTAGAAATAAGATTTTTTCGAGGACTTATGCCAAGAAACTAGTTTTTATCCTAATATCTACCGATGAATCAAGGAGAAATAGTAGGCTGCACCCGTCATTTACTTTGTCCAATGCATTCCTCATATGAAAAGGTTGAAACATTATATAAACATTCATATTAAATCCATCATACAAAATGTCAATAATTTAACCACAAACCATGGATGCTATAAAAATATAACATCCATAGTAAAACATATCATAAAATATTCAACAAAATATGTAAGATTTCATCATAATAAAACAACTTCAAACATGTGTAAAATCCATCAAAGGATGTTGACATAGATGAAATCAAAACTATTTGAGAGAAATATCTCTTTCTATTTTGAAATCATTTAAAAGTCACATAATTATTATAGAAAACATTTATTTTGAAAATATTCTTATAAGATTGTAAGGGAAACTTCAAATATTTTATAATGGTGGAAAGTAGCTGCACTCGCTGTATAAGTTAAAAAACATTATTTCCTTAATTTTTTTGAAAAGGTCATAAAGGAACTTGTTTGGAAAACGACGAAAAGATTCCTTTATAAACATTTTATAAAAATTAAAATAGGGGTATAAATGACTTTAACCCATATTCTAGAAAATTTTAAAAAAGTTTTGAAATACATTTTTATGAAACATAGATGTGGAAGATAAAGAGGTCCTATTAGATACTCACGTATAAACAACCTCAGATAATGAAGAGATTTTAGAAATAAACCTTACCTTGTAATTTTACTTTATAGAGGGTACATTAAACTCTTTTATTACAGTTAAATAATTTTTATTAAAGTATACAAGAACTAAATACATAAATATGATATCATATATGATCTTCTAATATTGCTTCGTTAGTAATATTTCAGTAGTATCATCATTTTGGGTATTAATTGATTTGTTTTCCTTCATATTATTGGTTACGTAAGAAATGTTTTTTATGGATAGAATGTATTTGATTCATATACTGAATGATATTATGTTCTTAAAAATTATTTTTAATCATAAAATGAAAATTATTCTAGAATTGTTATGATGGGGAATGAATTTCATCGCATTCGTGGAGACGGAAATCCGTACGTACGCATGAGCGACAATATCATTCTTTTAATGGTTAAATATTATATAATTGGATAGTATATCATATATACATAATCATTAACATGTTATATTTATTATTTAAATCAATTATACTCATTATTAGACCCATCCAAATAATGAAGTTTTTGAATATCAAACTACACCATGACGTGGAGACGGTAATCTGTACGTATGCACGTATTGTGACTTGTCATTCATAGGATAGATAGAATAATAAATAGGTTTTACCACATTTATAATAACATAATAGTATGTATAATGTACTAGAGTTGTTATTTCAGTATGGAATCAACAAATAATGGGGAAATGGAAGAATAAAAGAACTTTGAAAAAGGTGGTGAAATAATTACCTCTTATTCAGATGTTTCCTTTTGAGTTGATCAAAAGGGATCCTTAGGTTGTCTTTCTGATCAATGTAATGACTCTAGGTCGAAGTTAGGGTAGTTGGGAGGATATTTTAGTAGGGTTTGGCCGAAAAAAATGGATTTGGAGTTGTGATTTTTAGAGAAGGGGAATTACCCTTTTTTAAGAGAGGTGAGGGTCACTTTAGGAAAAGATTGAAATATTATTTTATTATAAAATCATATTCAGTTGTAATGTACCCAAAATGATTTATTTCTAAGAAAAGGTGGGTATGTATTGAAGAGATCTCAACCAATAGGTTTTATATAGGTTTAGGACTCCATATTAACCTTATCTTTTAGATTTAACTTTTTGTTAAATAGTTTATCTTTTACCATGTAATCTAGTATTATTATAATAAATGGTTAATAATGATACTATAAAAAGATAAAAGAACACCACGTGGTTAATTATCTATATATAAATTCTTATCTAAGTTATTTGGCCAAAACTTATATTTTTAGGAATATTATATCAATTAATAATATAGTATTTGTTTTAACAACTCATTTATGTCAATTTTTACACTATTGGGTATTTTGTTTTTTTGAAAGTCATAAAAATATTATCACATAAAAAAATTTATTTCATCAACCCTAACATGTCACATTAACCTATAAAATTATTTTAATTCATCATAGGTCTCAATTTACAATTATATTAATATTTATAATATAAATTATTTTAATCTTTGAATAATAATGTAATTACTGCATCATCATTTTGTCATAAATAAATTTAATTATTTAATGTATAAATTATTAATAAAATACCATTATGTAGAAAATCCTTTTATATTTCTAATGAATATTTATAGTCGAATTTATCTTATGTATAATCCATTATTAAAAATGGTTTAGTAATTAAACATTGAATTTAACACTTTTAACTCTTCTTTAAATAAAATAATTATAAATGTCCTAATCTAATGAAAGTATACCAAAAGGATCATATATTATTACAAAGGTTTATTTTTTTTGAAATAAACTTATCCAATAGAATTAGGACATGTTTTAGAATAATTATAATATCAATTTCACCTTTAATTACCCTATTCTCTTTTAACCGTGGTAAATAAAAGTCAAAAGTTACATTTCACCAAATATTATTTTCAATTTATTGAACCACATTTTACTTATTGATATCAACGATGTCTCTTATATTTTTGAAATTCAATTCACAAAAGTGGTAAAATTATGTTTTATGCAAATTTTCGAACGTGCCTTGAAGGTTGGTAAAAGACGTTAAAAATTAAACAAAATATTATACATCTAATTTTATTATAAAATGACTCAAATGAATTACATTAAAATTATATAGGTATTATCGATCTATTCTGACCTAAAATAAATTTAAATAAAATAAAAAATTATTTAAATAAAAAGTAGGTTTTAAACAATAACGTAGTGTTTTTCACTATTCATCAAAAATTGAATGTTTCAAGAAAAATACCAAAACTTTAACCGAAGATAATTTTGATATTTCAAATCCAAAAATGAATTCAATTGAAAATAAAATTTATACAATTTTAAAAAGTGGGCATTGCTATTCATAATAGCTAGTTTGATTGGTTCTGGTGTGCTAGAACTTGAAGTTGCATACAACGCAAGCTATTGCATTATTCAAAGAGAAACATACTATGGATACTTGGGGAGTTACTATTTCAATAAAACTAGAAGATTAGAGGAAATACAGAAAGAAGATGGATGTTTCCCCATGAAGGACTCAAAAGAATATTGTTACCTCATTTTCTCATTTGGAAGTTCAACATGATTCTTTTCATTAGAATGTTGTGTGAGAAGATGAAAAATATTTTTCCATCAATATCCCACATAGCTTAGATGCTCATGAAGAAAATAATTAACTTATACCTTGCACATAGAATTACTACGATTTCATTAGTTTCCAACCATTGAGTAAAACTAAAATAGTACTATGTAGGCGATGATAATCATAGTGCAGAACCACATATTCCATAAAAATCACTTATAAGACGTATATATTAGTATAGTTTCTTTTTAATAAATCTCAAATTGTTTTTTTCTAGGATATTCATAGTCATCATCTATTTAAATCCTTCATGATGGATCATAAAGAGTTTGTGAATTTCTAAAAAATATACCCTAGGATTGTCAAAACTATGTGTGCCGAAAGTTCTATTATCATGCACGTGGTGATGATAGAGTCTAGCTCAATGTAACCTATTTAGAGAAAATACCCATAGGAACATATGTTCATATAAACATCCTCTTGTAGTTATATACATGGATCTAATTGCTTGAAAAACATTATCTATAACTTTTACCAAAATTTTAGGACATTTTCCTTTACTTTAACTCATTTTATTACTTATCCTTTTACATATCCTTAGTGACCTCACTAATTTTTTCTCATCCTAGTTTCCAAAGGTTAACTAAACCAATCCTCTAATACAAAATATAGAGACCCTATCTTTTCTTACATATATAATACATTTTTCTTGAGAAAAAATTTATTACTTTATACCAACACATCCTAAAGATCATAGTTGAATAGTGTATTTGGAAACATAGAAAAAATAAAAAATGTTTCATATGTGAAATTCACCATCTCTCACAGAGTTCTTCAAAACTTTCACCCTTCTAATGTATCTCCATCATAATACATTTATTTATGACATGTGGAAAGTAAACACAAGAAAGGGTGATCTCAGATGCCCAATATGGGTAAATATGTGAGATATATAAGCCTAACATGGGTATACAGGTATGAGAAAATGATCATAATAATTTAAAACCATTCGCTACCTAAAAAATATCACCATTAGTCAGGGATTAAATATTGGTAGCTCATAAGACATGGATCATAATGGAATCAAAGAACATCATTCATGAGAACATAACATTGGTATATTTCATATATTTTTGGCATACACATAAGTATATAAAATCATTTCTTTATAAGTTAAAGGCTTATTTCTAAGACTGTTATAGTATAATGGGTTAACTGCAAAAACTATCGTAGAAGTAAAGGTTCACTAGCAAGACTATCATATTAGAGATATTCCCTTACTAAATTAGATCCACTCTTATTCTAGTCTTATTTATCTCACAAGATATCAATCATTACCCAATCCATTGAAGGGAGATATAGGTTCTACCCATCACATAATGAAAATAATACCTACTTGTTCCACAAGATCATAAAAAATTTATTATATTAAAATCTATGAAAATAAATTGGTTTCATAAATTTTTTTTATATCATAATCTATGAAAATATAGGATTAAAAAAATTTAATCATTTCATTATGGAATATCCCATGGAAAAAGAAGTGGGTTTCATAAGATTTCAGTCATGGTATAACCTATTAAAGAGAAACACGATTTATAAAAATATTATTATCATAAAAATAAGCATTCATATATTGAATAATAATAGTATCCTTGGATCATGTTCCGAGTAAATCATCAGTATCATAAAATTATGTCATCATAGATTGAAAGTAATTTTTTCAATAAAAATCACATGGAACATTTCTTAAGCAAAATATCCATTCTTTTAAAATCTCCTTTTTTAAAATTTAGAATTCATAAAAAAATTTGAGACATTTTTCTTTGAAAAAAGTGTTGAAAAATTATTAAGGAATCCTTAACTAAAATAATTTTCATTAATTTAAGAAATTATGTTCATGAATCATATTTTAAAACAAATATTCCTTTCACATTTTTCATAAAATCCAAATGGGCCTTTCTTGGAAAACAACATGAAGAATAATTTCAAAAAATTATTTTAAAATTAAGACATGGGTAAAAATATATTTAAAAAATAATTTGGAGAATGTTAAAAAAATTGGTATTTTTTATAGAAAACATGGTTTTAGAAGAAAATTAGTTTTTTTACTGAAGAGAGAAATAATGACAATTTTGTCTTAAAATCATTCTTTTAAACTATTGAGTAACTAATGAGAAAAAAATGTAGGGAAAACTTGTTTTCTCATTACATAAATAGATGATAAGAAAAGTCATTATTTGAGACATGGATAATAATATTTCAACATTAGAAGGATAAAAATAAAATATCCTAATAAACAATGGGATTGTTTCATAAAACTATTACCACTTTAGTAACACTGAATCTTAATCCCCATGCAATAATTACATTCAATGAAACATAAAATATCATAAGAATAAATAAACTGATGATATTAAATTTCAAAGGTTATGTATATAGACCTCATTAAATTATATTGGTTCATAACTTAACACATGTTCCAGAGATGATAAATTGAGATAAAAATAACTTACTTTAAGTATCAACTTCCTTCATACACATCCAATCATCCTCTTCTTTGGACAACATATTTTGGTTTATGAAAAAAATAATCCATAGGTAGAAACTCTCAACAAAATATTGATCCTCATATAATATGAGGGATTTAATAATGTTATTTTTGTAGGTATTGGATAAAACCATGAGTCCTTGAAGTGTGAATAAGATAAGATATGGGTTGTCCTTTTATAAGGGATGTGAGTGGCGCAGTTGAATGTTTTGAAAAGAAAATTGTGTACCTAACTTTTTACCATGAAACATGGCTCCAAAGTGCACCATTATCAATCCTTATAAGTTATAAGATAGAAATTTGGATATATAATGGGTATTTTACTAGTTTATAGGTTATTTTACATCTTATATTTTAGTTTTCTCCTAGGAAAACCAATTTTTAACATAACTGTGATAATTAATTTTTACTGTTTTTAATATTCACTTTGGAAAAAATTAAGTTGAAAATGTTAGACTATATAAATTATGATGATTCCAAATATTTAATTATTTTTTAAAATTCAATTCATATAAGTGATAAATTGTAATTTTAAATTAATCTTTTAGATGCGATGAGAAAAGTGTTTTTTAAAGAGAAAATACTCACAAGAATAGAATGTTTTAATATCCTAGTTCATTATGGAATTGATTAAAATAACCTAAATATGATTAAAAGATATATACAATTGACTTAAATTTAATTTAAAATACATATTAAAATAATTTTTATGTTTTTAAAATCTTATAAAACGAAATTCATAATAAACAATATTATTTTTAAAGACTCAATAAAAAATTTACCATTTTAGAAAATTCTCCAAAATTTACTTCATGATAATTTGGACATGTTGATTTCAAAAAAAAAATTTTAAATAAATTTTCTAAAAGTGGTAAAAATTAATTTTCTTATCTGTTCACATAATATAATAAGAACTTTTTTTAGAAAACCATATTTTTGAAACATATAAATAATTTTCTAAAAATTAAGTATTTTTATCAATATTTATTCTAAATATAACACCATTATACAAAATATCATAAAATTAGTTACTAATATTCATATTTTTAATTTTAACATAATGGTTATAGTGGCTGCATTGAAAGAATAATTTTAATAATGTATCATTGTTTTTTAAAACATAGTCTTATATGCAATGAATGTTAAAATCATTGTTGTGGGAAACAAATGATATCAACGAAATTTAATTTTTTTAATAATATTATTCTGAAATACTCAGGGCGTTACGTTATACCACTATGAAACTAAATTTATCCCTCTAAATTCCATCACTTCGATGCAAAAAAAAAAAGAAAATACTTCTACCGCATCATTTCTTTAGTTTCTTATATAGTATCTTTAAACTAGTGGTTTCACCACAAAACATTGACCAGTAGAGTGGTCATGTTTTGAAACACATTATATCTATAATCCATAATCTCAACTATATTTTGCTTATAAAGACGATAATTCTCACTTGGTATGACTTATGATTCTAGTACATGTGAAGGATCAGGTATGTACTTCCTAAAGAGGGATACATTGAACACATCATTAACATGAGAGATGTTTAGTAGATGATCCAAATGATAGGTTACCATCCTAATACATCCAATAATTTAAAAGGGACCGATAAGACTTTAGATTAGTTTTCCAGAATTTAAAATTCTGACTAACCTATTTAGTAGATAAATTCTTATAAACACCTTTTCACCAACTCTAAATTATAGATAATAGAGTTTGTTGTTAGTATAACTTTCTACCGAATCTAAGATGACCTGATGCATTGATGAAAGGATTAAACCTTATTTACCATTTATTCAACTTTATATTTCCCAAATAGCTTTATTTATCTTACTTTATTCCGTCACATTGGAATTTTACACTTCTTTGCGTTGATGGCTTCAAAAGGATCTATTTGAATGCTTGAGTGAAAGTATAGTTATAAGAAAACTCATCCATAGGAAGGTGTTCATCACAACCACCATTAAAATACATAGAACAATATTAGAGTATATCTTATAGGGATTGAATTTTTCTCTTTGACAGAAAATCATTCTAATGATGATATGAAGTGCTCAAACTTAACATCTCACCTAGAGCCTATTGAAGATGACTAGAATTTTTAGGTACATATCAAATCCTGATGAGACAAATTGGAATGTGGTGATCCATTAATAAATAACACATACTTAATGTTTATTCTTGGAATCTGATGAAGAGATAAATATACTTCGATAGAGATGAAGTGTTTAGTCTTTTTAAGGTGACCAAATACAACCCATATAGCATTATTCCCTTTATAATTTTTTGGATGTCTTATGAAAAAATCAAAGGCGATGATACCCATTTTAATCTTGGTACTTGTAAAGGGTGTAACCAAACAATATAATTTTATCTACCATCCTTAACATGTTGAAATACCAATAATTGATATACATACATTTCAATATATCTCTTCAAGATATCCCAAAAGAAAGATTATTTACTATCTCCATACATCTTCAAACAATAAGGATGAACATACAATGAAGAACAATGATAATCTTGTAATATCACCTTCTTCAAATTAGACATTAATGGAACAAATAAATGGTTATTGAACCTTATCATTCCATCATGATGAATATTAAACTCTAAAACCTTTCTCACCGTCTTTTGTAGCTCTAAATCTAAATTATGTTGATCATTAATCTTCTATTGGATAGATGGATGAACATCCAATTGAGAAAGATAATATTAATCCTCTTCGATCCTCATTTATAGATCCATACATTGAAAATATATAAATATTTAATATTTTTGGTCCTCATCATGGATAATATAGCATCATTCTTTAAACTCAGGGAATCGACCACCTTGTTCACCTTACCATGGTTGTAATGTATTAAGTAGTCAAAATATTTTATTAGATCAAAGAATATTATCTAGAAAATGTTCAACTCCTCCTATGTGAATATATACTTTAAACTTGTATGATCGATATATATCATAGTTTTCCTCCAAAATATAGTGCCTCAATTGTAACACACCATGATTTTAAACAAATAAAATTATATTCAATAGCATGAAGGGTATAAAACACTCTGTTTATCTTATGATACAATCAACAACAAGTTTCCTTAATAGGTTTCCCCATATTCAATATTGATTATTACCAAACAACAACATACTATTAATATTATTATTTAGTATTATTTTTATCAACTAGACATTGGAATGGTTGGTATGAATAGGTTTAATTGGTTTATTGTCACAACCCCCTCCCTCCAAATATGCCTCTCTAGTGTTGGAAATGAATGTAGAAAGATAACGACCACCAAGTCCCGCCTCCAGTAGGCCACGTGGGGTGACCAACAAAAAGGGTATAAAATCTCACAAAATGGGATGAATTACCATTTTTGAGAAACCAAGATTGGGGGATATGATGGTCTATCCCACAAAGTCTCAAATTAATATATATATATATACATATAATAAATGAAAAATCCATCACACATTCATGTTGAAAATACAAATTTTAAGAATATATTGTGACTCCAAAGTAAACAACAAAATAAATATATGTAGTGACATAAAAACAATCCCAAAAGTCCTAGTTAGTAAGGTCCAACATAGTCCAAGAAATCCTACTAGAAACTTGAAAGATTATTTATATATAAAGGGTTTGGAAAAAAGTATACTTAGTAGGAAAACTATAGTCTCTCATGCCCATGTGAGAGAAGCATACTAATACTCCGATGAGAAAATAGAAGAACCAACAACACCTAACAAGGTATACTAATCATCCCCACCTCACCAATGCATTCTAAAAAAGTAATGAAAGTCAAGTAAAGTAATATAGTAATAACATTTATGATAGGGTAACCCACACCACTTTTTCACTGATTAGCCACCCCCACACCCTAATTAAAACATCTAGGAACTCTGACCTCTTCCAAAACTACAATTTCCAAACCCACCCGCACACACCTTGGCCTCACATCTTGTCAAGTAACTTGGGAAATTGAATCCCATCACATCCCTCCCATACACACCTGGATCTCACACCACATCTCATACCTCCAGTAGAAAATTGGTCCACATACCACATCATGTCCAAAAAACACCAAGGGAAACACAACACACCTCATCCTGAAGACACTATGTAAGAAAACAAAAAAACTCATCTCAAAGTCACGAGGGAACAAATAATCACCCACACACACATGAGCCCCACAAACCACAACCTTCTTAAAAAATCTTGGGCTATCACCACCTGAAAGAGAGGGTAGGGAAGAATGGGGGGCATCAATCTATCCTCCCACCAGTATGTCTGGGAAAGACAACCACCCCTATGATAATGGGGGTGTTCAACATATACTTACCAACTAGGGAGTTGTGTGTATACAAATAACAAGGAAAATAAAAGTAATAAATATATTATAACAAACACCCAAGCCCAACCAATGGTTCTTTAAACTAAAAACCAACTCAAAATACTACATTTTCTACCAATTCTAAATGAAAAACCCCACAACATGCCACAAACTCAATTTATATTCCTAGACAATTAATTTTCCAATTATCAATATTTATTAGAGAATTTATTTATTCATTCCATCTCTACCAAGACAACTACTAAGAAAAAACACACACAAAGCCACTAAACAAAAGTCAGAGAGTGTAACCAGAACCATGGAAATTTTAAAATATTCACATTCCTCTCTATTTAACACCCATTCATGACATAACATATCGATCCCGACTTGTGGGAAATATTTCTACATGTTATTAATTTGGATAATCAATAAAGAAAACCACTTACATTGTCATTCATCAAAGTCATTCTGCCCAATTCATCCTCCGAACCAATCAAAACACAACTCATAGCCACACCCAAAAAACCATCTCATAACAAAAATTCTCAGTATCCCTCCATATAAGCACACTGGACGTATCACATCCAGTAACACAAACATAGAACAACCAAACCACAACCCAGCTCCACAACACTACCCTTTTATCCCACGATCAATCAATGTCTCAACATGATATTAAAGAACACCATTCGAACCAACACACAACACCTAACCATGATCATAAACATACCACTCCACAAACCAAACAAAACATATTCAAATTTACCATGAATCCATTATTTAATTCCACTTTTTAACATTTGAGGTTTTTATAGAATGTATGATCTCGGGGCATCCTTTTATAAGATGGGTGTATGTGGTTAAAATATTTCATATATAATTATTGAATAAAAAACCAACAGACCCCTTTCATTCAATAGACCATCCCATGCGTAAAAAATACACCCAACAACCATGATTTTTAATGGGGTATTTAAACAATATAATTCCCAAAACCAACCAAAACAAATAATAAGAATATCATATATAAAGTTTCCCTAACCCCAACATATCGATCTTAAATCGATTAAATTTTATTTAATTAATTTTTATTTCAGTATCTTCACATAGGTTATATTAATACACCCACCTTGTATGATACACAATTTTGAGGGATGAAGGAATCCTTTATCAAAGAATAGACGATCAACACTTCCATATTTCCCCAAGATAGGGGCATGCATTCAACAGGGAACTCCAAGGAAAACCCAAACCATCCAGTGTAGCACAATGGTACGAATCCTCAAAGAAGAAGGTTATGGGTGCCTCATACCAAGTGAAAGAAAGAGGAATGAAATAATGAAATGATCCTAGCTTAGAAGTATTATATCTAAGACTCCTAGAATATGAAGGGGTTGTTGAATTCCCATTCAATATGAATCTCAATAAAACAACGTGGTTTGACCAATTAAAATCCCACAGACTCTTAGGTATTTAATGATATGACTCATAACACATGAAACGACTTCAAAAACATTTAATTATGGTATTTAATTCATTATAAATCAATGAAAAAAGAAAAAGGTCAAAACTGAAAAAACTAGAAAAATAGAAAATGGTTGGAAATGAATCACCATTAGGTGAGTCACCACTATGAGTCAGAGGTGAAAGTCGTCGGTGCCGTATACCAGTGTGAGTCACCATTCGGTGAGCTATCCGTAAGAGTCACCTGTGTGACTCATCATCATAACATTCTAGTGTGAGTCACTAGTGTGAGTCACTGTCATGAGCTTCTGGCCCTGAATCACCATTCTGACTCATCATAATAACCTACCAATGTGACTCAACGTTGCGACCCACCGGTATAGACCCACCATTTTGACTCACCATCCTGACCTACCAGTGTAACTCCCCAGTGAAGACCCACCAGTGCGACCTATCAGTGTGAGTCACCATTGCAACTCACCATCATGACCTACCATTGGAATACTGTAATTTTTGGAAAACTCTTGAAATGAGTCACCATGACCTCACAAAACAATTAAACCACTGGATCTTCACAATGTAATGGATTTGAGAGGTTGAAGCCATTATATTAGATACATAACAAACTAATCTCTCCCTTGAGAATTAAAAACTAAGCCCAGAAGAAATAAGGGTCTGAATAATGAACCAGGGAGATACCTCTCAAGGATCTGGTACACCTGAAACATCAGTAATAACCAATCACATTAATATTCTATGATAAACCACCCTATGTTGTTTAAAAGATGGAGTGTAATCCAACTCATCCAAGAACACCTCCTATGACATCCTCTAAACCAAAAATCTAGAAGGAACACCATACAAGTACAAGAACCCCACTGTCTGAACACACAAACTAGGGAATTACATCCTCCATTTCAAGATACTATCCATTCTTGGAAGCGTTGACTCGGTTGAACGAGTTCAATCATGTCACAATTAATTCATCTTGATTTGGAATTAGTTCCTCCACTCTTCATGTTTTAGAACTTCATCTCACATTAGAGAACTAGGAAACAACTCAAATCATATCAAATAATGTTCAAACATCACATTACAATGAAAAACAGAACAAGAAATGACTCAAAACAACTCATGGTACATGGAATTCAACTTCACTTCTTATTCCAAAGTACTCTCTTCTAGGCCACTAAGACTTGAAAAATTTAGAACAAAAGAAATGGTCCATCCACTGAACACCTTCTCCTGATGATAATGGATATCTTCTGACTACTACACATATGTCCCGTCATCCTTGATATCCAAACCTCCCCAGTCAATGATATGAGAGTCTTCTTGAAGATACTGACATAGTTGAGATTTGTGAAAGACATCATGAATCCTCTACAATTGTGGTGCAACACCAACTATTATTCCTCTTCACCAACTCATCCCAACACCTTGAAGGGTATGATGAACCTATGAGAAAGCCTACTCTTCCTGCCAAACCACTGATTCCTATGTTGAGGGGAAACATTTAAGAACACATGGTCCCCAACATTGAACTCTACAGTCCTCCTTTTATGTTTGGAATAAAACTTCTAATGGTCATGCACATCTTTCATCCGCTCATTAATGAGATGAACCATCTATGTCATGATCTACACTAACTCGGGACGAAGAACAACTATCTCTCAAACCTGTATTCAGCACAAAGGTGAACAAAATGGTCTTCCATATAATTCTTCAAAAGTATCCATGATAATGGAAGAGTGATAGATATTTTAATAAGAAAACTCTTCCAACAAGAAAATTTCATACAAAAGATCCCCCAAAGTCTAAGATGCATGCTCGCAACATGTCCTCAAATATCTAGATAATCCATTCTGTCTGCCCATATTTCTGAGGGTGGAATGTGGTACTCATGAGTAACTAAGTGAAAAAATAATGCTGCAATCCCCTATATAATTGTGAGGAAAAACCTATATCCCAATCCAAGATAATAGATTTTGGAACTCTATGAAGATACCTGACAATATATATATACCTCTTTGACAATCCATCCACAATGACAGATTCCTTGATCGCTAAGAAGTGAGCCGATTTAGTCATCCAATCCAATACTAAATAGATAGCATAATAGAATCCCTAATATATTGAAAAAACTATGAAATAAATCCATTTATATTTCATCCAAATTCCACTAAGGGATATCTAAGGGTTTCAAAAAACAATCAAGAACATGGTGTTCACCCTTTACCTACTGCCACCCAATGTACCTCTCTACAAACTCCGCCACTTCCAACATCATCCTAATCCACTGAAACTACATATTCCAGACACAAAACATATTATAAATTTATGTGTGTACTTCTAAAGGTGAGTTATAAAACTCATAGAGGATTCTCTCATGTATTTCCATCGGAATAAAAAACCTTCAACAGAACAACATCCAGTTTTGACCATCCTCCTACTATCCCTCTAGAGCATCACCATGGTCAATGTGATCTTGAATCCCCTATACCACTGATTCTCCCCATTGAAACTCCCTAAACTACTACATCATAGAAGACTACACCTTCACCTAAAACATACATCCTCTACCACTTTTCATCCTTACATCCATGTGCAAGGCTTCCAACTCCTCTATTGCCTACCTAGTATCCACAGACTCCCGAACAACCTCTTTCTATGACTTCCTTCTTAATGCATCAGCCATGAAATTACACTTTCGTGAGGTGTTTTAGATCTTGAATTAATAGTTCAAAAGAAACTCCATAAAAATTTGATGTCAGATGTTCATATATCACTAGGAAAATATATATCTCGGACTCTTGTGACTAAAAAAGACCATAAAGCACTCACTGATGAGGTAATGACGCCAAGAATTCATCATAAAACATGACCTATTCTAGCTCCTAATCTTGGGTGGCCTTATTAAGATTGTGGGAGAATAATTTCCTTCACATATAAGAGATCAATGCTCACTACTACATCATGACACATCCCAAATACAGATGGGAAGCATTACAAAACACTGAAAACATCACTCCATCCTCTGTAAACTATAGCACTAGCCCAATTACCCGTTAGATAATAAAACACTTCTTGGAAATTCTCACAACACAAAAAATCATTTTATTTCCTGGTAATAGTTGTCAACGGAGCTACAAATTGAGGGAAATCAGGTAAGAACCTTCGGTAATTTCCCACGAGACCAAGAAATATGAAAACCTCTACCAAATTCAGGGGTACTGCACAAGAAACAACTACTTCAACCTTTGATGGGTCCAATGCTACACCCTATTATGAAACAACATGTCCAAGGAAGAGAACCTATAGCGTCCTAAACATACACTTGGACAACATTTTATAGAGTTGGTGGCATCAAAGGACTTTCAAGACAATCCTAAGATGCACGATATTATCCTCCTATGACTTCAAGTAGATCAAGATGTCATCAATGAATACGATGAAGAACCAGTCCAAGAACTCATGAAAGAAAGATTTTATAAGACCCATGAACATTACTGGTGCATTCATAACACTAAATGACATGACTAAGAAACTTGATGTTCTCATACATGTATCTAAAACTAGTCTTCAGGATATCTTCCTCCTTCACCAGGAACTGGTGATATCTAGACTTCATATTGATATTAGAAAACCAAGCTTCATCTTGTAGTTGGTAAAAGATCAAATGCACGTGATAGAGGGTAATGGAACTTTACTGTCACCTGGTTCAACTTCTGGTAGTCTATGCACAACCTTAGACCAATGTAGAGACCCAAATCTGGACGTACATGGACATTAAATTACTTTTTCGGAATACTTAATACATAAAAAAATAGACACACAGGGACCGTAATAGATTAGTGTATTTTGAAACGTGGAATACAATCTTCTAATCTTGGTGAAAGATCTTGAACATCTCCCATAAAGATCTTACCTTTTTTTCTTACCTAAAACCTTTCTTTATATCCTGGGGAAAATAAAACATATAAAGGGTGAGATCAAAGGCTTATTAAGGGTAAGCATGTAGAAAAAAAAACAAACCATATACATTTGAACTTCAAAACATGAACATAATATTTAAACATCAAATTCGTGAGCAATGACATAAAACATGGAAGTATATACGACATAGATCATAATGGAACATCAATCATGATAAAATGGAATGGGAATAAAATATGTAATTGTGGAAACCATTAAGCACATGTTAGGAATTCCATAGTAGCCAAGGCATTGCTTCTAAGACCATCTTAGTGGATAAATTCCCTGACTAAACCGGGTTTACTTTCCGTTCTGACCCTGTATTACTGAACCATATTTACTTTCCGTTTCGGCCATGTCTATCTCATGATATATAAATATTTACCCAATGCATTGGAGAGATATATAGGTCCCACCCATCTCATATTGAAATCATTCTTACATGTGCCACAAAACAATCATAAATCATTCATCATAACCCAAAGAATAAATTGGGTTTCATAAACATCATTCCATCATAAAATAATCCATTTAAAACCAATGGATATTATTTCATCATAAGAAAATTGAAACCATATAAATCATAGGGACATTATACTTGAAACATAAACATATGAAATAATGTCATCTTAGATGGAAAATGGTTTTGATAAAGCACTTAAAATGAATTCTTGGGGAAAATATACTTTCTTCTTGAAAATCATTTTCTTTTCACAAAATTCCATTCAATTTTAAAAGAAAAGGATTTTTTTTGAAAATAGTCATGAAATATTTTAGAGTAAGATTCATGAAAATAAGGCATTATGAAACCATAAAAATCCATTCAAGCCGTATAAGTTAAAAAAATATTCTTCTCGTACCTTTGCCGGAAAAGTCAAAAAGTACCTTGTATGGTAAACAAAAAAAAGATTCCTTACATACCATATAGTAAAAGTAAAAAATGGGTAAAAATGACTTTAAAAATACATAAAAACATTTTTAAAAAAACTGGACATGGATGATAAATATAACCCCAGTAAATACTTAGGTATAAGCAATCTCGGATAGAAAACAATTGAGATTGCAACATTATCCCTTACCTTATGTAAGACATGCTTCATATGTATCTGAAACTCTTTTATAATGATTTAAATAATGTCATTGACTTATTACAGAATCATATTCATTGTTATGATATCATATATGTTTCACTTATGACTTTATATTAACCGTTATTTTGTAAATTCCTTGTTAAAGCAGCATTTTGGGTAAAATTGTTTCATTTATCGTCTATGTTTTGACTTGTAATTATTAATATGATTACTTAGATTAGGATTAAATAATTCCATAATAAAAACATTATTTATATATAATATATATTCAGAATACACATATATATAATAGATCCATAAACAGAAAGAAATACACCGTTCATGGAGACGGTAGGCCGTACGTACGCAAGAACGCTGTTTTTGTTTCCTTATTGAATTGCTTGGAATTAAGTAGATGACATACATATATATATATATACATAAATCCAGTAGAATTATTATGTCATATATTTCATGATTACATATTATATATAGTTTATAATCATTCTTGAATTGTTAACATGGACAATGAATCTCATCGCGTCGTGGAGACAGTAATCCGTACGTACGCACGAGCGATGATATCGTTCTCATATTTATTGAATGCAATTGGAGTGAATGATATAATATCATAGAATTAGTATGTTGTTATAATAATCATATGTATTTATTCTTTACACCATTATAACCATCCAAGTATGTTGGTGGTGGAAAAACAGATTACACCACAATGTGGAGACGGTATTTCGTACGTACGCACGCACGGTGATTTCATTTTCCGTAGGATGGATAGAAGGTGAAATATGGTTTTTCATATTTATAATAAAATATAAGTATATTAGTTATAATGATGTTATTAATTCATAATAAAACAACTAAATAAGAAGAATTATAAGAATAAATAAATTTGAAAGAATCAGTAACGGATATTACCACTTCTTCGACACGCCTCTTTGAAACCCCCTCTTAGGGCACTAAAATTGGTATTTGAAGAATACCAGGACCTCTAGTATGTTACTAAGTAGGTTGATAATGGAAATGGGCAGGGGTTTTCCGAGCTTGAAGGCTCAAAAAGGTCTGAGGAGGATAGGGAGGAGGTTCCCTTTTATAAGGGAGGAGAGGGGAACCTTTGGAATTATAAGAAATATTAATTTATAATAAATTAAAAACCCACTTAAAAACCTCAAAAATTACTAAAATCAGAATCTTAGATGATATAGGGTTGTAATCTCATCAACCAATAAAATTTAGACAAGATGGGAATTTATTTTAAACATTATCAACTTGATTTATCCTTATATAATATACTTAATTTTATTTGTGGTAATAATAATCAAAATTTTAAATCATTATAAATAACTACTTATATTTGTTAATTTTCCATAATTGTATACTTTATTACATTTTTTACCATATAAATTTAAATTTATAATTTTTAAATATTTTTTTTGATTTTTATACAATTTTATAATATGTTATTTTTATGAAATAACAATAGTGTCAAATTTGACACTATTCATTTGTTTGAATTAAAATAAAATCCTCACAGAAGATATGTTCGAAATACAAGCTTTAATAGATTCATAACATGTAATATATATCTATAAAATTAGTGGAGAACATAAAATATACATGTAATATTTATTTTAATATTTTTAAATCCTTTTATTTGGTATATCTTATAATAAAATAATTACTACAACATTTTTGTATAATTTTTTAATATACACATTTTTTCATAAAAATTTAAAATAAAATCCTATGATGAAGATAAATATAACTCCTTTCATAATAATATTCTTAATTGAATTTTTCATCATAAAATCACACCATTTAAATTGGTATATTTATTAAATTATGAAGGTGACATCTTTGACATCATTTAAAATAAAATAATATAAATGTCATAATCGGTTATATAAGGGTCCAAATGGTCCAAAAATATACCCTTGTATGATTAGGGTATATATATATACTCGATCAATAATGTTCGGTCAAGTTTCTGGTCCTTTTGATATTTATTTTTAATTTATTAAAAACTATATTATTGATTTTTCACTAAATAAACAATTTCTATATCACTATTGTGTCACCATTAATGACAATTATTCAATCCATAAAAATTCTAAATAAATTCTCATGATATAGATAATTGTTTTATATTTCTGGAGACTATTCATTTTCTATGTTTCATGATGTTTATCACTAAATGAAAATTATTATCCTTATAAGATTTAAGAGAGTGACAAGTTGTCACTTTCTTTGGTTTGAATAATAAATAAATTATTTACATGGTCAGAAGTCCAAAAAATGAATCTAATACGACCCTTAGGTGATATGGGTCTACTTTTAGTCATCCAATATACTTTTGGCATGTGTTAGGGTAATTTTATAATCTTAGATTTACACTTAATTACCCGATTTATCTTTAACTGAAGTAAATAAAAATTACCATAGTTACTATTCATAGTGCCCAAAAATAAAAAGAATCCTATTAACATAATTTGGACCTACTGATTCCAAATATGGAATAAATTTTTCAAAATTCAAAACACAGTAGTCTTAGTAATTAACTTAAAATTAACGCCACTATTAAGAAAACGATTTTTAAAAGTTAAAACATTGCAAAAGATTGAAATGATTTTACCTATGAATTCAATGTAAAATAAATGCTAATGACATACATTATATTAAATTTTAAAAATATATTATATTTATACTTTAAAATAATTCAATATTATAATTTAACCATATAAATTATTATGATGAAAAAAGTAGTTTTTAATTAAAATATAGCGTGTTTTTACTGTTTATTAAAATATGAAAGTTATCAGAATAATATGAAAAATTTATCCAAAGAAAATTTTTATATCCTGATTCCAAAGAAGAATTTTATTTTGTCAAATTGAACATATAAACATGTCAAAATCTATATTTAATGTGGGTGCGCCATCAAATGGCGGCAAAACTGCATTTTTTGAAAAATATTTATTTTACCCGAAACATTTATTTTGTTCACATACCATGTTTTAGAAAATGTGTAAGATGAATAATAATGTTATAAAATTTAAAATTTAGTTAATAATATTCATAGAGGCTAGTCCATAATAATATTATAACAATATATTATTGTTTAGTGAAACCCGGTATTCCGTACTACACACGCTATCGAGGAAGGTCGCGATTACGTGTAACACAAGCCAAGTCAGGGTTGCGTGTAGTGAAAGAATCCTTTGTTGTTGCATATAACAGAATCCAAACATATTTCATTTATACATTTAATATATATATATATTTATATATACACACACACTCAATGTTGCGTAGAATAACTACTATCAAACAACCTTGAAATTATGTGTAACACAATCCAAGAATAGTGTTGTGTATACTGCAAACTAATATGGTGTTTTGTATAGCGCAAGATAATCTTGGTGTAGCATACAATATAATATATGAAAGAAATTAAAAAGAATATATCTCATAAAATCTCAGGGTGTTACAACCAACATCCCTTTTATTTTCTAACAAACCTAGAGCACCCCATGATGACACACAAGGCCAAATAAGGACCTTATTGTTTAGATCATATATATAAAACCTCAACTCCTGTAGCTTATAAGATGCCATATGATAAGGAGGAATAAAAAATAGAGAAACACAAAGATGTAATTCTATCTCAAACTAAACATAACTTCAAAGGGTTAACATCACAACCTCCTCAGAGAAAACATCCAGGAACATCCCAACAACTTTGGGAACCTACATCACCCCAACATCTACTAATTCAAATAATAGCTCATCAAAAAAGGATAAAATATTCTTTACTCCCCAACTACCCACCTGATTATTTCGATCACTACGAAATCCACACACTGAACATCCATGTCTGAAAACACAACTCTATTCTAGAAGAAATCGATAATGGAATGCACAGAATACAACATGTCAATGCCAAGAATTATATCATATGGATGCATCTATAGAATAAAAATACCACCCCTGGACTAATGTAGTCCCATCATCTGTCAACATCCCCAGAACACATAAAAAAAGATGATATGATGATCAACTGACGTACTCAACACCATACATAGAGGAATACCCTATATTTATAGCCCCTGAGAATGTGCTAGACTAGGGGAAACAAAGGTGTGTAATGCTTTTAAATCATTCAAAGCACAAGGAACGATACACAATATGTTGATTATACCTCAAACGATCTCTGGTCCTATGAGGCCTTCTACCTCTACTGTGTGCGAATGACCACACCATAATCCTCTTACCCTTTTCTATGAACTGCCTCAATGACTATGGACAATTCGAGGTCCCTGAGGAACACCCTAAGGCTAGACCCTACCTGCTCCATCTCCCCTCGATGGAGCCTAAGCCTGCTATCCCTGCTACTAAAATGGCCCAGCTGGCAACTGCTGCTGAGGTTGGCACAGAACCTATCCACCTCCACCATACTAAGATCGAATGGATATTGGACACTGGTTCTAACGATGGATGGAAAACCCACAAAGTAATCACATCAACCCATGCCAATTAGAAAAGGAACGAGGACCATAAGGTCAAAAAAACTATTGAGGTCGACTCCCTAGTGGTTGAAAGCTCACAGACCCTAGCACCTAAGACCAACTACTATTAACCTTGGCTCTTGAAGAAGCATGTTGGATCCCCTCTCATGTTAGAAATCCCCTTGAGAACATCCTCTCAATAAATTCCACCTTCTTCTGAACCTCCAAGTAAGTAAGAAACAAATAGGGAGTAAATTTGTACTAGATAGAAGGACGAAGTGCCTCCTATAGAAATATCACATAAGTCTCCTCATCTGAAAAGGGTTATTAGAAAAAATGAAGGAGATCCTAGAACTTAATCACCAGATCTCATGCCAAAATACTCCCCTTCTAGAGGGAGAGTAACAAATAGTTGTTCTCATCCATTATGGTCAATTAAAGTAAGTCTCATCGAAACAATATCTCAAAATTGATCCACATAAGGTAAGCCTCCTTCATAACCCCCGGGTACAATGTCCACCACTGATGCACATCTCCCCACATCTGGATCACTATTAAAGGGTCCCACTACTCCATCGTATCCTAGATGAAACTGATGGTGTTTTTCAAGATCCTTGAACTAAATCTCCATATCCATGTCTGAAACACTGCCCTCGTACATTCCCAAGGCCTGCCGCTAGAAATCACATTACGTTATCTACAACATTTTATCCTCGTCCACTACATCAACACTTCACAAATCAACCAGAACAACCTTCTGAGCCTCAACTACCTAATCCACACATGAACAATGACCTTGGTCCATAGCAATAAATGTTAAATAAGGAATTCCTAAGCCCAGGTAGTATGGAATTTTATTTAAGATTCAGGTTAACTCATTTAATTTATTCCATTATCCATTTCAATTTACAAATAACAACAAAATTTAGATAATAAAACAAGTCATTTTGATGCATGTACCTTTCCAAGGGTCTCAACCCTATAAATGTTGTATACTCACTTGGTCATTCGTAAGCCTAGTGTCCTTTCATTTGATCATCAGGGGCCTAGAAATCCCATGTCATTTCTAGTCTTCCCCATCCTATGAAACATGATGAGGTCACCTAAAACCATTTCCCTACAAACCAATGAAATCCTCACTATTCCTAACTAACAACTCCATTCTATCTCTCAAACATCCCTCAAATACCATTCTGTCAAGACCCCCTCCCTCTAAAGATGCTGCTCTTGAGTTGACAATGAAGGAAGAGAGATAATAAACCTGATTCCTGACTCCAGTAGGCCCTTGTGTGGAAACCAACACCAAGGGTATACAATCTCACAAAATGGGAGGCCTTAACCCTTTTAATAAAACAATCTTGGGAGATAAGATGGTCAATCCCAAAATAAATCCACATAATATATATATAAATGAAATCCAAAATCCATCCCACATGAATATTTAAAATACATATGTTATGAGTACTATGAAACTCAAATGTAAATACCAAAATAAATCATAGTTGTGAGAAAAAAAACTGACCCAAAAGTATGTGCTAGTAAGGTCAAGCAAAGTCCATGTAATCCTCTTTGAAACCTGAAAGTCGTTTTCTATATGTAGGGTGAGCATACAAGTATACTTAGTAAGAAAAACAAAGTCTCTCATGAACAAGTGATAGAAGCATACTAATTCTCCCGTGAGAAAACAATAAAACCAATAACACATAACAAAGTTTACTAACCATCCACACATCAACAAGGCACACACACCATGTTACAAAATCCAAGAAAAATAATATTGTTCAAACATCAATGATAGGGTGACCCACACTACTTTCCCACTGATTAGACACTCTCACTTCATAACACGAAACGTTATTCAGATCCCACCTCTTCCGGAAGTACCATGTGACAACCCCCCCCCCACACACACCTAGGCCTCACACCACATATCCTCCCTCTCATTGAAACCTAGTCCACATACCATGTCATTTTTGGAAAACACATGGGGAAGCACAACACATATAATCCTGATAGAACATGGAAAGAACACAACACAACTCATCCCGAATAAACCTGAGAAAAACAAAACCCCCACACACACACATGGGACCCACAAACAATAACAGTCCTGAAGAATCTTGGGATATCACCACCTAGAAGAGAGAGTAGAGAAGAGTGGGTGTCCATCCATCCACCTCCCACCTGGATATTTTGGAAAGAAACCTTCCCCCATGAACATGGGGGTGTTCGGAACATAGTCCTCAACTAGGGTGGGGTGAGTATAGAAATCACAAGGAAAATAAATGTAAAACATATATCATACCAAACACTCAAGCCCAACCTACGGGGTTTTCAACCAACAACCAACTCACAATACCACCTTTTCTTCTACCTCTAAATGCACAACCACACAACAAGCCACAAACTCAATTAATACCCCCCAAAAATTCATTATCCAATTCACATTAATAGAAAATTAATTTATTCAATCCATATCTACTTGGCCAAAGCTAGGAACAACACAAAACAAGCCACATATCAAAATAACACAGAGGTAGAAGAACCCTTGTAAAATAACCCACTTCAAATTACTCTCCATTTAACACCCATTCATGACATAAAATTCCAATCCAGTGATATTTTAATGATTTATACAGGATATTAATTTGGTGAAGCACCCATTCTAACCACTGCCATCATCATTATTCAATGTAATTACACCAAATTCATCCTCTCACCAAATAAAATAACCAAATTACATCTGAACCCAATAAAAAATCTTGTAAAAAACATTCTCAGTAGCCCTATTTAATGACCCCCACACGCATCACATCCATCAACACAAACATATCAAAACCCGATCACATCCCTACAACACTACATTGACCATACATCCCATGATCAATCTGTCACTCAAAAAAATATTCCATTAAACCTTTAGAACCAACCCACAACACATAACCATTCTCGAAACCGTACCACCCCAAAAACCAAACAAAACATATTCATATTTAGCAAGTATTTTTTCTATAATTCAAACTATTAACTTATGTGGTTATCATAGAAGGTTTTATTCTAGGGAATCCATTTATTATCTAGGTTTATGTGGTTATAAAATTTGATATATAAATTTTCAAGAAAAAAAACATCATTCATTCCATAGACCCATGAATAGATAAAGATCCCCAATAAAAATGATATTTAGTTGGGTGTTAAACCGTATAATTCACAACAACAATAAAAAATAAGTAGAATAACAAACATAAATTTTTCTATTGCCTTTTTATATTAATCTTGATCTGATTCAATTATATTTATTTAATTTGGATTAAACTATCTTATCATGGGATACATTTATTCACCCACCCATCCTGATACACAATTGAGATGGAACAAGTAAACCCACCTCGAAGAATATAAAATCAACACTTCCTTATTTCAACAAGATAGGGGTGTGTGTATAGTAGGAAACTCTAAGGAATACATGAACCAAATGATGCAACCAAAATGAATGAATCCAATAAGAATAAGGTTTTCGGAGCCTCGTACCAAGTTAAAGGTAGTGGAATGAAATAATTAAAGGCTCCCTCAGCTTAGATGTATTAGATACGATACTCAAAGAATATGAAAGAGTATTTTCATTTCCATTAAAGCCAAATCTCAACAAGTCCACTTAGTTTGACCATTTAAAAGACCATAGACTCTTAAAGATTTAAACATATGGAACATATCCCTTGAAATGGACTTAAAACCACTGAGTTATAGTATAGAATTCATTTGATGTCAAAGAAAATTTTGAATGTTAAAAATTGGAAAACTATAAATAAAAGAAAACACTAGGAAATGACTCAACATTAGGTGGGTCATCACCCTGAGTTACCAGTGTGAGGTACCAGTGTGAGTCATTGTTCAATGAGCTATCAGTGCGAGTCACCTGTGTGAGTCACCATCACGAGCTACCAGTAAAACTTACAAGGGTGATTTTCCATCACATGATACCAGTCCTGACTCACTGTTCTGACTCACTTTCATGACCTAATAGTGTGACTCACTAGTGCGACTCACCAGCGTAACTCACCAGTCCTAACGCACCATTCAAACTTACTATCGCGACCTACCAGTGCAAATTACCAAAGAAAATCCCCAGTCCTAACCCATAATCATGACATACAAGTGAGAGTGACTATTTTGACTAACCATCTCAACCTACCAACATCGACCAATCATTGGAAAACAATAATTTTGAAAAATCTTGAAATTATTCACCATTTCCCCTAGAACACTTCAACCACTGAATTTTCACAAAGTAATGGTCAAGAGAGGTCCGAAACATTACATTTATGAAAATATATTTTTCACATGTATATATAATAAATTCTATTTTGTCCAATTAATTATAATTTAAAATAATAACATTTTTAATATAAAATGAAATCCTTTTCTGAAAAACTATTCATATACTTAAAAGTGTGTTTTATACCAATAAATTTAAAAAACCACCATTGTTGGATTATTTTAATTAAATTTATATTTAATATATTCAATATAATGTTGAAAATTTATTATATGTGTTTTCTAGACAATATATAAATAATAATAAAATTTTATTTGGGAAAACACTTTTTTTTCTAAAAACAGCTTAGCTATATTTTTATGGATCACTTATTTAAAAAAAATTGAAAATATTATGAATTTTAATTGAAAAAATAAAAAGAAATTTTCAAATTGTCTGGAAAAAATTATATTTTGGTTAATTTTTGGGATATTTCTATGATGTTTCATTTTTTTGTGAATGGTAAAAAAATACTGCTTTTTGACTGAAAATGAAATTTTCATTAAAATAATTTATAATGTTAAATTATATTTTGAATTTATTTTAAAGGAAAAATAGTCCAATTATTAATATATTAATAAAATATAGGTTATTTTAATCATGTTTATTTTTAATTTTTATATGAAAGCATAATAAATGTTTGATTATTTTCAATTTAAAAACCCACCTTCTTATCAGGTATAAGGGGTTATTATTTTTAATTAAATTCTTGTACTTCTATTTGTTGAATATTGAAAAATGGATTCCAAAATTGGAAAAATAGTAATTTATAGTATATAATATGTTCAAATTAATTTTTTATAGTAATGATGAGTTAAAATAGTTAAAATTAATTATAGTGATTAAATTAAAAAAAAGTTTACTTAGAAGTTATACTTTGAATATAAGGTTTAAAATGACCTACCAACTTATGAAAAACCCATTTTATATCCATATTCCCACCCTTATCTCATTATTATATTTTAGAGGTATTGGGATAATATTATATAAAAATGACCTATATAATAAGTTATGTAATGAAAATGACCAAATGGAACCTTTGTTACCATTAATATTTATAATGATTTAAGATAGGTAAAACCATCATACATTCGATTATAAATAATTTTTTAAATTGTGAATTATTAATTTTCAAAATAATACTTTATATTTAATTTTTATAGATTAATTAGTTACATAAAATTCTTAATAAATTTCAACACAAAAAATATTTAGTTAATAATTAACTAAAATAAATGATACTAAAAAGATTTAAAGTGAGTTTTATTGAATTAATTATTTTATTCCATTAATTTTGTGGAATAATATATCATGTCACATAGTTTTTAACTTAATAAATTCAAATTAAATCATTCTGTTGATATTTTCACATTCAAATAAAAAATAATATCAAAATTGATGTTACCGTTTTTTATAATAAATGATACTTTCTTAAATGATTTAAATTTGCAGAAAATATTATATTCTTCAAAGTTATTTGAAAATTTTAATAAGTATAAAATATTCTCCATTAATGGAAAAATTGATATTTTATAGTGAACATATTGACCCCTAAATAGTAAAAACATTATTATAACAATTAGGATAAAAATATTGTCTTTTCAAATTACATGAGCTTATATCAAAATTAATTTCCAACACACATGTGATTTTTATAAATTAGATAAAATATTTAGAATTAATAGGTCCAAATTATCTAATAATTTTCTCTCTAGTTTAGTATTAATAGATAAATTAATTAGGTTATAAAACTAGTCATCCTAATGAAAAACCAAAATAAAAAAAAAGAAACCAAGGAATTATTGATTTTTTTAAAAACATGTATCTTTTTTTTGTTTCGTAAGTGTGTATCAAAAAAATATTACCTCCAATAAATTGTTTTTCACTTCTCTAGTAACATGAGTAAATATTATCCTCCAAATAGTTAATATATTTGGGTATTTAAAATAATTCCACTCCTTCACCAATATAAAAGGGCACTCACTCCCCTAACTTATTCACTCTTTTGAAGACATTTGACTCATCCAAACCCTACCAAAATCACTACCCAAATTCCCTCCCATCATAATATAAGCCTTAGTTTTATAATAAAAAACTCCTTTATATGATTTACTAAAAATCTAATATGGATTTCTAAAAATGGGGAAGACAATGAATCATTCGACAAATCAGACTCAACGTAATGTACTTGGTCTCTGTTTCCTTTTATTTAGAGGTATTTAGTTGGCATGAAACTATAATATTTTATAAGGTGTATATATATCCCCTTAAAAATTTAATATCATTAATTTCTCTATTCTCTTGATATTTAATGTTTTAAATGTTTTTCTATAATGGGGTTTACCATTGAAGTGTTTCTCAAGTGATGATGGACTCTTCATTTAAAAAGAATCATCTTTTGATGTTTTCCTCAGTACCCTTTTTCTTTAATTTCCATGTTTTTTAATTATTTTTTTAAATTTTGTATATGGACAAAAAAGACATAGAAATTACATCTTATATTTATTTTACTTTATTGTAATACTTTTTTAAAAGAATATTTTATTTGTTTTATATGTAACATTTTTGACAAAAGAAAAAACGAAACGTTCTTTTGTTAATATAAATGAAACTAATGGATTTTCCACCATGGTGATAATTTATTTATTTTTATATACCTATATAATCTTTCAATATAATTCAATTAAAAACCCAATTCTTTATTTATTGGTGTTTTGTTATTGAAAATGGACTTTCAAAGAAAAATGTTCTTTGGTATTAAAAATGAGTTTTTTTGAAAAAAAGGAACTCTAATCCGAAATTGATTTTTATATTGGTTTAAAATAGTTTTTAAAGGGGAATTATGATGATTGTGTATGTTGATAATATGGTAATTGAGAATTATATGAACTAGGTGAGCCCAATATAGCTTATATAAAGAGTTGATTCCCATTATTTCTCCAGGATGATCCCGATATAGTACATATGTAGGTTTGAGAACCATTATATCTGATGAGAAATAGGTGAGACCAATATAGCTTATAAGAAGGGTGATCTCCGTTATATCTCTCTAATTCATTGGGTAATGATTATTTTAGAATTTAGCTAGATTATTATTCTAATTAAAAGGGTTTTGAAAGGGGTATATGGATATGAATATATAAGTCACCAAAAAAGAGTTTTAATTGTTTGATATAAGTTTTAAAGAATTTCTTTGAGAATAATGTGTGTGTGTGTTTTCTTAGGTAAATGTTTTATTTATTTTTATCAATGATAATTTATTTATAGGTGAATATTTCTTATGTTTCTTATTTTGTATTGAACTAAATATTTCCTTTATTTTTATACCCCTTATTAATATATTTTTCTCACCCCATGTTTTTAAAAAAATTCATAGGTTGTAATTATTTTTAAGGGGCTGGAAGAAGTCATGTTGAATGTCATCGATATTTTCCTCGAAATGAAATCCTACTTTATTTTAAAATTTATATATTATGGGAAAATGGGTACTAATCGAAAGTGTCCACTTTTTATTTTTTATTTTTCTTAGTTTATGAGTTATGATCTAATTCTCTAAAACTATAATCCTAAAAATATCCTCAAAGGGATGAAAGTAATTTCTTGACCAAAACACATGCTTATGAAAATTTTATGGTCTGATCCTTATATCTAAATCTTTAATGAAACAATTAATCCATGTAACACCAAATATTGAGTAGGGTATTTTTTTCTCAAAAACCGTTGATTTGATTGAGGAATAATCTATAACCATTCTTTTATGCATGATAATGCATTGTAATCCCTTCCTTGATTCATAAAAATAGATTAGAATCCCTTATCCACTATAGGGTAGTGTTAGCTCAAACATGTTCACTAATCTTCTTTCAAGTTCCTTGAAATTTTCCTCACACCCATCAATCCAAAGGAACATACCTCCATTCGAAGTTAGCTTTTTTATTAGATTAGATAGGTGTGATAAAAAATCTATGAACCATTGATAATATGTAGCTAAACCCAGAAAACTATAGATCTTTGACACTTTGGTTGGTTTTGTACAACTTTCAATTGAATCCATCTTTGAGGGATATACAGAGATACCCAGTCTTGAGATTGTATTACCCAAAATTGAAAAATTGTATAGGAAAGATTCACACATTGTAAAATTTTAATATAGTTTCTCCATCCTTATATTCTTTAGCACCATTATCATGTGATCTTAAAGCTCTTAATTTCCCTTTGAATAGATAAGAATATGTTCAATTAAGACTAACAAAAACTATGAAGGTAATCTCTAAAGAGATTATTTACTAAATTCTTGATGATATTAATGGTATTAGTATGAACGAATGACATATCTATATATTCATAGTGTATATAACTTTTATGGAATGTTTTCATAGGTATATCATCATTTTTACTCTCAATTGGTGATATTCAAAATGAAGGTCATTCTTGGAAAAATAATTGAGCTGCACATGATTGATCAAACAAGTTATAAATATGGGGTATATGATTTTTGTTCTTAACTATGATCTTATTCATCATCTAATAATAAATACAGAGTCACATTGATCCATATTTTTTTATTGAAAAAATAAAGGTACACCCCATGGTGACACACATGGATAATTGTATCCCCTGTGAATTTTTTCTTGGAGTTTCTTCTTTAATTACCATACCTCAATTAGCTCCACACTATCTAGAGTTTTTAGGTTTTTATGTCACCGAGTAATAGTTCTATTGAAAATTTAACTTCACAATTTTCTATAAGAGTAAGAAAATATTCTAGAAAGAAATAAAAATACTACCATACAAAAGAAATATCATCGATGTAAGTTTTTTCCTTGACCATATAAGATAAAAACCATATCTGAATCTGAATCCAGATCCCTGTAATGGATGTGACCAACATGGTAAGTTTATAATAATCATCACATTGATGAAAGATCAAAGAATTTTTTGAAATATAAATATCCCTTAAATGGTAATTGATGTGGGTTTATGTTGATAAAGTTAATCCATGACTAAGATAACATCAAATTTAACCAAATGATGAATTAGAATATTTTAAGGAAGCATATTCCCCCAAAAATTATCTGAAGTGGAATCATATACTTGAGATGTGATCATTATACCATTTAGAGTTTTCATTTCCAAATAATCATATAATCATTTTTTTTGGAATCATGATACTCATGGAAAATTCTCCAGATATTAAATAATGGGTAGATAAAGGGTAAAGTAAGTCATTTGTAGTTTTAGAGTGGATTGTTTATGTACCTTTTACTACTATGTTATCACACCCCTCCAATATAATAGTGATCAAATGCGTTTTACCCTTTCCTCTTGGCTTAAGTGGTTGATGATTTCAATCATATTCATTAACTTTTAGATTTGGACATGGGTTTACATGATTCCCATACTCCTATAATTTGGAAAACTAGTATGGGGTTTGTTTGTTCAATGAATATTTCTCTCAATTTTCATCACTAGCTAATATCTTCCCATCACTTCGACTTTCAATTGATTTATTCCTTCATTTAAACATATATAACATTTACTAAAACCCTTAATAGAATTTCGTCTGTGTTTTATTCAACACTTCAAGAATGAATGAAGGATTATCTTCTTCTATCGATGGTATTTAGAGTTTCATATTAAATCCATCTTTCATTTATTGTCTAAACAATGATATTGTTGGGTAACTAAAATCTCTCTTTCCACCTTGAAATAACATTAAATGATTTATTCATAGATAATAATTTATATTATGGGTAAGGATATTAGAAAACATGGGTTTAGAAACATAAGAATCAATAAAACTTACATTAAGGTTGGATGATAATTCTAGAAGCATACCTTGCACGTCTAGTAAAATTTCACTCATAGGTAGTAACAGATTTATCATCCTTCTGATTTATCTCAATGAATTCCTTCTATAATTTTTATGAAAAATAAGATGGGATTATTTATTGAGAAATAATCTCTTAATAAAATCCTAGTCAATGGATTCCATTTCTAATTGTTCTCTGGTATTCTTATTTAGAGTGTGCCATTTATCAACTTTTCCTTCCAAATGGTAGAAAAAAATGGATTTTTTCAAGTTTAAAATACTAGATAAAGGAAATATATTTTCAATTGTATTGATCCATTTCCCAACATCTAGAATATCAATATATGGTCTAAGAAAATGTGGATATTACCTCAATAAGGACTCATTAGAATGTTGATACCTCCTTTACTCATTTGGAAGTTCATCATAATTCCTAGATTGAGAAAGTTGAGCTAACATAAGAATGATATTTTTCATTCCATATGCCATAATGTTTGGATTCTTAGAATGAATATTATTTCATTTTCCCTCACACTCAGAATTAAAATTGTTCCTCTAGGGTCCATCCATTGATTAAAACCAAAAATTGAATAGTGTAAGCAACAATAATCATAGTGGAGAACCAGATAATGTTGAAAAATAACTTATAAAATATCTAAATCATGAACTATTTCTATATATGACACTATAATTTCATCCTATTTCATTAATAACAATATTCTATTTAAATAATTCATGATGAATCATAAATGGTTTATCAATTCCCAAAGCATATCCCTTAGTAGTGTTAAACCAGGTGTGTTGTAAGGCCTAGTGTTTTTCACCTTGTATTGATTGTGTCCATATCACTAATCTATTTCTAGGTTATTACCCCTAGGAACTAAGTTCTATATACACATCCACTTGTACTATCCCTAAAAGGATGTAATTTCTTAGAAACCACTCACTCTATGTTTTACAAAAATTTATGAAAATTTTTATATACTTTGAATCATCTATAGAATTTTCCTTAGACATATCCTTAGGGATCTAACCAATGTTTTATCATTTTATTTTCTAAATTTTAAATAAAACTTTCCTCTAATACAAACTATAGTGACCTAGGATTTTATTATATATATATTACATAGTTTTTTTGAACATTAATTACATTATACCAACACCTTCTTGATGATAACATAGTTATAACACCTTTAGAAACATGGAATCATAAACAATGGTTTCATATGTGTGCAACATAATCTCCCACAATTTTCTTCAGAACTCAAAAAATTATTATACATCTCATACATAATAGATTTATTCATAAAATAGGGAAAATAAACATAAGAAAGGGTGAGCTCAGATGATCAGTAAGGAAAAAATGGATATACATAAGCCTAAAATGAGAAAATAACTATTATCTCATGAGAATATAATTTGAAAGCCATACCCTACATATAAAAAATAACAATATTGAGACATTTATTAAACATTGTATGTTCATAAGACATGAATCATAGTTTATTCGAAGAACATGAATCTTGAGAATATAAAATTTGACTAATGAATATCTTTTTGGCATACACATAAGGATATACAATAATTTATTTAGTAGTTAAAAGATCATTTCCAATAATATTATAGTGGAATGGGTTCACTCTCAAAAGTATCGAAGTAGTCAAGATTCAACCCCACAACTGTCATAATGGATAAAGTGCCATACTAAAATAGGTTCACTCCCCATTCTACTTTTATTTATCAAATGAGATATCAATCTTCACACAATTCATTAAAGATATATGTCCCACCTATCAAATAATGAAAATCAAACATACATGTGCCTTAAGATCATATAACATTCCTTTTATCAGAACCCATGTAAAAAATGGGATTCATAAATATATCATCATATCATAACTTCTGTAAAAGAAATTGGTTTCATAATTAATTAATCATTTCTTCATAGCACAACCCATGTGAAAAAGCCCATTTTATAATAATTCTCTCATGGTATTACCCATGGATGGGAAACATGTCTCATAAAAATATTTTCAACATAAGAATAAACTATCCATAGAATGTATAATAATTATATATTTCTATCACATACCCTGAAAAGAAAAATTATGATCTAAGTATGTAGTCTTATATAGAAGATGATTTTGAAAAAAATCACTTTTAAAGCTTCTTGTGGAAAATATCCTTTATTTGAAAATCCCATTTTTTAGTTTTAAAAATTTGTAAAATTTTATGGAAATAATTTTCATTTCAAATAAATTTGAAAACAATAAATTAAAACTCAATGAAAATAACGATTATGATTTTGGGAAATTCTGTTCATGCTTAAAACCATAAAACAAACAATATTTCAAATTTTTGGTAAATGGAAAATGAACCTTGTTTGTAAAATGAAATGAAGATTCCTTTTAAAACAATTTCTAAAAGTAAAAAATGGATGAAAAATCAATTAATAAATCATATAAATAATGTTAAAAACATTTTTAGAAAACATGGTTTTGTAAGAAAGAGGGGTTTTTGACCAAATAGAGAAATACAGATGATTTTTTCTTAAAAACATTATTTTGAACTTTTGAGTGCATTTTTAAGGGAGTTGTATTGGCCAAATAGGACATGATAATATTATTAAAAAAATCAAGATTACATAATTCTAAAATAAGTGATTTTATTACAATATTTCTAAAGGAGAGGGATCAGGTCAGGAAGGATATCATCTAACCAAGTGAACTACTTGTTTATTCCTTGGTTAGTGAGCCTATCTTCTATAGAGTTTTATTCCCAATATACATGAGTGATGATGTAATTCAAACTCAAAAGTATTGTGTAACATTCCATCCAACTAGTAGTGAGATTCCATGATAGATGTATCGCAACATTACATATAGCTTCCTCTATAGTGGTTGAGTCTCTTTCAAACAAGAGGTTGTCCTTGCCTTTATGGAGAGCATAGTAGACCACATGAGTGACGCAGATCATTTCATCCTCATGAGTTGAAGAAATATCATAGGTTCTAAAAAACAAGTAATATTCTAGTGTGATATCTATTAATTTCACCACATCCTTTAAATATTCAGTTTCTATTTTAGGATCCATCAACATTGATTTTAATACAACCATATAGGTGAACCTTCCAAAAAATTTTAAAATACCTGGTTACTATTTGTATTTTTCCAAAAATCTAATTTTCCAGAGTATCATGAATTCATGTACTGTTTTGGATCAGTGACTCTTCTTAATAGTGTTGTCCTCCATGGATATTGAGATGAGTGAGCGAGAGCCACCTGAAGTTGGAATAATCTGTGACCGTGCGTGATCCCATTTCATTGAGACCATAAAATAAGAATGATTTCAGATGTAGTAGGCATGAGCACATGTTTTAGCTAAGGTTTGACATGAACATTTTTATAGTAATAAAGTAGGGCTATAATATTGTAAGATAAATTTCAAAAATATCTTTTAGAAAATTCTTGTGAGTAGAAGAATTGTCACATAACAAACATAAATTCATGATTTCCTCCCTACGTTCATTTTATAAACTACATCTGGAATAGAATACATTGCCATGAGATTGTAAGCAGTCATCAGTATATAATTTATTGTGAAAAAGATTAAAAATCAAGGTCATCTTGGAGAGAATGTTCCAAGAATTTTCATAATATTTGAGCCATGAAAATTCATTATCAAGATCAGAATTGGGATGGTAAAATGTTATGGAATGAAGAATTCCATTCCGATCTAGTTCCTAGATTAAAGTATCTTTAGTTATAGAAAAAATAGCATTTAAGGAGATTGATGTGGTTTCTTGAAATCTTCATATGGGAAAGATAATGGAAATACTAATAAGAAACATTTGTATCCTTATTAAAATTCAAAGGGTCAACTAAAATATTATAGGGGAGTCTATCGAATTTTCTATCAAGAAATTTAGAGAGGACTCCTTACAAGTAATCCATCATGAGTGAGATATAATATTAGCATAATAGGATTTGATTTTGTCACTATAGAATAACCCATATATGAAGTGATAAACCTTTTAAATTTCACAATAAATCTATTTTCAAGAAAGCTAAGAGCCATCAAGTCATCCATGAGAAGGTTTCAAGTTATCTTGGCATGAATAGCCTCATTGAATAATTTGTTGTTTTTAATTCCCTAAACACCCATATAAAGGGGTTTACAACATTTAATCCAACCAAAAGTGACTAAGTTTCTCTCTAGGGTGCTTAAGTACTAAAAAAAATTATTGATACATACATTGAGATGAGTGGATAGATAAGTAGGCAATTTATATATCATTAAAGAATGAACAATATTAGAAACAATAATATGCTTGAACTGAACAAATTATGCCATCCATAGATAGGGACTTTCATTTCCATAAAGAATGTTTCATCTTGACTTTATCCATTTTTTTGGAAAATGAATGGCCTTAGGATATGCCCAAAGGTAGAAATACATTATATTTAATATGAATAGACCCTTATTTAATTCCCATGTCCAGCAAAATTTGAGATCTTATAACTGTTGGGATTATTTTTCTAAAATAAATGTAGGGTATGTTATAATTCATAGTTTATCCCAATACATATTCAATGTGCGTGAAAAAATTCTTTACATTTTTCATGCTTGTTTTATTTCCTTGCAAATGAAATCATGCCATCAACATATAGAAGATGATTAGGTGTATCCATGTTCCTTGATTCATGAATAGGTTTGAGTTTACTTTGATCCCTTATGAGAGTGAGAAGACTACTCAAATAATACTTATCAATGGAGAACAAGATGGTAGATATTGGGATGCCTTTCTGAACACCATTTTAGTTGCTAAAATACCATGTTGGTGCCCTATTAATAAATACCTAAATATAAAAGGACTCAAAAATATCTTTAACCAAGTTCAAAATGATGTCATTAAAGACACAATAGTGAATCAATTTAAAAATAATTATCCAATCCATGGTTTTAAAATATTTTTTGATATCCAACTTAAGAGAATTGCATCCACATCTGCTGGATTTGTTAAGGATATGGACACATTATGAGGCTTTTCTAATGAAAACATGGATAGTCCTTCCATTCACAATACCAAACTAGTTCTGAGAGGTAATTTGTTTTTCAATTGTGCAGAGTCTATTGGCAAGGAGTTTGGTAATGATTTTATAGCTAGTGTTGATGAGAGCAATACGTTTTAAGACATGAATATCAGATGTATTTTCAAACTAAGTAAGAAGAGTAAGTAATTGTGTATTGAGGAAATTAGGTAAGATGCATGTGGATAAAAATAATTTAACCAAACTACAAACATCCTAGTTAAATACATCCCAATAAGGTTGAAAGAAGGTACTGGTGAAGCCATATGGTCCCAAAGCACTACCAGGTTTAAGGATGAAAACTAATTCTCATATCTCAATGTCAACTAGAATAAAAGTGAGAAAGGTATTATCCTCATCACTAACCATATTTGGGATGATTCTATTTTCAAGGTTTTTATTTATGTTAGGAAAATTAAAAATATATTCAAAGAGAGAGACAATATATACAACAAGGGACTCCTCATTCCCATGAATTCTATTACAGTTCTCAAAGAGAGTAAGAGACCTACACTATTTCTTGGCTCTTTAGAGGGAATTGTGGAATTTGGTGTATTTATCCCCATCCATTAACCATTTAACACTAAAAGTCTCATTTTGATGTTTTATTTAAAGGAGAGAAGAAAATTCCAATTGGAGTAGAGGTTGATTTCTTATTGCATGTTCACCTAAAAATCAGTAAAGGGGGACACCCATTTCATTTGATTGGGTTGAGCCTCCAAAGAAACAATATCATTATCCATCTTGTGGTAGTTTTTTGAACCATCTTTATATATTATACTTTAAATTATTTAACCTCATTATGAATGAATAGGAACCACTTTCACTATGACTATAATTCCAAAAATATCTCCCCAACGTGCTAAATTCTAGGCGATAAGGCCAAAAATTATTGAATTTCAAAAGAAACCATGGCTTGGAGGTCCTATATTTATATCTGAACAAAATATTATGATGGTCCAAATTAATATTAGGGAGGGTAATGCTTGAAATAGAATCCCATTTCTCATGGGATTTGTCATTAGATATGGCATAATCAAGTTTTCTAGAAACAATTTGAGTGTTGTTCCTTCTATAGCAGGTGTATTTTTCACCAACAAGATTAATTTTAGTCAAATTAGTTTTTTTAATACAAGCATTGAATTCCTATTAAGAGAGAGTGGGATGAAAAACTACCATTCTTTCAATAGGACATGTGATGTCATTTAAATCACCAAGAATAATCCAAGAGTCTTGAATTCCATTTTTATAGAGCTCAATGTTTTACCAAAGCTTTCTTCTTTCTTGATAATTATTCTTAGAATAAAAAAAGGTTCATTATAAGTGATGTTTATAATTTCTAGCTTCATAGGTGGTCATTTTTTCTTCTATGTTATAGAGAGAGGAACCATTGATGGAGTTATGAGAAATGACCCAACAGGTGAAAATATTAAAAAAAATGTGATTTCTTTCGAGAAGTTTGTATCATCTATTTTCAAGGCTGAAAACTCCAAGAGTGTATAATTTTTGGGTTCTAAAATTCCAAATAATATAGGTTTAATAGCATGAATGAATATCTAATGAGGGTTGATAGTTTCATTTTTTCCACTGCTTAATAGTTCCATAAGAATATATTCATTTTGAATATATGTTGTGGGGGGACCCCTTTTCTATTTCCACATGATTTATTTTTTTGGATTGATTTTATGATTGATGGATCAAGGGTTATGTCCTTCCTAGAGGTGTCTGATTGATCTATAGGTAAAGTAGTTTTTATAGGTTATTTGTTTCTATAAACAACTACTATAGAATTCTCTTATTTTTTAGTGTATTCATCCTATGAAATTATAATGCTCTATGAGATTTCGAGGTTCATAATGTGTTTTCAGGATGGGCCTCATTAACATTAATGGTTCTGACAATTTGTGTAGAATCACCATAGGGAGCATGTGCAGTACCAATGTTCTATATATTTTCCAGGTTCACGTGTGTTTTTTAGAATAGGCCTCATGATAATTAATTGTACTAACAGTAGGAGTAGAATCACTAAGCGGGGTTTCTTGAATTACTTTGAGGGTTTCATAGTTATCAAGGAGATCATGTGCCAGATTTTTGAATATAGGGACACCAGTATCAACCATAAGATCTTACTACTTTTTATGAATTCAATTAACCATATTTATTATTGGTGTTATTTGAAGCCATAGTTCCAATCACTAGATTATCCTTGCAATAAAAATTCATAGATTCAGCTGTGTTCGAGTTAATTTTTTATAGAGCATAGTTCCCAAATAGATGTGTGTCAATTCAACCACAAACTAGTATATTTTTAGAGGTAGTGGAAGTAATACATGTGTTAAGATTTAAAATATCTGGGAAAAGTTCAGATGAAAAAGTTTTCTCCTCAATGTATTTTCCTTCTTCTTCCACAAGTTTGGTACCAGAGTTGTTGATTCCATGATTTTTGGGAGGGATTCATTTTTTCACCCATTTAGGTTCCTCCATCATTTTTTGGGATTACACATTTTCAATATACATAGACTTACCCTACCTTTTTAGCCACTTTTTCCATGAATTTGGATCAGGATATGGTTTCTTCTACTTTTGAACAACCTTGAAATTAGGAATGAAATGACCAACAATTTTATATATATCACAGAAAAAGGTGAGGGGAACAATTGTATGTTTTGAGAAGAAAATGCATGCCCATAATTTTCATATTAAAAAGGCACATAAGTGGGTAATTATCAATTTTTAGTGGTGGTAAAGTCTATCCATGGCTTGGTAATTTGTGATGGACAAATTTGTAGGACATTTTATAGCTTATTTTTTCAGTTAACCCCCAATAAACCCATTATCTCTTTAACCATATTAAATAATTTTTACTTTTATTTTATTAATTATGAAAAAAATTAAGTTGATGATATTAAATAATTTAAAAAATTCTTATTCAAAATCGGGTATCCATTTTTCCAAATTCCATTCGTAGAAGTGGAAAATTTTAATATAAAATCAATCCAATAGAAGTCACGGGAATGTGGTTTTCCAAAGAGAAAATTTCCATTCGTATAGAATATTTTAAAATCCCAATTTAATATGGAATTGATTCAAGTGACCTAAATTGTATTAAAAAATATATAATTAAACTAAAATTACCTTTAAACCACATTAATTTTTTATGTTTTCAAAATATAGAAATTAAAATGAGATTCTCTATAAAACTTGTATTTTTACTATTCATTGAAATATTTATCTTATTGTAAAATTAACAAAAATTAACTCAAATATTATTTTGACATTTATATTTAAAAAATAAAGTTTCTTTTTTAGTTTTTTTCAGAGATCCATAAAAATAATAATAGTTATTTTTTCATAAATTGTAATAAGAACATTTTTTGATAAAAGAGTATTTTTGAAACAAGTAAATAGAATTTATAAAAATAGGGAATTTTTATCAACACATATTTTTTTTATAAAACCATTAAAATTAATATTTAAAAAGTATTTATTGAAATTTACATCAGTATTTTAACATCCAATTTATAACTAGAGAATTTCAAATATTATATTAATAATATACCATGGTTTGTTAAAACATAGTGTCGTGTGTAACTCAAGATATCAAAGAAATTTAATTTATTCAAAAAAATAATTCCTAAAATCTCTTGGTTTTGTAGAAAATGGTTTTCTATTATTCATAATAAAATATCATTATAATTGATAATTCTTAATTCATCATATTAGTTTTGATGAAAAATTTTTAGAGGAAACATAAGAATAAATAAACTTTTAAAGGGTTGGGGAAGAGAGTTACCACTACATTGAGAGACCTCCTTTTTCATACACCTTTAGCATATTTTGGTTGGTCATATGGTAAGACCCTAGGATTAAGAATTAAAGGAATTAATATAGGAAGGTATTTTGGGAAATTATTGGCTATTCTTGAGGGGTCAATGTTTTTTAGTAAGGGAAGTTAATAGGTTCCCTTTTATAAGTGTGGGGAGGGACAAATATGGGATTACTGAAAATATTTAAATAAAAAAGTTAATTTTGCGTGAACTTAGTAGAAAATGGAATATATTATAATTTATAATAATATTATGTCTAAATATCTTCTAATAATAGTAATTATAATAGTTTGATTTAAATTTTTACACTTATCTCCTTGTTTAATTCCCCGTGGTAATCTCATTATAATCATAACCTTGTTATCAAAATTTTAATATTTTTACTATTATTTGGGACTAAAAAAGAATCTTTACTCATTATCTAATCTGGAAAATGTGATTAAAAATATTTAATCCATTTTATCAAATTTAATTCCTGTATCTGGAAGAAATTAATTTTTATATAAACATACAAAACACACCGATTGTTTTATAAAAATGCATTTTAAATAATAAATTTAATTTACTCTCATTTTTTATGAGTAAAAACTGTTAAATGGATATTAAAATATTTTATATTTTATATATTTTATACATTCAATTATATTCATTAATCAAAAAATAATTTTTTTAATTATTAATATAAAAACACATTGCGTACTAAAAACTCTTTTCTAAAAACATATCCTTTTTACCTTAAAAATGTTTTATCTTCACCACTAACCATTGGATAATTAATATATATATTATTATTCATACATTATCAATAAATTTAATAAAAATATTTTTTTTAATAGTGATCAATATAAAAATACATAACATGTAGAAAGTATTTCTTTAGAAAAATAGTTAATTTTATCTTTAAATTATTTTATTAAAATTTAATTGTTATTTATTGGGAATTAATCAATGTATTTTTAAGAAGTAATATATATATATATATATATTATATTTTGGTAAATTATATTCATACCCAACAGTATAAAAATTATGTTATAAATGTTATAATATATTGTGGTTCATTCACTCTGGGTTTTTGGTAAAGAAATCTATCAAAACATCAAAGTAATTTAAAAGGAATAAATAAAAATTATTAGGGTGATACATTATATAGCCCTTAACAAGCATTTATTCAAAGTAATTATATCATTATGATGAAATAAATTGAAGATACCAGTGTTTCATCATATCAATGGGTTTCCATGTAGCGTCCTTGTTTTTATGATTCCTCCCATGATCATTTACCCGGTGAGTCATCCTATTCCATATAAATTTATATCTATAATCAAGGATTTAAATTGGCTGTTATTAAGTATAAATATAATTATCTTATAAAAAAATACATTTTTAGTACATGTGAATGATTAGGTATATAGTTCTGGAATACAGATGTGTGAAACACATCTTGAACATGATATAGGTTTGGTGGAAGCACCAAGTGATAAGCCACCATCACTAATCGGTAATGAATATCAAAGGGGAAAATGTACCTAGGGATCAACTTTTCATTATTTATAAATATCTTAAAAATTTTCCATGTAGAAATTCATATTAATTCTTTCTCCAAAATTTTAAATCCATTAAACAATAATTTTAAGAAAAACTCTTTTCTTAACTCTAAGCTACCTTAATGCACCACTGAATAATCATGAAAATATCTACCAGGTTATCTGATGGCTCTGGTCCCAATAATTTTTGTTCTTCCTTTTTATAATAGCATATTATATTTTTTTTGAAACATTACATAGAGTGATATATATGGATCCATTTGAAAATTTAAGGAAATATATTGTTATTTGAAAATTCGATAAGGGGAAGCTGTTGACCCGAACAACCTTTTAATTATATATAATAAGATATTAGAATATCATTTAAGGTTTGAATGGTCCTATTTGGATGACCATATTTCTAAAGATGATATACAACACTGAAATACAACTATGTATCTACAGATTGTTGAGGAATTCACTAGAACCTCGAGGTAAAACCTAGATCTTGAAAATATACAATAAAATTTGGTAATCTGTGTAACCTTACCACTTTAATGATGTATTTCCAGGTGATTTGATCAAGAGAGAAGTCTTAATTGATAGAAATGAAATGTACTAACTTCAAAAATAAATTACTTATACCACAAATAGAGTTATGCCATTTAGGAGTCATGGGTTGACCGATAATGAAATATATTGTGACCTTTTCCCTTTTCAATATAATTTATGGAAATAGTAATAACATTCCCTTATACTTCTACCACTCATTCTTAACTTTCTAGGATACCAAGTATAGAGATTCATACTCCAAAACACATCAATTCATGTTAACCAATCCAAAATTCTTCTTAAAGTATCTATACATCTTTGTACTTCCAAGATGAACAAAGAATTATGATATATGATATTTTTTTAATAAATATATATTCAATTCTGGTAAAATTGGGACACATAATTTTATCATGAACCTTATCATTTTGTCACAATCAAGGTTTAACTATATAAATATCTTACTATATTTTACAACACTACATATTCCTTCTACACCTATTAAACCTTTCTACTAGATAGGTGGATGAATAATAAGTTGAGAAATATAAGATTTCTCCCCATACATAATGATTTCAGGGTCTATCTTTTGAAAATCCATAAATATTGGATTTTTTTCCACATCATAGATATGCTAGAATGTTCATTTCAAAATAAAAAATCATCCACATTTTTTATTACTTTGGGTGGTAATATATAGAGTAGTGATAAAATTTGATATACTCAAACTATGTTATATGTACAATACTCAACTCTTTCTAGGAGAATATATAATTTAAAATTTTGTGATCAATATATATATATATATATATCAAACCTTTCACCCTAAGTATAATTCCTCCATATATTTTATGCAAAAATTACTCGAGATAACTCCAAATCCTGATTCATGTAATTTTTCTCATGAACATCTAATTAGTGTGTGGCATAATCAGTCACCATATAATTATACATAAAAAAAATCCCTACCCCTTCTTTTATGTTTCAAAATAAACAAAATAATCCTTGTCTAATATAGGGTAGTGTGAGAGTAAGTGCAGGAAACAAGCTTCTCTTCAGCTCCTTGAAATTTTCTTCTCATTCATGAGTCTAAAGGAACATCCCTCCATTCCAGGTTAACTTAGTGAGTGGAATAGAGATCCATGATAAATGTTTCACTAATAATCAATAATGTCAAGGTAATTGAGGAAAAATATGGATCTCAGTCTCAGTGGATAGTATGATCCAATTTTTAATGGATTCCATATTAAAATGATCGAATGATATACTTTCGTTAATGATAACAAATCCTGAGAATGATACATTCTGTTAACAAAATTAAAAACATGATGAATTTAACATTTAATTTATCATTCCTCAGGGTCCTTAGCACAATTATCATGATATATTCATGCTCTTACATTCAATAAGTTTATATAAGAATGTCATCTATAAGGATAATTAAAAAAATACAATCAATAAAGTCAATACTGATTATGTTGGTGAAAATAGTGATGGAATTGGTAAGTAGAAATGGTAATATTATAAATTAATAGTGTTCATACCTCATATAGAATACTGTATTAGGTCTCCTTTAACATTTTTCCCTCAATTTATAGTACTTTGAATTAATTTCAATATTGTAAATGTGTGGATCTCATCAAAATTGATCAAAAAAATCATAAATATTTGGAAATAGACACTTATTCTTTATTTTTATCTTATCAAGTTCTCAAAAAAATACATAGTCTTATTGATAAATATTTATTATTTTTAAAAAATAAAAAGTTAACCCCATGGTTACAAACTTGGTTGAATGAATCACTTATCAATATTTTCCTAGAGTTACATCTTCAATTCCTATTACTCAATTTGGATCGTTCTCTAGGGAATCTTTGAAATAGGATTAGCACTAGGTATGAGTTTTACTTAAAAAGAAACATTATAATTTAAAAGAATACTAAGATGAACTTCCATAAATATACCAAAAAACTATCATACAATAATCATATATTTTATGTTGAGTTTCTCCCCGACCATCTGAGATAAATACCCCATATCAATAGGTAAAAATACCCATAAAATGAAAGTAATTTCCAATGTAAGATCTTACCCAGCTTTACACTGATAAATGAGGACAATTTAATTCTTAATATAAATTTATCAAATTCATTCCCAAAATAAAATAAAATTTAATAAGGGGGGGGACAATAAGATTTAAAGGAAACACATTCCCACAAACATTAATTAGATATAAATCATGGAAATAAGGTGTCAGTATATTAAAATTAGCTATATAAACTAATAATTCAACATATAATCCTTGAGTTTGTAATGCTATACAATGATCATATTCTTTGAATATAAAAGAGTGGGTAGGACTGGTATCAAATAAAAATTTGCAGTCCTATGTGGATGTTTAGTGTACCTTTCACCACTTCATTATCTTAACCCACATTAGCAACAATTATAGCATGATTTATCATTTTATATTTGGGATTAATATATTACTGTAATTGATCATTTTCATTATACCTTGAATTAGATTATTTTTTAGCATAATGAATATACTCCTCTCATTTTAAAAAATGTAGTGTGGGTAGTGAATTCTATAGAGATTTATCACCATTAACATCATTAGCTGTCTTATTACCATCACTTTGACATTCAATTACCCAAATACCTACCTTTACACACTTATACGATTTACACTCTAGCTTAAGAAAATTTCTTAAATTATTCTTTCTACACTTTGGAAATAAGTGTAAACCCATATTTTCAGTAAAAGGTTATTATTATTAGAATTTACATTAAATTACATATTTATTTTCTTATAAAACCCATTTATGGGTGGATCCAATCTCAATTTCTATCATGAAAGTACATAACATTATTTTTTCATATCCACAAATGTCTCTTATGTAAAAGGCCCTTTAAAGGATTGGATATAATCCTCCAAAGAATCAATCAATATTACATTAAGGTGGGATAATAATACTAGAAACATATGCTAAAATTCTTGTTGAAGTTCACTAATTGGTACTAAATGATTCATCATAATTTTTATTAATCTTAAGTAATTCCTTCTCTATTTTTATATGAAAAAAGGAATGTACTTATTGAAAAATAACCTCAAAAATTTATCCCACTTTATAGATTAAATTTATTCCTATTGAATCATGTTCTTGATAAGTATCAGTAATTGATCTATTTCAACTTTTAATTGATAAATAGCCAAAAACATTCATACCCTTTGCACTAGAAAATGTAAAATATATGTTCAATAGTAATAATCCATGTCTTAGATATTAGTGGATCAGTATAACTAATAAAAGAATGTGGATGATACATTATTAATGACTAAAAAAATATGTTTTTTGATGGTTTTCTAGTTTTTAATCTCATCATGATTCATGTTATGAGAAATATGGACAAACATACTAATAAGATAATGCATTATAGAACAAAAAATTCTGTTTCTCAGAGGGACAATAATCGCATTTTCTATCATGTTCAGTGTTGACATGACTCCTCATGGTTCTAGACATTGAATAAGTTAAAAAATTAGTGTGATAAACAATAATCATAGTGATAAATTATATGACATTAAAAAATAATTCATTGGATATATAAAACCTTACACCTTCTTTTCAATCTATAAAACCTTATGTTTAACCTAGAGAATCCATGGTAATTTTGTTTTCAAATCTATCATAATTGTTCATACTAAAAATGTGAATTAAACCAAAAATATACCATAGAAGTGTATATCTATGTGTTTTGGGTTATACCCACTCATCATGCATCAATGATTATCATGTTAATTACCAATAAACCCTTTTTAGTATTGTTACCCCCATAGTATCAATGCAATATTTTCATCCACTTGCAAGTATCCCAACAATGTTATATTTTATAGTAAAACAAAAATCCATTCATTACTGTATCTTTAGTTGTTCTCATATTATTAGGCTTATCCTAAGGGTTCTTAGTAATTTTTTTCTAATACTAATCGTTAAAAATAACTAAATACTCATCTAATACCAAATGAGGTGACCCAAACATTACATACATAAACTTTACATCATTTTATAAGAATGGTCAATGAATTTCACAATAATAAAAGCTAAAGGAATGTAATGGTTAGATTTATTTCAAGAATAGATATATAATAATATTATTTCTTGAATGATCATCAACATATGCCAAAAAATTATTCTCATAGAGTAAATTTCTTATTCACACCCTTCTTAAAACCTTCCTTAGTATCCAAGGGTAAGGTAACATAAGAAGTGGTGGGATAAGATGCTTAGTAAGTGTAACAATGGGATATATCCATAAATTTTCATATGTAAGCATAACATGATAATAAGGTTATGAGAATATATGTTTAAAATTTTAAAATCATACTCAGAAATTAATACATCACAATCATGACATAAGGCTTTGGAAGATTATATGACATGAATAATAAAAGAATCAAAGATCACGAGCCCTTTGATCGTATCATATTCATAGGAATAGGATACAAAAAGTGGAATGAAAAGCATTTAATAATCATAATCATCGAAATACTTTTTTCGAGGCATGCTACCAAGACTTTCATCACATGTTAGACTTGGGATAACCACTTATATGTCCTCCATAGGTTTGTGATGACCTCTTTTGTACCCCATTTTGGGATTACGATAAACTCCAATGTACCCTTCATGATCTTAAACATTAAAAATAACATATTTAAATGTATATTTATATTGGAAACACCTATAACACTATCATTTTCTATTCAAATGTATTCCATATGATCATAATTATTTCATCATAACATAACCCTTTGAAAAGATAACATGTCTCATAAATATTTTATAATCATTATGAAGAATTATAAAGTGTAATAATAAAGATGGAATATTTGGATGATATCCCCAATGAATAATAATTTACACTAATGGATATTTTTATATAGGAAAATTCCCTTAAAATATCACTAACATACACTACTGGAAAAGTAGGCTATACAAATGGTTTACAACCATTGGTATAGGCTGGAAAACCGTTGGTATAGACTATACCAACGGTTTTCCAAACCGTTGGTTAGTAAGCCGTGAGGAAATCCCTATACCAACGGTTTCACTTAAACCATTGGTATAGGTGTTCTAGAATTCTGGAAAAGTCTATACCAATGGTTCTGAACCGTTGCTATAAGCTTTCCAGAATTCTGGAAAAACCTATACCAACGGTTCTGAACTGTTGGTATATCTTTTTCCAGAATTCTGGAAAAGGCTATACCAACAGTTCAGAATCGTTGTTATAAGACTCCCTAGAAAAAGATATCCCAACAGTTTAGAACCGTTGGTATAAGATTTACAGAATTCTGGAAAAGTATATACCAATGGTTCTAAACCATTGGGATAGGTTTTTTCTAGAGAATCTTATACCAACGGTTCAGAACCATTGGTATAGCCTTTTCCAGAATTCTGGAAAAAGATATACCGACGGTTCTGAACCGTTGGTATAACCTTTGCCAGAGCTACTGCACAGCAGCCCCCCTGAAGCCCTCCAGTAGCCCTACCATCTACCTGCATAAAAAACATTGCACAACAGCCCTCAATTTACCCTCCACTATACACCTGTATAAAAAATAGCACAAAAACCACATACATATTTCAAACAGTATAAAAAACACCAAAAATAGCCCAAAAAACACATATGACAACAATCATCTGGTGGTAATTCACCTCACCCATGCACAACCCCTCAACCAGCACAGCTCCCCATCAAATTCTAATAGGAAGAATAGTTTGATAAATATCTATTAGAGTTTAATAATAATTTAAAATTGGCCAAAATCCTTTTTTTGTGATCCTAGGTTTGGGTATGTAATGATTTGTGATCAATTTTGAATTGAACTTGTATTGTTTATAATATATGGTGAAAAGGTATTTTCATAGGAGTCTCGTCACTTATGTCCCCATTAGTGAAACTACCCAACTCATGAAAAATAGTTTGCGACTATCGTTGATGAGTGTAAATTTCAGTTGTATTCACTTAAAATGATTTCCTTTTGAAATAAAAGAGAGACTTTGAGTGGTGTCGTCCACACCGCGCCTCGGATTGAGGCGGAGTTGACTCGTACACGTCACAAATGACCCATGGATCGTTTTCCTAAAGTATCAACACAATCCGAATGGATTTGGTTGGTTTCCCGTATGCCGGTTGTTTTTACATAAAAGCGTATCCATTTTAAACAAAAGAAATAAACTTTGAGTGATACCGACCACACCATGCCTCGGATTGAGGTAGGGTTGACTCATACACGTCACAAATGACCCATAGATCCTTGTCCTAAAGTATCAACAGTATCTGTATGTGTTTGGTCCGTTTTCCATATGTCAGTTGTTGTTTTTACTTAAACTGTTGCCCATTTCAAAAAATAGTTAGACACTTTGAGTGGTGCCGCCCACACCTCGCCTCGGATTAAGGCGGGGTTGATTCCTACACATCACAAATGACCCATGGATCGTTTTCCTAAAGTTTCAATAGAATCTAAATGCGTTTGGTTGGTTTTCCGTATCTGGTTTTTTTACTTAAAAGCACATCCATTTTAAACAAAAAAAAGACATTTTGAGTGGTACTGGCCACACCAGCCCTCAGGTTGAGGCAGGGTTGACTCCTACACGTCACAAATGACCCATGTATACATGTCCTTAAGTATCAACAGTATCTGAATGCCTTTGGTCCGTTTTCCGTATGGCAGTTGTTTTTTAACTTAAACTGTTGTCCATTTCAAAGAAAAGTTACACACTTTGAGTGGTTTCGGCCACAATGGCCCTCAGATTGGGGCAGGATTGACTCGTAAACGTCACATATGACACATGGATCGTTTTCCTAAAGTTTCAACAGAATCTGAATGCCTTTGGTCAGTTTTCTGTATGTTAGTTGTTGTTTTTACTTAAACTGTTGTCCATTTCAAATAAAAGTTAGACACTTTGAGTGGTATCGGCCACACCGTGCCTCGGATTGTGGCGCGGTTCACTCATACAAGTCAAAAATGACAAATGGATAATTTTCCTACAGTTTCAACAGATTTCGAATGGGTTTGGTCGGTTTTCCGTATGTCAGTTGTTGTTTTTACTTAAACTGTTGTCCATTTCAAAGAAAAGTTAGACAATTTGAGTGGTGTTGGCCACACCGCGCCTCAGATTGAGGCGGGTTTGACTCATACCCATCACAAATGACCCATGGATACATTTCCTAATGTATCAATAGTATCCGAATGAATTTGGTCCATTTTCCATATGTGGTTTTTTTTACTTAAAAGCGCATCCATTTTAAACAAAAGAAAGACACTTTGAGTGGTACCAGCCACACCGGCCCAAGGATTGAGGCGGGGTTGACTCGTACACGTCACATATGACCCATGGATCCTTTTCCTATAGTTTAAACAGAATCCGAATGCATTTGATCTATTTTCCGTATGGAAGTTGTTGTTTTCACTTAAAATCCTGTCCATTTCAAATAAAAGTTAGACACTTTGAGTGGTTCCGGCCACACCGCGCCTTGGATTGAGGCGGGGTTGACTCCTACATGCCAAAAATGACCCATGGATACATGTACTAAACTATCAACAGTATCTAAATGCCTTTGGCCCATTTTTCGTATGTGGTTTTTTTTACTTAAAAGCTCATCCATTTTAAACAAAAGAAATACAATTTGAGTGGTACCGGCCACACCAGCCCTCGAATTGAGGCGGTACTGACTCGTACACATCACATATGACCCATAGATCGTTTTCCTATAGTTTAAATAGAATCCGAATGCGTTTGGTCTGTTTTCCGTATGCCAGTTGTTTTCACTTAAAATCCTATCCATTTCAAATAAAAGTTAGACACTTTGAGTGGTGTCGGCCACACCGCACCTCGGATTGAGGTGGGGTTGACTCCTACACGCCAAAAATTACCCATGGATACATCTCCTAATGTATCAATAGTATCTGAATGCCTTTGGTCTGTTTTCCGTATGTGGTTTTTTTACTTAAAAGCGCATCTATTTTAAACAAAAGAAAGACACTTTGAGTGGTACCGGCCATGCTGGCCCTTTTATTGAGGTAAGGTTGACTCTTACACGTCACATATGACCCATGGATCATTTTCCTATAGTTTAAACAGAATCCGAATGCATTTGGTCTGTTTTCCGTATGCCAGTTGTTGTTTTCACTTAAAATCCTGTCCATTTCAAATAAAAGTTAGACACTTTGAGTGGTGTCGGCCTCACCGCACCTTGTATTGAGGAAGGGTTGACTCCTAGACACCACAAATGACCCATGGATACATGTCCTAAAGTATCAACAGTATATTAATGCCTTTGGTCCGTTTTCTGTATGTGGTTGTTTTTACTTAAAAGTGCATCCATTTTAAACAAAATAAAGACACTTTGAGTGGTACCGGCCACACCGGCCCTCGGATTGAAAAGGGGTTGACTCGTACACATCAAATATGACCCATGGATCATTTTCATATAGTTTAAACAGAATCTGAATGCGTTTGTTCTGTTTTCCGTATGCCGGTTGTTGTTTTCACTTAAAATCCTGTCCATTTCAAATAAAAGTTAGACACTTTGAGTGGTGCTGGCCACACCGCACCTCGTATTGAGGCGGGGTTGACTTGTACAAGTCAAAAATGACCCATGGATACATGTCCTGAAGTATAAAAAGTATCCGAATGTGTTTGGTCCATTTTCTATATGTGGTTTTTTTACTTAAAAGCGCATCAATTTAAAAAAAAAGACATTTTGAGCAGTACCGGCCACACCGGCCCTCGGATTGAGGCGGGGTTGGCTCGTACAGGTCACATATGACCCATGGATCATTGTCCTATAGTTTAAACAGAATCCAAATGCATTTGTTCTATTTTCCGTATGCCAATTGTTGTTTTCACTAAAAATCATGTACATTTCAAATAAAAGTTAGACACTTTGAGTGGTGCCGACCACTACTTCAAAGCATATTTTCCATATCATTTTACACATGCATAAACATGAAATACATGGATAAATAAGAATGCTATGTAAAAAAAATAGAAAAATGAGTATCACAGTACCATGGAATACTAATGGTCTAGGTAGTAGACTAATCATACAATAAGAATCAAGTGTAAAAAACAGAATCCGAATGCAACATCCCTATGAAGCAGAGGAAAACCCCAAAGTGGAAAACCATGTCCAAAAATAAAGAGTTATACAGAATTCAAAAATGTAATGGATCAATCTGCCTCTGATCACCATCACCATCACCACTATCATCATCAGCCTCATCCTTGCCACTATCTCTGTCCTCGTTGTTGTCCTCGTCATCGTCCCCATGCTCATCGTCGGCCTCATCCTCGTCCTCGGCATCATCCTCGCCCTCGGCCCCATCCATGCCCTCGGCCCCATCCTATCCCTCGTCCACATCCTCATCCTTTCCCTCTTCCTCTTCAGAATCCTCGTCATCACCAGGAACGTCATCATCTCGATCGCCACTAGAGCTTCCACCTGGTGCATTGGATGATTCACCCATCGACGACATAAATGTCTGACAAGCCGCACTAGCCTCTGGTGGAAGTGATGAAGATAATGCTTTCATCAGTTTCATAAATTCTCTGTCTCTTGTTTGAGCTTGTACTTCCAACTCTGTGACCCTTTTATCAGACTATCTTGCATGCTCCTTGACCTGTTCCGACTCGGTGGTACTAGAATGGATACCTGGAGACGACCAATACCTCGTCGGGACTATATTATTACCAGGTCGACAGCATACTCGACCAGAGTGATCATCTCCCAAAACCTGATATAAATGATCGTGTGGCCCAAAATTGTCAGGCTCCTAGGCATCAAGAGCCTCTAAAGCAGCCTGTAAAAAATATTAATAGATTATTAAATTTCAAATTAGATATTAAAATTTGAAATAAACAAATTAAAACTTACAATCTTCTCTTGGGTTGGTTCATTTACCGCAGTTCCATCTTTTTTTCTTCTACTTGAGCAAAACAATTTTTCTCGAGGGATACGTCCTTCAATATTCATTTTGTACTTCTGTAATGAAATTGAAACAATATAAATTGAAAGTATAATCATATATTCATTATTCAATAAATCACACAATTTAAGTAGGATCCACTAAAAAGGGAAAGTCCTAAAGAAAAATTATAAACAACTATATCATACCTACTGCCTCTCACGATCTGACATAGTTGTGCACCCCAAAGTGTGGAGGTATTGCTTTGAATCAATTTGATTTTTTGTTTTTTTCAGACGATTCCTAAATAATTATTAATAATTAATAATATTATATTAATGAAAAATATGAAAACTCTCATTTAAATAACTCAAATGAGATTAATACCTTAAATTTGGCAGTTGCCCAATGGGTAATCATTTGGCGATATTGTTCTATCAAGCAGTCATCCACGATTGGTAATGTATCTAACTCCGTGCCCACTCTATCACACCAGCCAACAAATAGCTCATGCTTATAAGCTCTCCAAATCTCTCCTAGCTCTTTTAAATGCGTTGGTCATGCACCTTCGCCATCAGGGAAGTTAAACCGAAGCTGAAACCAAATTGATTAGTTCATTTAAATACAAAAATATACTACATTAAATCCAATAGATTTTTTACCCATATTTGTGCCCATGCGTTATCCTTGACTTCGGGTGGCAGATGTCTCCAAGAGAGAGGGCTGACCAGAATGATATCGGAGTATTCGGCTAGCGTCGCCAAAAAACCCCGACATTGCTGCCCAGATTTCTCAATCATTTGTCTATCAACATTGTATTCAACCATCAACTGTGTCTGGCGGTTCCATATCGCACGCAAGCGAGTACGCCCCCTCCCCCGCCTCCTATCTATAGATGAATCTGTTATTAAAGAAAAATAATATCAATACAATTTATAATAAAAATAAATTTTGGTATAAAAATTTGATAGAGTTATATAAATATATCTGTGGTAGTCGGATCAATGGGTGCAGAAGCTGAAGGAATATCCTGTACAGGTGGAGTGTCCCTCAGTGTATGCTCCTCAGCCACATACTGTGTCGCAGCAGGAGTCGAAGAAGGTGGAATATAATAGCCCGGAGATAATGAACTGGAAGAAAAAGATGATGGCATAGACGTCTGGCCAGCTGGTAGTGTAAACATCGGAGGTCTAAATATCTCGTATGTCCCTAAAGACACGCCACGATCAAAATAGGGCGTAGAAGATACGTCTGTGGTAGTGGGTCGTCTAACTCTCTCCCCACGAGCCCTCGTACCACCGGCCTCAGTACCAGGACCACTAGATGATCGTCCATCTCTGACACCACCCCCCTCCAACCACCTACCTCTCTACTGGGAGTAATATCAGGCTCCTCGTCAGATATCTGTCATCTAGGGGGTGGATCCTGAAAAAAATTTTGACAGAAAAGTAAACACATGATATTATAAGTTATTGAAATATTTATATTTGAAATAAAATACTCACAACAGGGATGAGTGGAGGAACACCCATCTGTACCATGTGACGATTATTATCTGTCATCTTTTTCCACCGCCTCTCTTTAATGGGTGTCATTTCCTGCAATGAAAATAAATATGGAAGTAATTAGAAACATATAACTAATGTGTAACCCAAAAACCAAAATATAGAAAAACCATTATGATAAAAAGAACATAATGAAACCAAGGATTTATGGTGTTATGAAGGTATGTACTAGGATACACACTCTGAATGATGTAGGAGAAACATGTAGGTGAGAACACGACTGTATGATTCTATATATTTCCCACCACAACTTTGGGTTCACAATCAACTCTGACTATTGAGCTGTTGGGGTCATCATAAGTAATAAACGGATTGCTTCCAATTGCAGTAGGGATAGTGTCAACTTCATCATCACCATCATCAAAAACATGTCTGGGATTTACTTCAATAATTACACCGAATTTAAGATGACGATGATCTTTGACATAAAAAACCTGTTTCACCATTGATGCCAATACATATGGTTCATCGGTGGCAAGAGTGCGAGTCATGTCAATAACTCGAAATCCACAATCATCAATAAAAGTGCCTTGCCTCATCATTGAATCATACCATTGAAATTTCATCATCGTGACTCGACCATGAGAGTAATAATCCAAAATTATTATTTTCTCCACGACACTATAATAAGCAATATTTTCATAATGAGGTCTAGTGTCCGATGAACTGGCATAACAGTCTGTTGTGGTAGTTAGCATAACACCATTATGCTGTGTTCTCATGTTTCTTGCTCTTTCAGTGATAATAAATTTGTATCCATTGATTACAAGTGATTTACAAGCACAAAGCATGGTATTAGGACCAAAATCCAAAGCTCTTATTTCCTCAGAAACAGAGTCTGTAGGCAAACTCGATACCTGAAATATAAACAAATAGTAAACTTAATTAAATATTATTTTTATTTAGTTATTACAGAAATGTTTTTACCTTCAATTTCAACCAAGCATAAAACCCTTTGCTATGAAAAGTCTCCTTCTTTCTCAAAGATAAAGAACGATGCTTTCTATATATCAATTCTCTATGTTCCCTGTAGATAAAAATAATAATAGTTTAACAAATATTTAAAATTAAAAGAGTTAAGATAAGAGATATATGTACAATTAACTTACTTGATATACTCATCGAACAAATCACAATTGAACAACACTGTGCGATGTGCCATGTCTCGCTCTTCAAGGCTTAATGTTGTCAATGTATATGATCCCGGAATTCCTCCTGTCTGAGGAAGTGATGGAAAACTGGGTTCAATTTTCCCATACTATTCTTCTTCATTTCTCATTGGTCTGTTTATTCTCATAGTATGATCAGAAAAATACATTGAGTAGAAATCCATACATTCTTGAGCCAAATAACCGTTCACAATAGAACCTTAGGGATAATTCCTATTCCGAACATATGATTTCAATGTACACATGTTTTTTTCAGTTGGATACATCCAATGGAAAGCAACGGGTCCTCCAAGAAGTATTTCGGTCGGAAGATTGACAGTCAGATGCAACATGCATGTAAAAAATGATGGAGGGAATATTTTCTCTAACTCACACAAAATTAATGGTGTCTCTGCCAACAATTTTTGCACGAGGGATTTGGACAACCTCTTAGCACAAAGTTCTCTAAACAAATAGCAAAATCGAATAACTGAGACTCTAACATTATTGGACAAGAGATGACAGATTATTATTGGAATCACCTCATGCAAAATGACGTGATAATCACGAGTCTTCAAAGATTTCAACTTCAACTCTTTTATGTTGACCCGTATTGATATATTGCTTGAATATCCATTAGGAACATTAATAGTCTCTAGCACTTCTAGAAATTGATTTTTTTAGTAGGAGTCATCATATAAGAAGCACATGGAACTTGCCATTTATTTTCACTGATACAGACAGTATGCAATTTTAGTCTGATCCCCCAATCTACCATGTCGCGTTTAGATCGTAAATCATCTTTTGTCTTCCCCTTGACATTTAGAAGAATCGAAAGCAACATTTCACATATATTCTTTTCGATGTGCATTACATCTAAGAAATGACGTAATAAGTTTGTTGACCAATATGACAACTCAAAGAATATACTCTTCTTCTTCCAATTGTAACAAGTATCATTGGAAACATTTTTCCTCTTTCTAGATTTCACTACACTCTTCCCAAATGAATAAATGAAATCTTTCAATTCATTAAGCACATTAGTCCCAGACATACGCTGAGGTGGATCGTCATTATCCATGGTATTGTCAAATCTTCGAAGATTGTTTCTATATGGATGGTTCATTGGAAAGAATCGTCGATGTCCCATAAAACTAAAACTACGATGATATTTCAGTCTTCTCGATCGATTATTCTTCATACAAACAGGACATGACAATTTTCCTTTTGTACTCCATCCAGACATCATTGCATAAGCAGGGAAATCATTGATAGTCCACATAAGTGCAGCATGCATCTGAAATATGTCCTTCGAACATGCATCGTATGTGGGCACACCCACATCCCAAAGAAGTTTCAACTGTTTTATTAAAGGTTGCATGTATACATCTATATCATTTTTGGGATCAGAAGGGACAGATATCAGTATACTCAAGAAAGTGTAAGGATTTTTCATACACAACCAAGGGGGAAGGTTATAAATGTGTATAAAAACCTACCATGTGCTGTGAAAAGTAAGCATCTGCCCAAATGGATTAAAACTGTCACATGAAAGACCCAGTCTCACATTACCCACGTCGGCTACAAATTCAGGATATCGAGCATCAAATATCTGCCATGCAAATCCATCTGCAGGGTAAACCAACTCTTTATTATTCTTTTTTTCTCTTGGTGTCATGCCATCGCATTTTTACAGATATTTCATCAGACATGAAAAGGTTCTGTAATCTGGGGATCAATGGAAAGTGCTACATTACTTTTTGTGGCACACGAGATGGCGTTCCATCATCTTTTGGCTTCAATCAGGAGGTTCCGAATTTTATACAATCATTTCTTTCAGAAGTTTCCTCCCAAAATAATCTGCAATCATTCGGGAAAGCATGAATTTTATTTTGAGAATCAAAGTTCATCAACCAACTTCCATTCCATATAGTGGTTTGAGGGAATATCTGCATCATCTGGAAGTAAGTCCTTCAAGAAGGTAAGAATGTAATCAATTGCAGTATTTGAAATCCCATGCATATTTTTTCCATGAAACAATTTGATTAAAAATTACAACTTTTTCATTTTATCACATTGCCGATATACTGGAGTCGTCACAACATCATTCTGTTTTTTCACCCTTTCAACATCATCATTTTCACTGGACGCATCATGTGTGCTTGTATCAAAATCTTGTTGGCTGGACATCATTTCCTTCTCATGATGTCGAATAAATGGAAACCGATCATATATCAAACTCTCCAATTCAGTCCTATCATTTGGATCATCAACATTTTGAGATTCCATTTTCTCTCCATTTTGATACCACATATAATAGTTTGTTTGGAAACCATATTTGGTTATATGATAGCTAACTGCTTCACGGCTCAACCAAGTTCATCCAACACAATTAAAACATGGGCAGTGTATGCGACCACTATCTGAAGCCTTGTCAAATGCAAAATCTAGAAAGCTGTTCAAATTATTTTGAAAATCAGTTGGAATCTGATCAGTTTCGTACATCCAACATCTATCCATTCTGTAAAAAAATCACAATAAGTCATTTCAAAGCAATTCAATAATATTAAATTTTAATCAAAAAAATATTTACGTAAATGACAATTGTTTACTCTATATAAAAGCATAACTGACACATTACTCTATATGAGAATCATATTAAGAAATACAAAAAATACAGTGTATATAAGAAAATAAGATACAAAATTTCTAATGCCTATATTCAAGGATTGACCAATAAGATATTGGAAGAGGATCAAGGAATATATAATCCTAAAGGGTCTTGTTGGGAGTATATGAGTTTTATACTTTAACTTCTTCAAGTAGAACAAGATGAGGTGTAGGATGAGGATCATGGGAGTGGCGGAACTGTCCAAGGGGGGTGTGGCATGTCCGGGGGGGTGCGGGGTGTCTAGGGGGTGGTGGGGCCGTCTGGGGGGTCGGAGGTGTCCAGTGGGTGGGGGGCTGTCTAGGGGTCGGGGTGTCCAATTGGGAGGGCTGTCCGTGTGGGTGGTTAGGTTGTCCAAGGGGGTCGGGGTGTATAGGTATATTTATATGAAAAGAATACCCCCACAATAATCATGTAGCCCTGTCATTAGTCTAAACCCCTAGAACACATAAAAGAAGCTAGTATGGACATTTACTAAAATATTTAACACCATACGAATGAAAATACACTCTAAATATAGTTTGAGAGGATATAATGGTGTGTGTGAAAAAAATGATATTAAATCAATTTAAATGAATATGGAACAAATGAGGGTTTATAATACACTAAGAGTACCTCAAACAATCCAAAACCACTATAGCACCACATATTCAACTTCATGAAATAGGACTTGGAAATCTTACCTACGACTTTACTGATGACTACCTAATTGGAACACTCTTTTTATGGTTCTTGAACACAAGGAACAAACAATGTTTGGTCTCTACTAACTCAATCACCCCCTTGCAGATCATAATCTCGTTTCCCCTTATACTAAAATGGTCTCGATGGAAGCTACTATTAATACCGGACCTAAACCATTCATTCTCCCTAAAACAATGATCAAAGAACCATCAGAGGTATCTCTCATATAACCACAACCATTTTATCTATGACGTAACGAAATTCAGAAGAATCACTTTTATTTAATAACCTTTTGGTATATAATTTGCATCAACAATGCTTCAATTATATGGTTTATCACATTCCAATTTATTAATCACCCATACATGATAAAAAATGAACATTTAATTTCATTTAATTACAACCATCATATTTCATTTAATTCTTAACAAGCATAGAAGCATGGAAATTGGAATCTAATAACTTTAATTAGTCCCCAAAACTTTTTAATAAATTTAACATGAAAAATAAAACACTTTGAAATATAAATAATCACTATGAAGTAACATGATCTTGGAATTATATTGCACAAGTAAAAACAATCAACAATGGAATATATGAAAAGATTATTAATATAAATTATTGACACAAGATAATAAAGTAACTGTGAATGTTAAAACTAAACATGTGATTAAATTTTATAACATATAATAAAAATTTCTTGGTAATGAAACATGAAAGGCACATCAAAAAATTAGACAACCGTCTAATGCAATCTATATGGGCTGGAATATGCATGGAATTTAATAAAGAACTGATACATAAATAGGGCTGGAACATAAATTGGGTGGGAATATGAGAATAGAAATCGGTGTCATCCTAAAGAGAAACATATACACATCAAAATTGAAAATAAAAACTGAAAGTTAAAGAAAATAACTCACCTTGGATGGGATGGAGGAAGAGAACCGAAAACACCTCCAAAATCGCCGATAGCTACCGTTTAGGGATCTGGATCGCGAATGGGGGAGAGGACGGGATACTTCCAATTTGGGGGAAATTTTTTCCAATAGTTTTTAAAAATTGTTGGTATATACATTCAACCCAAACCTTTACCAACGGTTCAATGAGAAACGTTGCTAAAAGGTCACCGAAATCCAACTTTTACCAACGGTTCTCATTGAACCGTTGGTAAAAACTCCTCTATACCAACGGTTGTAATGAACCGTTGGTAAAACTGTCTATAAAACCATCTATACCAACGGTTTCTAAGAACCGTTGGTATAGACGGCTATTCCCAACGGTTTAGTAAACCGTTGAGATATAAACGTTGGTAAAACTAGGATTTCCAGTAGTGATTTTTTTATAGAAAATACAAATTTTATTTTAAAACATGTTATTTAATTCATGAAAATATCTTTAATAATAAGAAAAAACATTTTAATTTCCCTGAAAAATGAAAAAATATAAAGTAATCATCAAATAAAATATTAGTTATGATGGTAGAAATTCTAATTTCTAGTGTATATGTTAAAAATGATTATGTTCACTCCTTTTGTAAAAAGTACCTTGTTTAGAAAATGATAAGATGATTCATTTTAAGTATTTTTATATAAAATAAAACATGGTTAAAATGAATTTAATAAATAATTGGACAATATTAATGAATATTTGTTAAAATAATCTAAGGAAAATATAGGCATGGAAGGAAAAATTTTCTTTGTAGAGACAGAAGTAAAGGTTTTTTTCCTTTAAAAACAATTATTCAAAGGATTAATTAGACAGACTGAACTGAAATTGGAAATTGTAATCTTTATAAATAACTATAGAAGAATAAAATATACGAAATCTATGAGATATAGACCATATGATTTCATTCTTGTAAATTTATGCATAGACAATCTAGGTAAAAGTAAGATTGTAACATAAAACCCTTTCCACTTTGGAAACTTTTGAATCACGACCCAATTGAATGAAATAACTTCAAAAGATAATTAAATAAATAAATATAAATAGATTCATAAAATAACATATCTTAATTGTGGTATATACATCACAAAAAATAAATAAGTGTTGAATATGGAATATATCTCACATAAATAAAAGTGAGTTGAGATACCCTTACCTAAGGTTTGACTCCCTTCAAAAGTAATTTTAACTTCTGAAATAATGAATTAAAATTTATTATATATTTATTTTAAAATTATATTTAGGATTATTACACTATACATGGTTTAATTATAACATACTATCTCCCATTTGTTAACAAACATTCATTATCATTATCATTTTGGGTGTTCTTTTATTCATTATCCATGCATTTTTTGATTCGACAGCTACAATCCTTCTATATTGATGATAGATAAATTATATATAGAATATGAAAAATTATATATATCTATATATTTATTTATTTATAACCAACCTAAAGGTTGAGATATAAAATGAATTACACCATCCATGGAGGTGGTAGTCTGTACGTATACATGAATGTTTTTTTTCATTTTCAAATGAAAAGAAGGAAAGAAAGATAAGTAATGTTCTATCATTATAGAATAATAATTATATCATATATATTTATTAACTATATAATTATATCCATTAATGGGATGTGGTAATGAAAAATTAATCATATCACTTTTTATAGGAGATAGTTCCCATGTAAGCGTGAGTGATACTTTCATTTCCCATTTGAAAGAAATTAGTTGAAAAAATATGTCCCATAATCAAAATAACATCATAATATAATGATAATAATAAATTCATTATGTATTTACAGATACACAATATTTATCTGATGTATAAGAAGAAATAAATTTTCAAGGAGTCAGGTAAGATGATTACCAATTTTTTAAGAGATCATCTTTGTCTTACACCACTATCCTTTTCAGGATGGTCTTAATGTGAGATAAAAACCAATTGAATTAATGGATAAAAGAAGTGAATATTTTGGGTTAGGGATTATATGAGATATAAGGATCTTTTTTTGAATACAGGAGGAGAATAGGATGCCTTTTATATGCAAAAAGAGGGACAGACATGGAATTACATAAAATATTTAAATAATATAAAGATAGTTTATTTTGAAATGTTGGTACTGGGGAATACAAAAAAAGCATATAGTCCAGTGATTTAAAATTTTTTATCACTGTATTTATGTGACAATGTATAATCTGATGATGCATTGCCCAGTAAAATGACAAAGATATCACATGGAAGAATACAAGAACAAACTAAAATCAAACAAATACCTCATTTGATTTGGAGGAATATTCAAAAACCATACATTTCAAATGATCATTACCCAAAGGAATTAATTTTGTATCCCTCTAGATTATGAACCCATGGTTCAAAAATATTTGATAATTCCATCGTCGATAACTAGGTTCTAGTGCGTAGATTCAATGAAGCCTTCGATGTCCTGATTATCACCGTAATGTTAGTCATTCGATCCATGTAAGTGAACATGGATAAATTTCTTAGATTAAACACATCTATCCCTTTAATATAATAGATACGAGGGAGAGTCTTTCAAATTCTAGTTTTGAATATTTCACTAAATGAGATCCTCCTACTGCTTGTATAGTGAGATAAGAAATTTTTAAAAATGGCCACGTGACCTTTGAAGATGTATTACATACTAACTGAGCCATAAATGACATGTTATGACCAATTAAATATCTTATAAAATTATTATATATTTTTAACAATTTCATGTAATATAAAATATATATTTTGTGAAAAAAGAGAGTCATTAACTCAAGTCGTAATTCCCAAAAAGATTTAACAAACCATGAATATTAAAATAATATTCATTTGTTAAATACTTTTCCGTGTCCTCACTTAATACATGTAAATACATTAAATGAATAAATTCAATTCCAATTATAATACACTTCAATAATAATGGATTAATTTATTTCAAATAAATCATTTATACTTTCCCATATCCCAGTCTTCTTGGTGGGTCCTACTATCTCCTATACTTCAACTAATTACAGTAGGACATAATTTTGAATACACTATTTGTGCGAACCTCTACGACCTTATCTGAATAGTAGTGAATACTATCTGTAGACTAGGTTAGAGGTTTGTCATTCTATTGGAGTGATTTTCCACTTGAAGTGGGGATAAGAAAATCATATTACTCTGGTTCTCTAACCTATCGAGTAGATCTATGTTGTACATGTGTCTTAGGAACTTGTTCGTCTCCCACTGTCACTTTTGGAGATTTTTCATGTTCCAACTCTTATGCATCCAGGAAATCAAATTCATTAAAGTCAATATTTTTCCTACTATTTTGTATCTAAATTTATCCCCATTATATTAATTGGGAATGTATTTTCGTAATAAATTATTTATTTAAAGGGTTATATAGGTAATATTCTTTGGTCTCTCTAGGTTAACTTATAGAGATACACTTCACGAATCAGGATGAAATTTTTTCACTAGGTATTGTCCTAAAAAAATCATTGCATCCCCACACTAATAAGTGGGATAGATAAAGATTCTTTCTATACAAATACTCAAACATAATCATATACATTTATTTATTTGGTACTTGATGAAGGGTATAAACCATTTTCTACAACACATAACCTGAAAAGGATAATGAAATAATTTCCAAACTCATAATTGATCTAACCATGCCATTAAATATCTGATTCCTCTATTCACTAACTCCATTCCACTGAGGTGTATAATCAAGAGTGAGTTGATATACTATCCAACATTCCATTAATTGTTTATTGAATGCATTACTTAGATACTATCCTCCCAGACTGTGTGGAGTGCCTTAATCTTCATACTAAGAAGTTTTTTTCTACCTCATGAGGGTACCCCTTAAATATATTAAAGGAATAATACTTATACCTAATGAATTAGGTATATCTATACCTAGTATAATAATCAATAAAATTAATTAAATAAAAAAACAACATTTTTCTTTACTGGAAACAGAGCACAAACATCAGTATGAGTCATTTCTAATAGTTTATTATCCCATAATACTTTCCCAAAGAAGTATTCTTTGTTAATTTTCACTTGTAAACATTCATGGAATATATCCTAGTTTTTTAACAAAATATTTTATAAATAACCATCTTGATGTAATTTATATAAATTATTTTCATTTACATGACCATGCCCGAGGTTCCTTAATTGGGTATTGTATGAGTCATTTTTTTCGTGTTCTATCATTTATTTATAATATAGGGTTTTTGATTTCAAGTATATGCAAGACATTATTAAGATATGTTATAACATAATAAATCTTTTCCTTGGGAAATAGAAAAAATTTATTTCCAATCTTTAAATAAAATACCAATGTGTTCAAACTTGAATTTAATATTATGTTTTTGAAAAATAAATAAACATAATTGTAATTTTTTAATACATGAACCAAACCACAAGGAAATTTCAGGTGATAATATCCCACTGAAATAGATGAAATCATCATATCATGTACCTCTTAGATATCCACCTCATCCTTTTAATCTCACGGAATATACTTCATTCTGGTATGTGGAAACAAATGGATAAGACACATTCCGTTTCCAATTACAAACTTGTAGATAATTACATAGTGAAATCAGTGGTAAAAATACCAGAAGTATAGGCTTCATCTCACTAAATTTTCCTACCCATGAAATTATTTTCCAATGGTATTTCTTCCCACATGTAAATAATAAAAATACTATTTCTCAATTCCCTCCCTTTTTATATTTTTAATATTTGAAGGATGATATAATGGGGTCATCAGAATGGGTTTATCCATAAACACCTTAGCCTTTCCTTTCCTCTTATTGTTCACTATAAAGAGTGAAGATTAATTGGTTTTCACATCATTATTATCTTGAAAAAAATATCCAATTTGGTTATGATATACCTTACCATGTTATACATGTCATAATAATAAATAAAAGTCAATAATCTAGGGGTAAATATCTACGAATGATATTAGCTGCTAGTTCTTAGTTCAAATTGAAAATAAGGGACTATAGTCACTAAAAGTACCTGGTCATCTTAAGTAGATGAATTCCTTATTTATTCTCCTTTTTTATCATACACCTATATAGTTCAATTGATATCTATTATATCTCTTATTATTATATCAACCAATATAACATTTTGATATGAGATAACATCTTCTAGGAATATTCCTCCTCATGCATTTTATTCAGTTTACTGGATATCAATGACAACATGATACTCAATACATCTAGTGCATCATCTAAACGATTGTTATATTTTTATTTATCTACCTTGATTTCTCCTTAAAGAGACTCAGTATAATATAAAAAATCTTATACATAAATATTCCTCTCATAGCTTTGTATTATGCACCAGAACCTATATCACTCCTGGAAATTATGCCTAGTGAGGATATTCTCTCTATCAAGTATAGATAATAGTGATATTGAACTGGTGGTGTTGATTTAAATTTTATCTAAAAATTATAAATTTTTTAGATTAATACATTATCAAGGTAAATGATTAGACATTACTAGCTAACTAAATCATTAAATTTCTCCCACTATTTTATGAAACCCTAGCATCCCTCACTGCTGGAATCAAAATACCTAGTTTCTTACAATTCTAGTGATAAAGATGCTTAAAACTGTTCTTCATATTCCAATATATGGCTACACCACTACCAATAGACTGTCATGTTTGGATTTAGACTAGATAAACACATTGAATTATGACTCCTTGATCTGTTGAGTGATGTCCCAACTTCTAGAATATAAAACATTAAATTACTCACTGATTCTTCTTTAAGGTGTTAAAAATATTTATATTGCTACTTATTTTCTTCCACCTTTAGATAATTGAAATAATCACACCCATAAGAACTCAATAGTATCAAGATTTACCCTCAAATAATGCTGATGAGAACCTCAAACAAATTGTTTTATTAAAATTAAAGTGATAGAATATGTTATGAATTAATATTTCTTTGAGGGTTTCACTATTAATTGATAAATGATTTAATTTTATAATTTTTATGTCCTACTATATGATCACTCTAAAAACTAAACAACTTATTAAATAGAAATTATTTATCATTTAATTTTGATCTATTCATTTAAGTTTATTATTATATGTGATCATGTCAATATAAATATTATCAAAACAACAATAAACCATGCATAAATTAAATAAACAACAAGTATGATCTTGATAATTTTCTATTAGTCGATCCATTGAATGTATATGGATCAATTATGACCCTATGGAATGAATTCATGATTTTTTTATAACTCGCATTGCAGATCACACCGTATACATTATAATAAAGTCTTCTCTAGAATCCCCACTTTTCTTAGTGTGGTCCACATATTATCTCGTCTTTTATATAATATATAATCATTCGAGATAGCTCACTGAAATGCACAATAATACACATGGATGTGCAATCCAATATACATAGATGTAGGGGAAACATGATTCACAGACTATCAAAAATAAATTAGTTATTACAATTATCACACAATATTATAAGGATAACAAAATTAAATTAAAAACTAGACACCCAATAGTCATTTTATTCTCATTGTAACACCCTATGATTTCATAGTAAGTTATTTTCTTTAAAATAATTCAATCGCTCGCGCTACACGCAACACTGAGTTTGAGCACATAATGGCATACCAAACTAGTCGTTCAAAAGTAGTTATGAATAATATTATTGAATTTTATATACTCCATATAAATTTAGAATCCATATTATGTGTTTATTAGACAAAATAAAAGAACAAACTCATTATTTAAATAAAAGAAGTATTTTTCAAAAAAATGAAATTTTAACACCTTCCAATGGAAAACCCTTTTTAAAATCAACATTTTTCACTTTTATATATTCAATTTAATGAAATTAAATTTTTCATTAGAATTGGGACATGAAAAAATATTTTGAATAAATTTTCGGTACTTTTATGCTAACTTTCATATTTTGATGAATATTGAAAAATACTGAATTTTAATTGACAACAATTTTTTTATTCGAAATAATTTATAGGGATAAATTATCCATTTGAATGGTTTGTAAGTATAATTAGATTATATTTTTATCATGTAATATAATTTATGTCATTGGATGTAATTTCATATTTAAACAGGACATAAACAATTGTCAACCTTTTGATAGTTATTGTTTCATAAAAACATGGTTTCGCTTTTAACAACAAGAATTAATTTTAAATTAATATCTGCCACTTTTATGTTTCGAATTTGGAAATATGGATTCCATATTTGGAATCATGAGGTTCAAATTGTTTAAATATTTAATATTTATCTTTAGAAATTTCGAATATTTTCATCAGTAAATATTTTATTTACCATGGTTAAAGGGAAAATATGGTAAACTAGGGTAACAAAATAATATTATAATAATATTAAATTACTATAACATATGTCTTATTACTATTGGTTGATAAATTTCCGACCATGGCCATCCTTGGGTGGAATTGGGGACCCCATGGAGTCAGTTGAGTGTGATAATGACACTTTATATTAATTAATTTAAAATAAAGACCAAAATGACATAAACATACATCTTTTATTAATTTTTTTTAAATCAGCTTATATAAATTATCTTTTGGAATATAAATACTCATTAGAAATATAAAATAAATTCCTACATAATTATATTTTATTTATAAATTATAGAAATTAAAAAATTAAATTTATTTATGACACAATGATGATGTAGTAATTACCTTGTTAATGAATGAATCAAATAAATGGTATTGTAAATATTATAATAAATATAATTTTAAAGTTTGTATGACATAAATTATTTTTATAGGTTAATATGAAATGTTAGGATTTATTAAATTTATTTTTTTCGACGTAATCATGTTGTGATGACATTCACAAACAGCAAATATTAAATTGTGTAAAAATTAGCATAAATGAGTTTTTAAAACAAATAATATATTATTAAATTATATAATTTCCTTAAAAATATACGTAACTTCTAAATAACTTAAATAATAATAGTTATCTTAGTAATTAACCACATGGGGTTCACTTGTCTTGTTATAGTATGTTTATTTACCATATAGTATAAAAATATATAGAGACAAGGTAAATGTCAAACTATTAAACTAAGAGTTAAATCTAAAAGATAAGGTTAATATGGTGAACTAAACCTGTATAAAACCTATTGGTTGAGAGGGTTTCGACCCATAACAACATTTTCCTCTAAATAATTAATTTGGGAGCCATTAGAAACTTAAAAGGAGTTTATTATAAAATAATATTTCATGATTTTCCTAAAGTGACCCTCAAATCACTTATAAAATGGTTCTTCACCTTCTCTTACTTTCACACCTCCAAATCCATTTTTATTAGCCTAAACCATCCCAAATATACTATAAACTATCCTTCCTTAAACTGATAGGCCTTAATTTGATCATAAAGAAAACCTAATGATCACTTTTGATCAACTGAAAAAAAAACACCTCAAGAAGAGGTAATAATTTCACCACCCTCTTTCATGTTATTTTCTTCTTCCACTTCCACTTTATTTGTTGTTTACATACCAAAATAATAACTCCAGTACCTTATACATACTATAATGTTATTATAAATATGGTAAAACCATATACATTATTCCATCCATCCTGTAAATGACAAAGTCAATACGTGCATACGTATGGCTTACCCTCTCCACGTCGTTGTGTAGTTTGTTATTCAAACACCTCATTATTTTAATGGGAATAATAATGAGTATAACTGATGTAGATAATAAATATAACATGATAATTATTATTTATATATTATATACTATCAAACTACATATTATTTCACCATCATTATAATGATATTGTCGCGCGGGCACACGTACGGATTACCGTCTCCTTGAACGCGATGAGATTCATTTCCCATTGTAATAATTCAAGAATAAATTTCCTTTTATGATTAAAAATAATTTTTATGAACATAATATAATTATGTATATTAATAAAATACATCATATCCATAACAAACATGGCTTACATAACCAATCATATAAATGATAACGAATCAGTTAACATCCGAAATAATGATACTACTAAAATATTATTAACAAAGAAATATTATAAGATCATATATGATATCATATTTATGTATATGATTCTAGTATAATTTAATAATAATGATTTAACTATTATATAGGAGTTTACGTACCCTCCAAAAAGGAAAAGTAAAATGTAAGGGGTTTCTTATCTCACTTTTAATTCTATGAGATTTCCATTGTTTTCCACTTATCTATTGCATGTGGTGTATTGTGTATTGCCCTTTGATATATATTATCTTAATTATCTATATATTCAGTGTATTTTGGGATTAATTTGGTTGTTATTAACTTTTGGTCATACGACTCGATTGATTACGACATGGTATGGGGTTTTCATCTCACTTCTTTTTTCCTTGAGATTCATGCTATATTGCCTCTATTTACTTTTGTGTTGTATATGTAATTCTTATGGTTTTATTACTTATGCAACATAAATTAATTTATGGGTATTTACATCTTCATTTTATAATCCTTATTTCAAGGGGTTTATGTTTCATAAGTCACCAAATCGGCAAGGGAATTACTAATTTTGATTTCCACTCATTGGGTTTTACACAAACATCATTGATTATTTTACTCCAATATTATGTGTGAAATCTCTATTTATTTTTTTATGTAGTAATTTAAACTCCCCTTTGTGTGGATATTCTTTTTATATACATATTCACTCCATTGATAAATTCTAAAGTCCTCTATATGAACTTGATAAGATTAATCTTAACTCAATTTTCATTCATTGAGTTTATCATCTGAGTCATTGGTGTTTTTGTTATAATAATATATGGGAATGTCCTAGGATTGTTTTACACAGAATATAAAATCATATTTAGTGTATTTATATTTTTTCAGACATAATTATGTCATTTATTTATTCTTAAACTAAGGATATAGTTATTTTAAGGGATTTCATCTCAACTTACATTCCATTGAGACTTCTTTGTTGTTCTACTCAAATTAAATTTTATTTGGTGTATATACTGTACTTTGATATAATATATCATGAATCGCTTTATTCCCATGATATTATTATGTTTTTCTTACCTCAATTATTTGTATTCAAGAATCACTCATTTGGTTAGGAACTCTAACTAAAATATCATTTTAAATGTTTTAAAATTTTATTCTTCTAAATCTTTCTCATTAATTTCCATGTTTCAAAAATGGTCTTAAGGATTTATTTATATGGAAATTAATGTTTTAAAATTAAAATTATTTTTAAAAGTTTCAAAGTGGTATGGGAAACTTTGACTCAAATATCTATTTTAAAAATATTCTTGATAAATAGTTATTCTTTTAAATGTTTTCAAGAAAAAGGGGGATATTTCTCTCAAATAGTTTTGATGATTATTTTCACATATGTGAATATCCTTCATTATTCTCGATTGAAGTTAATTTATTATAATATAATCTTCCATATTTTATTGAATTAGCTATGTTTGACTGTGGATGTGCTATTTTTATACCATTCATCGTTTATGGTTAAAGTATTTACATTTCGTATGCTAGTTTAATACGAATGTTTTTGTTAAGTTTCCAAATTTTTGTATGAGGAATGAATTGGACTTAGTATGTGATGGGTGGATCTTGATATAGATCCTCGATGCATCAGTAGGTCTCATGAGACAAACTAGTGTCTTGGCATAGTTTCTTGAAAAAATATTATTTGTAGTCTTGGCATAAGGCCTTGACTATGTGGTTATGAAGTCTGGAATTATGCATTACATCCTTATGAAATTGGCTATTGATATTACATGTGATTATTAGACTAGTAGAATATCAATGTGAATAATTAAATGGAATTATTTGATTTATCTTTTCTATATTATGTTTAAGTTTATGTTTAAAATGTTTGTGTTCTATTCTTATATATTGCCATAAATGTTAGTTATTATTTATGATAGTTTCTATAATATTTTTTATCTTTACTGATCATCTGAGCTCGCCCCTTTCTTATGTTTTATTTTTCCCATGATGCAAAGAATTATATTATGATTAAATTTCACGAATAGGATAAGGGATATAAGAGTGTTCAAAATGGACATAATATTTTTTTTATTTAATGATGTAATGTAAAACTTATGTATGTATCTAGTACTTCCATGGATACTAAATTGATTTGTATTTCAGGACATTATTCCTTGTATCATTCCAATGTTATGTAAAAATGCATTGATTCTGGGTAACTAGGGTCGAGGTGTTACTGTTGGTATCAGAGGAAGTTCAGTACAAACCTTGGAAGCTAGATTAAAAAAAACTCTGATTAGGAAACACTACCCTCAAATTAACGTTGAGGATTAGTATATAAGAGCATCAAAAAATTTTTGTATTGTAAATATTATGTGGGTTTTCCAAGAAATAAATCCCTGTCTAGATATGAGCAGGTAGAGGCGGCTCTAGCATAGAGGTACCTATGAGTGAAAAATTTGACCATGAGTTTCAGGTTTGACCTAGGGTATCATGGTATATGACAACAGGCCTTGCTGCACTCTTGGTTATAACACTCCTAGGGTATATGCTTAGGATAATTCACATTTTCATTACAAACCAATATGAAAGATTTTAATATAATATGAGAATAAATAAACTTGGTTAATCCTAAGGTGTTCTAGATTTAAAATAAGGGGTTATGATATTCTTTAAATGATTTTATGACTGACATTATGTTTTCTTGTGTTAGTCAATGGCTGGATTCCAAGGATGTCATAGTGACATTGAACATGGTGTACAAGGTGGGAATGGTTGTGGAAATTAGAAACAAAATGGATTGTTGATAGGTGTAAAAAATATCATGTTCATGCCAAATAATTTTTCCAAAAACATGATCAAAAACATATATATTAACCAAATCCCAGACTAAATGAGGAAGAGAAAGGTTTTGAATGATAAGAGTCCCAGTAGTGAATACCATGGAGAAAAGAAAGCTCAATTTTTATCATGTGGTAAATGGGGGGAAAGTGTCTCAATGGAACACAGAAATGCATTATTTGTGGGAAAGAAGGTTATATAGTAAAGAATTGTTGAGAAAAAACAAACAGTACTATGGAAGAAAAAAATTGATCCCAAGAATCCATTTATAGTAATTTTTCGTTAATGTAGGGGACCTGTGCATTACCCGAGTGAATTGCCTATTCTTTAGCATAACCTCTTGGTCAAGGAAAAACTTTGTGGAAATAAATGGTTGAAAAAATGTATAAAAGTTTTAGCACTCTTTGTGCATGGGATTACATACGAAGAATTTTCTATTGTTTATCTCACCCTACTGTTGTTTATGTAAAAATTCAATTTTAGGAAGAATTATCTTTTCTATTATTGTTATAAATATCCATTTGGGTTTATATGATCTGTGAATTTGAGGAAATTTCATGTTATTAAATTTTGGGATGAAAATGCATGGTAGGAGATAACATTTTTGGTGAAATTATAATATGGTTATTTTGAATTTTTTATTTCACATTGGGAATGTTATAAAATATAGTTTTTTGAAAAAAGACAACACACAGACCATGTGACAACCCATTGCATCAGAAAAATATGTGGGAATCGATCCCACAACTAGAGTGATATTGGGATTTATCACCTACCACTATAATACATGAAGTATCTCATTAGTGTGACTAATTGTTTTTAGTTAAATGATTTTATAGATCATTAATCAGTTGATTTGTGATATTATTTCTTATCAAATGGATAAAAGTAGTATAGGAAAATGATTTGGTGATTAAGTGATAAATGTTATTTTGGAAGATGTTTACTCTGTTGGGAACACTTTATGCCTAAGTAAAATAGAATACTATGAGATTTCATTTGAGGATTAATGGTGGATTTTTTATGTTTTTATTATTTATTTATATAGATTTTCGTTATTTATGTAAATGATTAACATACCATAGAGAATATGTGATTAGGTTAATTACTTTAAGTATGTGACTTTAAAAGTAGTCAATGTTATTTAGAGATACAATTTAATGTGGAAGACTACATAACCAAATTGTTTTCTGTTTTGGGTTTCAATATTAGTTTGGGTTATATTGAAGGATGTTAAGGACAATTGTTTATTGAATGGTATTTATTGAACTTTGGGTATTGTTGGTATAATTTTAGATATTAAGATTAGTATTTCTTTCTCTAAAGTATTGTTGTTTTGGGAGATTATAAGATCTTGTACTAAACATTTTGGGTTTGGTTAATATCTAAAGAAAAATTAAATATATACTTTATCTTTTGTGGATCATGTGATTCTCTAAAAGTTGATTCGAGCACTTCAGGTGTGATCGAGTCATCTTGAATACTCATAGTTAGAAAAAAAGATGAGTTAGTGGTACAAATTTATTAAATGATGAAACACTAATTAAAAAGTAAGTATATATCTTTATTTTCTTAGTCAATAACATAAATAAATTCCTCAACTTTATGAAATGGAATTTAAAACAAAAAAATGTGGTCCATTTACTTTTCCTGCTGGGAGACTATTGACTTTTTATCTCATCACAAGTTTGTGGTTTTTTTGTTGTTAACATTTTTATGATCATTTTTTCTATCACTCTCTATCAGAACATGACACTTAGTTTATCTTCCATATCAATGTTTTCATAAATGGAATCCTAGTATGGGTTATCCTTGGTGACCTTTTGTACTTCTAGTTCTTTCATTTAAAGTGATATTTTTGTTAACTATTTTTCCGATGTGGGACTATCAAAGAAGTTTCCAAGCCCAATTTTAAAATTTTGAGGAAACAATTTCCAAAAGGTGGGAAGAATTTAACACCCCAAGATTTCAGAGTAAGTAATTTTCTTTACAGTAATTCAATAGATTGCGCTACACACAACAAAGAGTTTGAGTGCACCACGACTTAACAAACAAGTCATTCAAAAGCAGTTATGAATACTATTTACTGAATTTTAAATTATATATACTATATATAATTTTATAATCCATATTATTTATTTCATAGACATAATATAAGAACAAATTCATTTTTTCATATAAAAAAGTATTTTTCAAAAAATACAAATTTGAAAACTTCTAATAGAAAATCAATTTTAAAACAAATATTTATAACTTTTTTATATTCAAATTAATGAAATTAAATTCTTCTTTAGAATTGGGACATAAAAATTTTATTTTGAATACATTTTTGGTATATTTCTATTAACTTTCATATTTTTATGAATATAGAAAAATAGTAAATTTTAATTGAAAAAAACTTTCTTAATAGAAATAATTTATAGGGATGAATTATTTGTTTGAATGGTTTGGAAGTTTAATTATATTATATTTTTATCATTTAATAAAATTTATCTCATTGTATGTATTTTCACATTTAAATTGGATAAAAACACGTGTCAATATTTTGATATTTATTATTTCTTAAAAACATGTTTTTTGTTTTAACAATGAGAATTAATTTTAAATTAATTTCTACCACTTATGTGTTTTTAATTTTGAAATATGTATTCCATATTTGGAATAAGGAGGTTCAAATTGTGTAAATAGGTAACACTTATTTTTTTTACATTATGAATATTTACTTTAGTAAATATTTTATTTACCATGGTTAATGTGTAAATACGGTAAATTAAGGTAACAAAATAATATTATAATAATACTAATTTACCCTAACATGTGATATATTTTTATTTTTTTGAAACATTTTCTTCAATGGGAATCCTTGGGGTAAATTTTGGGACCCCATGGAGGCACTTGAGAGTGATAATGACACTTTATATTAATTAATTTAAAGTAAAGACAAAAATGACATAAACATATATCTTTTAGTAAAACAATTTTTACATGGGGTTATATAAGTTATCATTTGGAATAAAAATACTCATTATAAATATAAAAATATTTAATACATAATTATATTTTATTTATAATTTTTAGACATTAAATGATTTAATTTATTTATGGAACAATGATGATGTAGTAATTACCTTATTAATGAATGAATCAAATAAACGGTATTGTAAAAATTAAAATAAATATAATTTGAAAGTTTTTATGCCATAAAATAATTTTATAGGGGAATATGTCATGTTAGGATTTATTAATGTTATTTTATTAGAAGAAATAAATTTTTGACGACTTTCACAAAAACCAATTACTAAATAGTGTCAAAATTAATATAAATGACTTTTTAAAACAAATATTCTATTATTAAATTATATAATAGTACTAAAAATCTATGTTTATACCAATAAACTTATATAATTATAGATATATTAATAATTAACCCCATGGGGTTCTATTGGCTTGTTATAGTATGATTTTTAACCATATAGTATAAAAACTCAAAGAGACATGGTAAATGTCAAACTATTTATCTAAGAGTTAAATCTAGAAGATAAGGTTAATATGATGACCTAAACCCTTCTGAAACCTATTGGTTGAGTTTTTTTCGACCCATAACCACCTTTTACTCTAAATAAATTATTATTGATCCATTATAATCCAAAAATTATTTTATTATAATAAAATATTTGAAGCTTTTCCTAAAGAGACCCTCACATCCCTTATAAAAGTGTACTTCTCCTTCTCTTAATTTAACACCACCAACGACATTTGGTTCGGCCATCCCATTCCAAAATAACCTCTCTACTATCCTCCCTTCAACATAGGGTCCTTACTTTGATCAGAAATTCAACCTATAGAGCCCTTTTGATCAACTCAAAATGAAACACCCGAAGAAGATTTAATAATTTCACCACCCTCTTTCAAGTTCTTTTCTACTTCCACTTCCTCTTTATTTGTTGTTTCCATTCCAAAATAATAAATCCATTACCTTATAAATATTTTGATACTATTATAAATATGGCACATCCATATTAATTTTTCTATCCATCGTACAAATGACAAAGTCACCATACGTGCGTACGTATGGCATACCGTCTCCACGTCGTGGTGTAGTTTTTTTATTCAATCACTTATTTATTTGGATGGGTATAATAATGAGTATATCTGATGAAAATAATAAATATAACATGTTAATTATTCTTTATATATGATATAATATCCAATTACATATGATTTCACCATCAATATAATGATATTGTCTCTCATGCGTACCTACAGATTACAGTCCCCACAATCGCGATTAGATTCATTCCACATCGTAATAATTCAAGAATAATTTTCATTTTATGAATAAAAATATTATTTATGAACATAATATAATTATGTATATTAATCAAATACATCATATCCATAACAGACATGGCTTATGTAACCAAGTATATAAAGGAAAACGAATCAGTTAAAATCTAAAACGATGATACTACTAAAATATTATTATCAATGAAATACTAGAATATCATATTTGATATAATATTTATGTATATGATTCTTGTATATTTTAATAACAATTACTGAACTATTATACATGAGGTTAACGTACCCTCTACTAAGGAAAAGTACATTGTAAGGGGTTTCTTATCTCAATTTTATTTTCGTGAGATTTCCATTATTCGCCAGTTATTTATTGCATGTAGTGTATTGTGTACAGCCTTTTGATATATATTATCATGATTCTCTTTATATTAATTTTATTTTATGATTCATTTTGTGGTTATTATCTTTTTTTTCATATAAATCGATCGATTACAACATGGTAAGGGGTTTTCATCTCACTTCTTATTTTCGTGAGATTCATGCTATATTACCACTATTTCCTTTTGTGTGGTGTATGTGCTGCCCATGATTGTATTCCTTATGTAACATAATTTAATTTATGGGTATTTAATTCTTCATTTTATGATCCTTATTTCACGGGGTGTATGTTTTTCAAGTCAACAAATCGTTAAGGGAATTTCTAATTTCGATTTCCACTCATTGGGTTTTACACAAACATCATTGATTATTTTACTCCAAGATTATGTGTGAAATGACTATTTATTTATTTATGTAGTAATTTCCACTCCCCTTTGTGTGGATATTATTTTTATACACATAATAACTCCATTGATAAATTCTCAAGTCATCGATATAAACTTGATAAGAGTAATCTTAAATCAATTTTCATTCATTGAGTTAAACATCCAAGTCATTGGTGTTGTTGTTACAAGAATTTGTGTGAATGTCCTATGATTTTTTTACACTGAATATCCAATCTTATTTAGGGTATTTATATTTTTTCACACATAATTATTTCATTGATTTATCCTTAACCTAAGGATAGGGTCTTTATAAGGGATTTCATCTCAACTTACATTACGTTGAAACTTCTTTGTAGTTATGCACCAATTAACTTTTATTTGGTGTATATATTGTACTTTGACATAATATATCATGAATCCATTTATTATCATGATATTATTAAGTTTTTATTACCTCAATTATTTTTATTCAATCTTCTCTCATTTGGTTTGGAACTCTAACAAAAATATCATTTTAAATGTTTTAAAAATTTATTCTTAAAAATATTTTTCATTAATGTCCATGTTTTAAAAATGGTTTTAAGGATTTATTTATATGGACATTAATGTTTTAAAATTTAAATTCCATTTAAATGTTTCAATGTGGAATGGGACACTTTGATTCAAAAATCTATGTTAAACATCTTCTTGATAAATATTGATACATTAAAACGTTTTCAATAAAAAGGGGGATATTTCTCTCAAATAGTTTTGATGATTCTTTTTATCTATGTAAAAATACTTAAATATTATCTATTGAGGTTAATTTATTATAATAAAATCTTCCATATTGTATTGAATGAGTTATGTTTGACTGTGGATGTGTTGTTTTTATAACATTCATGGTTTATGTTTAAAGTATTGACATTTCAGATGCTAGTTTAATACGAATGTTTAGGTTATGTTTCAAAATTTTCATATGAGGAATGAATTGGACTTAGTAAGTAATAAGTGAATCTTTCTATATCTCTTAGATGAATCGCTAGGTCTCATGAGGCATACTAGTGTCTTGGCACAAGTCCGTGACAAAATCTTATTTGTTTTCTTGGCACAAGGCCTTGACTAAGTGGTTTTGAAGTTTGGCATTATGCATTCCATCATTATGAAATTGGCTATTGAGATTACATGTGATTATATGATTAGTATAAAATCAATGTGATTATGTAAATTGAATTATTTGATTTATCTTTTCCATATTATGTTGAATTTTAAGTTTAAAAGGCATGTGTTCTAGTCTTACACATTTCCTTAAATATTAGTTATTATTAATGACAGTTTCCGCTATATTGTTATCCTTACTGAGCATCTGAGCTCAACCCTTTATTATATTTTTTTTCCTAGGATGCAAGGAAGTATATTACGATTAACTTGCAAGAATATGGTAAGGGATATAAGAGTGTTCAAAGGGGACACAATGTTGTTGTTTTATTTCATGATGTAATGTAAAAACTTATGTATGTATCTAGTACTTCCAAGGATACTAAACTGATCAGCCTTTTAGGACATGATTCCTTGAATTATGGAAATGTTATGTAATAATTCACCAATTCTGGGTAACTGGGGTCAGGGATTTACAGTAATGATCAATCAATAGGTAATAAGCAAGATATATAAAATTAATTTTGTAATAAATTATATTGTAGGGAATTTTATATAAATTAAGATAATTTTATCTAATATTAATTCATTAAAAATTAACCACATGATCAAAAAAATTAAAACATTCCATCAATATGTGTTACATTTTCAATTTTTAGTACTTTTTTCCCATACACCAAGGGACTCAAAAAATACATAAAAGGGTTTGCTGGCAATTTTGGGGCCCTAAAGGGGTTGTGCTAGTTAGAAAGGGTCTAATATGACCTGGATGGGCCTTTGGGTTGATCTGTGGTGGTTCACCACATGAGATGTACATCTGGTGGTGATGAAGGTAGGTGGTTGTCCACCCCATTCAAAAGTAGACAAGTGATTTTTCATAATAATGCTTCCCTCCCATGTGGGTGATTTAATCCAAACAAACCCCATAAAATAATATTTGCGGGGATAAGATTTGATGGGGCATATTAGTTACCCCCTTTATATTTTATTTTACTTTGTTGGCATGTCCAGTTCCCACTCCTCTATTTCATCAATTTTCTATTTCTTTTTTCTAACCTGCAAGCCCCTCTCCTTTTGGATTCCCCCATTTTTATTTTTATTTTCTTTATGAGAAAATAACTAATCATACATTAATATGATTTTATTCATTTTTAATTTCTATAAATTTATAGAATGAAGAAATATTTAGAAAAAAATATTCAGACTATAGGAAAATAGGAAAAGAAATGCCGACCTTCATAATTAGTCATTATCACAATCTGAGGAAAAAATAAACATATATGAATATATGTTATTTTAATTTTTATTACCTATATAAAAATATTTTAGCTATAATTTAAAACATTATATAATTATAACTTTTCCATATAAGATTAAATCGAATTCTGATTCAGTGTGATGAAACCATTGTGATCAATCTACTAAATTTTTTGATTTTATCATTTTCTTAAATTATCACATGATCTCTTCGATATCAATTGTTGGTATCAATGTGCATAGTATAAGAATATATGATTGGGATGTAAAATTTTATGCCACTGGATAGATTTAATAATGTGTTCTCCGTCGATTATTTGAGCAGTAAAAGGCAATGAATTTTGTGTGGATATATTTAAGAAAAAAATAAAATCGAATAATTACCTCATTAAATTTGAAGGCGCATTACACAACCACTTGTCTTTGGTGACCTTTTATCAAAGGAATATATATAGTATCAGTCTAGATTTTCCAAACAAGTTTTGAAGTCTACTAGAATACCGATCATTAATGCCAGGGTGCTAGCGTAGAGATTCGACGAAGCCTTCAAATTTTGAACGATCACCACAATACCGATCAATCAATCCTTGTAAGAGAACATATATCTGTTTCTTGGATCGATTACTTATATCTCCAGGATATTAGAGAAATAAGGGGGAGGCATTGAAATATGAGTGATAGATAGTGTGGTGAATGAGATCCTTCTATGACATATATTAATATATGAAATATCTGAAAATGGATCCCCAATCTCCACATACGTATTAACCAACAAATAATCTATAAATTACATTTTATAACAAACTACCTATTTCAAAAATGTTTTTATAATATTTTGACTTAATTTTAATATAATATATATATTATTGGATAAAAGTGATCCATTAACTCGACTAATTATTCCCATAAATATTAAACGAACCTTGAATATTAAAATGAAATTTATTTGTTAAATATTTTCCCATATATTCTCTTAAATATTAGTATATACATTAAATAGATAAACACAACTCTATCTATTATATACTCGAATAATACTATTTTTTTTATTTCTTGGTGATTATTTATACTCAGATTTTTCTTAGACCTCGTGATGGGACACCCTATATCCTATACTCGTATACATTAGAATAGGATGTAATTTTGAATATTCTATGTGTGTGACCCTCTAGGACCTTATCTAGATATCAGTGAATAGTATTCATAGACTAGTTGATGATCCTGGCAACCCATCAAGGCATATAAAGAGATATGGAATTTTTATAGTATAGATAAATGTCCCTATTAACACATGCCATGAAATATAATCTCTTAGTCTTTTGATATTTCATAAAGAAGAAAAAAAACTTTTTATCATAATTTCTTATTTCATTATTATTCACTAAACTTATTGAAAAAATGTAAATTCTTCTACAATGGATATCAATTAAGTAAATGTACTACCATCCTGATCAATTGATCCCACGATATAACTTTCTTTTGAAAGAAAAAAATTATATGTTGACCATTTAGTAAATTTCATACCATTAATGGCACACCCAACACTATCATACATTTAGTGACCCAGTTTTCATATTTTATTAATGTATGTAATCAAATTGTATACCATGATAATATAACCTAGTTTGGAGACCATTAAATTTGTCCACAAATAGAAGCTTGTAATGACACCAGAATTATATGGTGTTCCTATTGGTAGTATAGTCTACATGTTCTCATCGACACATGATATGCATAACTAACTAAAAAATTCAAAATAATATGCATCACTACCTATGATCCACACACACCTGATTGTAAAACATCATCTATGTCCCAACGACATGAGGCATCCTGATTATAGGACATACATTTTAGATTACAGTCTTGGTTTCTTAATTTTATCATTATAACTGGGGAATGACTATAACTTCTTTTATATGACCTTAAATATAAAGACATTACCATAAATAAAGTGAACACAGAATTGTAAAAAATATTATGGTAAGATAAACACATTTATAAATAAAATTATATATATGTAAAATTATTGATGTATAGAAAGGTTTTTGATCCAGGAAGCCCACTCACAACATAAAAGTGGTAGAAAATGAACATTAATTTAATGGTAAGATATTATATGGCTATGATATCTTAAAAAATAATATTTGGACAAGTTTATGTCACATTTTTACTCTAATATCTTAGTTTTAACATCCTATGTAAACCCATATTAATATTAATTTTGGTTATATATTTTTTACTATTAATTTTTTTTGAAAGTTAAAGTGTATCTATTAAAAAATATGGAAATATAACACTTCAAATCCAATAACATAGAGTTGGTGTCTACTCTGTTACATAGGTAAACGATACAAGGGATCACACAACAAATGAATGATTAGTTTATAAGTCTTTATAAACTAGATACTTATATGATTACCATATTACATTTAAAATATAAAACAAAAGAATAAGAAATATTATTGAATCCTTGATATCATTGATAATATCCTTCTTCATATATAGTTTTTGATAAGACAAATAAAGGGTGAGATCAGATTATCTATAAAAAATTCATATAGTGGAATCTATAATGAGTAAATAGGGAAATATAAATAGGGAGGAGTGGATAATCAATATACTAGCCATTCAATCCAAAACATGAATTCAAATAATATATTTGGACAATATCAATATAGAAAACACACATATAGAAGAAAATGAATCCTTAATTATAGAAATTCATAATTTTATATATTCATGATCAAGGCCTCTCAATAAATATATCATTAATCATATGATAAATATATCTCAACAAATGATTTTTTTAATAAATGGGTTGGTGTAAACCAGATACCCATATAAAATAAAATTCATACTATTTTGTGTCATGATACCTATCGATGAATTGATGGGCTATATATTACCTGAACTCACTCATTACTTTTAAATAATATAGATTCCCCATGTCATGAAGGATGAAGACAATTCATTCTCAAAATGACTTATAAATAAACAATTTTTCTTTTTTGAATCATGAATAAAAAATATTAATAATTCAACTTCATTATCATAAACTATATAGATAAATAATGAATATAGTATCATTTTAACATATCACTAAGAACCCGAATGGGTGTTTACATAGATGAAAATTCCATGAAAGGATAAATAGAACATTTCTTGAGGAAGATACCTAGTTTTATTTCTGAAATAAATTATTTAAAATATCAAAATTTAATGAATATTAATAAAATGATTTATTGAAAATAACCGTGTAAAATTTTTAGGAATAATTTTAAAAAAATATTAGTCATGGCAGTGATAAAATCAATTCATGTTGTGTTGGATAAAATAAATATTTTATTCACACCTTTAGTAAAAAGTACATCTATTTGGAAAAACATGTTGATTCCTTTTAAGAACTCTGTATAGAAATTCAAACATGTGTAAAAACTACATTAATAAATCAGTGGATAATTGTAAAATTATTTTTAATTTTTTTAAAATTTTTTATAGATATGGAAGAAATTATTTTGGTAAGAATACTTCAAAACATATTTTTTTAAAGTATCATACATGTAACTTACATATTGATTCTTGATACGAAAATAGATCAAATGTGATAATAACATGTTAAACCCAACATAGATAAAAATTAAATATATTGGGTATAAATAATTAGGATTATATAATTTTCTCAATGTAAATATGAAGATAAACAATATTGAAACAAGGGGTTATTATAACGGAAATTCCTTATCTGAAGTTCATTTTTCTTCACAAGTGATTCTAACTTCCTATATAATTACTTAAAATTTATTATAATTCCTTAACTTAACCAGATACATGATTATAATACTATATAAAATCCATTTATGAAACTCTAATACATTTTTATTAATATTTCCTAATTAAATTTATCTTTTCAGAGTGTTTCATTTTTTCTGGAATGTTTTGGTTTAGAAGTTTTATGTGAATTAACATTTATCATGGTTATGTCATCTATTGTTTTTTTAAATTATGATATAAATGTAATATATATTCATTATATATATATATATATTATGGTGGATATGAAAAATGAACCATACTCCTTCCTGGATGTGGTATTCCCCACATATGCATGAGAGATGTAATCATTTATTTAACAGGAGGAAGGGTAAAATGGTAAATGATATATTATATTTTAAAAATAATATTTTTCAAAAATAATTATATATTACCATTATACCCATAATAATAACCATTCATGATTGGTGGTGATGAAAAATGAATTGCGTCGCCTTGTAATACAATAGTTTAGGCATAGAAAAGAATAACGATTTTGTTTCCCATTTGATGGTGAAGGAGATGAATAGAGGTTAGAATAAATATGTAATACCATGTTATTATATGGGATATAATTATTAAATTTTATGATCTTGGTTATCAAAAAATTAAGGGAGGTATAAGAATAAATAAAATGAAAACACTTGATTAAGAGCTATACCACTTCTTTGGACAATCTCTGCTAGCTTTCACCATAGGAGTTCTAAGGATAGTATTTTGATCAAATAAGGACCACTTGATCCTGGGGATGTTTTGTAGGAAGTTTTTTTATTGAGATTTTATGGGATATGAGTCCCAATAATTATGGAGAATAAAGGATAATGGTATAATTTTATAAGTGTAGCAGAGGACACACGTGAAATGTTTCAAAATATTAATATATATTAATTACTAAATCAAACAAAATGGATCCAAAATTAATTTTTTTTGATGATTATAAGGTTAAGGTATACATAAAATAACCTAATGGTGTTTAATCAAGTGTTTTCTATTATCTTAAATCCTTATCTTTCTATTTTAACCCTTTTAACCCATTTCACACTTAACTAAGGTAATAAATATTTACCATGCTTACTATTCATTAAGAAAAAATTACGTGAAATTATTAAATAATATTAATTTTTATAATTCAAAATTCGATTAAAATTTTATTAATTCAAATCCATGAACTGGTAGAAATTAAGTTTAATATAATTTATCAAAATGAAATAAAAACTATTTTTAGAAAAATGTTTTCTTAATCATAATAATTATTTTGAAGAAAAAGAAATTATAATAGTGTTTCCAATTTAATTAATTGGATTATTCAAAATTATAGGATAATTCTTTTTCTTAGAAACCAATCCCAAATATAAAGGTACTTATAAATACTTGATCACAATAATAGAACTAAAAACAATATTTATCTGAACAAAAACATTTCATAGATTTCCAAAATGTTAAGAATTTATTTTTAAGTTCAACATTATATTATTATATCTCTAGTAGAAAGAAGGCCATTAGCGACCACCAAAAGCTGTCACTAAAGGCCTAGAGTGGCTGCCTACAGTCCGCCAAATGGTGGATGCTTTATCCCAACTGCGTTTTTCCTTTAGCATCCGCTATTTGGCAAACCCTATAGATAACATCAATATTACATATAGCGACTGCCATATAGCGGTCGCTACAGCTTACTTTGGCATGGTCTATAGAGACTGCCATTTGGAAGTCTCTTTAAACCTTCCATGCAAGCATATCATGACCGCCATATGGTGGCCTCTATAGGTTTTTTTATTTGTTTAAAGAAAATTCACAGCAACATTAACATATAATATATTTCAAAAATAAAAAAAATATTTACAAATACCTAAAACCATGAGAACATAAATGTTTTTTCCTCATCCTCTTCAAGCTCCACACCCATCATCGAATAAAACTTCATCACAAAAATTAATAAAATAATTAGTACAAAAAAATATTTGAACTAATAATTGAAATGAAATTGAAACTGCATATTTGGTCATCCTAGAAAAAGCACATATCTGATTGACCTTTCATCTACTCATATACATCACAAATAACAATAAGGCAGGTTTCCTATGATTTCATGTCATTATGAAATTGTTTTCTATGTATTTGATTATTAAATGCATGTTTTTATGTTTTATGACACTAAAAGTGTATTTTGGGTCATACTGAGAAAACAACATCTTTGATTGAAATTCTGTCTGCTCGACAATTTCCTAATTTTCTCTATGGTTTTTGTCATCTGATTTCACCACATTCAGAGGTTTTTCGACTATTTTTTACCCTTGGAACCACCTTTTTAAAAAAAGTCAAACCTTTAAAAACCAAAAATTCGGTAGTTCCGGGCAGACCGCACCTCCGATTGACATGTAGTCTCCTCATACACATCAAAAATAATAATAAGATAGATTTTTTTTTGTGATTCAAAGTCATTCTGAGGTCATTTTCAATATATCTCTAAATGTTAAACACATGTTTTGATGTTTTATGACATTGAAAGTGCATTTTCCGTCATACTTAAGAAATGGAACCGCCGACTGAAATTCCATCCTTGACTATTTCACATATCTCTCTATGATTGTTGTTGTATGATTTCCATGCATTCAGTGGTCATTTGCTTGGTTTTGACCCCCCCCCCCGCATGATTTTAAAGGGCGTAAAACCATAAAAAACTGCATATTCGGTCATTCCGGGAAAACCGAACAACCGATATATGTTCTGTCTACTCTTATAAAACAAGAATAATAGTAAAAATGGGTTTCTATGATTTTAGGTCATTCTAAAGTCTTTTGATATGGAATTAAATGTTAAACACATGTTTTGGTGTTTTTTGACACTAAAAGCACATTTTAGATCATCCCAGCCAAATTACAAGTCAGATTGATGTTCTGTCTACTCAACCAAATTAAAATTCACTCTACGTTTTTTGTCGTCTGATTTTATTGAATTCAGAGGTCATTCGACTGATTTGGACCCTCAGATGCACATTTTTAATGGGCGTCCGACTTTTAAAAACCGTATATTCATTTTTTTTGGGTAGAACAAACATTTTATTAAAATTATAACTTCTAGTAAACATAATGTGTAATAATAAGATGATTTTCCTATGATTTCATGTCATTCTAAAGTCGTTTGAAATGAAATTATCTATTAAATGCACGTTTTGGAGTTTTATGACACTAAAAGCGTGTTTTCAGTCGTTCCAATAAAACGACATCTCAGATTGACATTCCACCTGCTCGAACAATTCAAAATTCACTATATGTTTGTTGTTGTCTGATTTCGCAGCATTGATGTGCCGTTCGACTGGTTTTGAACCGTAAACACACCTTTTTAAAGGGCATCAAGCCTTTAAAAACTGCATATTCAATAGTTCTAGGCAGATCGCATATCCAATTGACATGTCTTATACTTATACACATCAAGAATAATAATAATATGGTCTTCCTATGATTTTAGGTTATTTCGAAATCATTTGATAGGGATCTGACTGTAAAATGCACGTTTTAGTGTTTTATGACACTAAAAGTGCATTTTCAGTCATCTCGGACAAACAACATCTCAGATTGATGTTACATCTACTCGACCAATTTAAATTTTACTTTATGGTTTTTGTTGTCTAATTTACAGGAATGCGGAGGTCGTTCGGCTGATTTTGACCCCCGGGTGCACCTTTTTAAAGGGCGTCCCTCCTTTAAAAACTGCATATTTAGTCATTTTGGACAGACCACACATCTGATTGACGTTCCGTCTTCTGGTATACATCATGAATAATAATAAGATGGTTTTAATAAGATTTCAGGTCATTATAAAGTCGTTTGATATGGAATTGACTGTTAAATGCACATTTTGGTGTTTTATGACACTATAAGTGTGTTTTCGTTCATCCCAAGAAATCGACATCTTGTATTATTGTTCCATCTACTAGACCAACTAAAAATTAAAAATTTGTCTGTTTTCCTATGATTTCATTGTATTCAGAGTTCGTTCGACTAGTTTAGAACCCCAAACACCCCTTTTTAAAGGGTATCAAACCTTTAAAAATCACAAATTCAATAGTTTTAGGTAAACCGAATGTCCAATTGATGTGTCTTCTATTCATACACATCAAGAATAATAATAATATGGTATTCCTATGATTTAAGGTTATACTGAGGTTTTTTGATATGGAATTGACCGTTAAATGCACATTTTGGTGTTTTATAACACTACATGTTTGTTTTCAAGCATCCCAGCGAAACGACATCCTGGATTGATGTTCTGTCTACCCGAAAAATTCACTATTAACTCTACGGTTGAGGTAGTCTGATTTTATGGAATTCATAGGTTGTTCAGCTGATTTTCCCCCCAAACAAACCTTTTTAAAGGGCGTAATTTCTTTAAAAACCGTATATTCGGTTATTTTGGGCAGACCGAAAGTCCAATTGATGTTCTGTCTATTGTTACACATCATGAATAATAATAAGATAGTTCCCCCCCTAATTTCAGGTCATTTTAGAGTCATTTGATACGGAATTGACCATTAAACCCACATTTTGGTGTTTTATGACAATAAAAGTGTGTTTTCGATCATTACAGCCAAAAAACATGTCAGATTAATGTTTTTCCTACTCACCCAATTTAAAATAACTCTATGGTTGTTTTTGTTTTATTTCATGGCATTTGGGCATCGTTGGACTAGTTTTGACCCCCAAACACATCTTTTTAAAGGGCGTTCGTCCGTTAAAAACCACATATTCAGTCATTTTGGGAAGAATTCATGTCCAATAGATGTTTCATATACTTTTACACATCAAGAATAATTATAATATGGTCTTATAATGATTTATGGTCATTCCACGGACATTTTATATTGAATTGACCGTTAAACGCATGTTTTGGTGTTTATTGACACTAAAAGTGCATTTTCGATCTTCCCGGACAAACAGAATCTCAGATTGATGTTTTGTATACTCAATCAATTTACAATTAACTCTATAGTTTATTGTCTAATTTCATGTCTTTTAGAGGTCATTCGACATGTTTGGACCCCCTAACACATTTTTTTTGAGGGTGTAAAACCTTAAAAAACCGCATATTAGGTCATTCTGGGGAAACTGAATGTCTAATTAACATTCTGTCTACTCTAACACAACACGAATAATAATAGAAAGTTCTTCCTGTGATTTGAGGTCATCTTGAGGTCATTTGATAAGGAATTAACTGTTAAACGCACGTTTTGGTGTTTTGTGACACTAAAAGTGCGTTTTCAATAATCCCAGCCAAAAAAAATATCAAATTGATGTTTTGTCTACAAAAACAATTTACAATTCACTATAATTTTGTATTCATCTTATTTCATGGAGTTTAGAGGTCATTCGGCTTATTTTGACCCCCAGACGCACCTTTTTAAAGGGCGTCTATCCTTTAAAAACTACATATTCTATTGTATTGGGAAGAGCACACATCCGATTGGAGTTCCATCTTATGATACACATCACTAATAATAATAAGACAGTTTTCATTTGATTTCAGGTCATTATGAAGTTTTTTGATATGGAATTGACCGTTAAACGCACGTTTTTGAGTTTTATGACACTGAATGTGTGTTTTCGATCATCCCGGGAAAACAAAATCTTAGATTGATGTTGCATTTGCTCGACCAATTTACAATTTACAATATGGAATTTTTCGTCTTATTTAATGGAATTCAGAGGTTGTTCGACTAGTTTTGACCGACAAACACACCTTTTTAAAAGGCATCAATCCTTTAAAAACAAAATATTCTATAGTTCTGGGTAGACCGCATGACCAATTGACATGTCGTCTCCTCGTACACATCAAGAATAATAATAATTCAGTCTTCCTATTATTTTAGGTCGTTTCGAGGTTGATTGATATGGAATTGATTGTCAAACGCATATTTTGGTGTTTTATGATACTAAATGTGTGTATTTGGTCATCCCGGGAAAACAACATTAACAATTGTTGTTTTTTCTACTTGAACAACTCACAATTCACTCTATGGTTGTAGTCATTAGATTTCATGGAATTCGGGCATTGTATGGTTTATTTTGACCCCCATATGAACCTTTTTAAGGGCAGTCCAACCTTAAAAAACTGTATATTCGATTGTTTCAGGCAGACCACATATCCAATTGATGTTACATCTTCTCATACACATCCATAATAATAATAAGATGGTTTTTCTGTGATTTTAGGTCATTCTGAAGTCTTTTGATATGGAATTTACCGTTAAACTCATGTTTTGCAACACTAAAAGATTTTTTTCGATCATCCCGGGAAAACAGAATCTCAAATTGTTGTTCTTTCTGCTCAACTAATTGGAAGTTCACTAAACAGTTGTTGTCATTTTATTTCATGGAATTTGGAGGGAATTTAGCTAGTTTTGAACTCAGAAAACATCTTTTTAAAGGCCATCAAAGCATTAAAAACCACATATTCGATAGTTTCAGGTAGAATACATGTCCAATTGATGTTTCATCGGCTCATACATATCAATAATAATAATAATAAGATCTTCCTATTATTCGATGTCTTTATAAGGTCGTTTGATATAGAATTGACCATTAATCACACGTTTTAGTGTTTTATGTCATTAAATGTGAATTTTTGGTTATCCGGGGAAAATGACATCTCAAGTTATTGTTCCTTCTACTTGACCACTTAACTCTTAACTCTACGGTTCTGGTTATCTAATTTCACGACATTCGAACATTGTTCGGCTGATTTATACCCAGATACGCTCCTTTTTAAAAGGCGTAGAACCTTTAAAAATCACATATTCAATCATTTCATATAGAACAAATGTCTGATTGGTGTTTCTTCTACTTTTAAACAACACAATTAATAATAACATAATCTTCCTATGATTTCTAGTCATTCTGATGCCGTTTGATATGGAATTTACTGTTAAATGCATGTTTTTGTGTCTTATGACATTAAAGGTGCATATTCGGTCATCCCAGGAAAAAATAATCTTTGATTGATATTTCATATCCTCAACTCATTAAAAATCCACTCTAAGGTTGTTTTCGTCTGATTTAACGACATTCCCACATTTTCCTTCTCATTTTGACACCCAGACGCACCTTTTTAATCGAAGTAAATTTTTTAAAAATCACATATTCGGTCATTCCAGAAACACTGAACATCTGATTGACATTATTTCTTCTATTACACAATATGAATAATTGGGTGGGGTTGTTCGGAATATGAATAATATTAAGATTAGAATCAGGTTGACCATTCTTTACCCATCTAATCTTTTGGCATGATATAATAAGTTATATATTTAAATTTAAATGGGTTTATAAGATTGTCAACCAAATATGTAAACGCAAAATATTTCCTATAATCAAACATAATCACCCAAATACAATATTAGGCACTAAAACCAATTCTATAAGCAAGAAAAAATGTATGAAGAATAGGGTGATGTTAAATTCAGGCGTGCCACACACTATAATGATTAAATAAAAATTTGAAGTGATACAAAAAGAAACACACATGTTGGTCGATTCATATAAAATCAAGAGATGAAAGCCCTTCACCTTCAATGCATGAAAGGGTTACCTAAAATGATAGATACAAGTCTTGAACCATCATTTAGACCCAAAAATAACCCCTCCCCACTCTCAACATCCACATCCAACATTTAAGGACATTCCATACTTGCAAGAAAATAAATACCATACCAAATTCCTTACTTTGTTGCTATGTCATCAAAAGTGGGAGGGGTGCCCTTTTCTACTCTGTAAAATAGGAATCCAAAAGAGGCATGCAATGTGAAACAAAAACACAAGGAATGATTTACCAATAGATTAACTCACACAGCTTGTTTTGGAACTTCAGGTGCATTTTCACAAGCCAAAAGAAGTAATCAGTGTGGGCGGAACCTCTGATGGGCTCATAGTTTTTCTTTGTATGCATACAATAAAAAATAAATAAATTATAGTAATGAAACATGGAATTATAGATATGGTATAAACTATTATTAATAAAATAAACTTTATATCATGACAACTGCATGTACTAGTTTTCAATTGAATCCATGGTTCAAGGAAAAATGCTTCAAAACAAAGATAGCTAATTGGATAATTAGAGACACCATGAAACTTCATGAACCACAGTCTTGTAGGATTAGGTTCTATTATGGAACAACATCAAAATATATAAATGTAAACAAACAACAAATGTAACTACAAAACAAAAAAAATGCAATAAAGAGAGTAAAGTTCATGCCATTTTTTTAAAAAAACACCAAAACCATTAAGCTATGTTTGGGTTCACATTCAAATCATGTATGTGATAGTATGAAAGGGAAAATCATGTATGTGATGCTAATAAATCTCAATTAATACACCTTCCACAAATATCAAATTCTATACTGGCATAAAAAATAAAAATACATTGGATGATTATAAGAGTATATAGATATATTGGACTTGTGAAAAGATGAACTACCCATGTCATAATCACCGAATGATCTAATGGAATACATAATATTGAACAGAAATATGAAAAAATCACCTGCAGGGGACTCACTGTAGGTAAAAGGGACCATAGGATTGGAAATGAACAACAAGGGGCATGACTATGTGGGATCGATGGGGCAGGAGGCTTTGGAAGTGGGGCTTGACAAAGGACCGCAGGGCTTGATAAAGGGAGCTCGACGGGGTGGGAGGGATCGGCGCTAGGGCAAGACCATGCAATAAGGGCTCGACAGGGGGGGGGGGGGGCTCGATAGAGGTGGGAGGGATCGACGGGGTGGGGGGGGGGTGGGGACAAGGTTGGGGCTGTTCGACGACGGTGGTATAGGGGACGACGCCTGACGAGGCTGGGGCTATTCGACGACGACAGTATGGGGGACAAAGGGACGTGAGGGAAGGTCGTGGAGGGTTGACGGTGGGGCCCGATGTGGCTGTGGAAATTTGACAGCGGCGTTACGAGGGATGCCACTGTGTTAAGGCTGGGTTGTGGGAGGGTTAACTGAACAGGGTTGTATGAGGAGGAGGGTTACGGAGGTGAAAAATATAGGGTGAGGTTTAAAATATCTAGCAACCACCATTTGGTGGTCGCCCGAATCAAACTTCAATGAATACTAAATATTCTAGTAGTGTATGAACTATATTAGTTGTTAAATATATATCAAGTCTACAAAAATGTTTTATAAACCTTCATGCTATTATTAGGTCATTATAATGTCATAAAATTCATGGTTTTGTAATATTTTTGTTTTCACTATTCAAATAAAAATAAAAAATTTATGAACAGTATAAAAAATTCATCCTAATATTATTTTATAATGTTATATTCCAAAATGATATTAATTTATTTAAATTAATTATAATTTTTTTGGAATTTTGGTTTAATAATTTTTTTGAATAAATCGGTGCGTATTATAATATAATTTCTTTAGAAAGAAAATATTACTTAATATAATTGAATCTTGAGTGTTACATTCTGTCCACCATAAAAAATTTCATACTAAAAATCTATAGAACTTCCCCACAGTAATGATGGGGGTATTAATTCATCATGACATCATAGTGTTCCAATGATACCTCTTTTATTTTATGATTTATCCAAAGTTCCTACACCACTAGAGTATCCAATTTCATAAAACATACTCTATAATGTCATGAATTTGGATAAGATTTTCATGAACTAGATCAATGTGTCCCAAACTGCAATTATCCCATGTTTGACTATAATAGGCAGGGGCTAGTGAATAATTCAAGTTGGCATATCTCACATATGGGAGGGTACTATCTTAATGTACCTATAAAAACACCCAAATGTCCAAGGCTATACAATGATAAAGTGTAAAACATCTTGTAAAAAGGAGTGAATATGTTTAAAATCCCATTATCAGAGTATGAAAACAAAGTATTGGAAATAAAGGTCCAAATAAAATCCCACAAAAACAAACAAAACAAGTCCAACTGATTAGATAAGAGAGCATTGTCATAAATTCCACCATTAGAACACATCTTGGTCTATCTGGATCACTAAAGCTCTACCAGGTCATAGTCCCTCTATGACTCTATAAAAAGGCCCAGTGTTCTTCATAAAACATGGCATGTGTGGTAAAATCCTATTCATAGGGTGTGTATAACAATTCTAGTTGGAAAACCAAAAATTACTTTGCATATAACTCCTATAATATTAGTCACCCCATTATAGATATATTTCAGTAGAATACATAACTAGAATATCAATATATACTAATAATTGATACACAACCTCATAGTAAGCCCACAACCATAAATACAACCTAAAATTCATGATCGAAGGTTCCATATAACCTATCACCTATGATAATGCACTCTATGAGTCAGAGAGAACAACTGGAATCCATCTATTACAATAAATATAGGTTTTCCCAATGGTTTTAAGCAAACAGTTTGAAGAAAGTATTGGTATACTGTAAAAACAAAAAACATTTCCCAACTGTTTATTCAAACCATTGGCATGGTGTTTTAATAACCAAGAATTCCCAACGGTTTGTGCAAAACTTAGGAAAATTTTTATGTATACAAAAATTTATTAATTTTTTTGGTAAAGACTATATTTACCAATGGTTTTTAAAAACTGTATGGAATTATTTCCCCCAAATACATAGCTTCTTAGCTCCTAGTCGACCCGTTTGCAGGCGCCCTAATCAAAAGGTCCCAAAGGTCTCTCTTTACCCAAGGCTAAAAAACTCCTTCCATCGAATAGATCCATCTCTAATCAAGATTTTTTTTATTTATACACTTAAAATTAGTATGTTCTACCTTAGTTTTAATGTGCTACATTTTTTTTCTATTTTTTGTTTTGATTTGGCCTAAATCAGAGTTCTATGCAGTTTGTGGTACGGTGTACCAATAACATTGATTTTATTTCTGTTCTTTGTTCTACACTTCAAATATTGTAAAGGGTTTGGTTAGTAATATAGTATCGAGGAGGGTAATGGATATAAGGATGGTCAAAGTGAAGGTATTGGGATGTTTGGGGTAGTGGTGTATGTTGTTTTCTATTTTTTATGGGGTGATATGGAAGTTTCTATGGAATTTAGTTTAGTTGAAAATTTTAATTGGATTTTTTATTTATAGTTTTTGTTCAAGAATAATGGAAGCATAGTGATATGAGGATGAATTGGTTGTGGGTTGGGTGATGAATTGGAATTGTGATTTTGGTTGGATTCGGTATAGGTAATTTTATTGTATTATATGGGTATTACACTCCTGAACACCCCCATCCCACCCCTGGACTCCCCATGCACCCTCATTGGACAACCCCCACCCCCTACACACCACCAACCCTGGACACCCCACCCCCTGGACACCCCAACCTCTTGGAAATCCCCCCACCCCCTAGACACCCCCACAACCTGGACACCCCCACAACCTGGACACCCCCACCACTGAGACACCCCACCCCCGGACACCCCCACCCCCGGATAATCCCACCCCCTTGGACAACCCCCACCTCCTTAGACAGCCCCCACCAGACACCACCACACCTTCTCGACACCACCCCACCTCCTAAGAGCTTGGCCTACTTTTTAAAATGGAATTAACCACATAGGTGATTTCCCCTTTCCCTAATGACATTTCATAAGTGACACAGAAAGCATTATAAATTTAATTTGTCATCTTTAGATAAATTGAATGGGTTGTTTTGAATTAAATGGCTAATTAATGATGGTTTTACATTCTTAATTAATAAAATGGTTTTAAATTAAATTACCCTAAGTGGGATTGCAGGGGGTAGGGGGTGTCCAGGTGGGGGGGGGTGGTGTCCAGGTGTGTGTGTGTGTGTGGGGGGGGGGGGTTTGTCCATGGGTAGTGGGCCTACATGGGGGTGGGTGTGGGGGGGATGAGTGTGGGGGAGGGGGTGTGGGTTGTCACGAGGGGGGGATGTAAAAGTGGGGGAGGGTGGTGTTGGATGTCCAGGGGTGGGCTATCCAGGGGGTGTGGGGGTGGAATGTCTAGGTGGGGGTGAGGGGGTGTGGCTGTCCAGGGGGTGGGGTTGGGATATCCAAGGATGGGGGTGGGATGTCCCATTGGGGGGGGGCTCTCCAGGTGGTCGATAGTGGGCTGTTGACATGAGGGGTGGGGGGATATCTATGTGTGGGGCGGGGTGGGGGGGGATGTCCAGGTGAGGGGGTGGGCGGGGGGGGGGGGGGGTGTATGCTCTCCATGTGGGGGTGGGTGGTTGTACAGGGGGCCTAAAGGGGGGTAAGGGGGATGGGAGGGTGTGGGGGAGGGGGTGTGGGCTGTCCAGAGAGGGGGGTGGGCTATCAGTAGGGGTGGGGTGGGCTGTCTTTGTGGAGGTGGGGGTTTGGGCTATCTAGGGAATGGGATGTCCGGCGGGGGGGGGGGGGTGTGGGTTGTCTCAAGAGGGTTGTGGGGGGGGGTATCCTGGTGGGAGGGTGGGGTATAGGATATCTAGGTGGGGTGGGTGGCTATCTAGGTGGGGGGTGGGCTGTCCAGGGGGGGCTGCAGGGGGGTGGGGGCTACATGAGTGCGACGGGGGGGTGTGGGTTGTCAAGGGGAGGTTGGTGGGCTGTCCACTCTGATACTCTATTAAAATAGGAATCCCATATAACCAATATATAGTTTCTTTTACAAGTTAACAGTTTTTTGATGTATCCATACCAAGATTCACTCTTACCCTTCAATGAAGAAGTGATCTTTGCGATGAATATCACTAATGTTCTTATCCACTATCCATATTGATCTCATAAAAATTTAACATCCGTACAACTCCATATCACCTAATGATTTAACAAGGCTCATAATCCCATGAGTAGTGTCCAATCGAAACATGGATCATATGAATAAACAACATACATAATATCATATTTGATGCACACAATTTTTTTTTAAACATAGAAAATATAATATTTACACCCCTGTATCACAACTTGGAATTATATCTCTGCTTGCTCTCAAGGAATCAATAAGACACATACCTATCTCAAAATTTGGAGTTGTGTTTACAATAAGGTGGGTTATTTAGAATTAATGTATGATATTTAGAGTGAAAGATAAAATCTGATCCATGTAAGATATTATGTGGTGTATTTACAATTAGGTGTGTAGTGATTTATATGTACGATGTTCATGGTTTACACCAAAAGTATTCTAGGTCATCTATAATAGGCTTGAATTCATGCTACAATTTTGATATAGAATATATTCTATGACCCTAGTTTGTGGGTGGACACCCCCATCCCCCTTCGACTGCCCCCACCCCCACCCCACCCCCTAGAAACCCCACCACATGGACACCCCCACCCCTGGACACCCCCACCCCCTGAACAACCACCACCCCCAAGGACATCCCCCACCCCCTAGACAGCTTCCCACCCCTAGACACCCCACCACCTTAGACAACCCCCACCCTAGAAACCACCCACCCCTAGATACCCCCACCCCCTGGACACCCCCAGCCCCACTAGACATCCCCGAACCCCAGGACAACCCCTTGGAAAACCACCCAACCCCTGGACACCCCCACCACCTAGATATCCCCCACCGCTAGGACACCCCCACCCACTGGACAGCCCCACCCCACTTGGACAGCCCCCACCCCTGGACCGCCCCCACCCCCTGGACACCCCCTAGACTGCCCCCCTAGACACCACCCCACCCCTCTGGACACCCCCACCCACTAGATACCCCACCCCATGGACAACCCGCATCCCCTGGAACATCCCCCAACCCCTAGGACACCCTCACCCCTTGTACACCCCCACCCCCTTGGACAATGTATGTGAATACTCAAATAATCTACTAAAATATAAAAATGTCTTCGATCTGAAATTTACTCAACTGCTAAATAATTTTCCTCCACATGTTTACATGATCTTGTATGATCATGTATAGTTCCTCAAAGATATTTTGTTATGAATCTTGTATTTTTTTTATTTATATTATTATATTCTCATATTGAGTAGTGTGTCAGTTATGGTTTCATATAAAGTGAACACTTTTAATTTACTTAAATATATTTTCAATGAAACTTTAATCTTATTGATTTTTTTAAAAAATTACTTATAATTTTATTTACAGATTTTGATAGAACATGGATGTATAAAACCAAATAGATCTCAAGCGATTATCAACAAAATTTGGAGATATTTTCATATTTTTCATTTCACAATGCTTCTGATAGTGTTCACCTATAGTGAAAATCTTACAATTGTATTGGAACACCTTGGTTGATCTATAAATAAGTCATGTACCACCTAACCCAAATATGGTTTTTCAATAAAACTACTCTGTGTGGTATCACAATGTGGTGAATATGAAATATCAAATTGCTGATGATCCAAATGAGAGTACTGGATTGGATAATTTGTCATATGACCAATTTCTATTTATTCGTCATCATGGAAAAGAAGGGATTATGCCCATGAAGACTTTGATATTAGCACACATGATGCGTCTACTGAAAATGATGAATTTGTCTGGGTGAAAAAAAAAAATTGAATTATGTTTCCACGACTCCAGTATATCGACAATGCAGTAAAATGAAAATCTGAAATTTTAATCCAATTATTTCAAGGAAAACAATGTATGAGATTATAATATAACCATCAATTACATTCTTTACATTCTTTAAGGTCTTACTTCCAGAAGATGCAGATATTCCCTTAATCCACTATATGGAATGGAAGTTAGTTGAGGACCTTTGATTTTCCAGAAACACTATTCATGCTTTCCTGAAAGATTGTAATTTATTATGGGAGGAAACTAATGAATTGAAATTAATGTATAAAAATGTGGTACATCCCATTGGAAGCCAAAAGATGATGGAACACCACCCTGTGGGCCATATAAATTAATGTGGAACTTTTAATTGATCCCTAGAATCTAGAATCTTTTTATGTCTGATGAAATATCAATAAAAATGTGATGGAATGATACCAAGAGAATGAAGACTAATGATGGAGTTAGTTCACCTTGGAGATGGATTTGTATGGCAGAGTTTTGATGCTCGATATCTTGATTTTATAGTTGATGTGCATAAGGTGAGGTAGGGTCTTTCATGTGATGATTTTAATCTATTTGGAAAGATTCTTACATCGCAAAACACATGGCCAATTTTTATCCACATTTATAACCTTCCCCCATAGTTGTGTATGAAAGCACATTTCACTTCCATGAGTATACTCATATATGGCCCTTTTTATCTTGGCAATGATGTAGACGTATACATGAAACCATTAATAAAAGAGTTCAAACTTCATTGGGATGTGTGTGTGCACACATATGATGCATGTTTGAAATACATATTTCAAATGCGTGATGCGCTTATGTAGAAACTCATTGATTTTCCTACTTATGCAATGATTTCTAGATGGAGAACGAAGGGAAAACTATCATGTCCTATTTGTATGAAGAATAAATGATCCAGAAGGATGAAACATTGTTGTAGTTTCAGTTTTAGGGGATATCGACAATTCTTTCCAATGGACCATCCAAATAGAAATAATCGTCAAATATTTGACAATTCCATGGAGGCTGATGATCCACCTCAGCGTATGTTTGGAAATGAGGTGCTTAATGAATTGATAGATATCAGTTTTTTATTTGGGATGGGTCAAATGAAATCTGGATAGAGAAAGAATGTTTCCACTAAAACCTGTTACAATTGTAAGAAGAGAAGAATCTTATTTCATTTTACCTATTGGTCAACAAATTTATTATTCCATTTCTTAGACATAATGTACATTGAAAAAATATACGTGAAATGTGGATTTCGATTCATCTTAATTTTAAGGGAAAGATAATAGATGATTTACTATCTTAGAATGACTTTGTGGATTAGGGCATCAGACTAGAATTGCATCCATTGAGTATCGTTAAAAATAAATGTCAAGTTCCACATGCTTCTTATGTGATGAAACCTATAGAAAAAAGAAATTTCTGGAAGTACTAGAGACTATTAATGTTCCTGATGGTTATTCAAGCAACATATTAAAACGGGTCATCAGAAGAGAGTTGAAGTTAAAATCATTAAAGACTTGTGATTATCACATCCTTCTTTATAAGTTGATTCCAATAACAATCCATCATTTTTATCCAATAATGTAAGAGTTGTTGTAATTCTATTGTGCCAGTTTTTAGAGATCTTTGTGACAAGAAGTTTTCTAAGTATTTCTTACAAAAAATGTTAGTAGATGGACCATAATTTTGTGTGAGTTAGAGAAAATATTTCCTCCATCATTTTTCACATGCATGATACATTTGACTATCCATATTCCAACTGAAATAATTCTCGGAGGAAACTATTTATTTTCGTTGTGATGTATCCAACTAAAAAAAATATGTACACATTAAGTCTTATGTCCAAAACAAGAATCACCCTGAATGTTATATCATGAATGGTTACTTGGGATAAAAAATGTATCGATTTCTACTCTATGTATTTGTCTGATCTTACTACAAGAATGAAAAAACCAATGTGAAATAAAGAAAAACATTATGAGATAATTGAACCCATTTTTTACATCACTTCTGCAAACAGAAGGAATTACTAGATCATATACATTGATGATATTATGCCTCGAAGAGTTGGATATGGCACATAGCATAGTTTGGTTCGACTGTGATTTTTTCGATTACTTCATCAAGTAAGTAAATTGAATATATGTATATCTTACATATATACCAGTTAAACTATTACTATTTTTATCTACAGGGAACATAATGGAATGATAAATAGAAATAATCATTATTTATCTTTGAGAAGGAGTAAGGACATTGCATAGCCAAGAGTTTTCTGCTGGGTTAAATTGAAGATAAAAATATTACTGTTCAAAATAATTAATAAATATTTCATTAAGTTTAATATTAATTTATATTTAAGGTATTGAGTTTTATTTCTGAATCTATCTTTGAGGAAATAAAGACTTTGGATTTTGATTGTAATACCATGGTTCATGACTGTAAATCTATTGTTATCAATGGTGTACATATTTATTATCACTAAACAAGAAAAAACATGAAAACAATACATAATGGTGTTATGGTCAACTACCACAATAGACTATTATACTAGTGTATCAGAGAGTATATCATGATTTGAAAATGTAGGATACTATGGATTCATTGAAAAATTAATTATAATGGATTTTTTTATCCCATAGATGAGTCATGATGATGAAATTCCATTGGTTTGATTCAATGACGAGGTAGGGAACATTTATTGATGATTGTAGATTTTGAGTAATTGATATGACTTGCACTCTTTCTACCGATGGACCATATGTATTGGCCTCAATGGAGAAATAATTTTTTCATGTCAAAGACCATATTAAACAAGAATTTGGTTTCATTATTGAAGTTACTCCAAGACATATTTTTGATGATGGTGATGATGAAATTGACACCATCCCTACTATCATTAGAAACGATCCATTTATTAATTTTGATGACTCCAATATCTCAATTGTTATAGTTGACTGTGAACCTAAAGTTGTGGTTGGAAATATATAAAATCACCCATTGATGTTCTCAATTGTTTTGGTTTAGCTCAAATCAGGATGTTAAGTTTTGTACTATTCAAATTGATTTCATATTGATTTCAAATACGTTGTATCAGAGTTAACCATTATGTGAATTTTTAATGTTTATTGGTTGCAATTCTATTTGAATTTCAATTTTTAATTTAAAATTTATTTGTATTCAAAACCAAAAAAACCAACATTTCTAACTTGGTTAACATTTCAATTATTTATAGGCCATTTATAAAATTAGTATAACTCTAAGTCCCTATAACATTTCACCAGATAATGAACATGATGGTTTCTCTTCTTCTGAAAAACATGTATAAAAACCTGCATCATATACATGGGCTAAATAAATTACAATTTCCCTTAATTTTGAAATATTCTTTACCTCTTATGAACATGATGGGTTGTCTTCTATGTAAATAACCAACCTTGTAAAAATTAAATTTCTTTATTACATCTTGTACAATTTATTGAATTCATTTTATATCTATTCAGTCTCACCTAAAACAATGGATGGTTAAATTTTCCATGAATCCTACTATTCCCTCTCATTTATTTTGTTTTGTGGGTTACACATTAGTTATAAATTTCCAATTAGTTTTATATTTGTTTCAAATGTAGGAAATGAAACCAATTGAAGTGAGGTGATGAAAAAAGATGATGGAAAACAATCGTCTCATGGATTAGTTGGGCATTCCACCACTAGTGCCTGTACTGAGTATTTTATTTCAAATATATATATAAATAATATACAATTTCATGTGATTAATTTTGTTTTAAACATTTTTTCATGATCCACCTCTTAGGTGACACACGAGAGCTAGTTGATCTGGTCGACATCCCCGATTAGACCCTGCCCCTCCCACTAACATACCATCAATCCCACAATCTGATCCTGTTATGTGGTTAGATAAACATGGAATATTTAGGCCCCCCGTATTTTCACCAACCTTTGTTTGTGATTCTCCCCAACCATCTTTAGCAAATCTGAGGATGATTACCACTCCCAATCCATCATCCATCTAGTCATCCATTCCATCTTCTTTTACTTATACTTATTTCTCTCAGAGCTTCTATATTCCATATTTGTCTACTCCATATCTACCAAATTCTCTCTTTATAGAGCATACATTGGGACCCACTCCACTTTCATAGGGTGTTCCTTTAGTTTTTATGAATCCAGCAGTGCCCATTTATCTGGCGGCCACATGTATATTTATAGAACCCTAACAAATTTTTATACCATTATTTATTTCCATTATAATATGTATTGATAAAATATTAGTTTTTCTTTAATAAAAGATACATCTAATAATAGGAGGAGGGGTTAGGGGAGTACACACATATGTAGTGTGGAA